>CAWUFW010000798.1:0-1200000 GCA_963921515.1 Calotriton arnoldi | reverse complement strand
ACAGATTTCATAGCAAATTTACATTTAGAATGTTCTACGGTAAGACCATTAGTTTTTAACACCTCAAAAACTGCTTCTAACGCTTTATCATGTTCAGTTTGATCTTTTCCGAATACTAAAATGTCGTCTTGAAAACAACGAACCTTGGGGTGTTTGCTAAAAAGTTGATACATGATTCTTTGAAAAATAGCCGCTGCAGAGGCTAAACCAAAAGGTAGACGCTTGTATTGAAAACACCCAAAAGGCGTTATGAAAGCAGTAATATGTTTACTTGTTTCCTTTAAACAAATCTGGTGATATGCTGCTGACAAGTCTATAGTAGAAAACCAATTGGCACCTTTAACCAAAGTAAGCATTTCGCTGATCTTTGGCAAAGGGAATTTATCAATCACGATATTGTTATTGACGTGGCGCAAGTCAATGCAGATTCTAATTTTGCCATTACTGCGTCTCGCTACAACAACTGGGGAAATCCATTCCGAGGATTCAATAGGTTCTATCACATCTGCTTTAACAAGTTTTTGTAGTTCTTTTTCTACTTCTTCCCTCAGAAGTATGGGAATATTCCTCACTTTATGAGTTTTAGGAGAAAAACCTTCTTTAAGAATTATTTCATGTTCAAAATGTTTTAACATACCTATCTTGCCATTGAAAACTTCTGGAAAGGTATTGAGCATTTTAGTACAAATGTCTCCACCTTCATCAATAACCATAACAGGTTCAGGACTGTTAGGATTAAGGATGATATGTAGATCCCGCTGGTCTCTCCAACCCAGAACGGATGGACCTTTTTTAGCAATATAAAGTTTCCCTAAAGATTCCCTGTTTTTAAATTTAAAAACCAAGGTTCTAAAACCAATGAGATCAATTTTTACACCGGAAAATCCTTCAGGTGAAACATCAGGTTTAAACACATTTTTGCCAATTTTCCCAACAAACTTTGAATTCCAAACCTTTTCATCAATTATAGTAAAGGGAGAGCCGGAATCGGCATACATTTGTACATCTACACCCCCAATGTTCATGATGCAAACAGGTTTGTTTTTAATGTTAGAAGTCTCATCATTGATGTTAAGAAGGTACGAATTATATTGCATTGCATTGTTAATACCACAATGCATAACTTTCTCTACTAAATCATCCTCTTCACTAGAGTTATTTTCTTCTATACATTTAACTTTGAAATCTTTCCTTCTTCTACAAAGTTTAGTAAAATGTCCAGTCATGTTACATGACGAACATCTTTGCTTAAAAGCTGGGCAACATCTATAAGAAGCCAAATGTGTAGGACTATCACAGCGATAACACCTGAAACTCTCTTTCATTTTTGTGTCTTTAACATTACTTTGAACTTTCTTCCTAGGATCTTGAGCTTTGAAAGCACCTTTATTATATAATTCGTTACTTTTGTTTTTAACTTTACAAATCACACTATCACTTATGCTCTTACTCTCAGCTTTTAAAATTTTGGCACTACGACTGGATAATTCTGCTTTTCTTACTATAGCTAGAATGTCATCTAAATTAGCATCTCCATTGATCCACAAACGTTCTTGGATTGCAGGGTCACATGCATGCATTACAATCTGATCACGTATAAATTGTTCTTGTAAGTGATCAAATTTGCAATCATCTGCTAACTTCCTAAGTGCTGCTACGTATTCATCAATATTTTCAGTGGATTCTTGCTTTCTGTGAAAAAATTTAAATCTAAGAATGCCTATGCACACCTTAGGAGCAAAATGATTGTCAAAGTCACGTAAGGTATCTTGAAAAACATTGGTGTCTCCTGAACCTACGCTTTTTTCATTTGTTCATACACTTTTAGTCCTTCTGGTCCAACTGAATGTAGAAAAAGTTTCTTTTTCCTTTCAGGCTTCATTTTTCCATCCTCATCTATGGTGTCTATGAAATTGAGGAAATAAGATTTCCATTCACTCCACTTCATACATGGATTTGCTCCTGCAGGCCAAAATGCTTGTGGGGGTTGAATAGAGTAATTTTGAGAAGCCATGTCCAAAAGAACAAGAGATGATTGTAAAAAATAAAAGCGAGTAAAGGTTACATTACTTGAAGAAAAAAAAACGAAGGAGAAGTTGTGTTGAGCGTTTAAATGAAAGAAGCGCTGTGCTCCGCGTTAAAATGAAATAAGCGTTGTGCTCCGCTTTACCTTGTATGACCGATGCAACTGCTGTAAGCCCCGTAGAAATTGACACGGAGAATCAGCTGGTTGTTCAAAATGAAGATCAATAAAGTTAAAGATGGCGCTCATACGGCGCGTAATGACGTAAGCACGTTCCCACGTAGTTGCAAAGGATGCTGGGAAACTGAAGGCTTAACGTGAGGTTGAAGAATGAGGAACGCTCGCTCCGTGCACGGAATGGAGAGATGCAGAGATCCACAAAACGAATGCTGAGAGCGTGCAGGGGTAACGTTGAATTTTTAAACGATGCACCCTGCGCTTGAAAGATATCCAATGTTTAAATTGGTGAGAAGAATTAAAGAGGCTTACCGGAGGAAGGCAAGGTTGTGAACGTCGGTTTCTTGTTGCGGAGGAAATCCCAAGGTAAAATAAGATGTAATCCTTAATAACTTCGAGGAGGCTTGAAAATCCAAAATGATTTCCGCAGGGTCCGGGTGTTCTTTCAGCTCGTCGCCAAATTTGTAGAGTTCAAGACATGAAACTTGCTTGAAGAAGTATACTTTATTAAGTATAGAAAGAACACCTTATCTCAGAGGGACGATTCACCTTCCTTCCTCTCTAACTGCTCCCGTTGCACTACCCAACACTCCAGAATGTGCATGCGAACAGATGGAGAGAAAAGAAGGCTACATAACAAGGATGCACGCGGAGGCACGTGCCACGATACAAAAGATGACAACAAGGTATGTACAAGATAACAACAAGGTATGTACACAACATTGACTAGAAACATTTTTTATTTTTTTATATTTTTAGGGTGCTCCCATGGTGTCACAATACCCACCCACCAGGGTATGCTTACACTAGGACTGAAACAGCCTAGAACACTGTTAAACCAAAAAACACACCGAAGCACACCAAATGGTCGTAATTATTGTCAAAAAGCACAAAATAACTCAATAAATGTGAAGAGTTTTCTTGAAAAAGTCTTTCTTCTTCCTCCCTTCCCAAACAGTATAGTTCAATTCGACATGGATCAATTTCTTTTATATAAAAGTCCACAATGAATCTTGAGTCAGGTCCTTTCATTTGTTTTATTTCAATTCTTAAACATGAAACACAGCAACAGCCGACGTACGTTTCGCCCCTCCGGGCTTTCTCAAGGCTCAGAAATACAGGTTGAATTCATTTCCATAATTTAAAGCGCAATATATTTATTGACTCCCCTCAAAAATAATTCTTCCAGAACAGATGTTTAGGATGTAAAGTCAATCAGATTGGCAGTAGTGTTTGCTTCTTTAGAGGTAATTGCATCTCCTTTCAGGGATACGCTTCACAATATCGCTTAACTCAGTGCTCGGGACCTTGATAAGTCCTCTCTCCGTCTCTCTATGTTCTCTGCTCCTCGTAACCGGCAGCATTCATTGTGGACTTTTATATAAAAGAAATTGATCCATGTCGAATTGAACTATACTGTTTGGGAAGGGAGGAAGAAGAAAGACTTTTTTCAAGAAAACTCTTCACATTTATTGAGTTATTTTGTGCTTTTTGACAATAATTACGACCATTTGGTGTGCTTCGGTGTGTTTTTTGGTTAAACATATTTTACTTGTTGTTTTATTGTTATTTATTGCTTACTTGCTGAAAGTTATGGCTACTTCTCAGCAATTTGCTCAACTCCTCCTTTTTTACAACACCCAGGTAAACCCAGTATTCCTTGGCGTCAATGGGTTAAAGCTTTTGAAAATCATATTGTTGCCATAGACGCTGTAGAATTTTCTCCTGCTCGCAAGGTGGCAATTCTTTACGGCTGTTTGGGACTCGCAGCACAGCATGTGTTTGAAAACTTACCTAAGTTTCCCACTCCTCCTGGTGAAGCTGGGGATGCAGACCATTGGAATCCCTACAAAGAAGCTTTATCTCGCTTGGCAAGACACTATGACCAAGAATCAAACATAATGCTTGAAAGACATAACTTCAACAGAAGAAAACAACGCGAGGATGAATCAGTCGATGAGTATATTGCTGCATTACGAGTTCTTGCATCAACTTGTGAGTTTGAGTCAGATCCAGAGATCTATATACGTGATCAATTTGTCTTCTCTTGATATTCGAGAAAAATACAAGAGCGCCTTCTCAGCTGCAGAAAACCATCTTTACAAGACACAATTGATATCGCAAAGAGCATTGAGAGGTCTATTGTTACCTCTAAAGTTCTTCAACAAGATCAATCCATCAACTCTTTCAAGTCAACTTCATTTGATCCTGGAAATTCCGTTAATGCTGTTAACGTGAACAAGTCTTTTAAACAACCTTTTAAAAAGGGAACACAATTTGCTTTAGATGTGGTTCCAGATCACATCTTGGCAACTATCCTATGTGTCCCGCTTCAGGAAAGAAATGTGTTTTATGCAAAAAAATTGGTCATTTTCAAGGTGTTTGCAGATCTACCAAGAGACCTACCAGAGTCAATAGTGTGGAATTTACAGAATCTCTCGAAGATTGTACTGACCAATTTCATGACATGATTGTTTCAATTGAATGTAATTCGGTTTTCAAACCTCACTATGTCAAAGGTCCATTAGGTGTTGCATTATTTGGAAAAATTGAGATTCCAATTATGGCAGATTCTGGTTCACCTATAACTATTTTATCTGATGTCATGTTTCTTGAGAAATGGCAAGATTCCATTGGGTTGACCAAAACAGATATCAATCCAAAAGCATTTGGAGAATTTGATATAGAAATGATGGGTTACTTTAATTCAAGGTTAGAATGTCTAGGAAGGTCAATTTATACAAAAGTTTATGTCGCAGTCAAAGGACGCAATATAGTTGGCTGGCAGGAACTTGCTAGAATGGGTTTGCACCTTGTTCCCCAGCTGGTTGGTCAGAAAATGAAGAAAGCACATTGGATTGTGTCAATATCACTGATCATTCACATGATGTCAATATCACTGATCATTCACATGATGTCAAAAAAGTTTTGGACTTGTTTCCTAATTTGTTTTCCAACAAGTTAGGCACTGTCAAGGGATTTCAACATCAAATAAAACTTAAGCCTCATGCTCAACCTTTTGTACATAAGGTTCGCCCTTTACCCCTTAGTGCCAGGGATGAGCTTAAGTCAGTACTAAAAAAGTTATGTGATGAAGAGGTCATTGCACCATGTGACTCTTCAGAATGGGTTTCTCCCATCGTTATTGTCCGAAAAAAATCTGGTGAGGTCAGGCTATGTGCGGACTTACGCACCTTAAATAAACACATTTTAATCGATTGTCATCCCCTCCCCAAAATCCATGAAGTTCTGGCCAGCTTAGGGGGTGCCAAATTCTTTTCCATAATAGACCTGCGCTCAGCTTATCACCAGATTCAGTTGACAAAAGATTCACAGGACCTCACCACTTTCGTTACACCTTTTGGGGTCTAGAAATATCTGAGACTTCCCTTCGGCCTGGCCTCCGCGGCCAGCGTTTTTCAGAAAATGATGGACAATCTTTTTCAAGACACGCCGGGAGTTCAGGCCTATCAAGATTACATTCTTGTTTTTGCCAATGATTGGGAAACACATTTAAAAAATCTTACTTGTGTTTTAAGCAAATTGAATGATGCAGGAATGACCATCAGATCTGACAAATGTCAATTTGGCACACAACAGTTGGATTACTTAGGCCATACTTTGTCATCTTAAGGAATCAAACCAAAGTTATCACTTATCAAGGCCATCAGTCATGCTGTTCCCCCTAAAGACAAGGATTCTCTTCTATCATTTTTGGGATTGGCAGAGTACTATGCCCGCTTTGTTAAGGGATATGCTCAAACTGTTGAGCCTTTGCGTGCCTTATTGCGCAAAGGATCAAAGTTTCTTTGGTCTGATGAAGTATCATCTTCATTTGATCAAACCAAAAAACTCATTGTTGAAGCACCCGCACTTCATGCTTTTCAAGATGATTCTAAAGTTTTATTATGGTGGATGCTAGCCTTACAGGGTTGGGTGCAGTTCTTGGTCAGTGGGTCGCTGGAAAGGAACACACTATAGCATTTTCATCAAGAATGCTTAAGTCTTCTGAGACTCATTACAGTACAATTGAACGCGAGGCGCGCCTGCGTTTGGCAATTGAGAAGTTTAGAAATTACATTTGGGGGCGTGAATTTGAATTGTTCACTGACCACAAACCCCTTACACATTTACTCAGTGGCAATGGGCTTGGGAGGACCTCAGCCAGATTGGTCAGATTACTTTCAAAATTGCAAGAATTTCATTTCTCCATCAAGCATATTTCTGGTGGAAAGAATTTCAGGGCTGATTGCCTTTCTCGCATGGCATTTCAGGATATTTCAGATGTTGAGAGTATTGAAGATACAGAGTGTGTGGTGGCGGCACTTGATGCTGTTAGAGAATCCCCAAATATTTCTGAACAAGTATGGCTGGGAGCTTATGGCAGGGATGATATTCTTAAACTTGTCATGGAATATATTGTAAAGGGTTGGCCTGAAAGCAGGAAACTTTGACATGAGTTAAAGGCCTTTTCCATGGTTGCCTCTGAACTCTCCTTGGTCAATGGTATGGTTATGAGACATGATTCTTTTGTTCCCCCGTCAAGTTTAAGAGAAGATATCATTAAATGTGCACATCATGGTCATTTAGGCATTTCGAAAACCTCACAACTCATTAAGTTGTATTATTGGTGGCCATCTTTAGAAGCCCAGGTCAAGTTTCATATTGATTCATGTCCAGAATGCCTCTTGTCAGACAAGAAATGGAAAGTCATGAACACGCCCTTACATCCTGTTCCATTTCCGAACAAACCTTGGGACAAGGTTGGAGTAGATTTCTCAGGTCCTTATGACCTTTTATCTCATGACTTAAAGTTTTTGATCTTGTTGATTGATTATCATTCAAAATGGATTTATCATATGTTTTGTGATTCACCCAGTTCCACTAATGCCATCAAATTTTTGAGGAAAGTGTTTTCCATTGAGGGTTCACCTTCCATTATGGTTACTGACAATGGTTCACATTTCATTTCTCAGAAATTTGCTGCATTTTTAGCAGAAAAGGATGTTAATCATTTCAAGGTTGCCTTATATTCACCATCTTCCAATGGTTTGGTGGAAAGGGCAAACAGATTAGTCAAGGATGCCATTCAAGCAGCCCTTTCCTCAGGAAAGGATGTTCAAGATTTCCTTGATGACAAATTATGGTCATATAACATTTCGCCACATTGCACCACTGGTCTTCCGCCTTTTTCTCTGTTGAGAGGTAGAAATGTTCACACTACTTTGTGTCCCAATTGGTTGCAAGATAAACATTTCAAGGGTACACCTGTTGATAAAAATCTTGCGTCTCGTGTTTTAGAAAAACAAGGTTACATGAAATCTGTTCATGATCAAGGAAAAATGTTTAACAATACCGATTTGAAATTCAATGATTGGGTTCTCATTAAAAATCCAAAAAAGGTGACTAAGGGGCTGTCTAAGTTTTCCTCACCTGTACAAGTCACAAATGTGAGCAAAGGCTCAGCACTACTTGGTTCTAGGGGATGGTGGAACAAGAGATCACTTGTGCGGCTTTCTGACTCACAAGTTGCCTCTTTACTCAAGTTCTCCAAACAGGAGGTGGAACAATGCGACTGGACAAACTGGTTGCGTGATCCTTCATCTGTTATTTCTTCGTTTGCCTCTCAAGAGGATTCAGTGAAGTCTACTGGAGGGCAGTGTTTTAATACACATAATACTTTGCATGATTCTGCTTCTCTTGATATGACTAGACTGGCATCTTCTTCACATGTTGATTTGAGCACCCGTCAAAGAAAATTGCCTGTTAAATTTAATGACTATGTTTTGACATAAGGAAATGATTTTCTTATTATTACAATGTTTTATATTAGTCATAACTTGTTTTTTTTTCAGGTTCTTATTTAGTTTGCTTTATCATTTCTCATTTATTTTGGTGGAAAGAGAGAAGTTGTAATATTGTGTATGTATTCTTGGAGCGCTCTCGTGCTACCGGCGCGAGAGTGACTCGTGCTGCATGTGTCTCTTCAAACTCCGCTCCACGATCGGGTGCAGAACGATGCGTGCCAGGATTCTACCAACGTTAATCAGTTGGTGGAGATCCTGGTACGCAGCGGGAGCGCCCGGCTGTGGGTGTTCTTAAACTTGAATAAAGCCTGAATTTACTTACCGGATTGCCTTGAAAGAGAATAATTATTTCAACTACAAATGGACACCACACCAGTTTAGAAAAATAAGTAATCTTTATCTAAACCAATACAAGACCAAACAACAAAAATCCACAATACAGTAATAAAAATTTGACTTTCAGATGGTAGAAATAGTTCAGTTCAAAGCAAATTGCAGATGCGATTCTTTTCACATAAAGTACCTTGGATGCGTCACGCAAACAAACAAAACTGGCTGCAGGGAAGGTGATGCGTCGGTTCCTTATGCTCAGGGAAGGTGATGCGTCGGTTCCTTGCTCCGGGGGAGGTGATGCGTAGGTTTCTTACTGCGTAGGGAGGTGATGCGTCGGTTTCTTACTATATCCCCCAACGATGCGAAGGACTTGGCGCCTCGATGCGATGCGACGATCCGGGACGATGCGTGGATTCTTGCAGCTGCACAGCAGGCCTTGTGTCAAAATCGGTGAGGTGATCTCGGACTTCGGCGATGCGTCGGAAACCGATACGGATGCATCGCGCTTCTCGGTGTTGGGTTGATTTTCCAGCTCCCAGAGGAAAACAGTCTCTAGAGGTCCAAAACAACAGCAGGCACCTCGTAGTAGTTCAGAACTCCCAGCAAGGAAGTTCAGGGGAGCTGGGGGAGAAGTCTTTGTGTCCGTGAGACTTCAGAACAGGAGGCAAGCTCAATGCAAGCTCTTGGAGTTCTTCTTTCAAGCAGGGGACACAGCAAACAGCAAAGTCCTTTTCTCCTTTCCTTGGCAGCAAGTAGCCACTGCAGGCCAACCCCAGACAGCAAACAGCACAGGGGCAGTATTCCTCCTCAGTTTCTCCGGCTCTTCTCCTTGGCAAAGGTTCCTCTTGATTCCCAGAATTGATCTAAAGTTCTGGGGTCTGGGCCCCAATATTTATACTACAAAATCCTTTGTTCTCTGGTGGCCGAGAAGCCCTGTGCTTTGTCAAAACCGGTTCTGTCCTCTCTGGTGCAGCTTCCTGACAGGAGGTGGAGACAGCATTGTGGAAGGCAGACCAGGCCCATTCAGGTGAAAGGAAATCTCCTCCCCCTACTCTAAATGCAGCTCAGGTCTATTCAGCTCAGCCCTGACTCATCAGGCTCTCTGGAGCCACTGCTCCTCCCCAGCCCCTGTCATCCAAAAGCCAGACATTCAATACACAAACCTAGCAGAGGCACACTGGATGGCCAAGCAAGAAAATACCTACTTTCTAAAAGTGGTATTTTCAAACACAGAATGTAAAAATCACCCTCACTAAAAGATGCATTTTAACATTCTGAGTTCAGGCATACTAAACTTTATTTTCCCACCTTGTTCCCAGGGGCAGTTATGTTTATAAGATGTTATAAGCAAACTCCCCATTCTATTCTATGGGAACAGGTAGCCTTGCAATAGTGAAAAACTAAATTGGCAGTAATTCACTATCAGGACATGCCACACACTCCAGGGCATGTCCTACCTTTCACATACACTGCACCCTGCCCACAGGGGTTCCTTGGCCTACCTTGGGGGTGACTAATATGTAAGAAAAGGGAAGGTTAGGGCCTGGCAAGTGGATGCACTTGCCAAGTCGACATGGCAGTACCAGACTGCACAGAGGCTCTGCAATGGCAGGCCAGAGTTACATTTACAAGCTGCTTATGTGGGTGGCACAATCAGTGCTGCAAGCCCACTAGCAGCATTTGATTTACAGGCCCTGGGCACACACAGTGCACTGTACTAGGGACTGACTAGTAAATCAAATAGCCAATCATGGAAACACCAATCCATAACAATAATTTACAGGGAGAGCATACGCACTTAAGAACTGATCAGCAGTGGTAAAGTGCCCAGAATCATAAAGCCAACAAAAACAGGTCAGAAACAGGAGGCCAAAAAGTCTGGGGATAAACCCGCTGAAAAGCAACAGGTCTAACAACATGGATTTAACCAAAGAAAACGACTTGCAGAAGAAAGTAAAGAGGAATATATTTCTAATTTGCGTATTTTAGTGTCTAAATGTGAATTTGAAGACATGTTGGACATGTATCTGCGTGATCAGTTTGTATTTAACTGTTATTCAAAGAAGGTTCAAGAACTTTTATTGGCCTGCAGAAATCCAGCGTTAAGTGTGGTTTTGGATATTGCAAAAAGCATCGAGCGTTCATCAATTTCAAGCAAAGTCATCACAGGAGCAGATGTTAGTTCAGAGACTGTGTGTGCAGTAACAAATAGAACAAGAGTTACAGAAACTACTAGAGTTAAGGGTAATTCTGTGTACCAAAAGAAATTTGTGTGTTATAGATGCGGCTCCAAAACACACATTGGGAACAATCCAAGTTGCCCTGCTATTGGTCGAAAATGTAACAAATTAAAAAAACAGGGTCATTTTGATAGTGTGTGTAGGTCAAATGTTAGGAACACTACTACTGTTCCTGTGAGAGTGAATGCCATAGAAGAGTTTCAGAATGACATGATAAACAATTTGTTATTAACCGTTGATGTTGATTGTTCGGGGATGTCTTTTAAGGCACCTTTAGGAGAAGCGTGCATAGGAGAAGAATCGCTTGAAGTAATGGCATATTCAGGATCTTCTATTACTATACTATCAGATGTTACTTATTATAAAAATGCATTTCCCAAAAAATTAATTGAAACCGATGTAAATCCAAAAGCGTTTAGAGGACAGGATATAGATATGATTGGTTATTTTCATGAAGCAGTTAGTCTATTAGGCAGGGCAATACAAACTAAAGTATATGTAGCTAAAAAAGGGCGTGACATTGTCAGATGGCGTGATCTGGGAAGGATGGGCATCCTGCTCAAGCCTGGATGTGATACACCCATAGTGTTAGGAGATATGCCCGTTGCGTCTATTGAAGTGTGTGAAAATAAAAAAAGGTCTGAGTTGGATGAAATTCTAAACAGAAATAAAGAGGTGTTTGAGGATAAAATTGGATGTGTTAAGGGAGTGATACATGACATTAAGCTAAAAAAAAGATGCTTTGCCTGTTAAACATAAGTTAAAAGTGTGCCACTCAGCGTAAGAAAGGATTTGAAAGAGCTTTTGGATTGTTTGTGCAAGGACAAAATTATAAAACAAACTGATTCTTCAGAATGGGTTTCGGCTGTTGTTTTAGCTAAAAAAAAAATGGCAGTCTGCGTCTATGTGCGGATTTGCGTTCACTGAACAAAAATGTTCTGGTGGACTGCCATCCTTTGCCACTGATTCAGGAAATGTTGATGGCTATTGGAGAGGCAACGCATTTTTCGCTCATTGACCTGAAGTCAGCATACCATCAGGTTGCCTTGTCGGAAAAATCACAGGATCTCACTACGTTTGTTACCCCTTTTGGCGCTTTCAGGTTTATAAGGCTGCCAATCGGATCGGCGTCCGCAGCTAGTGTCTTTCAGAAACTTATGGACTCATTATTTGGAAGTGTCGGAGGGGTGCAAGCGTTTCAAGATGACATCTTGATATATGGAAAAGGAATTGAAGAGCATAATATCATTTTATGAACGGTATCAAAAATTTTAAGTGAGAGAGGAATGACTGTATCAAAAGAAAAATGTCATTTTCCTGTGAAAGAATTGGAGTATCTAGGTCATTCCATTACGAGTGAGGGCATCAAACCAAAGAAAAAATTAATAGATGCTATTGTCAATGCACCAGCACCCGTGGATAAGGATTCACTGAGATCATTTTTGGGTCTCCGTGAATACTATGCAGATTTTGTGCATGGTTATGCTTTATGTGTTGAGCCTCTACGATGTTTGACACGTAAAAAAATAAACAAATTTATCTGGACCCAAAGTAATTTTTATTTTTGCATAAGAAAGGGAGATGTTGTATCCCTTTAATACATAATGTTGTAATAGAGTTTTATAGTGTGTTCTGATTCTATCTCCATGGTGTTGCTGTTGTCCAGTAGATCATTCGCATTTGGGTGCTCGACTGGACAGCAGCTTCACTTGTCGTTTTTCCTTCTCTTCGTGGGTTCTACATTACTATACTTATTTGCTACATCGAATAAACATTAATTGAAGAATCAGCCTTCGAGTGAACCTTTTAATGTTGTCCTACGATACAACAGTACCCTGCCACATGGAAGTCTCCTTTGTAATGGTGCTGGACCGTTTGATATGGCGTAGGGCGGCATACCAGCAAAGGATGGAGATACGTGCAACAGGAGACAGCGAGAGAGGCAGGGCTGTACTGTAGAGCAGGGCAAGTATCACGTGTGGTTTGAGGAGCTCCAACTCCAATCTGTCAGCTAGTTTGTCCCTGTCTGCTCGAAGCCTGCTGTTTATGTTAACCATCTTCAAGGGCCAGAAGTATAATTTGACGTCTGCCCAACCCAGTCCCACTTCATATGGTGAGAAGTGACACTTTTCAAATGAAACTCGGGGTGTTTCTCCTGGCACACAGGAAAGCGACAGTTTGCACTTGAAGGTAAATGAAAAAAGTAGGCTGTAAAGGTACTGTTGAAGGACGTAAAGAAATCGAGAAGGAGCGACCATTTTAAATCGCTCATATTTCTAAGTTCTTTTGCTTTAATCTAATATTTTGTTGCAATAAATGTTTTTTGTCTTATCTTGTTTTTAAGGTGAAAGACTTGTGTCAAAAGCCCATTAAATATCATATCCTTCACTGACTCTGGCTTCCATTTGGTTTGCATTTCATGACAACGAAGGAGCAGGTAGAAGCCAGCGGACAATCCTACAGAGTGGGAGTTTGCTATAGTTACATTCAAAGTCATCAGTTAATTGCATTGAATTTGCGACCATTGCCAGGGCTAAGCCTGGACTTAATCATTCGTCATCATTCTGTTGTTAAAGACAGTGAGGCAGATTCACAAAGGCAGTTAAAGAAAGCATGTGAAGGAGTATTACTTCCAGACCAATACATGTCTTTGGGAATCGGCCCATGTATCAGTATTTACCTATTTCTTGTCACAAAATCATCTCTAGAAAAGGAGACGACATAGGTTAAATTATCCGCCAAGGAGATTGTTCATCCACTTTGCTCCCCACAGACTGAGCAAGAGTGGTATAACACTTTTTATTCTGAGTATGAGCTGGCTGCTTGAAGGGTTTTCGAATCCCAAATTGCTTTTTGGCATGAGATAAAGCTTCATTGTTGCTGCATGGAACGTCCCAAAACGCAACGTGGACACACCACATTTTTACAGTGAAAACTGACCCCATCCTGTATTCCCTTGGGTGTCTAGTTTTCAAAAATGTATAGGTTTGCTAGGTTTCCCTAGGTGCCGGCAGAGCTAGGGTTTAAAATCTACAGCTAGGCACTTTGCAAAAAAAGGGACAGTTTTCACTGTGAAAATGTGGTGTGTCCACGTTGTGTTTTGGGACGTTTCCTGTCGCGGGCACTAGGCCTACCCACACAAGTGAGGTACCATTTTTCTTGGAAGACTTTGGGGAATGCGGGGTGGGTGGAATTTTGTGGATCCACGCAGATTCCAGAACTTTCCACCATAGAAATGTGAGGAAAATTATTATTATTTTTTTTTTTTTACAAAGTTTGAGGTTTGCAAGGTATTCTGGGTAACAGAACCTGGTGAGAGCCAGACAAGTCACCCCATCCTGGATTCCCCTTGGTGTCTAGTTTTTAAAAGTGTATCGGTTTACTAGGTTTCCCTAGGTGCCGGCAGAGCTAGGGTTCAAAATCTACAGCTAGGCACTTTGCAAAAAAAGGGTCAGTTTTCACTGTAAAAATGAAGTGTGTCCACGTTGCGTTTTGAGCCGTTTCCTGTCACGGGCACTAGGCCTAACCACACAAGTGAGGTACCATTTTTATCGGGAGACTTAGGGTAACACAGAATTGTAGAGCAACTGTTATTACCTATTGACTTTCGATGCATTTCTGCCTTCCAAATGAAAGACAATGTGTAAAAAAGAAGTCACTTTGAAAAATGTCCTAGAATTCTCATGCTAGTATGTGTACTCACAATTTCAGAAATGTGCAAATAGCTACTGTTTCTAAACTCTATATTTTGTTCCAATTTCTGAAATACATAGGTGTCTTTCATTCCGATTTTTCACTGTATATATTTTACAAAATGAATTGCTATATACCCGGTACATAATAAAAAACCATTGCAAGACGCTGCTCAGTTATTGGCTCTGGGTTCGTCGGGTTCTTGGTGAACCTACAAGTCCTAAATATCCCCACAACCAGAAAGGTCCAGCGGATGTAACGGTATATTGCTTTCAAACATCTGTCATAATTAGAAGAAGTTACAGGTGAAAATGTTGGCACAAATGGCAGTTTTTTTCAACTCATTTAAAGTTTTTCCTATTTTCAACTGTTAGTTTCTATAAAGAAACCTTGAAGGATCTACACAAATGATCCCTTGCTGAATTCAGAATTTTGTCTACTTTTCTAAAATGTATAGCTTTCCAGGATCCATTATTGCTTTCATACCCATTTCTACCATTACCTGGAAGAATTTTGAAAGCACAAAAAATAGGCTATGTCCTAGTAAAATGCCAAAACTCTGTAAAAAAATGTTGGTTTTCTGACAAAGGTCCGTCAGTCCCTGAAAGCTGGGAAAATGGTGATTTCAGCCCCACAAACCCTTTGTTGATACCATTTGCAGGGAGAAAACCTGACGCTTTCATTTGCGGCATTTTTTTCCCATTTTTCCATAAAAATAACAAACTTTAGCTGTATTTTGGCTAATTTCTGGGACCCCTCCAGGGGAATCCACAAACCCTGGGTACCTTTAGAATACCCGTGATGTTGGAAGAAAAGGACGCAAATTTGGCGTGGATACCTTATGTGGTCAAAAAATTACAGGGGCCTAAGCGCGAACTACCCCAAATAGCCAAAAAAAGGCTTAGCACAGGGGGGAAAGGCCTAGCAGCGAAGGGGTTAAAGCTTTGAACTATATCACTCGTGTCCGGCTCCTCTTTACATCCGGTACCAGAAATAAAATGAATGGAAATACGGTTCAGCACATGAAGGTCGAGGAAATACATGGAGACCGTGAGAGGCGAAGCAAAGATTGACAATGGGAACAGGATGGCAAGAGCTGACACACATGAAAAGGCAAGACCATAAATACATCTGACGGTGATGTACAGAAATGGTAAGAGAATTTAAGTGAAATCGAAACCTGAGGAAGAGTGTTTATTCTTATAGAGATCCTTTTTCCCTTTGAAAATAATTTCAGGACTGTTTTCCGAATGGAACACTCACCTGCTGCAGCGAAGCATTGTCATTGGCCATGGTTCTTCTACTTAAGCTGGCACCGAAGGTGTTGCATGTGTTTTACAATTTGTATTCTCTTATAATAGCTGTCTGTCTTTTGCAGGACATCCTAATCTTTCTGAGCTCCCCTGCTTGTTGTTGTCAATGTCCAAGGGACAAGATTCCGGGCCTTTTAAGAAGTAAATCAGATCTGCATCCATTCATATGACAACATGGACATCACACGAGTACCTCATCTGTACCATATTCACACCATCTGCTCTAGCTTTTCAGTGAGTTCTAATGTGGGAACTGAGCGTGCTCTCCAGTTGGGTGAGATATACTAGCAGAACTCTTACAACAATATGTTTTCTGCACTGGAATTCTTCTAAGGGTGCTAAGAAGCCATCTTCTGAAGGGAGTAATATGGAAGCTGTCCCTAAACTTCGTAAAAGGATGGAAACTATCTCACATAGCTAAGAAACCATTTAGGTAGTCTTTGTTTTCAGGGGATGCTGGTCATGAATGTTTAACATGATTACAGTAGTATTTTCAGGTGGCTATAAATGTATGTTTGGGCTATATGACCTGTCAAATTAATCAATCAATTCGTATTTGTGTAGCGCTGCTAATCACCCGTGAGGGTATCCAGGCGCTAGTATACAGCTTTACTGTACAGCTGTACACCTTTCGGGAGGTCTATTTTGATTCAGCAATTAGTAGTTAGCTGTCTAGGCTCAGTAGGATATTCTTGATTTTGCTAGAAAGGGGGCTCTTCTTGTTCTAGATGTGCTTGCTTGCCTGATCCACCTGATGTGGCCATCTTTAGTTGGGCAACTTAACAACAAGGACCCATTTTAGTTCTTTCTCCCTCCATATGGCAACTCCTCTTTCCTCACGGCACATAAATCATTGCGTGCCGTGCATCTGCACGTTGGATGCGCCATTGAGGCCCGTTCCGGACAACTCTTCTGGAGTTCTTCTGGATTAATGTCTGGTGATGAACGTGTATGAGAAAGATGAATTTCTAGCTATTAGAAAATGAGCTGGGCCTTCCTGGGCAGAAGTAAGATCTCAGCTCCACAAATCTGGTTTTGAATCTAACACGGAGATGGAGTGAAGAGGAAGAAAAACAAACACGTTATTATGCTTAGATTGCTGTTAATCAATGCCCGTTATCTACCTCAACATGCAAAAGAGATAACATTCTAATTGTTGATAAACAACTAAATATGCTACTGCTAGTAAATGGCTGTCTTTGCAGGTACTCAGGGCATGAGATAAATATGGCTGTTCCTGAAACTCCTAGGTATAAAATAGTAAGACAGGACTATGTGTGTTAAGAGCATGGGTGGCATTACCCGAATCTACGGGATATTTTTGAGGGCTTCGTATGGAACTACCTCAGAGGTTTGATTGCAAATGTACGGCATTCAATTGCAAACTTTCAACACATCTTAGTTATTGGTTATAGACCATCAGGTTATGAACAAGCAGTCTCCCTCGGCGTTTGCAGAACTAATAGCCCCTCCTCTGTAAAGCTTCCACCAAGTGATGGTGCAGGGATGACAACGTCCGTACTGTCACACATGTGGTCTGGTTGAGCATTTGGAGACATTAATCTGCATCAACTGGTAGAGTGGCAAATGCTTCTGGCTGCGCAGTTACTCAATGTAATCATTGCCCTGAAAGATCACACAGTGGTAGAGACAGGCAGAGAAGGTTTAGTCATTATGTTGAAGGAATGCAAGGAACTGTGTAAAAGGAAGTCCTTAGTTTTACATGTCGGTTGTCAACGGCTCATACTGGAATTTTTCGGGTCGCATATTGAACACTAGGTGTTAAGTTTTCAGTAGAGTAAGGTAAATTAGGCCCTCAATACCAGTGGCCCGGTAATCGGATTAGCATTCTTGCTCCCAGTAATTAGCACTGGCACAGGGATCGGTAATTCCTCTATGTGGCATTGCCTCCCTATTCCAGATGTTTGTAAAACAGAGTACTTCGGAAAATCTATATTTATGCACCCAATTTTCATTATTTTTTTCTCCAACTAGCGGGCATTTTTGCACATTCATTCACATTTCACCATGTTTTTACCTGACCAAGAGTGAATTGGAAATTCTCCATCTGCTGAATTTCCTGCGTTACCCCCAATTGCTGCTTTTAATGATATAATGCGGAGGCAATGAGCCTCATGGAAACGCCATCCCAAATTTGCATAACATAAAATGCCTTCCCATCCTCCCCACATTCTGCTTTTGATGTGTCTCAGACACTGATCTGAGTAACAGTTACTCTGGCGACTCTTCATCGTGTTTCACTTTGGCTGACCCTGAGAAACTGCTGGGCTAAGCCAGCGGTTTATTTCACATACATTTGTTTTTTGGTGAGGATTTCCAGAGATTGACGGTTTTATTCTCGCTGACACTTCGTGGGAGTCGCGAGGTAAGCACATGCGTGGTTTCTCTATTTCCTGGTGCCAGAAGGTCCGGGTGTTGGAGGAGTCAGTGGCTTGCCTTCCGTTAGTACAGCAGTTGCCGCGAACAGGTAAGAACTGCCATGTCCTCCCTGAGGCATATTTGAGTATTTCCTCTTGACTGGTCTGCAATTGTGATTGGCTGATTAGAATATTTTAAACCTCTGTTATGGAGAGGTTTTGTGTGTGTGCAGTGCACTCAGGCAAGGGTACAAGTTCCCAGACATCTTGTGACTCAGGGGGAGAGCGTTGAGAAATTGAAGGTTTGAAGTGACACCGCAAGCCGGCAACGATGAACATTTATTTTCCCAATTCTCAAAACCCACACCTTTGTCATTACCTCTGCATAAACAAATTAAAGAACTGATCTTTCAGCAATTGAAGGACATTGACAAATCCTCAATACCCAGTTGTTTGCAAAAAGGGGGAAGTAAGGGGGAAAGACCTCATCCCACCAAATGTGAAGGTGGATTCGATTTTGGCTCCTCTTATTGAAAGGTCAACTAATAATACTGATCAGGCGCGCAAAGCCCATTAGGCTCAAAGGGCTTCAGCCCCCCCCCGCCGTGTGTGGCAGCCTGAGCTGAGACAGCTTCCCGGGCACACACACAGCCGCACCCGAGTACTTCACAGGTCTTTAAAAGACCATTTGCTTGTTAATGAGGCTTTGTTGTTTTTTCACCCCTTAGAGCCCCTGCATCTCCACTCTGCCTATTGCTGGAAGAATTACCCCCCCCCCCCCAACCCCCCCGAAATGCTTTCTTAGCCCCCCCCCCCCAAATTTGGCTCTAGTTGCGCCTCTGATACTGATGATTGTGCTTCTATGGATGCAGCGGATAGGAAGGTGGACAGCGCAATTAAGAACTCTTTTGCCGCTGGCAATTTGGGCCTCTAGGCTGTCACTTATGCGCTTTATGCTTCTCAGTCTCTAGTGAGAGATTTTGAGATTTTATTTGAAACAGTCCAATAGGAAGCTGGCTGTTCAGATACATACTACAGATAAAACAGCATGCAACATTTTTAGCAAATGTTTCTTTAGACATAATTCATGCAACGTCCTTGGCTTCTGGTGCACGGGTTCATGATCATCACAATTTGTGGATGAGAGATTGGAAAGCTGATTTCACTGAGAAATCTGCATTTTTGAAAATCCCTTTTGAAGGAAGAAAACTTCTTCGAACTCACCTAGATCACCTGATCACCAAATCACATAAGGACCGAGAGCACACTATTCCGCTTAAAGGCTCTGCGTCTAGAGCTGGCAAATATTGGAGTAAAGGTCTGGAGGATGCCTCTAAAAGGGAGTCTAAATCCTATCAGTACTGTAAGAGGCAGTTTCAGCCTATGAATCATATAAGGGTCAGGAGGAGTCTACCCAGTAGGGTGCTGTGGAGAAACTTTCCTGGCAATTACATTCAAGTTTGCATAAAAGTTTTGCTGAGTGGCCAGTTATTACAAATTTTCAGGACCTGGAAGAGCGCAATAACAGACAAATGGGTGTTAAGCATTTTAAGACTAGGATATCTCATAGAGATTGAAGCAATTACTCCAGATACCGGAGTAATTCAAACTTCTATTCCAAGGGACCCTGACAAAAAGGATTCATTATGGTCTGGAATCCAAACACTATTAAGATAAGAGGGCAATTATTCCGGTTCCACCAAGGAAAGCGGCAAGGGAGTTTATTCAGTTTTGTTCCTGGTCATGAAGGTCTGAGGAGACTACAGAACTGTACTGGATCAAAGAGATGTGAATGTCTGGATTCGAATGCCACATTTCCAGATGTTGTCGTTGCAGCAAGGGATTCAGTTGGTATCAGAAGGAGATTTTCTGATGACCATAGATCTCCATGATGCCTATCTGTGTTTCTCTATTCACCCCAAACGTCATCATTTCCTTAGATTTGCACTAGGTCAGAACCATTACAAGTTCAGGGTTCTGCTATTCGGGCTCAAGTCCTCTCCCTGTGTCTTTACAAAGATATTGACACCCTTGATGGCCAGCTTGCATCAACATAGAATAATCATCTTACCCTACTTCAACTACTGCCTAGTCCTTTCGCCATCACTCAGACCACAGACAATCGTACTCAAACAACTTTAGAGGTGTCGAAAATACACAGATTTCTCGTCAACAGTGAATGAGGATGGCTATGAATTGGCCGACTATCCCAGACAAAAGAGTAATGAATATTCAGACTCTCATTTGGAACCTTCTGAGCAACAACAATCCGACAGTGGCAGAATGGTTGCTGATTCAGGGTGACCTGACTGACAATATTTCCGGTTCCCTGGGCAAGGTGGCGCTTCAACAGATTAGTCCGGCACATTCTGAGACCCTGATCTCCAGCAAGCCAGAATCTGAAATTAGGGATACCTATTGTGAGAAAGTGCCCTCTTTCTGCATGGTTGCCCCCACTTTTTGCTGAATTGCTGATGTGCTTTGACTCAGTGTGCCCTGGGCTCCTGCTAATCAGGTACCCAGGGCCTATGTTCTTTCCCTAAAACTGCATTGAAGCCTAAACCCAATTGGCATCTTTGGCCACAGGTCAGCCCCTGGTAAATGATACCACAGGTACCCAGGGCACTGTGACCAGAGAAGGCCTCTTAGGGCTGCAGCACTTATTGTGCCACCCTTAGAGGTCCTGTACCCTTACACACACACACTGCCTTTGCAGGCTGCGTGTTTTGGTGCAGAACAAAGTGAAGAGTCGACATGGCACACATCTCTGTGTGCCATGCCTACAACCCACTGCCCTGGCATAGATCAGTATCCCCTCTAGCTAGGTGCACTATACCAGTGGTGAGGGTACAGGTGCATGAGCTCTGTACCCCTACAGTGTCTAAGTCCATTCTTAGACATTGTAAGTGCAGTGCTGCCATTAAGAGTATATGGTGCTGGGAGTTTGTCATTACGAACTCCACAGCACCATAATGGCTACACTGAAAACTGAGAAGTTTGGGATCAAACTTCTCAGCACATTAAACCCACACTGATGCCAGTGTGGGATTTAATGAAAAATGCACACAGAGGGCATCTTAGAGATGTCCCCTGAAAACTAACCCACCTCTAGTGTCCAGGCTGAGTGGCTGCTTTCAGCTACCACCACCAGATATGTTTCTTCTGGACCCCTGGGTCAAGAGCCTGCTGCTCTCTGGGGCCTGAAACAATGCACATCCTGGGACGAGGTGCCAAGCCTCCTCCCCCAGGATGGGTAGGGTTCACGAAGGGGAAGCTTCAAAGGCTTCCCGCCTTTGTGAGTTTCCCCAGGCCACTTGCTGCTCTCAGCAACTGGTCCCCACTGGTTCTGACCCCCACTTTGGGCGGGAGAACCGGCGGGAAAAACAAGTGAGGAAGAGAGGTGTGACCACCTCTGCCAACTCCACCCCTCAGGTGGGGGAGGCGAGGTGAAGCACAACTCTCAGTCCACGCCATCTTGAAGATGGGCGGACTCAGCCAACCAGAAACAGGCTCATGCCCCCCTCCCACTGGAGGGTGGCATAATAGGGGGTGTACCCTCCCCAGGGAAGGGACCCATTGGTCCCTGCCTTTTACCCACCTGTAACACCCCTAAATCTAGTATTTAGGGGCACCCCTGAACCTTGCTTCCTCAGGCAAGAACCTGCAACAAGAAAAGAAGAAGGACCGAACAGCCGTGCTGAAGCTAACAAGAGGAAGACGCCCACTGACTTGGCCCCAGCCCTACCGGCCTGTCTCCACCTCGAACCTGCTCCTGCGAA
This sequence comes from Calotriton arnoldi, assembly GCA_963921515.1. NCBI lineage: Eukaryota > Metazoa > Chordata > Amphibia > Caudata > Salamandridae > Calotriton > Calotriton arnoldi. The sequence goes on along the minus strand of CAWUFW010000798.1, from coordinate 1,178,257 downwards.
ATCCCGGTGTGTCCTGCAACCAGCAACCTCGAAAACCCCGGAGGACCTGCCTGCCTTCAAGCACAAAGACTTTGTCTCCCGTGAACACCGGATTTGTTCATCTGCAACATCGAGTGGGCAAACATCACGAGGAGGTCACCCCGGCGATCATGACCCGAGGTCCGGCGACCCCTGACCAGCCTCCAGCCGACGCCTGCAGCCTAAATCCAGAAGGCCCCCCTAACCGCTACCAGGAGCTGGTAAGAAGATCCGACCCCAAAAGGCACCCCTGCACCCGACGCCCCACAGCCTTGTGTGCCCAAACCAATGGTGCCTAGCCAACCCCTAACTTCCCAACTTACCTCTCGAAGTGGTGGTCGCAGCCAGAAGACCTTCGTCCCGAGCCTGCAGTGCCTTTGCAAACCGGAGGTTCCCCATTGAAACCAACAGGGCGCCCGACGTCGAAACAGCACCCTGCACCCGGCCGCCCTAGTGCCGCTGAGGGTGCACCTTTGGTGCTACTTTGTTTCCCGATTTGCCCTGAGCTAAAGTCCAGGAGCTTTTCTCCCACAACCCAGTGGCCTGCTTGCCAGCAGCCACCAACCGGAGGCCCCCTATCCCCCATTGGATAACATTGAGCCTCAGCACTCTGCATCCGGCCGCCCTAGTGCAGCTGAGGGTGTAACGAGAGTGCATCCTTGACCCTGGGGGAACCCTTGGTCTAACCCCAGAAGCTCAACTCCAAAGACCGATTACTTACCTGGTAACCATTAACTTCATTTCTCTCCATAGGAACCTATTGACTGTTTTTCTCTGAAAAATGTTCTAAGTGTGGAGTTGATTTGTTATGTTAATTTATATTTGTAAAGCGCCAAATCACCAACGGTCTCTAAGCGCTACAAACCATAAACCCAGGAATGCCATAATACTTGCAGATAGAGCAAAACTTGGGGTAAACTTATCCAAACGCCTCAGTGAACAGAATGGTCTTAAGTTTTTTCCTAAATGGGAGGAGAGTCGCCTCCCCGCGCAGACTCTCTGGTAGCTTATTCCAAAGCTGGGGAATCACAACCGAGAAGGCACGTCCCCCCAAGGTGGTTCTGTTAAAGCGTGGACAGGCCAACAGGTGTGTCTCTGATGAACGAAGACAACGACCAGGCACATAAGGCTTCAGACGGTCTTTAATGTAGCTGGGCGCCGCTCCATACTTAGCTTTATGTGCAATGCACAGGCCCTTAAATCTGATCCTTTGCATAATAGGGAGCCAGTGTAGCTGCTGTAACAAGGGTGTGGCGTGTGTTCTTCTCGGCAGTTTAAGGATCAGTCGTGCTGCAACGTTTAAAAACCACCTTAAGTTTCTCCAGAAGTTTATCGGGGAGTCCTATGTATACTGTGTTGCCGTAATCCAGGCGTGACAAAATTAAAGCCGACACCACGGTACGCATGGTAGCAAATGACAACAAGGGTATAAGTTTCCGTAGTTGCCTCATCATTCCCACACAGCTTCCCACTACCGCAGCTACCTGATTATCCATCACTAACTTGGAATCTAACCTAATACCCAGGCTCTTCACAGCTGGCACCAGTATCGGAGTGGTGCCAAGCTCTTGTGGCCAGAAGAGACCGGACCAGGGGTTAGCCCCTGTAGCGATAGAAAGAACCTCCGTCTTGTCTGGATTTACTTTGAGTGAGTTCAAAGTCATCCAGTTTATAGTAAACCGAAGGATATTCTGTACCCTAAGCTGTGCCTGGGAGGAATTATCAATGCGAACAATTAGTTGGGTGTCGTCGGCATAATTATATACCTGACAATCCAGTTTGGCCAGTGCTTCTATCAGAGGCTGGAGATAGATATTGAAAAGCAAGGGGGACAGCGCAGAGCCCTGCGGAACCCCACATGGCAAAGCGCCGTGCCTAGATGTACATTCCCCTATTGGGACTTTTTGGGACCGATCCTCCAGGAAGGAGACAATCCATTGGAGGACTGTCCCAGTAACTCCCAGCCGCCGTACACGGGCCACCAATTGTGCATGGTTCACCGTGTCAAATGCGGCTGAGAGGTCCAATAGGATTAACACTGAGGAGAGCTTCTTATCAGCTGTTAGCCTTAGCTCATCCAGTACTGAGAGCATCACCAACTCAGTGCTATTGTGAGCTCTAAATCCCGCTTGCTTAGCATGTAGCAGCTGATGCTCTTCCAGGAAGGATGAAAGCACTCTAAGCACATGTTGCTCAAGCACCTTAGCCAGGTATGGAAGTCTGGAGATAGGTCGAAAGTTCTTCAGATTCTTAGGGTCTGCCCCTGCTTTTTTTAGCAGTGGGATTACCATGGCTTCCTTAAATTTGTGTGGGACCTTCCCTGTTGCCTGGGACAGGTTCAGTAGGGATAGTATCTCTGGCCCTACCACTGGCAGACCCATTTTAAACACCCTAGGAGGGCAGGGGTCCTCCGGTGACCCAGACATTACTTTGGCCATGATATAAACTAAACAGTTTAAATCAAGTGCGGGGAAGACAGAGAGTGTGCCTCCCTGAAAGTCTGGTGGATCAAGCACTGGGAAGGGACATTGACTTATGCAAGTAGTGCCTATTTCTCTAATGATATCTCTAACCTTGATTAGAAAGAAGTCCTGTATCTTAGCGCAGTCCACCTGATTGACGACTGTCCTCAGTTCCTTCTTTTTACTCATCTCCCTGAGTACATTAAACGTCTCCTTTTGAATGTCAGTGGCTTCCCTGATCTTCAAATCATAATACGCAGATTTTATGGCCATCAATGAAGCTTTGTAGAGGGCTAATTTTACTTTATAGTTTTCCCGAGCCGATGGCGCATATGATTTCCGCCAATGCCTTTCGCACTGACGGAGGGCCTGTTTTTCGCTTTTCGGTTCTTCAGTATACCAAGAGGCACCCTTTGCTCTATCCATTATCCTTTCCCTTCGGGCGGGGGCCACCACATCAATGGCGGTCCTCAACCGATGAGTAAGTTCTTCATACACCAGATCCGGATTACCGGACTGTGTCTCTCGGTGAGCTGTCTCATTTAGTGCTACCCTCAGACTACCATCCTCTATCTTACGCCAATTCCGTACCAACCGCCACACTGGAGGAGGGTGATCTGGTCGACAGCATGACAGCAGTTCAAGGCTGATCAGATAGTGATCTGACCAGCTACAAGGTCTACACACTGTTGATAGCGTAGATGAGGAGGTAGTCCAAATAAGGTCTAAGATATGGCCCTTCTCGTGAGTGGGGGTGTCCACAATTTGTTTCAGCCCCATCATGGTCATATCATCCCCGAACCCACTAGCCACGCGATCTCTTGGTATTGAATCCCAGTGATAATTGAAATCCCCTAAGACAAGGATCTGTTGGTATTTCGTACACAGATCACTGATTACTTCATGGAACAGATCATTAAACAACGGGGTAGACCGCGGAGGACGGTATACCACCACCACTATCAGGCAGGATGAATTCAGCCCGAGCTTAATCCATATGACCTCCGCCCCATCAAGGCTCTCCTCCACTATCTTCTCAGTTGTCAATGCCCTTCTGCAGAACACTGCGACCCCACCCCCTCTCTTATTACCCTGTCGGTTATAAGTCAGAACGTCATACTCCTGGGGGAGGGAGGCCACTATGTCGGGGGCCAGAAGCATCATCTAGCCATGTTTCCGTTAATGCGAGGATGTCAGGTTTCTCCTCTTGGAGCAGCGTGAAGATTTCTAAATTATGTTTTTGGAGGGACCGAGTGTTTAACAGAGTAACCCTTAGACAGGGGGGCTCATTCGGCCCCACAGCTATGCTCCTTCGGACCTGCGTGTATGTATGGAAACCTGAAAAATAACAATTGTGCAAAACTGATTTTACTTACCTTTTCTCTAGGAAATGTCCCAGTGTGATTTCTAGGCATATCACACTGAGTAGAAAAAGTAATCTCAAAAGTAACGTAAAAGTAACTTACCTGTAATTTTCATTGCAAAGTCGATACAAAGTATATGTACAGCATTTCACAGTATTGCATTACCTGTAATTCAAACTAACCATTTCAAAGTACATTTACAACTGCATTTCAAACTGTATATTTACTGCAAAGTATTTATCAACTTAACTGTGCCAGGCTTGCTTGGTTCTAGAAAATAAAATAACTAAAAGAATATTTTTATACAAAACCAATTGGTCTGAAGTTCAGTCTTTGAGTGTGTGAAATCATTTGCTGATTGAGTGGGTACAACAAATGCTTAACACTGTCCTCTGATACTGCCTTACTGCTCGACCACACTACCACAAATAGAGAGTGAGGTGCTATCTAACTTTACCTCTGCCTACTTTTGGGGATCCACTGGACTCTGTGCACACTATACCTCACTTTGGTATAGTATATACAGAGCCAGCTTCCTACACCTATGAAAAAGGAACTAGTCTGGTACATGTCCACCTCAAACATTCTGAAAGGGCTACACTTCCAGAGATCATAACCACAGATGCCAGTGGATGGGATTGGGGCACTTGGAGCACTAGTCATCAGACCTCCGGTTTATGGTCTCCAAAAGACAGGACAAGGTCCTCCAACTGGAGAGAATTACAAGCTGTATTCCTAGCATTGAAGGCCTTCTTCCATTGTCTGCACAGCAAATCGGTGGTAATCAGAACAGACAACTAAGTAACAAAATATCTGAACAAATGGGGGGGAAACGAGAGCACTCACTCTCTCGCATCACAGACTTGATTTTCTCCTGGGTTCAGTAGAACCTCTCTTTATTGGCAGCGATCTACATCAAGGGAACTGTCAATATAATTGTGGACAAGCTGAGCTGAAGAATGTTGTTGCAGGACTTTTGTCTCAATCACAGGCTTTTTCAGCATCTATGTCAGAAACGGGGTCATCCAACAGCGGATTTGTTTGCCACTCGAAAGAACTCTCAGACCCAAATTTTCTGTTCAAGGGTAGCAGAGAATGGAGTTTGGTGTCTGGATGCTCTGACCTGCATTTGTCTTTTATGCTTTACCACCTTTCATCTTCTCTTGAAGTTCCTGATGAGGTTGAGGAGGAAGAAAGCAGAAATTACTCTTGTTGCTCTGGCATGGCTACATTCCAACTGGTACTCTCTAGTAGTGATTCTGAGAAGGGAGAGGGAATGGCGAATTCCAATCCATCCTTCCCCTCTCTCTCACCCTCTTCCTCAGGTCCAACATCTCAGAAGGTTGAACTTAACTGCTCGAAGGTTAAAAGAGCAGGGCCATTACCCGCTGTGGTTTTAGAAAGGCTATCTGTCTTCATGCAAGCCTTGAGGCAGAGTTCCACTTTGGCCTCTTACAGGAGAAATTGATCTACCTTTTCCAAGTGGTGCATAGTTAGGAACTGACGCCTCTGTCCACTTAGCTCGTAGATATATCAGAGTTTTTGCAAGATGGCTTTTCTTTGGGTTTGAAACCTTTAACTCTCAGAATAGAGTGGGATGTGATTAGTGCATTTAGGAGCACCTTGAGAGAATGGCAGGAAGATATTGGGTTTGTCAAGCTTTTATTTAAAGGGTTTGATGATATTAAACCCTTGACAAGGTCAAGATTTCCAACCTAGGATTTAGTACTGGTTCTTCAGGCATTGTTGTCTCTTTCCTCTTTAACCACTTGACTCTGTTGATTTGAAGTTTCTGGCATAGAAGACCTTTTTCCTTGTAACAATAACTAGAAGGTTGGGAAAGCTAGGGTCCTTATCCCATCTTTTTCCTTATTTGTGAGTTTTTGAGGAAAGAGTTGCACTTAGATTGTGATCGTCCTTTGTTCCTAAGGTTAAAGCTCTATTCCATCTTGATCAGGAAATAATCATCCCGATTTCCATCCTAATCCTCAGACTCAAGAGGAAGAGCGACTTCATGCTCTAGATGTTAGATGAGCCATCTTGATTTATCTAGAGTGGTCTGCAGGAATTAAGAACCAGTACCACAAATAGTCTTTTTGTCAACTTTGGTTCTGTCCGGACAGGTTTAAAACCTTTTGTTCAAATACCGGATAGCGGGACATAGTCTGTCATCACTTTAGTTTACAGAGAAGCAGGAGTTTCCCCACCTGCAGGAATCTAAGGGTGGTCAACGAGAGGCATGTCAGTCTCTTTGGCTAAAGCGCAGAGTGCGTCCTTGATGGAGATCTGCAGGACGGCAACGTTTGCATCACAATCCACTTTTGTTACGCATTATATGGTGCTGCAGGCGATGGACATTCAGGATTTTTTTGGTTCTAAGGTTCTTAAGTCTATCACATAATAGAGTAAGAACCTGAGTTCAGTATTCTGAGGTAATGCTTCAATTATGTACTGTTAATTGCATTTCTCTGGATGCTGCTTTTGCATAGGATTAATTAACCGCTCCATCCCACCCTATTCCGACCAGCCCATCTGAAGTAGGAAGAGCTTTGAGTCAACGAAAATAGGATGTGGAAAGTGTGGGAAGGCCCTTTATGTTATGCAAATTTGGGAAGGTGCGTCTATGAGGCTCAGCGCCTCCTCACTATTTAATTAATCTTAGAGAAAAGCAGCATCCAGACTAGTGTAATTACTGGTGACTATTTCAAGCATTATTTGTGATCCACTTTTGCTTGGTAGCTCCCATTACTGGCCAAATCACTCTTTATTCATAACGAAGGCCATAGTGGTGAAGTCTTGAACACAATGGGCCTGATTCACAAAGGCAAACTTATACTTTAGTGTAAGTTTATGATTTTTGCAGTTCCCAAAACAATTTTATGAGCATCATTTTTACAACTGCCTGTCTTTTTATGTGTGGAGTCTCTGCACTCGGAGTCTTTGCCACGAGTGCAGAGACTCTTTAGTCATAAAGATACTACTCTTAAAATTGCTTTGTGAATTGCAAAAAGTGTAAGTTTACCATTGTGACTCAAGCCCAATGTGTTGATTGTTGAAGGAGATCTAAATGTTTGGGCGCAAAAGGATATCAATTATTTCCAAAAGCTTTTGGGGAATTTAGAGAGCCTTCTGTTCCTAGAACTCCATTAAAGAAAATCTCAGAACTTCTTGAAGGTTGATTGCCTAAATTTGTTAATGGTGGGGGAGAGTGGAAATGATAAAAATTATGGTTTTACATATAAATCCCTATCTGATAAGTGTGGTACCAAATATGAATACCTACTTGATAAGCATGGTGCCAAATATTTAAATGCTGACCTGATCAATAACTTTTTATGTATTGGGAAGGAACCCTGGACATCATTAAAAAAGCTCTACCTTTCCAAAAAAAAGGAGGTGTAAATCTAGCAGATTTTGAATCATATCAACCAGCTTTCTTTTTCAAACTTTGCACTATCTGGTAATCCAAGAGATTCCATACCAAACACACTGTGTAGATGTAAAACAAAAAATACTGCTAGGTCACCTACCGCTAATATCTCTTCTCTCCAGCCACAAATACACTTCTTAACACTCAAAAAATAACGCTGGAAAATATCAGACAAACCCTTTTGAAAATCATTTGAAAAACTCTGATCTTGCATCTTAGATTGAACAAGGAATTCAAAATTGTAGAGTCCACAGCAATCTGGGACAACTGGGTCCTGGAATAAACATCCGGGTTCCAAAATGATCTACATACATTTGCTAACCTCCATCCTACTTTTAACTTAAGCCAGCCTGAATTTCATAATTTCTTGAAATAAAGGCAACCCTATTCAAACAGACCTATATGAATATGGATCAGTCCCTCCCCAACCTCATTGCAAAACAGAGGCACATGGTCTCAAAAGTCCGTTATATGCTCCGAGCCACCGTAAAAAGAAAACATCTTGCACTGACACAATCAAAATGGGACGCAGAATGGACCTGCGCTTATACAGAAATGAAACCACGTCAAATGCCCTGAGTATGGGAAATTCCACTTAGAATCAAAATAACTCCGTTGTAGGTCAAAATAAATGTATGCTTCTACACAGACCATTCTGGATACTGAACCATCTATATGAATTACATTTTCATTGCTGGGATTGCAACAAAGAGATATGACCCACTTAAGAGAATTCTGGAATCACATTTTCAGACCTACCACGGGCATCTTTCAAATAAACTTTTCCTTGAATTTCACCACAATTTCATTAGCTATACCAATCAATACTAATTCCCCTAGATTGAGCGAATTAGATCGTTATGTTATCAGTGCTTTTATAAAGAGCTTATCACTTTGAGGGTATCTGGGCACTATGTAGCTAGTGTGTGAGGCCAGCCCTTGAGGGCTTACTCGAGGAGCCAGGCCTTCAGCTTCTTGCAGAAGTCAAGCAGAGAAGAGAATGTTCTGATGTTTTGTGGGAGGTAATTCCAGGCTTTAGGAGCAAGGTATGAGAAGGCGCGACCCCCCCCTGCTATGCTTTTGTGTATGTGTTGGGTGTTTGCTAGTTAGAGACCGGCAGAGCAGAGGTGTATGGAAGGTTGTTGGAAATGAATGCATTGTAAGTGTGGTTGAGGAGTTTGAAGTGTGCGCGCTTGTGTATCGGAAGCCAGTAGAGTTCCCTAAGGTGTGGGGTTGTGTGAGCTCAGCGTGGGAGGTTGAGGACTAGTCTGGATGCATTGTTTTGGACGGTCTGCAGTCTTCTTGTGAGCTGGTTGGATATCCCTGTGTACAGGGTGTTAACATAGTCTACTCTGCTGATGATGAGAGCTTGGGTGATCGTTTTCCTGGTGTTGTTTGGTAGCCACTTGAAGATTTTCTTCAGCAATCTTAGAGTGTTGAAGCAGGACAAGGCTACTGCATTGACTTGGGTGGCCATGTCCAACTTGTTGTCTATGATGATTCTGAGGTTTCTTGCTTGTGAGCAATGCGTGGGGGTGAGTCTGAGTTGTGAGCCCACCAGGTGGAGCCCCATGGCGAGGCGTCATTCCCAAAGACCACCGATTCGTTCTTGTCCGAGTTCAGTATGAGGCAATTGGAATTCATCCAGGTGGCCACTTCAGTAATGTACTTGGTAAACTTGTTTCTAGTGTTGGGTGTTTTGTCCGAGAGGGACAGAATCCGTTGTGTGTCATCGGAGGATGTTTATGGTGTAAGTCTGAATGACATCGCACAGTGGAGTCATGCAGATGTTGAAGAGCGCCGGCGGAGCGAGGAGCCATGCAGGACTCTGCAGATGAGTTCCGTTACCCGTGCTTCAGTGGAGTGGAGGGCCAATCCACTCAAGGGCGTGTCCTTGGAAGCCGTCTATGTGTAGTCGTCGTATCAGAATGAGATGTGAGATGGTGTTGAAGGCTGCTGATAGGTGTAGGAGGATGAGGGCTGTGGTTTTCCACCTGTCTAGGATCATCCGGATGTCATCTGTTGCTACTATATGGGCAGTTTCCGGGCTGTGTTTGGCTGTAAGCAGCTGCGGTCCGTGCAGGTAACGGCGGTGGGGCCAGGTAAGGGGGGATTTCGAGGGACGATGCTGAGAGAAAATAAATTATTTATTTAATTTTCCCTCGGCATCGTCCCTCGAAATCCCCCCTTACCTCGCCCCACTGCTGTTACCTGCATGGACCGCGGCTGGCTGTAACGATTGTTTGGCCTCAAGAAGCTAGTGATTGGCAGGGTGGTTGGGGAGGTGATTGTTGATGGGTTTTTTCAGGACGTTGGCCGGGTAGGGAAGGAGGGATAGGAAGGCAGGTCGGTAGTGGGCGAGTTTGGTCGGGTCAGCTGAGGGTTCTTTAGGAGGGTTTTGACGGCTGCGTGTTTCCATGGTTCCAGAAAGGTGGCTGTACTGATGGAGGTTTTGAGGATGGGGATGAGGGACTCGCTAATAGGGAACACTCAATTGTCAAAGGTGCGATGTGGGCAGAGATCTGCTGGCGCCCCAGGAGTGTATGGCCTTCATGACTGCTGTGGTTTTCTCTGTGCTGATGGTATCCCATGTGGTGATTGTGTTGTCTTTGTTTGTCACTGGGAGGCTTATGGTGATAGTCAGGAAGGTCTGGTTATGAGGTGAAATTGGTGTATATGGTTATGATCACGCTGCAAAAGAAATTTGAAAGGCCATTACACAGATCTTGGGTTGGACTAATGTTGCCGGTGGAAGCTATGCGTGTGGTGAAATACTTGACAATTACAAAGATTTCTTTGCTACTGTTGGAGCTGGTGTTTATTTACTTGACTATGGCTTTCCTCTTAGTTTCTCGGATAAGCTGGTGGTACCTTCTCTGGGCAGCTTCGAAAGTGCAGTTTTCCACTCCACTTTGGCTAGTTCTCCATTTCCATTCCAGTTGTTTGCACTGTCGCTTGGTCATTCTGTGGTCTTCTGTGTACCAGCTGGCTTGATTTTTAGTTTTTACTGTGTGACTTCGTTTTTTGGGGGCAGAGTGTCGGCGCCGCTTGTGATCCACTTTTTGAAATTTTTGATGCAGCGTGATAGGAGGCCCATGGGTTCCGGTTTGTTCTTGTGGAGGGCGTACTCATGTTAGGTTGTTTTTGGTGTTGGAGTGCTGGGCTCGCTGTGGGGGTTCTTCCTTGTTGATTGTGAAACTGACTATGGCGTGGTCGGTCCAGGTGACTGGTCTGAGTATTTTGATCGTGATGTGATTGAAGGATGTGAAGACCGGGTCTAGGATGTATCCGTGGGCATGGGTGGGCTCCATGATGCATTAGGTTAGTCCCAGTCTTCCAAGGCTGTCAAGAAGGGCAGCTGAGTTGGGGTCAGTCCGGTCTTCTAGATGGAAATAAAGGTCTCCCAGGAAGATGAATGCGCTGGAGTTGAGGACTAGTTGGGCGATGAAGTCCGTAAAGTCGCAAGTTTGTTCAGGGGCCAAGGGGTAGTAGATTAGGGTTCCATCCGCGGCAAAGTTTGCTGTAATTTGTATTTTGATGTTGAGGTGTTTCATGTAGTTTGTTCCGGCTTCTGAGGAGGCAGTGCCATTGAAGGTGGCTTTATAAATGATGGTGATTCCTTCTCCAGGCCTGTTTAGGCTGTCTTGCCAGGTGATCTTGTTTCCGATGGTGATGGATGCGGGTATGGATGCAGCGATGTCTGCCCTTAAAGCTGTGGTTGGCCATGTTTCCGTGAGGAATAAGAGGTCTGGGATGGCAGCGTCCATCAGGTCCCAGATCTCCATGGCATGCTTACTGAGCAAGCGTGTGTTAAGGAGCATGCATGATATTGGTGTGTGAGGCGTGAGAGTGTGTTTGTTTGTAGGTGTTTGTGTGTAAAGGTGAGTGTTATTGGAATGTTTTTAGTGGATGCTGGAGTTGCTGGACCAGTGGTGCAGATAAAGCAGCAGAGGGAGCACGTGAAAGCTCCTCCCTTGTTGTGCGCTGTGGTGTGCCATCAGAGTGTGGCGACATCCAGGGTGCGAAGGAGAGCAGCAGGATACTGGTGGGTCTACTGTGTGCAGCGGTCGCCATTAAGTAGGTCCTGGGAGGGGTGAGGAAGAGCATGGTCGGCAGGGAAGAAGAGAGGCGCGAGGGACAGGTAAGAGGCGGGGATAGAAGAGAGGTGCAGAGCGAGCAGGAAGGGGGCACGCAGAAGCAAAAATAGAAGATAGAGAGACACAGCACAAAGGTCACAGAAAGAGAAATGTTTAAGAACAGTGGTCCCTAGGAAAACGACAATAAAGAGGGGAATGAATATAGACCCAGTCAGTACTATATTTGTGTAACTTGTCCAGCCGGACAGAGGTCAGATATTTAATATTTTAAATTCAGATAGAAACAATACAGACAAAACAATTTTGTAAGTGGGACACAAGCCTGCATCCTACTAAACCAAGAGGGACAAACAATAGAAAACACAGAAGGCTCAGGCAAAGCTGTAGGTTTGTTAAACACAAAATTTCTCAATGTAACAAACAAATCGCAAGGAACCACCTTTACACATTAAATAACAATTTAGAGCAGTGTATAAGGTGTATCGGGTGTCGACGGCGTTTCGATCCATATAAATAATAAATGGATCATCATCAGGACATTTAGAATAAGCATGCCTGTGTGTAATTGCCTTTAATGACTGAGGTACAATTGGGAGAAGAAAAAAGGGAGGAAAAAAGAAAGTACAAATAATTAAAAAGGAGCACCGGTTCAGGTACCAACATTAGAATAAAATACGGACTAGTCTGTTTCAAGTAACAAGGTTTGTGAGCAACTCATATATAGATTACAATTGAACATTTGCCCTAATGCAAGGGAGACCGTGTGAGTAGAGATAAAAACATGGAAGGAAGAAAAATGCATAGCCGTTCTACGCTTGGCTACTCTTCCCAGCTCACAGCGTAATCGCTCGCCTTTTTTTATCTCTTAAGCACTTGCACGCGGCCAAGCGTAGAACGGCTATGCATTTTTCTTCCTTCCATGTTTTTATCTCTACTCACACGGTCTCCCTTGCATTAGGGCAAATGTTCAATTGTAATCTATATATGAGTTGCTCACAAACCTTGTTACATGAAACAGACTAGTCCGTATTTTATTCTAATGTTGGTACCTGAACCGGTGCTCCTTTTTAATTATTTGTACTTTCTTTTTTCCCCCCTTTTTTCTTCTCCCAATTGTACCTCAGTCATTACAGGCAATTACACACAGGCATGCTTATTCTAAATGTCCTGATGATGATCCATTTATTATTTATATGGATCGAAACACCGTCGACACCCGATGCACCTTATACACTGCTCTAAATTGTTATTTAATGTGTAAAGGTGGTTCCTTGCGATTTGTTTGTTACATTGAGAAATTTTGTGTTTAACAAACCTACAGCTTTGCCTGAGCCTTCGGTGTTTTCTATTGTTTGTCCCTCTTGGTTTAGTAGGATGCAGGCTTGTGTCCCACTTACAAAATTGTTTTGTCTGTATTGTTTCTATCTGAATTTAAAATATTAAATATCTGACCTTTGTCCGGCTGGACAAGTTACACAAATATACTACTGACTGGGTCTATATTCATTCCCCCCTCTTTATTGTCGTTTTCCTAGGGACCACTGTTCTTAAAAATAGCTCGATTCCCAAGGTCCCTGGCAGACATTACTTGGGTTCCCTTGTTTCTTTAAAATATAATGCAGAAAGAGAAATGGCAAAAAGGTCAGAAAATGAGTTAGATGAGGCAAAAGGGGTGAGAGATGGCACAAAGAGTGAGAAATGTCACAGACAGAGTAAAGTGGCAGAATGAGCGAGATAAAAGGCACAAAGAGTTTCAGAAATAGCACAAAGAGCAAGAGAGATGGCAGAGAGGGTGAGACAAATGGCATTAAAGACACAGAAAGAGTGAGAGAAATAGCACAAAAGACAGAAAGATCAAGAGAAATGGCTAAAATGTTACACAGAGAATGACAGAAAGGCACGAAAAGTGAGATAAATGGCACAAAAGTCAGAGAGAACATGGTGAGAGTGAAAGGGAGAGAGGCGAGGCTGGTGTCTCAAGACACTGGAGCCGGGTCCTCAAGAGTCTTGACCAGTCGGAGGACTGGTCACAGGTAAGTATAGGGGAGGCTGGGCCTATGCACTGAGTAATCTCATGTTAACACTGGGTATTAAGATAATTCTGTGTAATTGAAAATAACTTAATCCACACATAGTAGAAAGGGTTAACATATTAGAAATGCAGAATATATAACAATACAACAATATTTGTGGTTCGCCTCTAGATGTCCAGTTTGGGAGATATTAGATCATTACTGTAAGAAACTGGGTTATTGGTTGAGGGGGTGAAAGCCCCACTCAGGCAGCAACCACAGTCCTTGGCGGGGTGAACCGCAAATGTCACTAAATTAACCTATGCTTAACCCTCAAAAAATCCCAAACAAATTTAGAAAAATATAGTGACTTTTAATAAATAAAATGATACCAGAATGACAAAAATCCAGTCATAACCAGAGATATTAATTTTTACCTTTTTTACTGAAAATAGAACCTAAAAGCACAAAGCGCCACTCTCTCATTTAATCACACTAGACCGGGGGGATATCACAAGTTTAGGCCGACCGCGATGGAGCGCGGGTAGGATACAGGGACCAGGTTAGTCCCACTGAAAAGTTACATTCTAAGTATGAACATTTTATAACTTTGGTTTGCTTCCAGAAGCTTTCTCTTTGTTTATGATTCCATGTTTATTATTTGTTTTGGTTTGCTCTCTTTTTGTCACTATCAATAAAGTTTCTTGAAATAAAAGAAAAATAATTGCCAGACACTTAGGAGTTCCGGGTAGCAATAGTTTTTCCACTAGGCTAGTTGGACCACTGGGTATGCCGTACTGGCTAAGGCTGGAGGTAAGTAGAGTTTTGTGCTCTTAGTTATACAGGACTTAGGACAGTGAATTGAAGAAAGTGAGGGGGCATTACCTGAAAAGCTGATTGCGGGGACCTCAGTGGGATGCTTTTAAAAGAATGATTCAGCCTGCTCTAGATGGGATAAGCCTGTGGAAAAAATGAAAATATGCTTCACTGAATGTAACAAAAAGTGGCTTAGCGATAAGTTATTGGAGGCTGAAAAAGATAGAAATACACACTTGAATGATTATGACGAGTGGGTTATAATAAAAAGGCTGGGATTACATAATATTGGTGCAGCATTCATGCATACATATCAATAAATATTAATAAATGAAGGATAAGTGCAATGCTACTGTCATCTACTTTGTGGGTAAGATTAAGAACACCAGCTTAAAAATCTAATAGTTTGCTCGATCCAGAGGACAATAGGAAGTCAGTAGCAAAAGAGTTAAATGGTTCTGCAGGAACTGACCCTACCCTTGATGTTTTTACTTTCATCTAATGCTGTTCTTTTTTGGGAACTGGTGGGTGCCAATAGGGTCTCTGGTCCTCGAATAATGTGTTATCTGCTAGGCTATATAAGCAGTTGGCTCAGACTCTTTGGAGAGCATCCCATTTTAGAGTATTTGAGGACAGTTGTTCAGAGATTGGGACCGTCCTTTGTTCTAAAGGTTAAAACTCCATTCCATCTTGGTCAGGAAATGATCCTCCAGATTTTCCATTCTAATCCTTAGACTCCAGAGGAGGAGCGACTTCATTCTCTAGAAGTTAGAAGAGTCCTCTTGATTAATCTAGAGAGGTTTGCAGGAGTAAGAACCTGTACCAAAATAGTCTTTTTGTCAACTTTGGTTCTGTTCGGAGAGGTTTAAAACCCTCTGTTCAAACACTGAGTAGGTGGATATGGTCTGTCATCACCCTAGTTACAAAGATTCAGGGGGTTCCCCACCTGCAGGAATCCAATGGAGATCAACAAGAGGCATGTCTGCCTCTTTGGCTGATGCGCAGGGTGCGCCCTTGATGGATCTGCAGGGCAGCAACATGGGCATCTCGATCCACTTTTGTTAAGCATTATAGGGTGCTTCACGAGATGGACACTCAGGATTCTTTTGGTTCTAAAATTCTTGTGTCTATGATGTAATAGAGTAAGAACTTGAGTCCAGTAAAGATGATTTTGTTTGATTCAGCAATGAATTTCTTTTGTCCTGGTCTTCTTATTGTTTGTTAGCTCTTGCTATGTAATGAATCGAGGGAAAAGTGGTATTACTCCAGATGCTGCTTTTGCCGAAGATTAATTAACCCCTCCCTCCTTCCCTATTCAGATCAGGCCAGATGTGGAGAAGGTGGGGCGGGCTTTCATGTTATGCAAATTTGCGAAGGTGTGTCTATTAAGCTCAAGTATAAGGCTCAAGAGATACTATCAGTCGTTGAGTGACGGGAAGCTTCCGAACAGGTGGAAAGGGGCTTATGTAGTCCTCTAGCACTAGAATTTTCACACTTTCACATGCTTAAATTATTCCTCATCGTCAGTAGTGTTCACATACACTCCTTTAACATTGTTTTAGAAATACACTATAACCAGTTTATTCACTTTCTAGCACAAATTGGTAAAGTCAGTCCTACAGCAGTGTGCTCTTTTTTAAAACTTTTTTCTGTCTACAAACTATTCAGTCTTCGTTTTTTAGAGAGTGGAAGGTCCATTCAGCCATTTTTAGGTCTCGCTGAGCCAGCGCGCATGCGCTACTCTGCAGACATTTAGTAAGGGGCTTTTGGAAGTGCTGCCAGAGGCTTTTGCTGGCGACCAGCTTGCGTTCACGCGCCATATGGCTTCCCTCGCCATTTGGCTTCCCACCCTGATAACTCGCAGCAGCTTTTATCGCTCGCGATTACTCTCACTTTCGCGGCCGTGTCAGTTTCACGGCCGCGCGGCCAATGCTTGTTTCATTTGTAACAAAGTCTTTGCTGCGTGCCTCGCCGGCCAGAATGCAAACTCCCCGCATGTTTCCGCCGAAACTACCTGATAACAGCCCTTGCTTGTTTCTTATTTGGCACAAGACAGTGCTAGCACCCAATGGCTTGCAGGTTCTGATTGTCTCCTTTTTGATTAGTACGCGTTTATTTACGATGATACAGAATACAAACTTAAGGTAAATAGTGTAGCATGTTCTTAAGGCGACATTAATTTTACTATGTTAATACGTCAGATTAACATAAATAATATCTAGCTATCATTAACCACGTGTTTTGTGCGCTCAGATTCAATTCACTTGTTATCTCCGTTCAGAGTTCATGCGAACAAACCCTGATATAGTCTATTTTTTGCTACTCAGTCTGGCTCTCAGTATAAGCGGGGTAAGAAAAGATTGGAACCTAATAATTATAACTTTACTGTGTAACGAGTGATGTAGAACTTCTAATCGGCCGACGTTTTTTGTTTTGATTGCGTGCCGAGGTTTAAGGTTTTAAATCATGTTGTTTTCGGCTTTTTTGATTTCACGAGCCAACTACTTTTTTCTGTGCCTTACTTTTGCGCCTGCTCATGTACAGAAGTTCGAATGTAACAGGGTAATTTTTACAGTAGGGAAGATTTGGGCATCTTTTATCCATGCTTTAGGATTTGTCCGCCCCAATCTCGCACGAGAAAGATTTTGTTTGTGAAATTCATGATTCCTATCCATATGTCAAATATTTGCATACGAGACCAGATCCGTTCATTCTCCTGACTTCAGAACTGCCCAAAGTGTTTTCTACAATTTTTCACAGCCAGGATTGACAACTACGTACTGTTGCTTCATGGTGGCACATTATATATGTGGCTCCATAGCATAGTGGAAAGGTTGTAAGATAACCCTCTGATTGCCTGGTAAATTCAGCGAGACCTATTGGCTATGCCAATGCTTGTTCTCTTTGTTCATGGGAATGCATGAATCCAGGGAGATCTCTCTCACAATGAATGACTCATCTCCTAAGAAATCGATTTCCGGGGTCGACATTTCTTATGAAATAAAGAAGATATTTTTAGATGAACTCTACAAAGGGAATTTATTAGATCATAACTAGGGGTGTCGAAAATATTTACTTCTCCACAAGATAAGGTGTCCGATGCACTAAATGCTGGTTGCAAAAAATTGGTTGCAATTTGAGACCAGTAATTTTGTGACCAGTATAGAATTTTTTTAAACCAACCGATGTGTTAATAAGTCAGTTATTAAAATTGAGAATCAGAGTGGGTCGTAATCCAACCTACCTCATGAATATTAATGAGGTAGATTGCAAATTGCAACTCATTCCAATCTTTGGCAATCACAGTGATGATGGCCTGCTAGGGTCAGCAGATCACTATGTCTGGAATCACCTATAAATAAAGGAAACCTTTTATTTTTTTTAAATACTGCACATTTTTGCTAAAGGAATCGGTGCTGTATTTAAAAATAAATAAATAATTTCTTAAAGCTTGTTTGAGAGTTGTCAGTGGTCTCCTGGACCACTGCCTACTCTCCAACAAACTTTTGCTTTACATTCATAAAGTGGTATGGGTCTGAAGGAGACCCCTTCCCTTTGGTGATTGGCTTATCACTCCAACTCTGGAGTCAATCATTTCTCAAAGTTTTGCTACCACATCTCAGTTGCAAACCATTGACACATATCACATAACTGTTCAGTATTAGGAAGGAACACGTACAACACGCTCCTTCTAAATACCAAATCAGTATGGAGTTGCAAATCCATTTTAGAAATTGTTAACATTTTATCAACTCCCAAACTTGGTAAAGTATATAGTAAAATATGTTTTTGCAGTCGCAAACAGCAATGCAGACTGTGACTGTAAAACATTTAGTACTTGTAGTCCAAGATGCTTCAGAAATATATTTGACCTCTAAAAATCTACTTGTTCCTCTTGGTGGGTTCAAGCCTGTACGGATTGCCACAAACAGATGTCAGTGACAGACTCCCACAAGGTCTGTCTCTGATGTCTGGACTCTAAACACGGCTCGGCGTTGTGTGATCAGTAGCAGCACCACCCCCCTCTTCCCCCAGCGCCTTGTGACCCTCGCGGGTATGTAGTGCGCTTTATAAGTGACATGATTGATTGATTGATTGATTGTGATCAGTGTGGCAAGATGAATACCAAGGCCATCTGTGACCACGAAGGCAACGTTTATGTCGCAGAGCATTGACGGTAGTCAAAGAAATCCTGGTCGAAGTTGATTGCATGGACCTACTCCTGTTCCTGTGACCAATCATCGTCCAAGTCAAGATGTTCAGGTAAGTGAAAGAGAAGCAAAAACACAAAAAGTTCACACAGGACTCCCCTTTATCCCATCATTTGTAATTGTGCGACGCCCCGGGTACCACGAAGCCATGAACTCCTGAACCGTTTCATACCTTACAGCCTCACTTTCTGGTGCCCACGTCCTTGAATTAAAACAGGCATTGGATCACATCGTTGGTACCCATTTGGCGTGCCCTTGGGCCCCAAGGATCCGAGGTGGCCTCCACTCGTTACTGCCAGCGGGTTCACCGCGATGCAGATTGTGACATTCAAGCTCATTCTGAGGCCTCCCCCCGGCTTCAAATTCAACACTGATATCTTCTTCGGTGCCACGTCCTATTCTGCAGCACCGATTGTCTACCTCCGCACCGATGCCAGAGGGGAAGCCAATAGTCCTCTTGGACTCCGAGGCTTACTCAGAGCGCCCTCCACTGATGACACACTGACCTCACATTTATCTTTATTCTTACCCAGAATCACTTTCACTACAAGATCATGAATTTGGAAACCGTGCCAATGATGCCTGTCACAATTACGCCAAAGAAAACTTGTTTGACAATCTACAGGACGCCAGAGGCTTGGACACATCCACTCTCCTCCTCCTAATGTGGCCACTGAAGTCTGCCTCTTTTTCCACAGTCATAAGAAGGCAGCTGAGGTCTTAGACTTCTACTTGTCCACCACAGAAGTCAAGACTAATGTATTAACTAAAGTGCTACACCGGGAACAAACAAACCAGGAGCCCATATTACCAGACACATTGTTGGGCACCTGGGCAAAACCAGGATCTTGCCCTCCAGTCAGTAGGCAAATTCCAAGGCGACGTAGGCCATCCCAGGGGACCCAGCCTTCCTCACTTCGAGTGCTATCACAAGAACGCTTGGTGGTACAGGACTCCACCAGTCGTCTGAACCCAAATGCATTTAGAACTACCACACCAGATTGCAAGTTGAAGCGCATGGAGGAATTTGCCAAACTGATGTTCTCCGCTAGCCATGTCCTTAGGATATAAGCTTGCTCTAGGGGAGATGCACCCAAGCGTTATGGGACTTGGTGGTGGACATCTTGCCCATGGTCCCAGATGCATGGCCAAATCTCCAATGCCTCATCCATGACGACCAAGACGCTGCAAGGTAATCCATCAGATCTGTCCTGGATACTGCTGCCTGGGTAGAACAGTTGTTACTAGCGTGATGTTTAGGCACCACACTTGGATCCGACACCTTAGATTTTCGAGTGACGTCCAGCAGTCACATATGAACATGCTCTTAGATGGGACCTGCCTCTTCGGAGACAAGGCGGACTCTGCCCTAGAATGTTTAAAGGTCGGTGATGCCACTGCATGTTCTCTTGGGCTTGCTTCGTCTGTGCAGTAGTTTCCTCAACCTTTTTGCCCCTTTCGAGGCTTCGGGTAGGGATACCAACAGAGGCAACTGCATAACGTACCTCAACACCAACAACAACCATCCAATCCTTTTGAGGTTGAGGCAGGGTAGCAGGCCACCAGCATCCAGGCCCCCAGGAGCAACGATCGCTCCAATCCCCCCTCTCCTCTCCCAGCTGCTGCAAAACACCTTTATGTCACCCTCTGCAGCACATGAGCGCCCAGTGGGAAGTTGAATCCTTTTTCACCACCCTAGGAGGAGGAGCATCACCCTCGATCAATGGTCCTCCAAATTGTGGAACACGTTTGCTCCCTACCCTTACTGTCACATTCCCTGGATATTTCATGCACCCCGCACCTCCCGGAGAACCACTTGTCCATAATCTGAGGAGATTTCCAAGTTCTCTTGGCCAAGGGAGCCATAGAGAGGGTGCCTGCGTCAGAGATAGGGACTGGCTGTCACTCCTGTTATTTCTTAAGGCCGAAAAAGAATGGAGGTCTTTGCCCCATTCTAGATCTCCACCCTCAAATGCTCACCCTGGCCCAAGTACTGTCTGCCCTGGATCCAGGAGGCTGGATTGTGGCATTGAATCTGCAGGATGCCTATTTCCACTTCCCCATCCAGCAGCCTCACAGGCGTTACCTGTGCGTTCAGGTAGGCAATGTCGGGCTCTTACCAGACTTTATTCGCAGGAGTGAAATGGTTACGCTGAAAATTCCCGACTTACCTATAGGTCAAGGGGGTCAGTCGTACACGGACCCTGCCTGACCCAAGAGGATGAAAGGACACAAACTGGTGAACATCAGTGTACCACTTCAAGGCTCCTGATGGTCTTGGCCTTCTCGATTTTATAAAACAAACAACAAAGTTTTTAGCATCTAATTAATATTGTTGTAAGCTGACTATTTTAAAATGTGATCTGTTCTAGTTACCTATTGTCCCTTCCTCCTTTGTTGGGTATACCAGTGTTTCTAAGCATGTACTTGCTGCATCTACAATAAAGAAACTACAAGGTAAGTCCTATTATAATGCCTTTCTCACCTACATGATTAATATGCTAATCTAACACTTATAACTCATACTTATATATATATATATATATATATATAGTCTCTAACAAATTCTTGCTTAAATCGCTTTTCAAGATGCTCATTTCTCATATGAAAAATTCTTCTGCAGAAAACAAAAAACAAACTTCCAAAAGCATAGAGAACTCTGGACAATCAAGATTAAATCAATTACATAATCTAAGGCAACGTTTCTGGTTAAGAGCTCAATTTAAGATATTCAAATGCTCAATAAAACTTAAGTCAGATACTGTTGCATATTCATGTCAACAAAATAATAATGTTCATGTTTTTCACATATTTGTATCAATAATATTTATAATGCCACTGTTGGTTTTCTCTTTCAGGTACTTCAATTGGTTGCTCAGTCACTAGCAAGTTCAGCATAAGTCATTCGACAAATTCTCAGATAAGTTTCTTTATTTTTACATTTAAGGTGCCAGCAGAACGTTACCCATTGAAGAGTTTGCCGCTTTTTAAAATGTCTTCCTCTTCTGTTTATTTCCAGAAGCAGTAGCAGGCTTCCAGGAAACACTCGCGAGGGATTAGAGGACGGCGGATCCGACGCACTCAGACGAACTCGATGCTCTAGCGGAGAAGAGCAGGGACTTGGAAACGCTGAGGAAGCAGGATACATCAGGGGCGGATGCCGAGACACCGTACGCCATTAGAGGTAAGTGGGCAGGATTCCAGAATGACGAGCAGTCGTTCGTGTTGCAGCGCGCAGTCTTAAGCCTGCGTGCTCCACCCATCAAACGGCCCCTCCGCCAGGACGCCGAGACTGAAGCGTGCTCGGTAGGCCAGAGCTCTTTCAGTTCTTAGTCCTCTGCTTTGACCTTACCAGTGCACCTCAGGTGTTCACAAAGTTGATGGTGGTGGTCGCAGTCCATCTATGGAGATTAGGGATACCAGTCTTCTCATACCTCGATGACTGGTTGCTGAAGGCGGGCTTGCCTCAAACAGTTGTAAACCACCTCCAGGCGACGGCTGATTTGTTGACGTCATTGAGCTTTTCCAGCAATGTGTCGAAGTCACATCTGACTCCTTCACAATGGCTCACCTTTATCGGAGCCATCCTCAATACGGTGCTCTTCAGAGCCTTACCTCAACAAGTCCAGGATATTCGGGCTATGATCCTCATGTTTCAACCTTTGACCCTGGTTTCAGTGAGAGAGACCTTGCGGCTCCTTGGCAACTTGGTTTTCTGCTTGTGCACCATGCCAGGTGGCACATATGAGCTCTGCAATGGGATCTGAAGTCTCAGTGTACTCCGCACCAAAGGAACCTTTTAGATTCCATCCAGATGTCGGAGGAGACTGCAAAAGACCTGCATTGGTGGCTGCAAGATCCCAATTGGACTGGTGGCAAGCCCCTCTCCCTACCCCACCCAGAACTAATGGTCATGACGGATGCATCATTGCTGGGTTAAGAGGGTCATCTGGGAAAGGTTGAGATCAGAGCTGTCTGGGCACTGGCAGAGACCCATCTCCATTTCAGCTTGATGGAGTTGCGGGCGATTCGCTTGGCACTGAAGGCGTTCCATCCAATCATCTGGAGGGAATGGTTACAGGTTCTTACAGACAACATGATCAACATGTGGTACTGCAACAAAGAGGACGGCATGGGGTTGATGGAGCAGGGTAAATATAAAAATTTTAACCTCCTAATATTTTCGTACAATATTAATAAACATGTTCGTTCAAGTAAATAACCAACAATGTATGTAAAGGGTTAATGGTAACACGCAATTCAGTGTGCAAAGTAAATGGACTAATAATTGTTTACGTTTCTAACATAACATAATATTATGCGTACTAAAATAATAATAAAATGCATGATTTGTGCTTTTGAATAAAACGTGTGGTTGCAAAATAAAGCGATGGTAAGTAAGGGACAGTTTTGTATGTTGCTTTTGCTAGGTAATACCTAATTGGGGTACGTAGAAAGACGGGAGGGAAACGAAAGGGTTTATATTTCTTTGTTTTAATAACATTTTGTTTTCTTTAAAAATAGTGCGCTTAGGCCTGCCGAGCAGCAATATAAAATGGCCGCGAGATACTAGAGTGCGCATGAGCGGATGCGACCATGTGATAGAGGAGAGAGGCTCTGGAAAAGGGATGATCACGTAATGATGCCGAGAGGCTAAGATGAAAGTATGGTCAAGGCTGCTGTGACCCTTCTAAGCAAATGTGTGCCAAGATGATCAGCAAGAAGCGTGAGAAGCCTGGTTGAATCAATAGAAGGAACTGTGTTATACAAATTGTAGCAGAAAAAGATACAATTTGGACTGATCGAAACGGATGAGCAAGTGCATGAACTGTGGGAAACGATGCTTGCATGGACATTCCACACGGAACTGGTTAAGACCAGGAAGTTTGATTAAAATGTATAGGGATCTGAGTTTTTGACCAATGAGAATGAATCGCGCCATGTAAGAAGAAACATTTTATGCTGTAAGCTAGAATTAGGGTATAAGAAGACCTACTCTTGGTGGGAGGGGTTAGAATGCTGCGGGATGCTGCGGGAGATACTGAAGAAGTTAGATGCTGTAGATGGGAGAGTTTGCGGTTGCTGATGCTGACGAGCTGATGCTGCTGCTGTTATTTTCCTTTTCCAGTTGAGTATAAAATGCTGCTTAGGAGAACTTTTATTTGATAGATTTTTATTAGAATTATTAGGATTTCCCAGAGAGATAGATAGGTTGATCTATATAGTTCTTAGTATGATAACCTCATTTTCCGTCTAATAAAAGTGCCATGCAATTTCAACAATTCTTATATTGATGATAAATGAAATGATCTAAATAATAAGATTAATCTCAAAATTCCTGCATTCAAAACTTTATATAAACTTTGTTATGCTTTAAACAAATGACTCAGTGATTTTTCTTTAGTATAATGATTAATAATGAAATGGTAAGGAGTTCATTGTGATTGAGCTGGTCTTGGTCACCATCAACTGATTCCTACTAATTGATCCATCGACCAATGAGCGGAATACCTTACAAGAAAATGAGAATTATTGTGTCATTATAAAAGAGGTATCCCGTCTCCTTCCAGCGAATCGTTTTTCTCCTAGGTTTCATGACGGAGGAAATCCAGGGAACAAATGAGTAAGTGAATGTATATGCGGTGTTATGGGCCCCACCGTCATATGGATATAGTGTGTGTGTTAGAGAAATAGTTGCACCTGGATGACCAAAAGCATAATAGGAGAAATTATTTTTATTGTAAGCGCTGGATCAGATTTCTTGGTAGCAGAGTTATGGTTATTATAGATTAGTTTGGTGATTATTGATTTTTGATTATAGATTATTGATAAGTTTATGTCTAACACTTTTGTTGAGTCGCGTTATGTTATATGTAAGTTTTCACGCTTCCGGGAAGTAGGAAGTGGAACACGTGTGGCAAGAGAAGACGCATGGAATTTTACACTGTCTGAGTTCATTTTGGTAATAACACAGGTTGTGTTATTTAGGGACATTTTGCGTATAAAAGGTGTATAGGTGAAATAGTGATCGGTTTTCTTGTGAAACTCTGGCCTTAATTCTCAGGAGCAGTATAGTCTCCACATGTGTTTTATCCCCAGAGAAACGGGTTTACCGCTTGCTTGAAAGAAGGGTAAGGTAGAGGGAAGTGCTACTTTATCGACGAAACTGAAAGTTCTGTGGTAGGGTAGAGGTAAGCGCTGCCTACTGGAAAATACAGAATTCTTGTGTGAATGGTCAAAGCTATCTTTTCGGTTTAGCGAATCAGACAATGGAAATGTGGATAAAATGTTGTAACTAACAAGAATTGTTGAAAAAGAAATTGCCGAAAATTTTTGTAAAGGAGGGGTCAAGAGCAGAAGTGACGTAGACAAAAGCCGCGCTGGGATTGGACAGTGCGCCGTAGACAGAAATCGTTGTGATTGGAGTGTTGGTGTGAGTCGCACTAGCATTGGTTGAAATAACGCATAGGGAACAGTGTTGATTTGCCGATTGTTGTAGGAGAAAAAGGTTGTGAATCATGTCGTACTATGAGTATGGAAAAGAGAAAACGTCTTGGATGTCGAAAGTTAAGAACTTCTTTAAGAAGGACAAAAAGGTAGTGACTAGAGAGGGACAAATAATTCCTCCGCCGAAATCACCAGCCTCACATATGATGCTGAAATATGGATATCATACATGCATATGGTTAGAAAATTGGACAAAATACACCAAGAACGATGGAGCATTGGCTTTTCCTGAGAATGGTTCATTTAATGTAGCTGTATTACGGAACTTGAGAGAAAAGATGGTAATGTTAGAACCTAGACCTAGACCGACACAGTTTGAAGCTTTAGCGGAATGGGAAGATGAGATGTATGAGCGAGAGAGATCCAGAGGATTGAAGAATCATGAGTTTATACCCGGAAGGTTTTGGGGAATAAATCATGAGGACAGAGTAAAGCGTTGGAGATATGCTAACATGGCAGGAGGTTTGTATCCAGCTTTTGCGGTTGAGGAAGAAGCAAAGAGAAAGTGTACCGAGAAAAAGAAACATGTAGTGGTAGAAAAGTATGTGTATGGTGGTAGTGAAACAGATGACGAATTGCTGGAAGATATTTTAAACAGAAACCCACCTCCATACCAACAGACTTCTGTGGTGGTGACACCTAATGCACCGCAAATGGAAACTGGGAGGAATAAAAAACCCGGACGAAGAAATGAAATAAATAGGTCACAAGAAACATTTAAAATTTCACAAAATGAAGAGACAGAAAGTGACAATGCAACTGAACTAGCAAAAACTACAAAAGAATTGACTGAGAAAATAAGAGAATTGACAAAGAATATGGAAGCTGTAACTGTACCAGTAACAATAGGTCCAGTAATGCCAATTTTTGAGAATCAGAAAATAAATGAACATTCTTTGGTGATTCCCATGAATTCACATTTGCAAAGAAAAAGAGAAGGGATGGAACTGAATAATGAAGGTGCACACAATTCGGCTAGTACGTGTAAACCAAGTCCACCTACAAATTTGACGATAAATGAGAGTGAGATTAGGAGAATGCCTATGGTGACAGAGTCTGCATCAGGAACACCAGAAAGAACCAGTGATTGGATTGAGTTAAATAGTACGCCTGTAGGTCCGACTCCAGAAGAGTTAAATGAATGGATGAAAGCGCTAAAAGCAAAAGAACATGAAGAAAAACCATTAGATGTAATAAGGTTGAAAATAGACATGGAAGAGTTGATTTTAGGAACAATTGGAACAGAAAAACAAAAAAATTATCAGGATGACGAGATTATGTTTTTGTGCAAAAGTCTTACTTGGAGAGCTAGAAATTTACATGACAAATTGGAAGAGATTGCAGGTGAACTAGGAGTGGAATTCGTGAAAGTAAGGACGTTGCAGAAACCGTACAGAGTAGATTTTTGTGAGAAAGACATAGAAAATTTGAACACATCAGGAAGACTGACCCAGATAAAAGAGCGGATTGTTTTATTGAGAAAGTGGGGTGATGTGGATAGATGGAGAAATAGATGGACAAAGAGGAATGAGAAAACAACAGATAAAGCATCTTTGGCTTTTGCAGTGACAGATAGGGAACCAGTTACTAGGGAGTACCCGATGAGAGAAACACCAGGTGGTAGTTATGTGCATGTTCCGTGGACCAGACAAGATATACTGTCATTTACAAATGACTTCCCAAAATTGAGAGAGAAACCAGTAGAATGGTACAGACAGGTGGAAAGATTTGTTAAGGTGTCAAAAGTGCTGTGGATAGATCTAGATGGATTGTTTGACATAGTAGTGCCTGCTGATTTATGGACAGAATGTAAGATTACAATTGATTGGCCAACTGTAGAATATCCAAGGGATGCCAAAACAGGAGCGCCAGGTCCAGAAGTGATGAGGAAGTATGATCAGGTAGTTACCTTTTTGAAGAATAAAATTCCACCAAAAGAAACAGATTGGGTGAAAATAGACAGAACAACACAGGAAAGTAAAGAATCAGTGCACGCGTACTATGAGAGATTGTTGTTGGTTTTCAAACAGTATAGTGGTTATGAGACGCTAAGTGAGAAGGACATGAGTCATTTTGTATATAGGTTCGTGTATGGATTAACACCAGAGATAAGTGAAAGGATTAAGCAGCACCTGATAGAATGGCAGAATAGTACAGTAGATGAGGTTTTGAGATATGCTAAGTATTGCAGTGATGAAATTGAGAGTAAACAGCGTAAATTGAAAGAGAAAGCCATGTGGGCACAGGTGAAAGTTGCAGAGAAGCAAGAAGCTCAATTGAATAATACTAGCAGTGAAACAGGACAGTTTAAATCCCGACCTATTATAGGTAAAGGAAAAGGACAAATGAGCATTGATGAGGCAAAGAAAAAGTGGCCATGCCACAACTGCGGAAAGCTAGGGCATTGGAGAAACAAGTGTAAATTTCCTCCAAAACCTAATGTGGAAAATCAATCATTAAATTCACAGGTGCAGAGTGAGGTAGTTACTCAACAAGATCAGGTGCCACAACCACCACTTCCCAAGAGTGTTAATCAACAGAAATACAGTGCAGAAACAGGATTCTACGGAGGAGAACAGGTAAAACAGTTGTCACATGCAGCTGAAATTTCACAATATTGGTTACGACAGAATAAAGATGAGTCGTATGAAAGTTCATGACGGTGTCTAAAAGAGAGGGAAGAGTGCGTGCTTGGCGCAACTCTAGAGGTAGATCAGTCAGGTCCATTTGTGGATGGAGAAGTGAATGGTGCAAATGTAACATTCCTTGTTGACACTGGAGCTACCCGTTCTACTGTTAGGTCAGTGGAAATTCCAAATCTTCCTCTCTCAGGTGAACATATACAAGTGGTTGGAGTTTCCAATCAGCAAATTGAAACGCCTCTTACTAGATTAGTAAAGGTAAGAATTGGTCCATTTAGTGAAATGCACCGATTTGTGGTGTGTGATTGTAGTCCCGTGAACCTTTTAGGATGCGATTTGTTGTGCAAAATGAATTGCACAATTTATTGTACTCAGACGGAATTGCATTTCAGACTCCAGATGAGGATGTGCTGTATAAAATGACAATGGTAAATTTAGAACCAGAAGTAAACGGCTTGTTTCCTGTATTTGATACAGAGAAAATCCCAATTGAGTTGAAAAAGACAGTGAAAGAAGAAGTGTGGGACTTGACAGGAGAAGATGTAGGATTAATGAAAGGAGTAGATCCCGTTAAAATTACGGTAAAAGAAGGAACGAGTTACCCAAATACGCCCCAGTATAAATTGACTCCAGAAATAATTGAAGGAATAACGCCAGTAATAAATAAAATGATTGAACAAGTAATTCTAAAAGAAATCATGAGCAGTCCATGTAATTCGCCAATAATGGGACTGAAAAAGCCAAATGGAACATATAGAATAGTACAGGATTTAAGAAAGGTAAACAAAATTGTTGTGCCTTGTTGCCCAATAGTACCGAACCCTGCTGTGATTCTATACCAGATTCCACGCGAAGCAGAATGGTACACTGTAATTGATTTATGTCATGCATTTTTCTCTATTCCATTGCATCCAGATAGTCAGCCAATATTTGCGTTTAGGTTTGGAGAGCGTATTTTGGCATGGTGCCGAATTCCTCAAGGGTACACAGAAAGTCCCTCAATCTTTAATCAGATCCTGAAGAAATCATTGGAAGATTTGAGAATGCCAGAAAAGTCAGTAATGGTTCAGTATATTGATGACCTACTGGTGGCATCAAAAACGAAAGAAGCATGTGTCGATACAATTGCTTTGCTGAATCATTTAGCAAAAAGAGGACATAAAGTGTCCCCTTCAAAATTACAGTTTTGTCAACAAGAAGTCCAGTATTTAGGGCATAAAATTGAGAAAGGAGTACGAAAGGTAACGACAGAGAGAATAAAAATGATTCAAGGAATGAGAGCTCCAATGACACAAAGAGAGGTAAGAATGTTTTTGGGAATGGTTGGATATTGTCGACAATGGATAAGCGGTTTTTCACTAACTGCTAAACCATTGCAGAAACTGACAAAGAAGGATGTTAAAGATCCTTTTGAAATGAATGATGAAGAAATGAAAGCATTCAGAGAGCTGAAAAAGAAATTGTGTGAGGCTCCAGCATTAGGAATGCCTGACTATGAGAAAGATTTTGAGCTGTTTTGCAGTGAAAGAGATGGATGTGCATTTTCAGTTTTGGTGCAGAGACATGGAACTATGAAAAGACCAATTGCATATTTTTCAGCTGTTTTAGACCCCGTAGCGAAAGCGTTGCCTGGATGTTTGAAAGCAGTTGCTGCTACTTGTGTGAGTCTGGAACAGAGTGAAGGCATAGTGATGGGGTATCCATTGAGAGTGTATGTTCCCCATTCTGTGGAAATTCTTTTGACAAGAACGAAAACCCAATACATGACACATAGTCGGCTGACTAGGTATGAAAAGGTAACTTTGAGTGCAGATAATGTGACCATCGACAGATGTATGAATGTGAATCCTTCAACATCATTGCCAGATGAAGAGAATGTGATTGAAATGGATGAGGTAGATCACGATTGTCTGAATGTGCTCGAATACTGTACAAAACCAAGAGCTGATATACAAGATGAGCCTTTGAAAGAATCAGATTATATTCTGTTCGTGGATGGCTCATGTTTAAGAACGAGTGATGGAGTTCTAAGTGCAGCATATGCAGTTTGCACAGTAGCAACTGTGTTGGAAGCATCTTGTCTGAAAGGTGTACGGTCTGCCCAAGTTGCAGAATTAGTAGCTCTGATTCAAGCATGTAAGTTTGGAAGGAATGTACGGGTTACGATTATGACTGACAGCCAATACGGCTTTGGGGTCGTGCATGATTTTGGTCAGATTTGGTCACAAAGGGGTTTCTTGACGTCTGCAGGGACACCCATCAGAAATGGAGATTTTGTGAAAAAGTTGCTTGAGGCGATACAGCTGCCTAAACAGATCGCTGTCGTGAAGTGCAATGCACATAAACATGGGGAAGACTACATTACTGTTGGCAACAAATATGCTGACGAAATGGCACCGTACTGTGCAAAGAATGTGGTTTCTTTGAATAAATGTCGCGAAAGAGAGCATATTTCTTGTCCTTTGCGTTTTACTAACTCAATTGAAACATGGGATGAGGTGAGACAGTTACAAGAAGCTGCAGAAGACGAAGAGAAAGATACTTGGCTAAAAGCAGGATGTAGGAAACATGAAGAAACTGATGTATGGGTTTATAGGGATGAGAGACCAGTTATGCCTGATAGCATGATTTCTGACATGGCACGGATGTACCATGGACAAGCCCATATTGGGAGAGATTCAATGATCAGACTTTTTAGACAAACATGGACCAATCCAAAATTCAGAGCCATAGCTGAGAGTCTTTGTCAGAGATGTCTTATTTGTCAACAGTTAAATCCAGGAAGGAAGACAGTAGTGAGTCTAGGAAGAATAGGACGAGAAGGGGGTCCTTTCACCAGAATGCAGATGGATTTCATTGAAATGCCACCTTGCAGCAGATTGAGGTATGTTCTAGTGGTCGTCTGTTTGTTTTCTCGTTGGGTGGAGGCATATCCAACAAGAAGGAATGACAGTATAACAGTAGCAAAACTTTTGCTGCGAGAATTCATTCCAAGGTATGGTTTTCCAGTCACGAGTGAAACAGATAGAGGAACACATTTCCAGAACGAATTAGTTAAACTGATTTGTGAAGCACTTAGTATTAAACAGAAACTGCATTGTGCATACAGACCAGAGGCTTCTGGAATAGTAGAACAAGTAAATGGAACGATCAAGAACAGGTTAGGAAAAATGTGTCAAGCTACAGGACTAAAATGGCCAGATGCTTTGCCATTGGTTCTGATGACAATCAGAAGTATTCCGGAAAGGAAGACTGGACTCAGTCCACATGAGATAATCATGAGACAAGCACAAGTACCTGTCAACAAGCTACTGACTATAACTGATGATCTAGTACTGGATTATTGCAAAGGATTGGCTGATGTGGTGCGTTCTGTGTTTCATCAGGTTGGACCGGATGCGACCACACTTGAAAGAAAACCAGCTCACGACTTGAATCCAGGAGATTGGGTTCGAATAAAAGTCCACCGGAGAAGAAACTGTTTGGTTCCTCGCTGGGACGAACCACGACAAGTGATCTTAGTGACGACCACTGCAGTCAAGTGTGCAGGAGTGAAACACTGGGTACATGCCAGCCACACCATCAGAGTTCCAGAACCTAAAGATCGACATGTGAGTCGGCCTCTGGAAATATCAGATAACAGTTCAGCATCAGAAAGAGAAGAGGAGACAAACAGGGTGCCAGAACTTGAAGATCGACCTGTAAGTCGACATCTGGAAGACCCAACTACAGGTGAAACGATAGAAGAAGAAGAGGAAATAGAAGAAATAGCTGAAGTTCCAGAATTTGAAGATCGACCTGTAAGTCGACATCTGGAAATATCAGACACCAGTTCAGAATCTGATACAGAACATTCAGAAGGAGAAGAAATTACAAAAAGAAAGTGGAATTTTGAAAGCATAAGAGAAGAAACTGAGCCAGAAGATAGTGACAGTGAACAACCAAGTACAAGTTGTGGTAAAATTCCTTCGAAGATAATATTAATAGATGAAGAAGGGAGAGTTTCAAACCAAAAGTTAGAAAAATCGGAAAAACCCCGAGGAGCAGTAGGGACAGATAGACAAACACAAGAACAGGGAAATTTAGAAGCAGATAGAGAAACTGACACAAAATCGGAAGAACCTCGAGGAGGGACAGAAATAGGTGAACGAAGGAAAATAAGAAAAAGACCACAAGTAGATGAAAGCGAAATCATAAGCTTCAAAATAAGAGGAAATAACGAAAAGATTGAAACAGAATCAGAAGAAAGTGGAGAAGAAAGAAATGAAAAACTAGAGACAAGAAAAAGAAATTGGAAAACAGAAAGAGAGGAAAAAGGAAGTGAAGCAAAAAGGCCAAGAAAAGGAGACAATTGGCCCAACCAAGTAAGAAAATTAAGATACAGAATCATAAAATTGGATGGGAAAAGTGCTGAACAAGTGAATGAAATAACAAGTCAAAAGAGCAAGGAAAACAAGGTGGGAAACACTTGCAGAAAACGAAAAGAATAAAGAAAGTAAATCAAAAGTACAGATCGCCTGAATGGTTGTATCGTGCTTTGACTAGTCACAAAGAAGAATCGAACACTCACGAAAACCCAGAACAAAGAAACCTGATGGGAGAAAGTGAAGTGCAACAAACCTGAAAACAACAAAACTGAAGAAGTCGAGATAGTTTACCGGATTTGACAAAACACTGAACTGACGAAATTACCGGATGTGACAAAGAAAGAATTCTGAGAAAGAATTAAAAGAAAGTACCAAGCAAAGACAAAATATTGGAAATACAGAGTGGCAAGCAAGTCATTTCTGAGGTGTAGTGACACAATTTTCTAGAAAACAAGTAAATAAGGTTAAAAGACAAAATGGAGAATATTAGAGATAGAAAATGTAGATGTGAGTTTTTAAGTAGATGGTGCAAAATGTGCTGTTTTTGTACAGGTTTATTAATAACCGTATGGGTGGTTTTAGCAATAACTATTCCAATTAGTTTAGCTGTAGTGGAAAAATCTAATAAAACTGAGAAAGAAAAAGGAGCTAACACTCAAGAGCCAGTTATTTTAAGGAGTAGTGCAGAATTACATAAGGACAAATCAATAACAGATTTTTCAAAAAATGTTTTTACTAAATTACTATATGAGTACGTAGAAACAATGGATGTAAGAGATTGCTATGTTTGTATGCAGTTGCCTGCATCTGTAGCAGAGGGTGTGACTTATCATCACCTTCCTTTGACATATGGAATAACGGGCCATATGTATGAAGCCAATTTGCGATCGCAAACGCCGAAATTCGCAGAATTTCGGCGTTTGCGATCGCAAATTAGCAGTGTGCAATGTATCACACTGAAACCCCCTTGCAAAATAAGGAATCGCAAATTTTGCGATTCTCCATTTTGCGATTGCATTTAAGGAATCGCTAATTGCGATTCCTTAAATGCAATGTAAGAAGCACAAAAGAAAGTGCGATTTGGGCTTAAGGAATCGCAAATTACCACCAACTTCAAGTTGGTGGTAACTTATGATTTCACTTAAAAATGCACTATTTTGCATTTTTAAAGTGCCATGTGGCGCACATACATGCCCTTAGGGCACGTATGTGTGCCACATGTGCACACATGCACATTTCAGGGGTGCAACAGGGTGTCCTTTTGACACCCTGGCACCCTTGAAATTGCATTCTCAATTTGCGATTTTCTAATTGCTAATCGCAAATTGAGAATGTCTTCCCATTCATTCCTATGTGCCTCTAGGCCCATAGGAATGAATGGGGAGGTATTCCTTAATTGCGAATTGCACTTTGCGATTCGCAATTAAGGAATATGAAGGATTCGCAAAATGTATTGCAAATCCTACATACATAGCGTTTTGCGATTCTCAAATAGCGATTCGCAAAAAATCGCTATTTGAGAATCGCAAAAGGACATTTTGATACATATGGCCCAACATGTAGTGTTTTAGCAAGTTTATTTTATAAAACAGGTAGATTAGAATATTATTACACTGATATAGATAAGATTTTTGCAAAGGTTTCTGTAGTTCCCGAGCTTAACAAAATAAAAGAGGGAAAGACGTTTGGTGAATATTTCTTAGAAGATAAGATTTTAACATCAGATGATATATTTAGGTACAACCTTACCTGTGAGTTAAAGAAGGAAGAAAAGGTATTTCTAGAAATGGTTGAAGAAAGAAGAGTGAAATTTGAAAGAAAAGTGATAGAAGAGACAAAAACACCTCTTTGGGCGTTTGAGGAAGACCATCATGATAAGAAAAAGACAAATGCAGCTATGACTCTGGATTGGCCCCAACAGGGAAGGTTGTGCATTAGAAGAAATAAGACAAGATATGACAATTATTTTGTGGGTTCCAGCAATTGCTATGACAATTACAAAATTTTAGGTGGATGGGAATTCAAAGGGGGAAAAGATCCAATATTTCCAGGGATTTATTACGTTTGTGGGAATAGGGCTTATTATAGGTTGCCAGACCATTGGTATGGGTCATGTTATTTAGGCCTGGTCTTTCCAAAGATTTTTCATGTAGATAGAAAAGAAAAGGGAACACACAAAATGATAAATACCTTTACACGTAAAAAAGGGAAAGTTTTTCAGAAATAGTAGGTGATATTTTTGGTGCATTGATACCAGCAGTGGGAATATCTTTGAATGCATTCAGAATTCGGAAATTATCCACAGTGGTAGATCGTTTATCTACAGATACTGCTGGAGGGTTCTTAATGGTAAATACCGAGATGGTTGCCATGAGAGCTCTGGTGATGCAAAATCGTCTTGCCCTTGACATTCTTTTGGCAAAAGAGGGCGGAGTCTGTGGAATGCTGAAAGTCCAACATTGTTGCACTTACATTCCAGATAAAAGCGAAAATATACAGAAGTATATAACGAATATTACAAATTTGCACAAAGAACTTGTTCCACTGGAGGTTGAAAGTGTGTGGGGAAAACTTGGTAAAGGTTTTTCTTCTGTAACAAATTGGTTAACAAGAATGAGTGGATTAATAATAGGGAAAGTTATAATAATAGCAACCATGATAATAATAATAATATTAGTACTGAAGCTTGCAGTAACATGTATAAAGAGAAGAAGAAAGCAGAATAAGATAGAAAAAGAAAACATGATAAACAGGGAAAGAGAGAGAGAAATAGGTGAAATAGAGTTAGAAGAAATAAAAGAGAACATGTACAAGAAAACGAAGAAACAAGTTGAAAGAGATACAGAAGTATAAACTAACAAAAGCAAATGGATAAAAGATATATGCTGTCTGAGAAAATAGTATAGCTTGGGTTTTTGTGGTGATATTAAAAATCACCAAAGGGGGGAATTGATGGAGCAGGGTAAATATAAAAATTTTAACCTCCTAATATTTTCGTACAATATTAATAAACATGTTCGTTCAAGTAAATAACCAACAATGTATGTAAAGGGTTAATGATAACACGCAATTCAGTGTGCAAAGTAAATGGACTAATAATTGTTTACGTTTCTAACATAACATAATACTATGTGTACTAAAATAATAATAAAATGCATGATTTGTTCTTTTGAATAAAACGTGTGGTTGCAAAATAAAGCGATGGTAAGTAAGGGACAGTTTTGTATGTTGCTTTTGCTAGGTAATACCTAATTGGGGTACGTAGAAAGACGGGAGGGAAACGAAAGGGTTTATATTTCTTTGTTTTAATAACATTTTGTTTTCTTTAAAAATAGTGCGCTTAGGCCTGCCGAGCAGCAATATAAAATGGCCGCGAGATACTAGAGTGCGCATGAGCGGATGCGACCATGTGATAGAGGAGAGAGGCTGTGGAAAAGGGATGATCACGTGCTGATGCCGAGAGGCTAAGATGAAAGTATGGTCAAGGCTGCTGTGACCCTTCTAAGCAGATGTGTGCCAAGATGATCAGCAAGAAGCGTGAGAAGCCTGGTTGAATCAATAGAAGGAACTGTGTTATACAAATTGTAGCAGAAAAAGATACAATTTGGACTGATCGAAACGGATGAGCAAGTGCATGAACTGTGGGAAACGATGCTTGCATGGACATTCCACACGGAACTGGTTAAGACCAGGAAGTTTGATTAAAATGTATAGGGATCTGAGTTTTTGACCAATGAGAATGAATCGCGCCATGAAGAAGAAACATTTTATGCTGTA
This sequence comes from Calotriton arnoldi, assembly GCA_963921515.1. Classification (NCBI taxonomy): domain Eukaryota; kingdom Metazoa; phylum Chordata; class Amphibia; order Caudata; family Salamandridae; genus Calotriton; species Calotriton arnoldi. Next base: position 1,142,554 of record CAWUFW010000798.1, on the reverse strand, counting down.
AGCTAGAATTAGGGTATAAGAAGACCTACTCTTGGTGGGAGGGGTTAGAATGCTGCGGGATGCTGCGGGAGATGCTGAAGAAGTTAGATGCTGTAGATGGGAGAGTTTGCGGTTGCTGATGCTGCTGCTGTTATTTTCCTTTTCCAGTTGAGTATAAAATGCTGCTTAGGAGAACTTTTATTTGATAGATTTTTATTAGAATTATTAGGATTTCCCAGAGAGATAGATAGGTTGATCTATATAGTTCTTAGTATGATAACCTCATTTTCCGTCTAATAAAAGTGCCATGCAATTTCAACAATTCTTATATTGATGATAAATGAAATGATCTAAATAATAAGATTAATCTCAAAATTCCTGCATTCAAAACTTTATATAAACTTTGTTATTCTTTAAACAAATGACTCAGTGATTTTTCTTTAGTATAATGATTAATAATGAAATGGTAAGGAGTTCATTGTGATTGAGTTGGTCTTGGTCACCATCAACTGATTCCTACTAATTGGTCCATCGACCAATGAGCGGAATACCTTACAAGAAAATGAGAATTATTGTGTCATTATAAAAGAGGTATCCCGTCTCCTTCCAGCGAATCGTTTTTCTCCTAGGTTTCATGACGGAGGAAATCCAGGGAACAAATGAGTAAGTGAATGTATATGCGGTGTTATGGGCCCCACCGTCATATGGATATAGTGTGTGTGTTAGAGAAATAGTTGCACCTGGATGACCAAAAGCATAATAGGAGAAATTATTTTTATTGTAAGCGCTGGATCAGGGTCATGGGTCCTGTGCCAGCAGGCTCTATGTCTAAGGAAGTGGCTAAACACTCTGGGAAATTCCTTGATCGCCCAGCGCCTGGCAGAACCTTTAAACGCCAGGGCAGACAAGCTCAGCCAACGTTGTAGAACGAATCATGAATGGCAGTAGGACTTGGAGATGGCACAGGGTATCTTCCAACATTGGGAGAACACTGGCTCAATCTATTTCACCACCACAGAGAATGCACAGTGTCCAAACTTTTATGCGTTGGAGTTCCCAAGGTAGCTCTCCCTCAAAGAGACACCTTCCGCCTGGACTAAGGCTCAGGACTTCTACATGCGTTCCTACCTCTACTTCTTCTGCCCAGAGTAATGCAAAAGATCAAGAAAGACTGGGCCCAAGTCACCATAGTGGCTCCAGACGGGGTGAAGAGAGTGTGATACTAGGAACCTCTGGCCATGAGCATATGTCCTCTGATTCGAGTACCTCTTGTGAGGACTTTCTGTTGCATCAGCAGGGCCGGGTCCAGTTGATGGAATTTGATCTTCCTGCCAAAGTCTTTCCACCAAAACTGTATATGTAGGACACAGAGAGACGTTTGTGGTCAGTGGCATTCAGCCTTTACAAGCAAAGTTGTCTGACATTTTATTGTTTTTTCTCTCTAGGCCAGTGAGGCCTTACTGTGGCAACACTTAGGAATTATATTTTTCCCCTCTCTGCCTTCCTACAATTGCCAATCAGCCATACCTTTTCAGATCACCTATCATGATGCTTTGCTTGAAGGATCTGATCCGCATGTTCCCGCCAACACCTTTTGTGATGCTGCAGTGCAACCTCAATTTGGTTCTCACCTACCTGATGTGCACTCCGTTTGAACCGATGCATGCATGCTCTGTATGCCGGCTATAAAGAACAATGGTCCTGTGGAACTCTTTCAAAGAGGATACTGTTAGGTGTGAATCAACGGTAACCACATTCAACTTAGACTTATATGCATCACTTAATGAGAGTGTTAACGTTTAGTTACAATCAACTCAGCCGGGCCTCTTTTTCGAGAATTAGATCGCATGTAGTTTCTTCTGTACAACTTTTGTTTGTAGGTTTACAACATAATAAAACGCTTTGTGACAATAGTACAGGCGATGCAGTGTGTGAAAAAGGTGAACAAGTGACTCAGATACATATAAAAACAGAGCTCTTGTTGACAATCCCTGGTTCCAACAATAGTCTATACAAATGCCTGCTAACACTTCACAGGTATTTCTCCTAAGCCAAAGCCTCTATAAACCAAGGATTTTGCAGTTAGCATGTCGACCCCAAAGTTACTTCTAGGGACTCATCAGGACAAGTTATCTGACTATTGTAAAAACCTACAAGAGAAAATAAGAGTCCCTTAGGTGTAAGTCAATCAACCTTCGAAATAAATTCCACTCCTGCCATTGGTGAATACTCACCAATAGGCTTACTCAACACCGACACAAAGTCTCTCAAGAATCAATAGTTCATACAATAAAAAAGAAGAGCAAAACAATCCAATCTCTTTTTAGTGTCTTAGTTATTTAATCAAAGCCACTGGCACCTGTGTACATCCATTGAGTTGTGCTCTTAAAGCAGACACTCCAAAATAGCCTCTTCCCTGTAACAATCAAGCGATCCAAACATCTTAAGGCAGTGTGTACCATATTAGTCCAAGTAAGTGTACATCTAACGATACCAACAGGTGCAACTATGCCCCTTAGGTTACCACTTGAACCTTACACAGTGCCATCACCATGCCTAAAGATACCATGATTCTCACCCATATCACAACAGTGAGTCAAACCACGCCCTATGTGAGCAAATGAAACTGACCTTTGTTGTTGTATATCTCAAATATCACCACTCAGTCTCCTGCGGGGTTAAGTAGGCAATTTGCCACTAACATGAAAACACTGTTATTCACTCTAAAATCAGAGAAAAGACCAGGTGAACACTTATTCGACTTACAGTCAGGACGCACTTCTTCCATTTACCGCTGTGTCTCAGATGTGGATGAGCGTGAAGTCAGATAGACCTGCAACTTGGGTTCCAGGACACATGTTGGGATCTATTTGCCAATCAACTAAGCCGATGACTACATTGCCTCAATATAGTAACAAGCAATGAAGTTTCTTTCCTAGTTAAATGCTATCACTGTCTATGGTCACTAATAATATTTCTTCTATTGTATGGCAAGACTATACAATTGATATGGGAAAACACTAGTTAGTTATACATAATATAGTGTGCATAGGATTTCAACATGTCTAACAGCCATGATTGTCCTGTAATGCAATAAGCAGTTCATGCTGGATTAATCAAACTATTATCATACACATGATCCACAAGGTTTGATCACCATTAACTCCCCCACTGTCCCATCATTCACAATGACATGTTTAGTCCTTAGGATACCCAATATGGGCAAAATCCCCAAATTCTGTGTTCAGATCATCTGCTCAGAGTAGCCAAGCAAACAAAGATCGAAAACATAATTCAGTCCTTTGGTGGTGCTTTGCAGCATGTTAATCCATTAACATTCTCTCTGATTGAGTGGTTATAACATCACCGCCTCTTCAACTTGCCAACTGATATCATCCATGGTATACTTTTTCTCCACCTGGGGGGCCCCTTTTACTGTGCATCTCACACAAATTTTGTGTTGCCATTTTTTTTGTTTGATCATTTGTGTTGTTTGACCTACATAAATCAAGTTACACGGACATTGGGATTGCATAAATCACATTTCTGGTGTCACAACTGGAGTAGGACTTACGTTTGTATTCTTTAGAACCCATCATAATCACTTTGGTGTTATTGGTGAATCAACAAGTTTGGCAGTTGTTACACCTCTAATGTCCTTGTACCTCAGGTATATTCCAATGTGATCTAAATGTCTGGTGTGTGTGGGGGGGTTCCCTATGTGCTCTTACCACATGGCCCCTTGTATTTCTGTTGCGTTTGTTACTAGTATCCTCTAACATAGACCAATCTCTTTTGATTATTTTCCGTACCTGATTACTTACGGGATTGAAAGTACTGACCATCACCAAGGGATCATTGTCTTCCTTACATGTAGGGGTAAGCTGGGACTCACTCGGCAGTACCAGCATCTTTTAAGCACCCCGTTGATCACTCTTTTGGGAGACCCCTGTCTAATAGTTTCTTTTTCAATCCTTCAACTTCCATAAAATATTCATACCACCTCTGTGGGGATCAAGGTGGAGTGTATACCCGATACTAGCAATCTGCTGATCATATGTATGACCTCATCATGTGGGATATTTTTGCACAATGACTCAACATCAAGTGTCACCAGGATGTTTGTCTGTCCGTCAAATCCCTGTCTGATTAATGAATTGCATACTCTCTTTTATGTATGAGTCTATTTTTGGACCATCATCTTTTATAAAGTGGTCTAAGAACAGAAAGACCCACACCCCGATACAATAAGCGTACCAGGTGGTTCTTCCTTGCTTTATTATATCTTAGGTAACATATATATAACAGGTGTTCTGGAGTATGGCTTATTCAGGTAAGCATATTCTTTCTCTCTAATCCAGCCATACATAACTTTATCCAGGACAAGCTGGTACTTCTGACACAAGCGGATTTCTTGCCATAGGTAGTCACACCCTTCCACAAAGGGCAATTCATCACCTTGCCGTCTTCTTCGCTCAGCCTCATCCTTCCAAGAAAGAGGAGTAGCTCCACCATGTATATCCTAAGAAGGCCCTCAGTTTTTACATCAATCGGACCAGAGACCATCGGAACAAGTTTTGGTGGGTTTCTTAGGAGCCAAAAAGAAGAAGTCCAAGCGGACTTCCTCTTCACCTCAACTGGCGTCAGTCGTCGAGAGAGGTAAGGAGCACCGATGCTCTTAGGCACGGTTCCACTGAGCCAGAGTCGACTTCGCGTCTCCCACCCTTTCCGGGAGCCGGATCGACTCCATCTCAATTAAAAGAACTTTACGAGGCCATGTGCCGCGTATTTGAGCGGAACGACCCAGCTGGTGAGCCTTTGGGCCCCGCGGAGTCGGAAGGGGCCCCATTGAGTTCGACGCTGTCGGCTCCGGCCACGACGCCAGTGGGGTCTCAGGATCCAATCCTGGATCCGGTTCGACGCCGGTCGTGTGAATGTGACCTTCCCCCATGTCGAATCCGAAGTCGGTTCCTATGACGTCACCGATGCCCGTCGGTGGCGCAAGCCCCATCCTTATCCCTGACGACACAGAGCCGGATTGGCGTCGTTTGCCGCCGATTCCGAGGTTCTATGTTGGCGCCACAGCACTTTGAGGATGTGCTAGGCTCGGGAGAGGAATGGGAGGGGTCTGGGGACCCTCTTGAAACCCATGAAGTCTCTGAGGAGAATTTGGAGGCCAGTGGACTGGATACTTCTCCAGATACTGGCATGCTCCCTCCACCAACAGTGGCTATGGAGGAGGGGGCATCCTATGCCATGGTGGTTAACAGGGCAGCCAAGGTCCTTGGACAGGAGTTGCACTCTGTGCAGGTCAGGACGAATCACCTGACTGAGGTGCTTCAACCTGGGGCTTCCACTTCCGAACCCTCGTTGTCCTTTAATGAGGCACTTACGGACATCCTTCTGGGAACATGGTCCAAACCTGGCACTGGGGCTCCTGTGAATACGACGATTGCACGCTGCCATCGCCCAGCACCGGGCGACCCAAAGTTCCTCAGCCAACATACCACCCAAGAGAGTTTGGTGGTGCAGGCCTCTACGTCCCAGAGCGCATTCCCTTCTGCCCCTTCTGGATAGGGAATCCAAGAGGCTGGATTCATTTGGAAAGAAGTTGTTTTCTTCCTCCAGCCTAGCATTGCGGTCGGTGAATACCGCATGCTTATTGGGCGTTGTCTCCCATTCCCTTTGAGAGACTTTTGTGCAAGTGCTGCCACAAGTCCCAGAGGAGGCCCGAGCTGTGCTCTCCCAAGCTGTCAAGGATGGGAGAGATACAGCAAAATTCACCATATGGTGTGGCCTAGATACGACCGATTCGCTGGGTAGATCGATTTCAACGACAGTGGCCTTGAGGTGCCACGCCTGGCTTCGTACAACTGGCTTCTTGGGCGATGTCCAAGCCAATTTGATGGACATGCCCTTTGATGGAACCCGCCTTTTTGGGGAAAAGGCAGACTCGGCCCTGGTCAGGTTCAAGGACTCTCGAGCTACGGCCAGATCCTTGGGCCTCTCCTCCACCCCCCTGTGGCCAGTCTTCCATTCGCCCCTTTCCAGCTGCGACAACCCTATCCCAGCCGCTGTCCCGCACAGACTGCCCAAGCCATGCGTGGACGTGGTGCATTCCGAGCTCGGAATAGAGGCCAGAAGTTGTCGGCCACACTGCCCCCAGCAGCCTCAGCCTCCAAGCACTCCTAGGCTGATTCTGCTGGACCACACTACTCCAGTTGGTGGGAGAATTTGACATCATCTCCCCCACCGGAGATCCATAACATCGGACAAGTGGGTCTTGCAGATCGCCCAGGAGGGCTATTCTCTGCCTTTCCTTTCCTTTCCGCCTCTCATTCTGCCAAATCAGGAACGGCTGATGGAGGATCATTTAAAGTTGCTCCAAGAGGAGGTTACGGCTCTCTTGGCCAAGGGAGCTATAGAAAGGGTCCCAGTTTTAGAAGTAGGCAGTGGCTGTTATTCCCGCTACTTTCTGATTCCGAAGAAGAACAAGGGGCTATGGCCCAATTTAGATCTTCGGATCATAAATCTCTTCCTCAAAAAAAGGGAAAAGTTCAAAATGCTTACTCTGGCTCAGGTTTTGTCTGCCCTTGACCAGGAAAACTGGATGGTAGCGTTGGACTTGGAGTACGCGTATTTTCACATTCCCATCCTGCCCGGGCCACAGGCGTTACCTGCGGTTAAAGGTAGGCCACGAGCACTTTCAGTTTACCGTGCTCCCTTTCGGCCTTACCAGTGCTCCTCGGGTGTTCACCAAGGTGATGGTGGTGGTCGCAGTTCATCTGCGCAGGTTAGGGGTGTCAGTCTTCCCCCTACCTCGACGACTGGCTGTTGAAGGCATCTTCACCCCAGGCAGTCGTCTTGCACCTTCAGACTACGGCGAACCCACTGCATTCGCTGGGGTTCTCTATAAACGTGCCAAAGTCACACCTGACTCCTCAGACGCTCCCTTTCATTGGAGCTGTTCTGGACACACTGCAGTTTTGGGCTTATCCTCCCGAGCAGCGAGTCCAGGATATTCAGGCTATGAGTCCGATATTTCAGCCTCTATCCAGGATTTCGGTGAGACTGACTCTGAGGCTATTGGGCCTCCTGCATCCTGTTGGTGAGACACGCCAGATGGTATGGCTTGGGTATCTAATTCAAAGGTAAGGAATCTGCAGCTAGAAGTCTCTATCAGATGAACCAGTTACTTACCTTCGGTAACGCATTATCTGGTACAGACCCTATCTAGCTGCAGATTCCTTACAGCCCCACCCATGCCTCCCCGCTTTGCGGACTGATATTGTAGGACTAGGGTTGTTTCCCCCCTTTCAGGGCCCTAGTTTTGCACATGACTGCGTCAGTTACTTCGTGGCTCTGTGCTTCTGGCGTGGAAAAAATGAAAACTACTGACGTCCGCGCGCCTGGGTGGTGCCTATATAGGCACCGCGATTTCAAAACCAATGCTAACGACTCCGACGTCACGCGGAGCTGAATGGAGCCACCCCACGTCGTGAGCAGGGGGTATTGCTCAGCAAAAGTTTCTGGATTCAGCCTGACGCCTGGGAAATTGTTTCCGGATTCTGTCTGACGCCTGGGAAATTCAAAGGTAAGGAATCTGCAGCTAGATAGTTTCTACCAGATAAAGCGTTACAGAAGGTAAGTAACTTGTTCAGTAGGATAAAAAATAAAGTTATCTTCTGAGATGTTTAGCCAACAGATCCTCTGAACATCTCTGTAGGGTGCAGATCACTGATCTGCAATCTGTCCCTCAACAGCTATGCCTTTGCTGATGACCTTTGTGTCAATTTTGCCTTCTCACAAAAAGCCTTACAAGCAGCCACCAGCTAAGAGGTCTGTCTTGTGGTCCCTCAGTCTAGTTAGTTAAAAAGTCCTAAGTCATTGTCAACTTAATTCTCGCCAAATCAGTTATCCTGTTGTCTAAGGTGTCAGCTGCTGGACTGCGAAATGTGCCCTTGAAGTCCACTGTCCGTACTTCAGCTGCCTAGACTACAGATCCATCTTCCTCAGCTCCTCAACTGTATCACCATCTGCACTACCATCGACGACCTTATGGCCACTTGACCCCTCTATGACCTTGTTAGGACAACATTTGGTGCAGATTTAATCAGTTATTCTACCTGCTGCTCTGTCATCTGCTACCACACTGAATGTTTTCTCATATGGGGTCACAAACATTCATGTTTCTGCTACATTTCCACTGCACATGTTTCAGTTGTCTCCCAAAAAGATCACTCTGCATTCATCACCTCTAATACTGAAAGAGCCCTCTTTCAGTTAGGAATGGTAAGAGGTGGATGAAGAGGAGTGGGCAGATCCCCCCCCCCTTTTGACATACCGGAAGAAGAGGAGCCCAGAGCCACATGTCCTCATGAAATGGATATTTTGTTTACCATGGGAACTCCTCATACTTTCTTTAGCCAACTCTGCTACCACATCATAAAGATCTCCGGCATTATGACATGCTTGTTTATCCACCTCCTATGGTGGAAGGATGTGCTGACCTCTTCAGTTCATTACATGATGTGCTGCAGGAGCTGTATCAAAGACTTTCACCCTCCCCCAGCCCCCATGGACCTCCACCACATCTCTGAACCACCAAACGTTTGAACCAATGGCACCTAAACCATCTGTGCTGCAGCTCGCCAGTCCTACTGCACCTTCACATCTGCCTCCTCAGCAGATGGCAATTCTTTCTGTGCACTCTCCAACACCTGCACTTCTTCAGCTTCTACATGAAGATGAAGAGGTCGATGAAGATGGTAAAGGTGAAAAATGAGGGAAAGTGTGCCGACAAATAAGACTTCCCCAAAATTCAGTCTGCTTTAAAAGTACAACCGAAAATGTCCATTTTATGTTTGACTTTCAGACCAGAAAAGGACCTTCTTCTCAAACGAGGAAGCCTTCCGATTTCACCCCAACTGCTTCCTTTATCATCTCAAGTGAGACTCTGAAATTTCCGCAGCAGTCCAACGGCATTTGAGTAATAGGCCACAAACAGGATACCTTGGGAAGAGATTTAACACCCTATCTGCCATAAAAGTGAATGTAGTTAACTCTTCAGCCATTCTCATCTGTTATGAGAGACAGTATGGCATGACATTGGTTCATTTCTTGAAGAGCTCCCAGGAGACAAAGTTCCGGATAAAGCTTCTTAGTGAAGGAACACGGGCATCTTCTGCCTTAATAGATGCTTCTATGCTGTCAGTGTCTGCCAGCCTTCATCAACTGGGCAGTGCTGCTAATCTCTTGATAAGGATGGTTTAAAAGCACATCTTTTAAACCAGAGATGCAGGTACAAATTATGTACATGCACATCTTTGGCAAATAGTTTGATTAGTTATAGGCCATTAAAAGAGACACAGACTCAGACACAGACCGGTTTCGGGGTAACGCCCCTCATCAGCCAGGCTAGCTTGAATCCAGTGGCAAAGTGAGCAAGGGACCCAAGTCTGGGCATACCCTGCCAACTTAGGGCGAACAAAGCAAACACAGTGAGATGATGGACGGTCCATCATCTGTGTGTCTTTTGCTTTCTCACCCTCAGTGCGCCGGGTATGCCCAGTTGTGGATCCCAGACTCACTGTGCCACTGGATTCAAGCTAGCCTGGCTGATGAGGGGTGATGCCCCGAAACCGGTCCTAGGATGCTCGTTTCCGGTCCAGGGAGGACCTGGCTTGGCAGTTTGGTCTGGACTGTTCCCATGAGGCACAGGGTCAAGACTGATTTGCATATGGCTGGGTCTAAACTGGGATGGCATGGTGAGCAAAAGAACGATGGATTTAACCCAAATCTATTGACTGGGGGTGAATGTTTGATTTGCTCTGTATTCTGTCCATCATCTATGTGTCTTTTGCAGACTATAGGAGAGTCAGAACTTTTACTCCAGGTTCTTTCTGGTGCTTAAAAAAAATCGGATGACATCTGATTCTGGGCCATCACAATAAATATACTCTTCAAGAAATTCCCCATTTGTGAAGGAGAATTTATTGGCTTTCATTTACTTAGAAAATGTGTTTTATTCCTCACACCCATCTACTTATGCCACAGGAAATATTGGCGCTTTGTGATAGACATAACACTACCAGATCAAGGCGGAACCCTTTGTCAGCTCCTTGCATATTCACAAAGACACGGTTTGGCAGTATATCTATACCTCGATGATTGGCTACTGAGAGCACCTGTGCTGAACCAAATGCAACAAGATGACCAGTCTGCTATTAGACTTCTATCTTCTTTGGGCTACTCCCTTAAATCCCAAAAATCCATTCTTCATTGTCAAGGAACATTGTGTTCTATGTGCGCAGTTCGTTACTATGAAAGGAAATGCTTTTTCTTTCAGAGAAAGAGGACATGTTTATTCATGGTGCCACTCTCGTTAAGAAAATGTTGCAGTATGAGTACTCAGAGTGCTGTTAGTTTGCATGTCTTGCATCCTACTAATTCCTCAGTACAATGTAATCAAATAGATGGTTTATGGAACGATCACATCTCCATTACTCTACAGTAAAAGAGTGCTCTACAGTGGGGAAACAGTTACAGCAACGTTTGAGGTCCATGCATCCTCTCATACCGCAACTGTTTCTGAGAATGGATGTTTCCCTAACAGGATGGGCAGCTATATATAGGAGCTGGAAATAGTGTTTCGCTAAAACAATGTTAAATGAGTGTTTGTGAACACTTCTCTTTAAACATTTATACCAAGATGTAACAGACCATAAAGATCGCAGTACCAAAGCACTCCCAACAATAGTCGAAGAAAGTAGTTTCAATATTTCATATTCACATGATTATTCATTTAGAAATTGAAGACAAAAGTCAGATGGTTGTAGACCGTAGCGTGTATTAAAACCAGGAAAAATAGCCGACACGTGTTTCGTCTCGCCGAGGCCCATCTGAGGGCTTTAAAATGGAACTGTGCCCAAAGGGAAATCGACACGAACTACATTACCCACAATTCATCGCGTTGTGCTCATTTGAGTCGCCCATCTGAGGGCTGTTAATTATAAATTAGAGGGAGTGTCCAGTGAATGCTTTCCCAGGTCGAGCCTCTGAAGACGAGCAACACGGCTCAGAAACGCGTCAGGTTTTTATCCATGACAGGGAAGCTGCAGTTGTCGTCGTGCACAGATGTTACCCGTTGAAATGGTTACTGCTGCTCGAGTGCGATCCTGCTAGCGGGCACCTTGGAGCTTTAATATTTACGCGGCAGTCCGGCCGCGAGGCTTGCACCACCTCAAAGAAAGTGGGGGTCACGGGCTCTGATAATGCAGAGTCCATCATGTGAAGCAGTGGTAAAGGGATCAATGGACCTTTTGCTCGCCGAGGCCCATCTGAGGGCTTTAAAATGGAACTGTGCCCAAAGGGAAATCGACACGAACTACATTACTCACAATTCATCGCGTTGTGCTCATTTGAGTCGCCCATCTGAGGGCTGTTAATTATAAATTAGAGGGAGTGTCCATTGAATGCTTTCCCAGGTCGAGCCTCTGAAGACGAGCAACACGGCTCAGAAACGCGTCGGGTTTTTATCCATGACAGGGAAGCTGCAGTTGTCGGCGTGCACAGATGTCCTTTACCCGTTGAAATGGTTACTGCTGCTCGAGTGCGATCCTGCTAGCGGGCACCTTGGAGCTTTAATATTTACGCGGCAGTCCGGCCGCGAGGCTTGCACCACCTCAAAGAAAGTGGGGGTCACGGGCTCGGATAATAATAATACAGACACTTATAGAGCGCAACAGCTACCTCAAACAGAGGTGTCCCGGCGCTAAAGCGATTAGTAGTGCGTGGATGACAAGGCCACCGGCCCAATTATTCTCCCCTAAAGAGCCAGGTCTTAACCAGTTTCCTGAAAAGGGATTCTGTGTCAATATTGCGGAAATCATTTGGCAAGGCGTTCCATAATTTGGCCACCCCGACCGTGAAGGATCTGCCCCCCATGCGAGCCTTCTTGAAACGAGGTGTGCCGAGAAGCATTTGAGAGTTGGATCTTAATGATCTAGACTGCTTATAACCGCGTAATCTTTGTTTTAGGTAGTTGGGGCATTTTCCATGTGTGGCTCGGAAAGCCAGCGTCAGGGCCTTGAACTCAATTCTTTTGGCCACTGGTAGCCAGTGGAGCTCCTTTAAATGCGGAGAGACATGTTCGCGGAAAGGGACCCGCCTAATCAGTCTCGCAGCCGCATTTTGAGCCATCTGAAGACGTCTAATTAGATACTTTGGCAGGCCAAGATAAAGACAATTCGCATAGTCCAATCGAGATGTTACTACTGCGTGGACTATGGTTTTTCTGCATTCTTCTGGCAGCATACGCAGGAATTTCTTCAAGTTTCTTAGTTTACAGAAACATGTAGCTGTTATCTGCCGTATCTGTGCTGAAAATGAGAGATCGGGCTCCCACTTCACACCCAGATTTTTTACACAGTTTGTAGGGGGGGGGGGAAGGTCCCATTTCCACTGGCCACCATAGAGCTGGTGCCGGAGGTGGCTCTTTTCCAAAGAACATCACCTCTGTCTTTCCTGCATTGAGCTTGAGCTTATTGTTGTTCATCCACAATGCTATATCTCTCAGGCAGCCCTTGAAACTCCTGAAGGCAACCTCAGTCTGCTCTTTAAAGGTGAAGACCAGCTGGGTGTCGTCGGCGTACGAAATGGCTTTGACCCCCCAGTTGGCTATCAGCGAGAACAGTGGAGCCAGATACAAATTAAACAGGAGTGGACTCAGCGCTGACCCCTGAGGGACTCCGCACCAAAGCTGTTTAGGTTTAGACACAAAGGGTTGCAGTGCAACTTTCTGTGAGCGATTATTTAAGTAGGAGATAAGCCAGGCCAGTGCCATACCCCCAATGCCCATCTCCTGAAGTCTTCTTGACAGCGAGATGGGGTCGACGGTATCGAAAGCCGCCGATATATAAAGGGAGCACCAGCATCGCGGATGCTCCCGAATCCACCGCCAGTCGCACTGACTCCGCCACCTCCAAAAGGGCCGTCTCGGTGCTAAAGCCCGAACGAAAGCCCGATTGGGTATCGTGTAGGATGCCCTTACTCTAGATAAAACTTGACAATTGTCGCTGCACCAGTTTTACCAGCATCTTAGCTGGTGCTGGTAGCAGAGAGATAGGCCTGTAATTATTCAAGTCCCCAGGCTCCCAATTAGGTTTTTTCCTCAGGGGAAGTAGTGTGGCATGTTTCCAGATTTCTGGGAAGGTGCCCGACGCAAGGGATGAGTTCCATATGTGCGTCAGCACGTGTACTAGGGAGTGAGCCATCACTTTCCACAGTTTGGGGGGACATGGGTCATCCGGTGCCCCTGACTTACACCTCAAGATTTCTGCCAGCGCCTCCTGCTGGGAGATAGGGGTAAAGTCAGTGAATGACTGCTCATGGATGCAACCTTTTCTATTGTCAGATCTCTCTGTCTCCAAAGTCGCTGAGAATGACTTGTACACTTTCTGAATTTTATTATTAAAAAAGACGGAGATACTTTCGCACAGAGAGAGGGAGGGTTTCACATCCATCTCTAAAGCTGTAGGCTTAAGAAAGGAGTTAACTACCTTGAACACCTCCTTGGTAGAGTTAGCCGCCTTGTAAATGCAGCTCGCTAGGTAGTCCCTCCTAGCTACCTTTATCAGGTTGTGCAATTCTTTCAGAGCATTTCTATACGTGATCTTGGCTGCCTCACAATAGTTAGCCCTCCACTGCCGTTCCAGACGTTTACAACTGCTTTTGGCAGATCTAAGTGAGTCCGTAAACCAAGGGGCAGAGGGTGAGAGCCTCGCCGATCTAGCAGACCTGGCCGGGGCTGCGGCTTCGACTGCTGTCAAGATCCACTGATTTAAAGCCAGGGAATCGGCATTAGGATCGGCTGAGAGTGTGGGTTGACTGGCCTGGAGGATGGGCTCCAGGGAAGCTGCTGTCAGGTTTTTCCAGCTTCTCTTAATATAGGCTTGATTGCCCCTCCTCTGACAGGGCTTATCCACCCTCCAGAAGAAAGGAATCATATAATGGTCCGACCAAACCAATTTGATGGGGACCATTGTGCGCAGGGACCCCAAGTTAGAGAACACAAGGTCCAGAGTGTGCCCTGCCTTATGAGTGGGGGCAGTAACCTGCTGCGTCAAATTAGCACCCCCGAGAGATAGCACTAACTGAGCTGCCAGCGTGCAGGTCGAGTCATTTACATGCAAGTTGAAGTCACCTAAAACCGTGAAATTTGAATATAATAGCGATTTCTGGCCAATGTAATTGCAGAGCTCGTGTATTGTGTTGGGTGCACAATCCGGGGGTCTATAAATGAGAATGCCTGAGAAGGAGGTTGAAGGGTCTAGTTGCAGACAATAGTTAAGACCCTCTATCCCCTCCAAGTTAAGGGGAGCAGATGATGCTAGGTGCCAGGAGTCCTTAAAGAAATTGGCTACCCCTCCACCTCTTTTCCCACTCTCCCTATTGGCGCAGCACATTTTAAAACCTGGTGGGGTGGCCATGGCCACTGCTGCAAACGAATCAGCATTAAGCCAAGTTTCTGTTAGAAACATGGCATCCCAAGCATTATTTGTTAAAGAGAGCCATATGTCCTCGGCATGTTTCGGCAGGGACCGGCAATTAATCAAGCATGCCTTGAACCTTGCTGAATTGCTACCCTGCCCTAGGCTGGCTTCGGCCTCTTCATTAGTTCTAGCAAGCCCCGTGTGCTCCCCCCGCCCCCATGCGCAGTCAATACAGGGATCAGAGTGCATATCTGTGGCAGGGTTAATAGCAAGGGCCCTAGGGCATATCTTACCCCTGTGCGACAGTAAGGCCTCCCTGGACCAGCGGATCACCGAACCCCTGGGCAGTCGGGCATTATGGCTGGCGCTGGCAGCGGACCGACCGCGGACGGGCGCAGACGGGCTTGCCTTTGGCGCGCCCGCTGCGCGCGTCTGCTGCGCGTCCAGGCACCCATGCGTGTTAAATAATGGTGCCGGACCCGGAAGTGTGGAGGTTAGTGGGCGGAGTCGCGTCCCTCCGTTCAATCGGCACATACAAGCCGTGACGGACCAAGGACTCGTGCTCTGAACCCAGGCGCAAGTGAAGCAGCCCCTGATGCCCCCTCCTTGCCCCCTTAAAAGCAGGTACACAGTGCAATGTTTTAAAATCACTCAGGTAGATAAAAACATTTAAGAACAAAGCGCAACACAAATCACTCTTAAATAGCTTAAAAATGAGAGAACCGGTAGCTAAGCCTTTCGACACGCTACTAACCTCTCGCTGCGCGTCCGGGCACCCATGCGTGTTAAATAATGGTGCCGGACCCGGAAGTGCGGAGGTTAGTGGGCGGAGTCACGTCCCTCCGTTCTGCAGAGTCCATCATGTGAAGCAGTGGTAAAGGGATCAATGGACCTTTTGCTCGCCGAGGCCCATCTGAGGGCTTTAAAATGGAACTGTGCCCAAAGGGAAATCGACACGAACTACATTACCCACAATTCATCGCATTGTGCTCATTTGAGTCGCCCATCTGAGGGCTGTTAATTATAAATTAGAGGGAGTGTCCAGTGAATGCTTTCCCAGGTCGAGCCTCTGAAGACGAGCAACATGGCTCAGAAACGCGTTAGGTTTTTATCCATGACAGGGAAGCTGCAGTTGTCGGCGTGCACAGATGTCCTTTACCCGTTGAAATGGTTACTGCTGCTCGAGTGCGATCCTGCTAGCGGGCACCTTGGAGCTTTAATATATAGCTCCTTGTGAGTTGAAACGCGTAATGGCGGCATCCAAATAAAGATTTGAAGAACACTGTATTTGTGGTCCGTGGTTTTGGATCAATCCGAAGGACTGGCGGAAAGTGGAATATATATATATATATATATATATATATATATACATATATATATACACAAATGATAAATCCCCTCAGCGCTGCTTCGCAGGTAACGGGGACACGGACTCCACTTATTGCTGTTTTAAAATATATTTATTTGTGATTACATGGCAGGATGACGCGTTTCGCCCAGTTCACTGGGCTTGCTCACATAACGAGGCACATTATAGTTTCCACAATTAAAGTGCACCACACACCACGTGAATGAAAGCAGGCATAGTCAATGAAGACAGACTGTCAAACAGAATCAGCTTCGTTTCTGGATAAAACCGTGATATATGCAACTTGACACAGTGTGACATAAAATATTGACTAAACATTAATTATAAAAAGGGAACATTTGGATATACCATTCTTAAAATTGCTGGTGTTGCGCATATTTTCAAACATAATACTTGCTTCAATGCATGGACCTATTCAGCTTGACATGGTTCTTTACTTATGCGCCATATACCCATGCACTGGCTACTTTTGCTCATGTACACATCACCTCGTCGGATCAACTAACAAAGCATAATACATATTTTCCCTGAGTAGACGTCGTACCTCGCTCTGATAGCAGAAATTTAAAATGCATAGTGCTGATATTTCCTATGTATACCAATGGTGTTGTGTAGTCCCTTAATTCATGTCGACTACAGATCTATATCGTAAACTGTTGGTATTAACATGCATCAAGTGTACAAGCTGATGCTGCAAATCTGAAATGTAATTGTTAGCCTGTGTGTTCCTGACACATAGTGTCAGGAAGAATAAACAAGCATTGGCATAGCCAATAGGTCTCGCCTTTGGGGCCTTATAAGTGTTTAGCCAGAGCTATTGACTTTGCCAATGTCTTCAAGCTGTGCTGTAGAGAAGTGTGGCTGCTGTGCAGCATGCTGAAAAGTTATAATAAAAAAGTGTCAGAAGCATTTTTGTTACTTTATATATGACCAAGAAGGCATTATGTAAAACTGAACGACCATATTAAAAAAGTATTTACAATAAAAAATGTCCTCAGTTTTCTTTTGTTCTTGCAATGCTGGCAACTTGTTTCTGCCTATTGCAATGGTTGTTTGTTAAAGCTTTTTTTTGAGGGGGCATAAACAATCGGAGGGTGAAGGTTGGGAACTAGTACCTGTATTATAACACTAGCAGCGGCCAAACGCTAGGGGAGAATTAACAGATGCCAGATTCCGAGAGCAGGCTGAGGTGGTGCTGAGTGATGCTGAGGTGGTAGTGGTGGTGGTGGTGACTGTTGCGGAGATGATGCTGAGGTGATGCTGAATGATACTCAGGTGTTGCTGAGTGATGCTGTGGTGGCCCTGAGTGATGCTGTGGGGGCGGTGAGCGATGCTGTCGCGGTGCTGAGCGATGCAGTGGCGGTGCTGAGCGATGCTGTGGTGGCACTGAGCGATGCTGTGGTGGCGCTGAGCGATGCTGTGGTGGCGCTGAGCGATGCTGTGGTGGCGCTGAGCGATGCTGTGGTGGCGCTGAGCGATGCTGTGGTGGCGCTGAGCGATGCTGTGGTGCCGCTGAGAGATGCTGTGGTGGCGCTGAGCGATGCTGTGGTGGTGCTGAGCGATGCTGTGGTGGTGCTGAGCGATGCTGTGGTGGTGCTGAGTCATCCTGTGGTGGTGCTGAGTCATCCTGTGGTGGTGCTGAGTGATGCAGTGTTGGCCCTGAGTGATGATGTGGTGTCGCTGAGTAAAGCTATGGTGGTGCTGAGTGATGCTGTGGTGGCGCGGAGTGATGTTGTGGTGGCGCTGAGTGATGCTGTTGTGGCGCTAAGTGATGCTGTGGTTGTGCTGAGTAATGCTGTGGTTGTGCTGAGTGATGTAGTGTTGGCCCTGAGTGATGATGTGGTGTCGCTGAGTAAAGCTATGGTGGTGCTGAGTGATGCTGTGATGGCGCGGAGTGATGTTGTGGTGGCGCTGAGTGATGCTGTTGTGGCGCTAAGTGATGCTGTGGTTGTGCTGAGTAATGCTGTGGTTGAGCTGAGTGATGCTGTGGTTGCACTGAGTGATGCTGTGGTTGCACTGAGTGATGCTGTGATGGCGTTGAGTGATGCTGTGATGGCGTTGAGAGATGTTGTGTTGGTGCTGAGTGATGCTGTGCTGGCTCTAATTGATGCTGTGCTGGCTCTGATTGATGCTGTGGTTGCGCTGAGTGATGCTGTGGTGTTGCCGAGTGAGAGATAGAGTGAAGATATCATGCCCAATTAGAGAGGGTGGTGAGAGAGAAAGAGAGAGAAAGGGTGTACATAGATTAAAGAGTGGAGCGGGATAGAGAGAGAGAAAGAAGGGGAGAGAGAGTGAATGAAGGAGTTTGAAAGAGAAACAGATAAAAGGGTGAGAGAGAATGAAAGGCTAAAAAGATAGAGGGGAGAGTTAATTAAGTAGAGAGAGAATTAGAGAGGGGAGAGAGAGAGAAGGAGAGAGACAATAAGAGTGGGGGTGTGGAGTTTAAATAGAGTGAAGAAGTGACGCGGAAAAAGTAACCTTAAATATAGCTTTGTGCTTTGCGCGAATAAATATTAAAAAAAAAAACATTGAGAGACAAAACGACTGGTAATTAGGCTGTGACTCCCAATATAAAACAAATAGCGATATAAGGTGAAATCAACCCACCAAAGCAATATTTCTAACTAGACAAAAAAAAGCTTGCATTTCAATGCTAATCGCTGTTGTTTTTCATGTGACTGTAGTCCAGGGCCCTCAGTTGGTAATGTGAGCTGCTGCTGCGATTGAAACATCAGAGTCCAGAGAGTTAATGAGCCATGACGAGGAAATGAGGAAGAGATAGGAAACCCAGATGCCAGCTGCGCGTGCACGCCATCGTGAACTCAAGCTGGTCGCCAGCCGAAAGCCAGTGTTTGCACTTCCAAAACCCGCTTACTAAAACTCTCGGCCAGACCAGCGCAAGCACTGGTGCAGGCCGAGACCTAAAAAGTGCCATGACGTTTCAGAAAAAGTGCTGAAGTGCTAATAATAGAAACCCTTGTCCGAACGGATCCGAATAGGGTAGCAGCGAACTTAAGTAGTTTATACTGAATTAAATCTCAAAGCTGGCTCCCTACTGACTATTTCACAGTATGTTTTATAGGGGAAGGTGATTTCATTAATTTCAAGTCTCACCAAGTGAGTAAAGTGCTACGTGCGCGATAGAGATATAGCTAATAGTGTGCATATAGAAGGCCCCTTTCCCTCATATTGGAGAGATCTACTGTACGTTGACCTGCAGCTATATATATATTACTCAGTGTTAAAATGAATGGGCGAGTGGTGAGCTCGATGGTCTGCTCCATCATTTTAAAGGTAATTATGTAATTCCTCCCCATTTTGGAGTCCATTGGGTGTACGTGTGTCTAACTCCAAAATTAATTTGGACTCCAACCTTCTCAAGAGTTTCTCTCTGTTACCTCCTCTTCTGAGAGGCGGTACTGCCCCTATCACAAAGTACCTCAGGCTGTTGAGCTCATTGTTGTGGACAGCCTTGAAGTGCCTGGCTACTGGATAGGACATATCGGAATTTACAATAGCCCTAAGGTGTTGAAGAATTCGCACATGAACCTGCAATTTCGTGCTGCCCACGTATTGCGGACCGCAGGTGAATGTTAAAACATATACCGCGAATTCTGTGCAGCAGTTGTATATTCCTTTGAATTGGTTGGTGGTAGGACCAAACGGTGAGGAATACTGGGTTGTATTGATACGAAACTTGCACACTCTGCACGAGCTGCACTTATAAAACCCATTTTTCAAAGCTAGCCAGGTTTTTTTTAGATTTATTCTCCCCAAATGGTAATTCTGGGTTGCTTCTAACCATTGCGTTATGCATAGAATTAGCTTTCCTGAAAGTTAAAGCAGGTTCATTTGGAATAAGATCACTTAAAATCATATCAGTTCTTATGATAGGCCAATTAGAATTGATAATGGCTCTTATTTGTTTATGCTGACTGCTGTAGGTGGTTATGAGCCTGGTTTCTTGACTGTTGGACTTGGTGGATTCCTCTTTGTTGGTTTGCCTGGAAGATCTAGATAGATTAGTGTGCAGTGTGATTTCTCATGGGACTTTTCTAACTTTTTCTAGTGCTGACTGATTGATCTGTTTGCTATATCCCCTTTCAATGAATCGGCTGGTTACTTCTCTTACACAGTCCTCAAATGACTGATCAGTGCTGCAAATTCTCCTCAGTCTTAGAAACTCCCCATAGGGGATGCTTTTGATCAAATGATGGGGATGGAAACTAGAGGCATGGAGGGTGGAATTTCCTGCGGTGCTCTTTCTATGCAGCGTTGTTTCCAGTTTGTTATCGATTACATGTACATCAAGAAAATCTATTGCTTTGTTGTCTATCTCTGCCGTAAATTGCAAATTTAAAACATTGTGATTTATATTGTCAACAAATTCAATAGCTTGTTCTTTGGAACCATTCCATACCATGAACACGTCATCTATAAAGCACATCCAGCAGGTTATATGTTTGTCCCACACCTCCTTGTGTGTGACCCTGAGAACCCGCTCCTCCCACCATCCTACGTGTAAACATGCATAGCTGGGAGAGAAGCAGGCTCCCATGGCCACACCTCTTGTTTGTTGATAGACCTCCTTGTTAAATAAAAAGAAGTTGTTGTGCAAACAAAAATCAATCATTTCCAAAATCATTTTCTCATGCTTATATCTTTCAATAGCTGCATTTTCCAGAAAAAAACCAACTGCTTTAACCCCATCAACTTGATTAATACTAGTGTAGAGAGCACTTATGTCAAGCGTTACAGATGGTATTGATCTGACCAGGGCACATCATTGATTTTTCCCAAAAAGTCATTTGTGTCCCTTATATTTTATTTATTTTATTTATTTTTGTGTTTTATAGAGCGCGAACTTGACCTGTTAGGGTATCAGAGCGCTTTACAGAGTCATAGAGTTGTACAAGAGGCATGGAATCAAAAGAGTATACCATAAATTGGGAGGGGGCGGGGTGCTGAGTACAAGAGGGATGGAGGGATACAATGTACAGTTTACATTACAGTTGCTGAAGACAGGCCCCAGGTTTCTTGGTGGGGTGAAAGGTCATCGGAGGGAGGCAATAGCCGTGAATTGATCAGGGTCTCTGTGGCGGTTGAAGGTAAGGGTTTAGACGAGGAATTTACCCATGAGGAAGGATTTGGCCTCCTTTTTGATATGAGGGTAGTGCTGTGACGAACTCCTGGAGGTAAAAATCCACATATTGCGACATCTTTTCCAAAAGTCCACCTCTCGCTGATATTGTTGGTCTTCTGGGGACAGTATTGGAGTAATGGGGAAATCTGTTTTAAGGAAAAGAAATTCATCATTCGTCAATAATCCTTCCCTTTTCCATCTGTTAAGGTGTTGTTTGACTTGCTCCTGTACCACTTTTAGTTGATGGTGGTTTGATTTGATATAACATGATTGATCGTCCAAATGTTTGTGAGCCTCCACTAGATATTCATCTTTGGGCCACAGTACAATGTTGCCACCTTTGTCCGATTTATAGATGACGACGTCGTTCTGCTCCTGCAATTTCTTAATAAGTTCATGATATTTTTTTCTGTTGGAATCCCATTTTCTTTTTGCGTAGGACATTGAGTTGTAGTTTCTTTAATTCCTCCACTACCACATCCTGAAAAATGTCAATGGCATCACGAGGCATGATGGGCATGAATGTCGATGGTGGTTTAAAAGGACTTGGTTCGCGTTTTCCTAAACCAATACCTGCATTTAGTAACATGTCTTGTGTGTTAGGCATTTGATCCATCCCATTGCTTTCTGATGCTAATGATTCCAATGTATGAAGAACTGGAATGCCTGATATTAATAACGAAGATTGTTGCATTGAACCACCAGTTTCCTTGTTTGTATTTGCCTCGGAATGGTTTTTCGATTGTTTGATGGCAAAATACTTGGTAAGTTTCATTTTACGGATGAATTTGAAAATGTCCACGCGTGTTTGCACATAATTAAAATTGCTCTCTGGGCAGTATGAAAGGCCTAATGATAGTAGTTGTAATTCTACTTGGTCCAATTGGGTCTGTGACAAATTGATGATGGTGTTTGTGTTGGCAGTTATTTCTGCTTCCATCTGTTGTTCTGCTGCTTTCTGTTTCTTACATTTCCTCCATTTCCTTCTTGCCCTCCTCCTCTGGTTCCGTCTTTGCCTTGCATTGGTATGGGCTTCCACGGTCTGAGTGTTTGATGTCTTGCTCGTTGTAAAAAATCTAGCTCCTCTGCTGGAGTCAGAGTACCAAAATCCTCACCCCATGACCTCTTCCATGAATGCTGTCATCTGATTCAGTTTCGCTTTGTATAGAACTTACGTCCGAATCACTTGCCATTTGAGGCTCTCTAATAGCTACTGCTTGTCCGCTGTTTTCTTTGATTTGGTTGGTCTGTGCAAAATGATTGCGTTTGATGACATCATATTTACGGGAAAATGTGAAAATCTGTCCTGATTCATAATCTTGTTTGTCACAGGCACATTTGTAGGCTTTCCTGGTCTTAATGGTATCCTCATGCTTTTTTAATCTGTTGGTGATTTCACTCCTGGTTTTTGTAATTATCTCCTTGAATTCAGATTTTTCCAGTTCTGCATTGATTTTTTCAATTTCTTTAAGAACGGTCTTGCGGTCAATACGGGCATATTTTATCAAAATGTGGACCAAACGCATGGAGGCCTCAAGGTTAGTGTCCGCCCACTCTCTTAACATATGTGGATTGGGGTTATCAAAACTTGGGGCGATCATAATACGCAATACGTGAGGGATCCGTCCCGCCTCCACATATTTTTCCAATGATCTTTGCTCCCACCATTTGGTGATTTCTGATCTCCTCTGTTTTTCCAGTGACCTGAGTAATGTTTTTACATCTCCCTCCGGTGATATCGCTGCCACTCCTTTATTGCGCCTGATATCAGTAGGTGCTGGGAGATTAGCAAATAGTTCCAAAGCTGCTGCTTCCCTTTCTTTTAGTTCCTCGTCTGCCATAATCCAATATCCTTGGTGCACACGTACACTCTTCAACCATACACTTCTCGAAAAGCAAATGCTTGATAAACGAGACGGGTCCAGTGATACGAAATGCTCCTCTATCTGATAGAGACATCTAGCCGCAGATTCCTTAACTTAGAATATCCCCAGGCGTCAGACTGGATCCGGAGAATTTTTTGCAGCAGCAACTCGGCGCGCCGGGGGGGGGGTGGCGCCGCATGGCTCCGCCCTGACGCCGTCCACGGACATGACTTCAGTGGAGCCATATAAGTCCCTCCCAGCGCGCTGACGTCAGTTTCCTTCTTTTCCACGTCCCAATGCGATCCAGGAGTAAGCGGTTCCTCTGGCCTGTTGTTTCAGGCCTTCTCGACGCCTTCGGCGTCCGGGAACGGTGTGCGATGCCTTCGGGTTTCAAGGCGTGTGCGACCTGTACGCGGCAGATGTCAGCGACTGATCCGCACGCGATCTGTATGTGGTGCCTAGGAGAGCACCACGACTCCGAGGAGTGCGACGCCTGCCGGCAGATGAAGCCGAAGTCCCTGCGGGAGCGCCGGATGAAGTTGTTGACTGCCCGGATGTCCCGCTCAGAGCCTTCGCGCCGCCGATCTCCATCTCGAGCTGAGGCTCCTGTTCGGGTCCGGTCACGGAGTCGTTCCCGCGGACGTCGTTTGACGCAGGTAAGCACAAGTCACGAAGGTCGTTGACCTCACATAAACGTGACGACGGGGCCCGCTGCTCCCGCTCCTTACCAGGCGCGGGCGCCCAGGAGTCGGTCTCCTTATACCCACCCTTTCCGGGTGTTGGGGCGACTCGGGCCCAGATGGAAGCCTATTCCAAGGCTCTTCACTCCATCTTTGGGTCACCCACTCTCCCTGGCGTGCCCTCGGGTCCCACAGAGGGGGTAGGGACTCAGGTCGGCTCCTCGCCGGCGGGTTCGCCCTCGGCGCCGGCGGAGTGCCTCGACTCCGGTTCCGGAGTCGCTGCGACGTCGGGACACGGCCCGGAGGGGCATCCCAGTCAGACGTCGAGCCCTTCTGCCCTGTCTCCGCATAGCCCTTTGGGGCTCCCTGTGCCGACATCGGATGCGGCTGCAGCATGGAGCTCGACTCCTTGTCGACATCCTTCATCCCCGCAGGCCTCAGTGGAGGGCGAGTCGACGCCAGTCCGATGCCAGGCCGAGTCACCCCTAGTGATTGTCGACTTCGATATGACGCCGTCTCGACGTCGGTCGACGCCGGTGCCGGCGCCGGTCCCTGTTGTTCCTCTGTTCGAAGAGGATGAGGACCCGGAGCACCCAGGGTTGTTTCGACGCTCTCCGGCTCCGCTGCCCCCTGGCCAGTGGCCCTTTGCTCGGCCTCCGGCAGCTGCGCCTATCCTTTCAGGGGGACGCGTTAGCCTTCAACCGTCCCCTACAGATGGTTTGTTATCGCCACCTAGAATGGCTACATAGGCTAGCGCTGCATTTGCGAGGGCTGTTCGCAGGGCTACAGCTATTTTACACCTGCAACCCCCCTCAGTCTCCTTGCCTTCTGATTCATTATTGGATCTCCTCCACCAGGATGCTGTGGAGGTGGAGCCCTTGCTGCCTTTTGGCGGGTCATTATTTGACACCTTTCTTGGCACGTGGGCACGGCCCTCCTCGGGAGACCTCCTCTCCTCTCCCGTTGCTACCTCCCACTAGGGAGTCTCGTTGGTTGGAGACATGTGGCCGCCATATTTTTGCGTCCACTAGTTTGGGCATCTGTGCTCTGAACACGTCTTGCGTGTTTGCACGGGCTACTTTTGCCCTTTGGGACTCGGTCGAGCGTCTTCTTCCCTCTCTTCCAGAGGGTCCCCGTGCTGACCTGGATCGTCTCCTTCATGATGGCCGAGAAATGGCACAATTTACCATTCGGTCGGGTCTGGACACCACTGACTCTGTGGGTCGGGCGATGGCCAGGTCCGTTGCTCTGCGTCGCCATGCCTGGCTGCTCAATGGCGGTTTCCCTGACAATGTTCGGGAGAGTCTTCGGGATTTGCCATTTGATGGCGTGACCCTTTTTGACAGTCATGCGGACTCAGCAGTCAACCGCCTCATGTCTGGGCTCCCATGACTTTGTGTTTTCTAGTCCCTTTGTGGACTTTTATTTTCGGGTGCAGTGTTGTCTCTGCTTGTTCTGGGCCCTGGGTTCATGACGTAATACCCAGACGGCCTGTACGGCTTCCCGCCGTTTTTGCTTCTATTTAGTGCAGCTGTTCAGCTGATTCTGCTTTCTTTTGACTCCTCTGTCTATGAGTTCGTGCTCAAGAGGTGCCCCTAGCTGGGGTTGAGGCTTACCCTATGTGGGGTATTCGTTGGCTATTGTCTAGCTGCCCTATTCGTTGGCTATTGTCAAGCTGCCTTCCTTACACAGAAGGCTTGGTAGGCTCCTGTGGAGTCTTCTTCAAAGGGGTTGTCCTGCGGATGAGACTGTGGTCTACTGTTGTGGACCCTTCCTTTTCCTTCTTGCGGTCCTCCGGTTGGCCTCACTCTATTGCCTATCCGTTGGGGTCTGCGGTTGGTCCGTAGCACTCCCCTGCATCTGTAGATGCTCACTTTCTTGAGGTTTCTGCCTTGCCTGCCTCTTCCAGGAGTGTCATTTCAGCTTCGCCCTCCTTGTCTATGTTGGCTGCCCTTATCGTCAGCCACTGTCCCTTGGACCACCTTGTCCTGTTCCGTTCCGGCACAGTTTGTCCTGGCCATGGACAACCTCAAGGCGGAGCCTTGTGGCGCGGCTCCCAGGCATGCAGGGCTGAGGCGGCACAGTTCTTCTGTGTTCTATGCGCGTCAGGTGGATGCTCCCTAGTATGTTCGCTGCCACGGGGGGCTTACGCTTTTCTTACGCTCCTGCGATGACTGGTTTCTACTTTCCTCTCTCCGGGATAGGTAGTACTTTTTCGTAGGTCAGTCCTGTCTGGACTTTGTCTGTAGACGGTGGCATCCTCGCCACGTACGCCAATACTGTACATTGCCTTGTGCCCTACTCCATGGGCACTTCCCACGCAGGAGTTTCCTCTTCCCCTGTTGCTTCCGCGCAGGAGTTTGTCACACTTCTACTTCGGGCTGCTACTGCTGCTCTCGGTGGAAGTGTTCTCTTCAGGACACTCACTGTCTTGTGTGGTCTTGTATGTACATCTCTTTACAATTTCCTGTTACTCTATGTCCGTTTAGTACTGACTCTTTCGAGTACTGCTCAGTATCCCAGTCTGTCTCGCGAGGGACTGTGGCTCCTCCCTGCCGGGTGGCCGTTGTCGCTTACGGGTCTGGACATTGCTCTGTCCGGTTCTGCTGCAACATAGCTGTTGGTACCTCTGGTGCGCTCTTGCGTTCTTTTTTGAAACGCATCCTTCACGGCTGTGTCCTTTCTTGATGTATATTCTGTCCTGCGCTCTACACACAACCAAGGGTCACGCATACTAGGGTTTCCTTGCTGCGGTGTCCGTGGTCTTGCTCTCGGCCTTTTCATGTGAGCAAGCCTTCTGTTTGTGTCCAGCTTGCCGACTCCCTTTCGTCGGTTGCCTACCTGGTGATGCATCTTTCGCATCTGGGCTGTTCTCACTGCGTTCCATTGTGCATTTCCTTTTACGTGGCGTGGTTCTAGCGGTACACGTGGTCTGCCCATGTGTACTTCTGTCCCCCGCATGCATGTCTCTTTTTGTAGTCATGGTTATATGTCATTCTGCTTGTTGACGTCCGCCCTCTCACATGTTATTTTGTGAAGGGGCGATTGCGCAATGGCAGGTCTTGTGTCTCTGGTAGCACAGGCTCTTCCTGGACATGGTCAGCATCCTATCACTGCTGTCCAAAGTTTCCTAGCTGGTACGCTTTCCACTGTGCATGCTCGACCTGTATGCTCTGACTCGGTCATACCGTCTTGTCCTCTCTCTGGGTCTTTGTCTCTTGCAAATCCATCGGATCCTGCGGATCCATCGGCTCCTATTCTATAACAAGAGGCAAGGCTGGCACCGGCCTGGGGATCCTCCGGTCTTCGGGACACTCTCCTGGTGAAGCTGCACGGAGAAGGAGCGAGGCAGCCTCATGTTTTGCGGCTGGCGAGGACGTAAGGGGGACAGGAGATGTGCACATCGCGTGTCTGTACGTGTGTGTTCACGTTCACGGGCGCGTTCACAATTGCAGTCCGTCCTGCGCGTGCACATCTCCTGCCTCCCTTCCGAAGCAAGTCGACGACAATAAGTCTCGCTAGCGACAGCGCTTCGCGCTGCGTCGCTAGGCGAGACCTAAAAAGGGGTTGTGGTGCTGAAATCACCATCTTCCCAGATTTCAGGGACAAGCAGACTTTTGTCAGAAAACCAAACTTTTTTACACAGTTTTGGCATTTTTCTGGGACAAAGCCTATTTTTGCTATTTTTTGTGCTTTCAACCTCTTTCCAGTTAATGGTAGAAATGGGTATAAAAGCAATAATGGATCCTGGAAAGCTATACATTTTGGAAAAGTAGACAAAATTCTGAATTCAGCAAGGGGTCATTTGTGTAGATCCTTCAAGGTTTCTTTATAGAAACTAACCGTTGAATATAGGAAAAATTGAAAATTAGTTGAAAAAAACAGCCATTTGTGTCAACGTGTTCACCTGTAACTTCTTCTAATTATGACAGCTGTTTGAAAGCAATATACCGTTACATCCGCTGGACCTTTATGGTTGTGGGGATATATAGGACTTGTAGGTTCACCAAGAACCCGACGAACCCAGAGCCAATAACTGAGCAGCGTCTTGCAATGGATTTTTATTATGTACCGGGTATATAGCAATGAATTTGGGACAATATATAAATGGAAAAATCGGTATGAAAGACACCTATGTATTTCTGAAATTGGAACAAAATATAGAGTTTAGAAACAGTAGATATTTGCACATTTCCGATATTGTGAGTACCCATACTAGCCTGAGAATTATAGGTCATTTTTCAAAATGACTTCTTTTTTACACATTGTCTTTCATTTGGAAGGCAGAAATGCATCGAAAGTCAATAGGTAATAACAGTTGCCCTACAATTATGTGTTACCCTAAGTCTCCCGATAAAAATGGTACCTCACTTGTGTGGGTAGGCCTAGTACCCGCGACAGGACACGGCTCAAAACGCAACGTGGACACACTTTATTTTTACAGTGAAAACTGACCCTTTTTTTGTAGAGTGCCTAGCTGTAGATTTTGAACCCTAGCTCTGCCGGCACCTAGGGAAACCTAGCAAACCTATACATTTTTGAAAACTAGACACCCACGGGAATCCAAGATGGGGTGACGTGACTGGCTCTCACCAGGTTCTATTATCCAGAATCCCTTGCAAACCTAAAAATATGTAAAAAAAAAACATTTTCCTCACATTTCTGTGGTGGAAAGTTCTGGAATCTGCGTGGATCCACATAATTCCCCCGACCCCGCGTTCTCCAAAGTCTTCCGAGAAAAATGGTACCTCACTTGTGTGGGTAGGCCTAGTGCCCGCAACAGGAAACGGCCCAAAACGCAACGTGGACACACCACATTTTCACAGTGAAAACCGACCCTTTTTTTGCAGTGCCTAGCTGTAGATTTTGAACCCTAGCTCTGCCAGCACCTAGGGAAACCTAGCAAACCTATACATTTTTTAAAACTAGACACCCAGGGGAATCCAGGATGGGGTGACTTGACTGGCTCTCACCAGGTTCTATTACCCAGAATCCCTTGCAAACCTAAAATGTTGTAAAAAAAACACATTTCCCTCACATTTCTGTGGTGGAAAGTTCTGGAATCTGCGTGGATCCACAAAATTCCACCCACCCCGCATTCCCCAAAGTCTTCCGAGAAAATTGGTACCTCACTTGTGTGGGTAGGCCTAGTGCCCTCGACAGCAAACGGCCCAAAACGCAACGTGGACACACCACATTTTCACAGTGAAAACTGACCCTTTTTTTGCAAAGTGCCTAGCTGTAGATTTTGAACCCTAGCTCTGCCGGCACCTAGGGAAACCTAGCAAACGTATACATTTAAAAAAAATAGACACCCAGGGGATTCCAGGGAGGTATGGCTTGTGTGGATCCCCCAACGTTTTCTTACCCAGAATCCCCTGCAAACCTCAAATTTAGCTGAAAAAAAGCACTTTTTCCACACATTTTTGTGTGGGAAAGCTGTGGCATCACCGGGCTGACACAAATTTCCTACCACCCAGCGTTCCCCCAGGTGTCCCGATAAAAATGGTGCCTCACTCGTGTGGGAGGCCCAAGTACCCGCGACAGGCAAGGGCCCAAAACGTATTGAGGCGACATCAAAATTGCCTATCACAAAACGACCTGGTTTTGCAAGGGGGTCACCTGGGTTTTGGCCCCGTGCTCGGCGGCCAGCTAGGGAAACCTACCAAACCCACACATTTCTGAAAACTAGACACCCGGGGATTCCAGGGAGGTATGGCTTGTGTGGATCCCCCAACGTTTTCTTACCCAGAATCCCCTGCAAACCTGAAATTTAGCTGAAAATAAATCACTTTTTCCACACATTTTTGTGTGCGAAAGTTGTGGCATCACCGGGCTGACACAAATTTCCTACCACCCAGCGTTCCCCCAGGTCTCCCGATTAAAAACCGTGCCTCACTCGTGTGGGAGGCCCAACTACCCGCAACAGGCAAGGGCCCAAAACATTTTGTGATAGGCAATTTTGATGTCGCCTCAATACGTTTTGGGCCCTTGCCTGTCGCGGGAACTTGGGCCTCCCACACAAGTGAGGCACCATTTTTATCGGGAGACCAGATGGAACGCTGGGTGGTAGGAAATTTGTGTCAGCCCCCAATCTGCCCCCCCGGGGGGGTCAGAAAGACTGTTGCCAACAAACAAATATGGAGGGAGCAAAGGCCCTTGCCCAAGGGGCCTCTCCCCCCCTCCCTGGTGGCTAGTGGGTGGATCCCTGCTTGGGGATCGCCCTCCTGGGGTGATCCCCCAGCAGGGATCCACTAGGGAAGGGTACCATTGGAAAGGGGAGATTCTCCCCTTTCCAACGATACCTCTCCCATCTTTTTCGGTGCTCGGGGGGCTGAGATAGCCCCACAAGCACCGAAACTGAGAAACTGAAACTAAGTTTCAGTTTCGTTTTCGTTGCAATGACGCGCGATTGTCATTGCAATGAAAATCAAAAATATGCCTGGGGAGGTTGGGGAACCACTTCCCCACCTCCCCAGGCAAAATAAAAAAAGGGAAATCCCTCTGCTGTCTGCAGCAGAGGGATTTCCTGAGCATATGCTCATGACGGAATGGTTCCGTCATGAGCACACTAGAACTTGTGCTCATGACGGAACCATTCCGTCATGAGCATAGAAGGGGTTAACCCCCAATCAGGTTGTATGCATTTAGGTATCACCAGTCTCCGCCCCATGTCACACCCCCCCTGAAGCAGCAAAGGAAGCCCTAGTCCGCATTAATAGTCCTGGTTTACCAGTAATGGACCTCCCTTCAGCTAGCTGTCATTACCCTCTGGTTTTGTTAGGGTGTACCAGGACTTGGCTCCCCAATTCAGGAAACCACAGACCAACTAATTAACAAAGCCGCTCACTGGTTAGGCAGACATACCAGATTTAATGCGGTGGATCATAGGCATATCTTGATGGCCAGAAGGGTTTCTTGGATAGGGCCTTCCAGAAAAACCTTGGAGACAGTGTGATCATTACTTTCAGATTCCCAGAGATGGTACGAAACATCTTGAGATATGCATCTCAGTACTTTTTCCATGAATCTGGCATCAAACAATTACTGCTGGGCTTCTTTTATAGACCTGCCTATACCCCACAGATAGTGGGCACCTTCTAGCCCATGGTGGGGGCGGTCGTCCCTGGGGGGGGGGGGTTGCAGGAAACCGCAAACCGTTATGCACCTCTGGCGGACCTCAGTGATTTAGATTGACTACCAAACAATGTCACCAATAGCATAGTTATAGACCCCTCCTTAGAACCCTCTAGACAGGTATTGGTGGAGATTAAGACTCTGCCTTACGTAAATGCAGAATGTCAATCCAGCAGGTTATCCAATAATGGGGCCACAGACAAGCTTGAGGACCCTACAGTGTCTTATATAAGTTACAACCAGGGCACTGGGGAAAATCTAAGCTGTATTTCTTGGAATGTGGCTGGCCTAGCAGCAAAATTAGCAGAGAATAGGTGGATTTTGTTCATTAGATCTCTTAACATTTTCTGCATTCTAGGCACCATTTTGGGAGGGTAAACAGTCTAGCTTTGCTGACTGGCTCCCAGGTGCCTATTTAATGCACGCCAACGCACAGCTGTTGCAGGCCTGAGTAGGCTGACAGTTGAATGCTAATCTGGCAACTCTTATGCTCATTGTGGGGGTGAGAATTTAGTTGGGAGTTCACTTCTGCGTGTTGCAGGGTGGACTACTGACCGACAAGGGGGAAGATACCTTGAAAGTCACTGGCTAATCTGAATTTGAATTCTGTTTTTAATCTTTTTAAAGTTTTAGCTGCTATTGACTTTATTTTACTGAATAACACTTGCGCATTTTGCACACAGATTCTCTACCCGGTATTGAGCGGAGTGCCATCTTTCCTCTGCTCGGCTGGGACATTTCTAGGCGCCATTTTGGGAGGGTGAGCAGTCTAGCCTTGCTGACTGGCTCCCCGGTGCCTATTTAATGCACACTGCAACGCTGACGCGCAGCGGTTGCAGGCCTGAGTAGGCTGGCAGTTGAATGCTAATCTGGCAACTCTTATGCTCATTGTGGGGGTGAGAATTTAGGTGGGAGTTCACTTCTGCGTGTTGCAGGGTGGACTGCTGACCGACAAGGGGGGAAGATACTTTGAAAGTCACTGCCTAATCTGAATTTGAGTTCTGCTTTTAATCTTTTTAAAGTTTTAGCTGCTATTGACTTTATTTTTTATTTAATGCACACCGCGATGCCGAAATGCAGCGGGTGTGCCGCAGGCGCGCCGAAGGCAAGCCCGTCCGCGTCCGGACCGCGGTCAGCGCCAGCCGCGCTGCACTAACTGGCCACGAGATTCCCTCATGGCTTTAAGAAGAAACCGGTGTACAGGCAATCAGTGTGCTAATTTAGTGAACACTGGCTTCCCATACCACTGCAAGGAATGCAATTTTACTCTGGGGGCACCTGGCAGGGCGACTTGGGGCAATGCAAGGATCTCCTGTTCACAGAAGGTGACGGTTGGCGGGGTAAGAGCTTGCCTGATTAATTGTAGATCGCTTCCCAAACATGCAGACGATATTTGGTTATCTCTGATGGATAACACCTGGGATGTAATGTTCCTGACAGAAACATGGATAAAGGAGGAATCGAAGCCGGTCATGACCCTTGCTATCCCCCCTAGTTTCCGAATAATATGTGCTAACAGGGGTAGTGATAGAAGAGGGGTCGGAGTTGCTATTATTCTGAAGAATTCTTGGGAGATTTTCACAACAGAACTGAGCAACATGGGCTATATGGAGGGCCTGAATTTCTGTATAAAGATCTCTCCAACTCTCTCCTTTGCGGGGCTACTGATATATAGACCTCCTGATTGCTCACACAGCTTCACTCCCGAACTATGCAATCTCATTGCTCAGAGATCACTGCAATACGCCAACTTTACGGCCTTAGGAGATTTTAACCTCCATGCAGATGATCCCAGTTGCCTACAGGCCTCTCAGTTAATAATGTCACTTAATGGAGCTAACCTTACATAGCACATGAACTCTCCCACTCACAGAGCAGGCCATATACTTGATCTAATTTTTTCGAATATTTCAACTTTGAGAGTGGATGGCCCTCGATGTGTGGTCTGGACGACCACTTCCTGATCCCCTTCTCATTCAAACTGGAGAAAAAAACACAGTTTTAAAAAGGAACTGGAAAAAGGTAATAGCAGACAACTTGGGGTCAGTATTACTAGCTAGTAGGCCACAGATAACGATTCCACCGCGCTTAACACATGGATCTCAGTCGCTCTAGATACAGGGGCACCTATTAGGTCTGTTAGGACTCCGAGAGAGTCTCCTTCGGCCCCTTGGTTCTCGACAGACCTTAGAGTGGAAAAGAGTAGGTGCAAAAGGCTGGAGCGTTGCTGTAGGAAAGATTGTAGTCCGGCATCTAAGCAAGCTTATAAGGAGGCATTGAAGAAGCTCCGCAAACTGAAGAAGGTGTCGAGAAGGGAATATTTTGTCAAGCGCATAGAGAGTGCGGAGAACTCGGGAAAGGACATTTTTAATCCTTCACCAACCCATCAGCGCTGGACGGAATTATACATCCCTCTCCCTCCCTGTGCATGACCTTATCTGACTTCTTTGAGGAAAAAATTCAAAAAGTATATTCCTTTTTCACAGTTGGGGCTGAGGCTGTGGTGCCACAACCACCTGTAAACACGAATTCCAATGGCACCTTCTCAGATTTTCTTCCTATAACACTGCAGGAATCACTGGCCAAAACCCTGAGATGCAAGTCTTGTTCCCCAGAGGATCCTTGTCTCCCCAACCTTTTTAGGTCATTGGCCCACGTGATCAACCTGATATTAAACCAAATTTGGAATACCTCGCTAATCACTGGCATTTTCCCAGATATCTGGAAGCATGCATTTTTACTACCCCTATTAAAAAAATTGAATGCAGACCCTAGGGAGCTTAGTAATTATCGCCTGATCTCGCTACTGCCAGCACCTGCAAAAATGCTGGAAAAACTAGTGCACCGACAACTCGCTAAGTTTATAGACATACATGACATCCTGCATGACACTCAGTCGGGATTCCGGTCGGGATATAGCACCGGACCGTGCTGGTGGAGGTGGCGGAATCTGTGACAATGACTGTAGACGCAGGTGCCTCAGCGATGCTAGTCCTTTTAGATCTGTCTGCAGCATTCGACACGGTTGCGCACCCAATCCTACTGGACAGACTTAAATAGCTGGGCTTGCGGGGGTGGTTCTCTCTTGGTTCCAGTCCTATTTTAAAGACCACTCCCAAAGGGTCCTTCTTCGACCTTTTCAATCTGAACCCAAGCCACTTAGGTGCGGAGTGCCTCAGGGCTCTGCCTTGAGTCGAATGCTTTTTAATACCTATCTGGTGCCACTTTTCACTCTCATTGCATCATGGGAAGTGAAGGTAGTCTCCTATGCGGATGACACCCAGTTGATGTTCTCGTTTGAGGATTTTTCTGCTGATACGTTTGCCAGATTCAAGGAGTGTCTGAAGGACATCTCGAGCTGGATGAATAGTAACTGCCTAAAACTAAATGCGGATAAGACAGAAGCCCCGTTCTTCGGTCAGGCCTCCTCTCCCCCGCAAGTCTATGGTGGCCGGCAGAAATGGGCTCACTGCCGTTAACCGGCCAATACTGCAAGGAATTTGGCCATCAAATAGAAAACTGATCTATCCTTTGTGGCCCAAGTTCATCATATATCTTCTTCGTGTTTTGGGAAACTGAGAAGCTTAAGGAAATTCTTGCACCTTCTGCTGGAGGAAAGCTGTAGGGTCATAGTCCATGCTACGGTGACCTCTCAGCTGGACTATGCTAACAGTCTGTACTTAGGGCTGCCTTCTTACCTGATTAATAGACTACAGATGGTACAGAACGCGGCAGCAAGATTAATACGACGGGTCCCGTTTCGTCATCATGTTTCCCCCCACATCAGACAACTTCACTGGCTCCAGGTAGCTAAAAGGATAGAGTTCAAGGCTCTGATCCTGGTCTTTCGAGCCATGCACGACAGGGGCTCTGGTTACCTCAGGCGTAGGCTCTGTCCATTTCAACAGAAACGTACATTGAGATCCAACTCCCAGCACCTGCTTTGTGTACCTCGCTATGCAAAGTCCCGAATTGGAGGAAGGTCCTTCACATTTAGGACTGTCAGGCTGTGAAACTCTTTGCCCTCCCATATGCGCTTGATTGAGTCAGAACTTGAGTTCAGGAAGACCTTGAAGACCTGGCTTTTTAGTCTAGGTTAGCTCAATTGTTGGGCCAGTTCCTAACCAGCATTAACCGCTAGGCACTGTGACACCTGTGCATGAGGTTGCTGTTGCGCTTTACAAATGCTATTATTATTATTCAGGAATCCTGGGAGGTTGAGAATAAATTTTTCATCAAGGGTTATTAGACCTTTTTTCTCCCGGCGGTGGGCTTCAGAGTAGGTAGAGCGAGAGGAGGCTTAATTATCTTTGTAGCCCTCGAGCTCTGCTGGGCAGTGAAGCCCTTGAAGTGGGACTCTAAAGTACTCCAGGGTCTTAAACTAGTAGTGGGAAGATCGTTCCAACTGACACTAATAAATTTCTATAACGCAAAATGGAGAAAGCAAGGCCCCTCAAGTCTATCTGCCCTAAGCAGTGCCCTTGATTCATTACGGGGAGAAGATCTTTCCCAGCAGAATTTTATTGTGACACGAGATTTTAACTGTCACCCATGCCCAGATTCACTACAGCACTCGCAATGCTTGCAAACATGCACGATCACAGAGGGATTGCATATAGAGCACTCACCAGAAGGGTTTGAATTGAACGGTCTTCCACATACTTACGGCTTAATATTCACCTTAGATAAGATGTCTAATCCCCGTAACTCTCACATCCCCCCAACCTATAAAGGCAGGGGATGTGCAACGATTATAGATTACATCCAGGGCTCGAAAAATCCGCTCGCATTTGCGAGTCAGATACAATAAGGACAAGCTATTTTTAGGTTCTACTCGCCCTTTCTGGCGAGTAGGAAGACAAACTTACACTTGACCTCTGCCTCTGAAAGCAGAGCAAATGTGACAAGATAGCAATATTTAAAGTCATCTTTATTGCTCACAAAGTGAATGAGCAATAAAAATGCTTTTAAATCTTGTTAACTTGTCACATTTGCTCAGCTTTCAGAGTCAGAGGTCAAGTGCATTTCAGTTAGGTCGAGTAGATGTTTCATGTTACTAGACCTGTAGGTCTAGTGAAATTTTTAGGATTTTTCAAGCCCTGATTACATCTTTGTATCGGCTTCCCTGGGTTGGTCTCCATTCTCTTTTAATATTTTACATAGCCCATTTAGTGACGATTACCCTTTGACCTTAGTGCTTGAAGGGGTGGGTAACCAGATGGTGCACCCTAGTACAAATGTGGGCACACTATATGCTGACCGATCAGGGGAGGTGCTTACGCTGGTCACAGATAGACACCAAGGTTTCTAACCATTCTCTTTTTAAAATATTGTCAACAAGAGATCTTAACTTGTTTAAATCCATCAGCCTCCGGTGAGGAGACCATATGCTCATTTAACTCCATTGCCCGGTCAATTGCTAGCTTGCTAACAGCTCTGGTAGCTAACCTTCCCTCTGAATATCCGAAATGGTTCGATGTGGAGTGCTCTTGGGCACTTCAGCTCTTGAAGAAGTTTCGGATACAGACCTTTCGTGATAGAACATGGGTGGCAACTTGCCACAGTAATTATAAGGGGGCCCTTAAGGAACAGAGGCCCTTGTTACAAAGACAAGCATGGGAAGAGTTAACCCAAGCAAGTGAACAGCGGGATTGTGGTTTCTTTTGGCAAGTGATAAATAGACCTTGCTTTTCAGAGCCGCTAAGACCCACATTATGTCATCGTATTGCCCCAGCACAATGGATTGCCCACTTTGAGGGAGTTTATGATACCGGGCAAAGAGAGGGATCCACTAATGATACAGAACCCTGCCAGATTGATGTTCCTGCCATCTTTTTTTGGGACGAAGTAAGGCTGGGTATTGAGGGACTGTCCCGGAATATGGCCCCAGGACCTAATGGGATCCCTCCTGACTTTTTTCGGGACAACATTGATGTATGGGCTCCGGCTTTGACCAGGGTGTTAAACGCGGCAGTGAGGTTTGGGATCCCGCCCTCATGGTCTACCGCTACCATCTTTATTTGAAAAGTTTTATAAAGCGCGAACAAGACCCAACCGGGTATCAGAGCGCTGTACAAAGAGGAAAGCTGACGTATACGTACAGAGACAATATAAAAACACTTACAAAAAAGGAAACATGAGTGGAACCGGAAGCAAAAAGTAAATGAGGGTGCTAGGGGAAGAGTAGGTAGCAAGTGAACAAACAGGTAACAGCCCACCTAGATGAGGCCGAGCAGTTTCATCATTGACTTACTTCAAAGACAAACGAAATAAGTTTTAAACCCCCAGTAGAAATGATTGTCAAGCACAAGTTTCAAACATAAAGTGAAAGTAAATTGTTAAGCATACAATAAAACACCCAAGCACACCCCATAAGGCAACATGAGAGGAACCTGAGGCATAAAATAAATAAGGACGCTAGGGGAAGAGTAGGTAGAAAATGAACAAACAGTAAACAGCCCACCGAGATGATGCCGAACAGTTTCATCATCGCCTTACTTTAAAGACAGATGAGATACGTTTTAAACCCCAAGTAAAAATGATTGTCAAGCACGAGTTACAAACATAAAGTGAAAGTAAATTGTCAAGCATACATTTCAACACAACAAAGTAAAAATGCTTGTCGAGAATGCATGGTAATTGACTAGCAAACGATATGGAGGCTATTGTTGATGCAATTCTTCCAATAGTAGCCATTTGACCTGTTTTTTGAATGAGGCAGTCGAAGGGTTGGCTCTGATCTCTGTTGGTAGGGCATTCCAAATTCTTGGAGCCAGGCCTGAGAAGGTACGATTGTAAGTTCTTTTTTTATTGAATTTCGGTGGTTTCAGTAGTAGGGTATTGGAGCTTCTTAAGTTTCTTCTGGATCCGGAGAGCTCAAGTTTTTTTGCCAGGTAAACGGGGCTATTGAAATGTATAGCTTTATGTGTCAGGCAGGCTATCTTGAAGCGGATCCTAGCTTCAATGGGGAGCCAGTTAAGCTGGATTAAGTCAGGTGTGATATGATCATGCTTTCTTGAACCTGTGATTAGTCTGGCAGAGGCGTTCAGAGTAGCTCTTAGCGGCGCTAACCTAGATTTAGGAAGACCAGCTAGGGTCACCAATCCATATTCTACTCGTGATATAACTAAGGATTGGACTGCTGATTGCATGTCTTCGGGCGGTAGGAACGGTTTGATTTTCCTAAGAGTGTTGAGCTGATGGTTGGCACTCTTAATGGTTGCACTGATGTGAGCTTGCATGTTTAGAAATTTGTCTAGGGTGACCCCTAAAGAGCAGGCAGAGTCCACCAAATGCGGGGTGCAGTTGAGTGCTGAGATTTTTTTGATCCAGTTTTGCGTGGGAGCCTCGTGATTTCGTGGGGAAATCAAGAGAAATTCAGTTTTGAGAGAGTTAAGTAATAGGTGGTTATGTGTGAGCCATTGTTGAGTTTTTTGAAGCGCTCCATTAAGAGTTTTAATGTCATCTGGAGAGGAGATCTTCAAATACAGTTGAGTGTCATCCGCGTACATGTGGTACTGAATGTTTGAGTCATTTAGAATGGCAGTTAGAGGTTCCATGCATAGGTTGAAGAGCTTGGGCGAAAGTGCAGAACCTTGAGGCACCCCAATAGAGACTGAAGTGCTGTCCGCCAAAGATTGGTTGACTTTGATTCTTTGTGTTCGGTTATGCAGGAAAGAGGAGAACTAATTTAGGACAGGGCCCGATAGCCCCATCCTGTATTGAAGAAGGTTAATCAGGTTATCATGTTTGATAGTGTCAAAAGCAGAGGACAAGTCCAGAAGGATTAGAAGACAGGGTGTATCTTGGTCCAGAGCTCTCAATGCGTCATCAACAATGTGAGTTAGCGCTGTTTCTGTGCTATGACCTTATCTAAAGCCTGATTGATGTTGGTCTAGGAGCTGAAATTTCTCAATGTGGTCGCAAAGCTGTGTGTGAACACATTTCTCGAGCAATTTCGCTAAGGACATGATGTTGGTGATCGGCCGGAAGTTACTGGGATCAGTTAGGTCTGCATTGGGCTTCTTGGGGATGGGTGTGACTTGCCCCATTTTAAGGCAGTCGGGAATCCTCCCCTGTAAGAGAGATTGTTGGATGATCCTGGACCAGAGAGGCAGAACTGCCAAGTTGAGGTCTTTGAGCAGCTTGGTGGGGAGTGGGTCCTTGAAATGGTTGGAAGGTTTCAGAGAAGCCAGGGAAAGTGACAGCTCCTCCAAGTCTGGAGGTCGGAAGGTATTCCAGCAGGCATTGTTTTTGGGTGTGTACAGGCATTGTTTTTGGGTGTGTACTGCTGTGTGCCCAGGCAAACCCTCGGAACTCATAGATAACAAATTCTCAGCGGCCCGTTGCAGTTCCCGCTCAATACTTCTAGACTTTTCAGCGAAGTGCTCTGAGAAGTCCTCCTCACTGGGTCCTGCGATTTTGATTGCTGGAATAGGATTAGCCTGTTGTTTGATGATATCAAACAGTTTCCTGGGACGGTTTTTAGCGCTGTCAAGCTGAACTCTGAAATGTTCTGATTTAGCGATGCGAATGAGTTTGTTGTAAGAGCTTCTCATCTTTCTTAACTGTTCGAGGCTAGAAGTGGAGGGGGCATTTCTCCAACGTCTCTCAGAGAGCCTCAGCTTGCGACGTTCGTCATTAATGGTACCACTGAACCAAGGTTTGGATTGTTTGCAGGGAATCCTTTTAAGTAGCTTCGGGGCTGCAGAGTCGAGAATATTAGACATTGTGTTGAAGTAATGATCCGTCAACTCTTCCAAATTATTCATGGTAGTTGGAGGTTCAAGTAGATTCTTGCTCAAGATGGAAAGGTTAGAGATGTTGATATCTCTCAGATTACGAGACAATTGCTTGTTTTTGAGTGGTTGCCCTTGTCTAAGCAATACCTTCTCCTGAATGCGAAAGGAGATTTGGAGATGATCCGACCAATCACATGGTACTATGTCATCTAGCTGAATAATGTGCTCTCTAGCTATGATGAGGTCAAGGGTAGCGCCCATGCAGTGGGTAGGACCGTTGCAGGCCTGTATATAGTTGAGGTCGGAGAGGAAAGTCTTAAGAGAGCAGACTACTGGATCATTAGAGTCATTCCAGTGAAGGTTGAAGTCACCGAGGAAGATGTGATTAGGATGGAGGGCTGAGCTGGCAGCGATGGATTCCATTAATTGTTCTACGAAGAGTAAGTTGTTGTCCCCAGGAGGATGGTAGATCGAGTGAAGCACACAGACAATCTTGCCCTTGTTCCAAATTTCAGCGACAAGTAGCTCACAGGAGGACATCGAGTCCTTATGAGTCTGCTTCAAAACGAGGCTGGACCGATGGATGCAGGCAATCCCCCTCCCCCAGCTTTAATAGCCCTATCACATCTGACAATGTCATAGCCAGGAGGAATTAAAATGTCAAGTATTGGGGAGGAAGAGTCATTGAGCCACGTTTCCGTAAGAATCAGGAGGTCTAATTCTTGTGATAAGATGAGTTCGGAGATATCTGCTGCGTGCTTCACTGCTGATCTGCAGTTGAGAAGCATCGATTTGATATGAGAATCTGTAGTTGCTTCCACTAGGTGTGAAGTGACTACCTGAAGTAAGTTATCCTTATTCAAGGATCTCAAGTTAACACTCGGTTCTCTATCAGGATCAGCGGAGATAGTGGGTATGGAGCTAGGCGAGACTGCGTAGTCCTCATAAGATAGTGAGAGTGCGAGCGTGTCAACCTCAGACCACTGCGTCTGTAAACTACAGGGTCTGGAGAGGAGGTAGGGAGGAGGGGGAGCGGGCCCACGAGGGTAGCTCGGGCAGGTAACAGAGGACCTTTCCATTGCACCATTTAAATTAGTTGCAGGGTGCGAGGGCAGATCCGAAACCGCGGGCGGATATGGTGTGAGGAACTTTTCATTCTTTATTGAGCATTGTAGGAGGATCTGGAGGTTGTCATTTACAGTCAGGAGGTCCCGCTTCAGTTTGGCCAGTTGTTCCTCAATCCTCCGAAGACTGACACCATCAGGTGACCGTCCAGTATAAGGTGCAGGGAGATGCCCCTTCTCCATACAACTTTTGCAATGGGAGATGGACCCCTGCTTAAGCTCAGTTATGGGCTCCAAAGGAGTAGTGTGAATGGTAAGGATGGCGTCAGGGATCATAAGCGGCGGTTGAGGGGTACACCCTTGAGTATGTACAAGGGGGGGTCCACAGGTAGTATCCTGTGCCCTGGGCGTAGAGCAAGAGGAAGCAGTAGGTTTAGGGGAGTTCAGAGGAGAGGGAGGCCCAAAGGTAGCGTCCTGAGCAATGGGAAGAGAGTTAGAGGAGGAAAGCAAAGGAAAGGGAGTCCCTAAGGTAGCATTAGGATTAGGAGTAGGGATAGATTGGACGTGAGGGGAGGGGTCGTTGTTGCTTCTAGTCAAGAGGTTAGGTTGCGGTGTAGTGGGTCTTGGGACCAAGGGAGGGGAGTGTACTATGTTTAGGGGGAAGTACGTGTCCAAGGGACTGGCAGTAGGATTGGAAGTGGGGGTGGTTTGTGCCTGAGGTGGTGGGTCAGGGGGGGTTGAGTGTGCCGCGGTTTGAGGGGGGTCAGTGTCCAAGGGATTATTGGTACCGTTGGCTCTAGAGAGGGTGTGGGCAGGAGGGGTAGGTGTCTCGGGATCAGCCATGTGGTGAATCCTGGTTGTGCGTTTGCTGGTCCTGGTGGTATTGGTTGCCGTCATTGTAGTGGGTGTTTGCCGGCGGAGTGTGATGATAGGGGTAGTGAGATTATAGCTAGTGATGGTGGATGTCCATGAGTTGTATCGTGGGTCGTCTGGTGAGGGATATTGGGTCGGTTCAGGGTTTTTTGTCAGGGTGAGGGGCAGTAAGGGAGATTGGGATTGAAGGCACTGATGAGTTATAGAGGAGAGTAGCGTTGGGAAGTGCCGATCAAAAGTGGTGAGGTGAGGGTCCGAGGCCTGAATGAGAATGTTTCCTGTTTTGAAGATGGAAATTGTCAGTTCTCCTTTATAGGTAGGGGAGACAGTTGTGGAGATTTTTTTGCCATAGGGAATATTAACCGACTTGGTGACTAGAAATTGAAGACGGAAGGTGTTTTTCCACTTAGTTGGTCGGTTTGTGTAAAAGATGAAGTTAGTTTTTGTCTCGCCATTAGTAGCGGTGTGGTAGTTGTCAACAATAAGTGTTTCTGGGTGCTGTTTTAAGGTTCTATGCTTTAAGTTCTTTTTAGCATTAATTTAGCATTACTTCTAGCATTTAGCATCATTCCGAATTTTAAGAAAGGGAATAGGGACAATCCTCACTGTTACCATCCTATATCCCTTATCGACTCCACAGTAAAGGTCTTGGGTCGGGTTCTATTAAATAGGCTCTTTTCTTGGGCTAATTCAAATCAAATTATCTCGGAGGTGCAATATGGTTTCCGCACAGGAAAATCAACTCCAGAACAGTGCCTAAATCTTTATCTTCTAATTTCTAAATATACGATCGCCCAACCTGGAGTGCCTTTTTTGGGCTTTATGGATCTAACATCAGCATTTGACCGGGTGAACTGCAGGAAACTGTGGGCTTTACTTGGTTCTATGGTGGTTGAGCCGGCTATCGTGAATGTATTAATGACCCTTCATGCTCACACCACAGCTGCAGTTAGAGATTCTCATGGAGCGGGTCTTAATGATTATTTTAATTGCACTAGGGGGGGTCCATCAAGGGTGCATTTTAGCCCCCTTTTTATTTACAATATATTTATTAAGGGTTTAGAATCTGCCCTGACATCATTACAGACTGATACCTCTAGGCTGGGCAGGAGAGCAATGCCGGTTTTATTATACGCGGATGACGCGGTATTGATGGCACGCACACGAGGAGCCTACAGACCTTGATAGATGGTTTTGTTTCTTTTATGAATGAGCTGGACTTGTCGCCCAACTTCACAAAATCGTATATTATGGAAGTTGGCACTTGGGCGCATCGACCAAAGACATTTAAGGCAGGAACCCACAGTTTAGCTAAGGTCCTGGCTTTCTCCTACCTGGGAATTTTATTTGATGCAAAATTAAATTGGAAATACTTGTTGGAGGAGAAGTTAGGGGACATGAACAAATCAATGGGAGCCATTGCTAACTATGCATATAGATTTGGCACTTGGTTGCCAGTGATTTTAAAGCTATACCAGTCCTTCTGCTTTTCCAAGGTCTTGTACAGAAGCGAGATATGGGGGCACACAGCGGTGAATAAACTGCAGACCACACTAAACAAGTTTTCGAGAAGAATTTTGAAAGTTCCCCAACGTACCTCCTCGTTTTCTGTACATGAAGAACTAGGATTTAAGTATATAACTGATCTGGTGGCAGTAATGCCTTTGTGTTGAGTGAAGATCTGGTCTAGTGATGAGGCAGCTTTTAACCTATCGGTCATTTTAGACTGCCTATCACTAGACCATGCACTCAAAATCCCCTGGTTACGTTAAAGAGTCCCTCACGGCCCTAGGAAGAGGAGATATCTTTCTTAAACATGATACAGTGAAGGCCCGGGATCTGATATTAGTAAAAAAGCTGTTTTTTAAACATGCCACGGTCCTCCGTGAGGAGAATGAGCTTAGGAAACCAGTGGCGGGAGGGCTTACTCTAGTAAAATCAGTCCAGGGTATGGAGAAGTATCTCTCTATTTTAATAAGTGCCTCTGACAGATTTTTAATAACTCGATTTAGATTTAATCAGCTTCATCACTTGTTGGCATCCCCGGTTGGCTATGTTTTGTATGCAGAGGAGAGAGGTCCTTGTGGCTGCGACGATAGGTCCCCACAGGATACCCTACATTTTGTCTTTTATGTAAATATTTCACCCACCCCATGAGTTTGTTTCTTAAACCCCCTTTAAAAGATGTGAGATTCAGACGTGCCCGCGTTGCTTTATTGTATTTGCAGCTCCTGCCTAATGATCATACGCTTTTTGCAGTAATGAATTTCTTGAGAGCAGCACTTTGATCCAGAAATTCCAGATGTGACTGATAGGATTTTGCGACCTTGCAAGAAAATTTTAAATGAATCTTAAATAAACTTTTGTATTTTATATCCTGTTTTTTATCTTTTATGGCTGTGATAGCTGCAGAATAAAGATTATTATTATTATTATTAAGATGGCTTGGAGTAATAAAGATGTGGTGGATTCTTTGTTCTAAGTACTTTTGGAAATTGCGAATTGATCCAAATTGCTCTTCCTTCTATTTTAGCTAGGTGGCCTCCCGTTCCGTTGACGGCCACAAAAATATGTCCTAGAGAGATATATAGTACTGTTTACATCTACTCTACAGTATAAATTGGAAACAACCGCATTAGGAGTCATAGAGACCAAAAGTTAGACATCCCACCTGCAATGTGGCGTACAACGTCTAATGTGGATCAGTCCCGGATAGTCGATGCATGGAGATCCATGATAAGTCTCCCTCATCTAGTTGGAATCATATATTAATACTGTCAATGTCACGTATTACATTTAATTAAAAAAACATTATAATAAGCCAACATCTCAGTTCCTATGTGGACGTAAGAGCTCTAATATGCAATACAAAGGAAATACGCTTCCGCCCAAAGTTACGCAAATGAGATGGTAT
Organism: Calotriton arnoldi; assembly: GCA_963921515.1. Classification (NCBI taxonomy): domain Eukaryota; kingdom Metazoa; phylum Chordata; class Amphibia; order Caudata; family Salamandridae; genus Calotriton; species Calotriton arnoldi. The sequence goes on along the minus strand of CAWUFW010000798.1, from coordinate 1,098,297 downwards.
GTTTAAAATCATACAAGTAAAGGCCACCCGTAACTTAATCAAATGAAGCCATTGTCTATCCGCCATAAATGAAGTGGCATATGTTCCAACAATGACATGATTCATGATAAATATTCACGAGCCATTTAATGCCCATGACTCAGCTGAAAGTGTACCGAAATTTGGAAGTGGAATAATTTAGTTTGTACTCAGTAACCCAAGATTACATGATGTAGTATATACGGTTGTTTTCCAAAAAATAGTCACGGTGTGGAAGCCGGAACCCACGTAAGCACATGTGTCTTTTTTTATAAAACAATATACCGTTTAGTAATGCAGTTGTTTAGGAGACAGTATACTGTTACCAAAGTAGCACAACTGCATGAAAAAAAATACGAAAGAACCACGGTATGTGTTTGTGTTTTCCTCCTCGTTAATGTGTGCTCTCGTCTAGTGATCTCGGTGTCCCGGAAGTAGAGGGCCAGGTTCGCCAACAGGGTTTCGTATTTGTGTTCTTGAGGACCGTAAGAAAAGGAAGGACTAAACGTATAATGAGGACTTTGGCGTACATCAGCCGCCATATTTATCTAACCCGCAATGGATATTTATATATCCAATTTCCCTGAAACAATCATTTCGGACATCGGTGGCTTATGAGAATAGTTGTCATTCCTAATTTTAACCAAGAATACATTTCGAAAAAGGTATATGATGTTCCATTTAGGCAGGTAGAAACCTATGAGAGGCATGAAGTGGTATAAGATGGATATATACAACTTCCATTCTAGCTACCCGTTTCTCAGTGAGTGCTTCCTGATATAACCCCCCGTAGTTCAAGATGGAGAGAGGAAACACGGCCTATAGACCAATTTAACAGGTAATGGTAGTTATAGTTAGTTAATGGGCAAAGAACAACAAAAACATATTCAGAAGCAACAGATATAGAATAGTACCCAAACTAATTCCTTGTGGTGGACAAAGAGGTGATATCATTTCTGACATATGCATTTTAAATCCTATTTTTACTTTAGCCAAGGATTTGAAATTAAGCATCGAAGAATTGTAGAATTTTTTTATTGACAGTTCATATACAGCTATATTTCTTATACAATAATAGGTGAATCACATAGGTTCCTTCTGAGAACAGTAGATGATTACCAACAACGGTTATTGTTCCTTATTAAAAACCACATAATGTGCCCGTTTCTTTATCATCCTGTAAGAGATGATTAAGAGATGATTAAGAACACATGCAGTTCCCTATCGGTATTCAGACCTTGTTCCACTGCCCTCAATTTGGTTATCCATTTTGTTTCTTCTTTTCTTAAGGTCAGGGTTCTGTCCCCTCCTCTTGGATTAGCCCTGGTATGTGCTAGTGCATGGAATTTGATGTTTATAATTTCTGAACCTGCATGTATTGTACTGTTATGTGATGCCTTCGCTCTACTTTTCACACTATGGGCTCGGTGACAAGCTTTCTATTTCTTGGTGATACGCACATAACTAATATTCAAAATAACAGCGGTGTATTGTTAGGATCACCCCTTTGCACATAACACATGTGTTAAATGATCAATATCAAAATATCTTTTACACGCGGCCACAATCAAAGATCTTCTTCCTTCCTAATAATTGGATATCCAAACGTAATAACATTATCTATTGTGTTGACAAAAAGTGTTTATCTTTAAAACATGTTGTAAATGACTGTATTTGTATATATATGATTACAGCCTTGAAGAAGTCACTGCATGACAAAAAACGTGTCGGCTGTTTTTCCTGGTTTTAATACACGCTACGGTTTACAACCATCTGACTTTTGTCTTCAATTTTTAAATGAATAATCATGTGACTATGACATTTTGAAACTACTCTCTTTGACTATTGTTGGGATTGCTTTGGTACTGCGATCGTATATGTCTGCACAAAGGTACCTGTAATAATGTGTTTTACGCATCTATGGTACCAGGATGCGTTTGCACCAACAAAGCACCAAATAGATACTTCTCAATATTTTCTTACAATTGTTGCACATGACAGAAGATGTGCGGTCGACACTACTACCTGTTCTAATTATATATTATATGAAACAGACCATGCCCACTTTTGGCCAGCCTGAACTTGCCATACATTTTTAAATTGGCAGAACAGGTTAAGACTCAGCTGTGTGTATTTGTGAGAGCATACAAATTCCTAGATAAAACACAAGTGGTTCTTTTATCGGATCACAGCGTGGAGTACATGATTGCTTCAGTCCTAGATAATCTAAGAATGGAAGTGGATGATGAGATTGTTAATCAGAATATTGTCTCAGTACATTAATGATGCTCTACCAGAACGTTGTGGGCAAAATATAAGACAAGATAAGCGCAATAGGTAAGTATAGATTTAGTATTATGTATCATCATTATATCATCACAGTATATAGAAGTGTCAGATGTGGAGTTAATTAAGTAAGCCTACACTTAGCGATATGTACTTTATTGATATTTTGCTCCTCAATATTTTAGATACAATATTATGATAGCACAATACTATTGAGATGATACTCAGGGTGGTGGAGTGAGTGCCCTTATCTTGTTGAGGTTGTCTGCTCCATTTGCACCATCAACCACTACTCTTAGGTTGCTGCCTTGGTCGACTAGGGAATAGAGAGTATAGTCCTGGAGTGGCTGAGATGCTTTCTAAATGAGAAAGCACAGAGGATGTTTAGTCATCCACTATGCTCTTCGATACTAAGGGTAGAATGTGGAGTGGAATGAGGGTGTGCTTTTCAACACTATTATTTACCATGTATACTGTGCCTCTGTGAAGACTGAGAAAGTCTTATGGATTGAAGGTGTATAATTACGTTGATGATACAGAGACGTTCATTAAATTGAAGCTGTTAAATCAAGTATATAGTACTAAAGTTAATAAATGCCTAGAAGAGATGGATGAGTTAAAGTATATCACTTAATTTAAACTTTCTCAAAACAAAGAGAGATTACGATGGTAGGTGTAGGGACATTTTGGCAAATCTTAAACATGAGGTGAAACAGGATGACTGTTAGCCATGCATGAGAGAAAAGATAACTACAAGTTCAGCTTTAAGGAGTTTTAAATTGCTGTGAAGGATGACCATCAAAACTATTTCACGCATCACATCTAAGCAGTCAAGAACAGACAAAATATTTTAGAATAATAAGGGCATGGTACATACAGGAGCAGCAAAGTTTGCCTTTGTTCTCACACAAGATCAGGCTGACAACTTCTTTGTGTTCAGTGCTGTGGAGAGATCTGGGATCTCATTAGGGGGAATATTACTGTTATAATTTTGCCATCTCATAGAGGCAAGATCCTACTGGGCATAATGTAACTTACTATCCAAAAGATATAAGCTACTCCCTTAAATATTTGAAATTAGGTTCCCAGTGGATCATTTTCCCTAGATGATGATTCAGAAAATAAGTAACCCAGTTGCTGATTATTATAATTGGCTCACTGACTTCCAGAACAGTTGTTGGACTTTACAAACATGTCTCAGTGATTTTTCTTTATATAAAAAAAAAAAAGCCATAGTGGCCTATCACCAATCAATCTCATTCTTCCAGGCTCCTGCTACAATCTTTGAAGCACACATGGCCACCCAAGTAAAACTGTAAATGGGGGAAAATAACATCCTGCATAACTACCAGGTTTGCTTTCGCCCCCACTTAGACATTTAGAATGTGGTGGAGTTCCATTCCCACCAAACTTGTTGTTTTCCTGCCTCATTTGGAGTTTGGGGACAGAAGGGTTTCTGATGATGGAGCCTCAGTTGGCTTTACCCAAAGAAACCCTTTGTTGGACCACAGGGTCACTGTATTTCCCTGCCTGGGACTGCCATGACAGGCATGGCAGTCCTGTGCAGTGAAAAAAAACATTAGCCAAACGTGCTGGGAGAAAAATCCTGGTGGATCATTGTGTTTTTTCTGTTTTACTGAAACTACCTACCTCTCCTCTCAAATGCCCGTGCTTCTCTTGGCCTTAACAAAGAGTTTGTATCCTACTTTCTGCCTTCTCTTTTGGCTATATTCACTGCTAGACCCTTTGGCAGTATGATTATGGTCCTGCATCAGTGGGGGTTCCACTGGGTATACATGCCAGAGCAGATGCTTACCTCCTTCAGCAACGAAAGGTGCAGAAGTTTGGGAGTCACCCAGAGACACATGGGCGAATAATGCTCTAACTCTCAAAACATTTTGTATCCCGATAAGCCAGGGGCAGATAGATAAATGTTACAAACTCACTGGTTATGTCAGATCCGACAATTTCGGATATTTTGTGAGCAGTCACAGAATCTTGGGCCCGCTTTGGAATTTAGCATTGGCAAGGTGGGAGAGAATGTGGTAATCTTGGAACAAGATATGCAGTACTGAGCTCAGGTGCATTATGCAGAGTAGAGGTTGTCTGATGCGGAGAATACATTGGTGGCATTAAAGAACTAGTTGGCTTCCCTACAAAGAGGCCCAGAATGTTGGGACACAGGGCAGAGGTGCAGGGGCAATCATAAAAATTTAAGCTGCAGGTGCTGGGCTTCCAGGAGAGGGCTACTCAATTGTTTTTCGAGTCTTAGTTAACCCCTTCGCTGCCAGGCCTTTTCCCTGCCCTGTGCTAAGCCCTTTTTTGGCTATTAGGGGTAGTTTGCTATCCATGCCAAATTTGCGTCTTTTTTCCAACAACCTGGGATTCTAAAGATACTCAGGGTTTGTGGATTGCCCCGGAGGAGACTGAGAAATTAGCCAAAATACAGGTAAATTTGCTGCAGAACAAAGCGTAAGGTTTTTTTCCCTGCAAATGGCTTCCACAAAGGGTTTGCAGTGCTAAAATCACCATCTTCCCCGCTTTCAGTTTTGGCATTTTCCTGAGACATAGCCCGTTGCGCCAAATTTTGTGTACGTTCAACCTCCTTCCAGTTAGTGGTAGAATTGGGTGTGAAACCCATGATGGATCCCTGAAAGCTTTACATTTCTGAAAAGTAGACAAAATTCAGCAAGGGGTCATATGTGTAGATTCTTCAAGGTTTTCTGGGGCGCTAGGCAGGACAGGGTGGGGTCCCACCCCAGGACCCGCCAGAGCCCTGGACCCATTCTGTGCTTCTGAACCCAACCAAGCAGGAAAAGCCTCCCCGGGTCCCTGGGACCCCAGTCCCGTGCCCTTTGCGACGAAGCAGGCTAGAGGAGGGAGGCCCGGACCAGGGCCCCATGGCCCAGCAGGGGGCTACAGGCCCCGTTCAGAGCCTCTGAAACCGGCCACACAGAGGCAGCATCCCCTTTACGAAACCGCGGGCTGGAGAAGGGAACCCAGGGCATTGGTGGGCTCGCAGACCCAGGCCTGCTGGCTCCCTGACTCTGTGGAGCCCCGTCCTGTGGCTCGGAAGCCCTCATCGGGGCCACAGTCATGTGTTTCCATCCAAGCAGCCCACAGTCGCCAAATAGGCCCAACTATGCCCGACTGACCAGAGTCCGGTCTGGACCTTAGCCAGGCAGGCCACCTGTCCGTGACTGCAGAGCCCATCACCCCTCCCTAAACTCCCGACCCCCGCTGCATGCTTGGCAGCATCGAGGGCCAGCGTATGGATTCCGGGCCCCACTGGAACACTGACAGAGGGTGCGACCACAGCCTCCCTCACTGCCGGAGAAGGGGGAGAGGGCTTCCCGGGCCTGCCGCTTCCCCTTTGCCAGGCCCTGCTCGTTCTTAGGAGAACACTAAGCCTTTCGCCGGGCCTGCCGATGGTACCTCCTGGGTGGCACAGGACATCGACAGTTGCTGCCATTCGAGAGCGGGCCCAGGCATCTGCTGAGGGTTTCTCAGAGCTGTCCTGGGCTTGTGTTCCAGCTCGACGGCCGGGAGAGGGGGGCTTTCCTGCAGGGCTGGTCTCTGCTCTTTACCCCAAACCCAGTACAGGAGCCAGTAAGTCCTGCCCAGACATGCAGTCACCCTGCTCTGGGTACTATCACCTCCATACCGTATGCTCGGCGTACTGCCTTGGGTGGGTGCCTTCCACAGTCTTGGAGCCAAGGAGGGTTAAGCCCAGGCCACATCCTCTCCCCGCGCGCCTTACTGGGAAGCCCATTTTCGATGACTATTTGGGGGCTTATAGAACCCTGGGTGAGGAGAAAAGTTGGAGTTAACCCGCCGGCCATCTGGTCGCGCAGCATGGCGACCAGATGGCCCAAGACAACCCAGTGACCAGATGGCCAAGGACGACCAGACACAGGACCCAGTCACATGGCAGTCCAATGATTACAGGAGTAGCAATGCACTCTGAGGCCAGTGCTCGGGACGCTCCTTCCCGGGGCTCCTTGCCTCCCAGCGATGTGTGCAGGGGGGTCTGGCCTTCTGGTTGCCCTGCAAGGGATCATGCCCCAATCCCTGCAACCGGCGGGACAGGAGGGGGAGCACGTGGTGGAGGCAGCCTCCCACTTGCCGATATAGTTCCCCCTCCCGCCGGCCTGATGGCAGAGAGACCCACCCCCAGGTGTGGTGGAGGGGGTTCTGCATGCACCCACAGATAGAGACAAAAGGTTGGCTCAGCTTACAAAATCTTGACCCAGAATCAGGTCATCTACAAATGATTTAGCACCGGGTACCCATGAACATGCGGTGCAATAAGGGCGATGGAGGCGGCCCCCTTCCGTCTGCGCTCCATTCAAGGCTTCCCCTCTAGCAGTAAGCCTCCCCGATTCGGAGAGCATTACCAGGCGCTCGGCCCTGGAAGCCTGCCTTTTCCCCTCCACAGGCAAGGGGAGCTTGCAGAGCGACGGGAGCAGGCAGCGCCACCGCCGCTGGTCCCTCCCGGACCACACAAGAAACCCTCAGCCCGGCCACAGGGGACCCGGACAAACCGGGTACCTGGCAATGAGGGAGGGTCGCCCCACCTGCACATTAGCCATCCGCCACCGGGCTTGACCCCTGTGAATTCAGGAGTTCCTGGCTTGGGTGGCAGCCCCGAGCCATGCCGGCGGGCTGGTGGGTAGCCCACCCCCTTCCCTGGGTGGAGGCGCAGAAAGGAAAGAGCTGGTGGCTCCCCATCCCGCACACCTCCCACCGAGAGGAGCCAGGGGCCCTGTCTCCTTCTCTTCCAGGCTGCCCTGCTGCTGGAGAAGGGCCACTCCTCGGTCGCCCGAAGCCCGGTCAGGCTGGGATCAGTTTCGGGAGAGCCCGGGGTGGCAGGGCCTTCAGGGGTGGTCCCAGCCTGGGGAGGCAATTCGGTTCTGTGGGTTCTGTCTCAGGAGGGCCTACTGCTGTGCCCCTCCCAGAGAGGCAGGATCTGTGGACCGCCCCCCCCCCCCATCTCCAGAGTATCGAACGTTCATCAGTCGGTTCTTCCCCAGTGGAGGAGCTCACCCCACACCCAAGAGCCCCAGCGGCCGCGGACCGCTCCACCGGCCTGGGCGCGGCCAAGGGTTTTAGGCTGGCGCCGTTTGCCGCTCAGCCGTTAATGATCTTTCCGCAGGCTCGCCAACGGAAACCTTGTTACAACTTTTACTTCCTCTAGGTAGTCAAGTTTGATTTTCTCTCGGCGCTCTGCCAGGGCCGTTGCCGACCCCGGCGGGGCCGATCCAAGGACCTCACTAAACCATCCAATCGGTAGTGGCAACGGGCGGAATGCACAAAGACCTGGGACTTAATCAACGCAAGCTTATGACCCGCACTTACTGAGAATTCCTCGTTCATGGGAAATGATTGCAATCCCCAATCCCTATCACGAACGGGGTTCAGTAGGTTACCCGCACCTGTTGGCGAAGGGTAGATGCACGCTGATCCATTCAGTGTAGCGCACGTGCAGCCGTGGACATCTAAGGGCATCACAGGCCTGTTATTGCTCGATCTCGTGTGGCTGAACGCCACTTGTCCCTCTAAGAAGTTGGACGCCAACCGCTGGGAGTCGCGTAACTAGTTAGCATGGTGGAGTCTCTTTCGTTATCGGAATTAACCAGACAAATCGCTCCACCAACTAAGAATGGCCATGCACCACCACCCACAGAATCGAGAAAAAGCTATCAATCTGTCAATCCTTTCCGTATCCGGGCCGGGTGAGGTTTCCCGTGTTGAGTGAAATTAAGCAGCAGGCTCCACTCCTCGTGGTGCCCTTCCATCAATTACTTTAAGTTTCAGCTTTGCAACCATACTTCCCCCGGAACCCAAAGACTTTAGTTTCTGAAAAGCTGCTCGGCTGGTCATCGTAATAACACCACCGGATCGCTAGTCTGCATCGTTTTTTTTTGTTTAAATTTCTTTATTTGTTTTTGTAAAATGAACAGCGGACACATCACATGCAAATACAATCGACTTTTGCAATCTGAGATACATTGCCAGCCAACAGCTGGCCAACATGCGAATATTGCATATCTACAATTGTCGTTCCGTGGGTTGGTGAGGTGATGATGTCACAGGCGCCGTTTGAAGCCTCTGTGTGCGCGGTGACCAAGTGGGATTGCATCCAATAGTGATCTCAGTGTAACTGTGCATACGGTTGGGAGGGGGAAGGTTAACGGGGGTGAACTGTGTAGATTTATCCAGTTGTGTGCCCCAGCGATTCAATCCCAGTTTGTTGCCCTTTTCCAATACCCTATCGCCCAGCGTCCTACCCGTGTGTGAGGTGCACGTAGTACTGAGCGGGTGGGGACTGGGTGGCAGGGGCACAGGTGCGCGCATTGGGCACGGACATTGGTTGTTGGCATCTATCGAGTTCCAACCCTGGCTATCTGAGGGTACTGAAATTCTCCAAGCATGGGGATTGGGATCCCTATCTGAAAGAAATAGTTAGTTATAGATTCCTTACCTTAGAATTACCCCCAGGCGTCAGACTGGATCCGGAAAGTTTTTCATCAGCAGTACCCCTGCGCGTCGGAAGGTGGCGTCGGTCGACTCTGCATTCGGCGTCGTGGTCGCCAGGGTGATGTCACGGTAGCTACATAGAAGCCGCGCTCGCGTGCTGACGTCAGTTCTTTCTTTTTCCGCGCCAGCAAGCGCAGATCCGGAGAGAGCGGTACCCCCAGTCATTTTTTGACTGAGCTTTTTTCTCGACTTTTCTCGACTTCGTTGTTTTCTGAGTCCATCGACTCCTGGTGCACGAGGGATGCCCGGTTTTAAGGCTTGCGGTTCCTGTAACCGACTGATGTCGGTGACGGATCTGCACTGCGTGTGCCTCTACTGCCTGGAGCGCGACCACGACCCCAAGTCGTGCTCGTACTGCCGGACCATGGCCCCGAAGTCTTTGCGGGAGCGGTCCCGAAAGCTACTCGAGGCCTCGGTCGCGGAGGAGGTCGAGGGACTGATCGCGGAGCCAACACCATTCTTCGTCGAAGTCTTCGCACGCGGGGTCAGGTAAGTTTTTTTTTTTTAATTTGAAAACCTTTATTGAAGGTAAACAGGGAAGCATTGCAGAATGCAGCACTATGCCTACATCCCCCAAAGGGGCCGGCCGTGGAGTGCGCGACTGCATTACAGAAGAAAAATAGAACGGATACCCAGCAAGCCGCCCACAGCCACTTAGGGCCGGCCGCGTCGCGGAGGAAGGAACAGTCGGATAAATATCTGCAGTATATTACCTCCCACAGCATCCAGATGGAGAAAAGACAATAATATTAACCAAGCATATAATAGGAACAAGGCGAAAAAAAAAAACCCCCACCTCCCTCCCCCTCTGGCACAGTAACGACATGACGAATAGATCGAAAGCAGTTTGGCTTTCACTAGACTCATCTATAAGGATAAGACAGAAGTCCGGGGATTAATGAGGCAGGACACCTCCGTTCACGAGTCTCAAAGGATAGATCAGTTTAGAAGTCAGGGTGACTCGCTAGATATAGAGTGAGCGGGACCCAAATATCCTTGGGGCGGGACGACTCAGGCAGCTCCTCCGCATAGATTTCTAATTGCTCCCTGCAGTAGGATAGATCCCTAAGTCACTTACGAACCGTGGGCAATCCCTTTGCACCCCAGCACTGCGCCACAGCCCGCTTAGCCATAAGTGTGGCCACTGCAACCAGTCTTCTATTGCACGGCTTCAGGGATGCCACATTGCCCAACAGACACATCTCAGGCATACATTGCACTTTCTCCAATACAATATCCGTGAGCACAGCCGTCACCCGAGCCCAATAGGCAGCTATCCCTGGACACACCCATGACAGATGTAAGAAGTCCGCGTCTGCTTGTCCACAGCGCACACAGCGGTCATCATCTCGCAATCCAAATCTTCGCAATTGTGCAGGGGTATAATAAAGCTGGTGCAGAAATTTAAAATGTATAATACGCAGGTTACAGTTGGCCGTCAGTCGCCCAGTCAGTTTGCAGCAATAGTACCAGTGATCCTCCGACAGGCTCCCCCCCAGGGCCGTGTTCCATCTAGCAAAGGACGGATGTGCCACCGCCTCCCGCTCACGAAGAGATGAATTATAGAATTTAGTAATCAGCCCCTGACGGGTCGCACCCGCGAGCACCGCCTGCAGTGCCCGCAGCGTCTGGGGCTCCTCGGGGAAACCAGGGTAAACATCCCGGACGGCCTGACGAACCCGCACGTACGTGAAACCCAGCATAATATCGTGAGGCCGGTTCGCCTGCACGTCCCGCAACGAACGGGATCGGCCCTGATTGTAGAAGTCCCCCATCTGGGTGATCCCGACTGCTTGCAACGTGGTCCGCGCCAGGCGCTCCTGCAGTGCAGATATGCCGGGATGCGCCGCTATCGGCAACTTGGGGGCGTACAGGTATGTTAGTGGCGCACGACGCGCCAACGCCCGCCAAGCCCAAGCCGTACACTGGACCGGGTTGATCTCCGTCCGGGGACCCCCAGTCCCACCCGAGAGAGCCGCAGCCACTAATGGGAGCGGGAGAATCGCATCCGCCTCTATCGCAGTATGGGGCAGGAGACGCTGCGGATAGAACCAGTAATGCGCAAACTGCGCTTGAGCACAGAGGTAGTAAAGGCGCATATCGGGAGCTTCAAAACCACCGCGGTCGAAGGGTTGAACCAAGGTGTCCCAGCTACAGCGAGGCCTCTTGCCCCCCCAGACAAACGACAACAGGGCCGTCTGCAAAGACTTAAAGAGAGAAACATTCAGGCAGATAGGGATATTCACAAATAAATATAGTAGTTTAGGCAATATAACCATTTTAATGACTGCTATACGGTCCGCCAGTGAAAGCGGCAGACGGGCCCACTGCGCCGCTCGCTCAGTAAGTTGAGAGATTGTACGCCCATAGTTCATAGAGATTACCTGCGCCGGATCCCTGTGAAGCCAAATCCCAAGATATTTGACTGGTTCCTGAGTCCAGGTCAAAGGAAAGTCCATTTCAAACTCGCAGGTCCCTGCCGTCCGGGGAAAGACCGACGACTTGGCCCAGTTTATCCCCAGGCCAGAGAAGCCCTCGAACCGGACATATTCTCGCAGCAAGGCCGGGAGATATGTCGCAGGCTCACGGACATACAGCAGCATATCGTCCGCATATAGCGAGACAACCAGTGGTCGCAGCCTGAAACGCAACGCCGCAGAGGCATGGAGCTGGCGCAGTTTGCATGCCAGAGGCTCCAGCGCCAGGGCGAAAAGCATCGGCGACAGGGGGCACCCCTGCCTCGTGCCCCTTCCGATGGAGAACTCCGAGGACACCCAGCCGTTCACGCGAACCCTAGCCGCCGGGACAGAGTAAAGAACCCTGATCCACTGCAAAAGAAGGGAGGGACACCCATTCTGGTGAGGACGGAAAACATGTATACCCAGGAGAGGGAGTCGAACGCTTTCGTGGCGTCAAGCAACACTGCCACGGCCTGGAAGTCGGCATCAAAATAGTGTAAGGTAGCGAAGACAGTACGCAGATTAAGCACCGTAGATCTCGCGGGTACAAAGCCTGACTGGTCCGGGAGCACCAGTAGGGGAACCAGCGGCTGCAGACGCAGAGCGATCATTTTTGCTAGTATCTTGGTGTCAATATTAAGCATTGAGAGGGGTCTATAAGAATCACAGCGGTTGGGTTCTTTGTCGGGTTTCAGGAGCATGACCAGGAGAGCCTCCCGCAACGAAGGTGGGAGATGGCCCGTATCGTAGGCTTCCGCATAGACTTCAAGAAGTCTAGGGGCCAACTCATCAGCGAATGCCTTATAAAATTCGCTCGGGAGCCCGTCCAACCCGGCAGCCTTGCCTGTGGGGAGGGACATAATGGCCACCTTCACATCCTCCTCGTCAAAGGGCTGGGTAAGATGATCCCGATGACCTGGGGCCAGCCAGCCCAACGCCACATCCCCCAAGTACGCGTCGACGTCTGCCGCCTGAGCCGTATCTTTGTTACTATAAAGGGCAGTATAATAGTCGAGTATGGTCTCGCTAATGGCTGCCGTGCCGAGCGGGCCACGCCCGCCACGTCCTGCATCTCAGTGATGTATGGTTGGCTCCGAGGTGCGGTCAGCTTCCGAGCCAGCGAGCGACTAGGCCGACCCCCTCACCGTAGTATCTAGCAGTGCTGCGCCTAGACTTGTGTTTTATTTCCTGGTCCGCGGTGTCATTATGTTCCGTGACTAAGGCGCGAATCTTGGACAGAGTGTCGGGTATTGGATTCGCATCGTATGCCCTTTCTAGCTTAGAGATCTCGTCCGCCAGTGTCTGGATCCTGCGCCGCAGATCGCGCAGCACCCGGCCTGTGCCCCCATGCAGACTCCCCTGATAGTAACCTTGAAGGCCTCCCACATAGTCCCGGCGCTATCCACAGAGCCCGCATTCTCCCGGAAGAAACTTCGGATCGCCTCTCCTACCGCGGCCCTGAACACCGGGTCAGTCAGGGAAGATGGCTGTAGTCGCCACTGGAAAGGTGGTCTCCCGTAGGTCGGCACACACAGATCTATAAGCACCGGAGAGTGATCAGACAGTGTCCGAGCCAGGTGACGCACCCCTGTCGCCCAAGTGCATGCAGCTTCAGTGACCAGCCAGAGGTCCAAGCGGGACCAGGTCCTGTGTACCGCCGACACAAACGTACTCTCCCGCGTGCCAGGGTGTTGTAGTCGCCAGACATCCCTCAAGCATCCAGCCTCCATTATACCACGCAGAGCCTCCGCCGCCTGTTTAGGTCGTGCCCCCTCGCTACCCATACGGTCCGCATCCATATCCAGGCACACATTAAAATCCCCCCATATAATTTCCGCATCTGGGAACCCAGAGATGCGACGCCAAACATCCGCAAAGAAAGCCGGGTCATCAACATTCGGCCCATACACATTCACAAAGAGGACACTCGTCCCATCCAACAACCCATGCACCATTGCCACTCGCCCCTGGTCGTCTGTCTCAGATCGGAGAACCTGAAAGTGTATCCCCTTTTTTATCAAGATCAGCACCCCTCGGGCATAACTAGAATAGGAAGAGGCCACCCGGTGTCCAGCCCATCTCATCCCCACCTTTTTATCGGATACATTCGTTAAATGAGTCTCTTGTAAGAAGGCGATGTGGATAGTCATTCTTTCTAAGTAAGCAAACACTGCCCTGATCTTTTTGGAGAGTTAAGCCCTCGGACATTCCAAGTTAAAAGCCGCAAATTGCCACTCATCTGGTCAGTGGATGGTAAGCCAACAGAACAATGAAATATTTCAAAACCCTGGAAGGTCTAGTGCAAGTAAGAAGTGAAATAACAAACAATATAATACACAACATACCGTGCCAGAGGGTGCCCCCTCAGTTCCCCCCTCCCCCACCCACTTCAGCATCCCCAACTTGCTAAAGCCGTCCCTTCCATCCCCCCCACCCCATCCCATCAAACGAAGGTGAAAACCTCAGTTGGGGTGTACCCATGTGGGGCGCTAGAGTGCAACTGCCCTCCCAACTAGTAGGAGGTGGCTGCGCAGGGAGTGGATCCGTACCTACAGACACCAGTACACAAAAGCCAAGTCCGCAAGAGTAACATAGATAATGCCGTAAGCCCAGGCAGTGGCTACCCAGACAGGGGAATACTCCATGGCAAGATGGACATGTTCAACAAATAGCTCCTACAAATCAACTGAGCAGAGCTCAACACCCCAATATGACCAGAAATGCACCCCTAGAGCTTAGTGTTCCTCCGTGACCGACTGCTGATTAGTATCGCGTCGTCGTCGCTTGAGATGTTTGGCATGTTCGAGAGCCGCCTTAGGGTTATTAAAGATCTGAGAGTCCCCATCATGTCCTATCTTCAAGCGGGCCGGGTAGAGCATAGCATATGGGACCTCCTCGGACCTGAGGAACTTTTTACATCGGCAAACTCCCGTCTTGCCGCCTGGACTGCCACCGTGAAGTCTGGGAAGAAGGAGAGCCGATTCCCTTGATAGTCAATGTTGCCCTTCTCACGTGCCAGGCGCAGTATCACATCGCGGTCCCTGTAATTTAGGACTCGTGCAATAATGGGCCGCGGGGAGCCCCGGGCGCCGGGCGAGCAGCCAGCGAGCGGTGCGCCCGCTCCACGATGAACATGGGGGAGAGCTGTTCCCTGCCAAATATGTCCGAAAGCAACGTTTCCATGAATGTCTCCATCCGGCCCACATTGGTGGACTCCGGCAGGCCAATAAGGCGAATGTTGTTACGCCGTGAGCGGGCCTCCAAGTCCTCGTTCTTGGCCTGGATAACTGATAGGACCTTTTCCATATTTAGGGCTTTCCCCGCGACGTCACTCAGTCCGTCCTCAGCGGCCGAGACTCTCTGCTCCACTTCCCCCATGCAGGCACTCTGCTTCTCCAACTGGGATGACATGTGGTCCAGCCGGTTGTTAACTGCTGCCATTGTGCCCTCTATCGATTGGAGGCTTCGTTGCATTGCCAAGAGCGTGGTTTCAAGGCCTGAGGGAGCCCCCTCTGTCACATCTGCCTCAGAGTCCGAGGCGGCCTTCTGTGACACCTTGGCGGATTTACGCGCCTCAAACGTAAGACGGGGTTGCGTTTTGTCCGTTTTACCCATGGCGCCTCGTAGTATAACTTAGCACGGGGGTGCTCGAGGAGTCTAGTGCAAAATTGGTCCCCAGCAGGAGCCGGGCAGAGGCCTACACCAAAGTCCACAGGTGGGTGGAGTGTTGTCTCACGGCAGGTCCGCCCTCGCTAGCCGGCCCACGGCCCCCCGGGCCGCCCTCCAAGTGTGACCAGCCCTGGATGATCACGGACGGCACGGGCACCGCCGGCTCCGCCGCGGAGATTCAAAGGCCACCGCACCAGTCGCCCCTCCACCTATTAATAGCGCCTAGAACGGTCCATCGCCGTCATGCCAGTGCCGCCGCTCTCCGGTCGCTGTTCAACTTCCCAGCTCGGTTGTGTTAGCTTGTGCGGCGCTGCGGCACCCACCGCTAAATGCACTCCCGGTGCAATCGGTTCTGGTGTGTTTCCCCCTGGGGCTGCAGCCAAGATGTAGTCAGCGTGGGTCAGTACAGTCTACGCATCCTCAGCAGGATCTAAAGGAGGTAGGTGTTGGCCGTGTCCCCCGCAGCTCCCCCCAGCACTGGGGCCTGCGTCCAGTAATTTTGCCTCTCGCAATGTCCAGAGAGCAGTCCCACAGGTGGAGTTGGGGCCACCAGTACCACCCCTGAGCCTCACAGCAGCCCGCAGAGCGCGATCCACCGGCGGGCCCGCACCCGCCTCCACAGTCGCCGGCCCGCAGCAGGCCGCGCCCCACTCACCACCCTCGGCTCCGGGGAGCCCAGTGCCCGCCGCGATCTCCGCTGCCGCCGGTGTTCGAGTCCGCAGCCTCCCGTGGTCCTCAGCGGCGGTAGTATGGGGCCCCGCCACCAGCTAAGCCCAGCACCGCTGGTCCCCTGCCTCGGCAGTCGCACAGGTCGCCGATCGGAGCTCCGGGCCTCAGAGCACCCCGGGCGCCGCCATCTTGAGATTTTTCGTGGCCGTCTCCACCGCCACCGATTTATTGCTTGTCCACCCGTCTCGGGCCGACCCAGGCGTGGTATCAGGTTCGGGAGCCCCTCGCCAGTCAGGCACTCTCTGTCACCTCGCAGGATAGTCTGTCTGTAGGTCGGATTATGGTCGGATTACGGCGCCACCGGGCAGAGCCTCACTCGGGTGCGGCCATCTTGCCGTGCGCCCTCTAGCGCTCGGGGTCAGGTAAGTTGAAGCACAAAAAGAAGTCGAAGAAGCATCGTCGCTCTTCGACTTCTCCACGTCCGTCGGCCGACGCAACGAGGGATGCGGGTGGTGCTCCTCCCGCGGCTCCGTGTGCGGAGCCCGTAGGCTCGACTCCGGGTTTACCCCCCCTTCCCGGGACCGGGAGCGACTCCTGCCCAGCTTCGTCAGTTCTACGAAGCGATGCACGCCATCTTTGGACATCCCGACTCCGCCGGCGCGCCTTCGGGCCCCGCAGACTCGGCTGGGGGCCCTGGGCCTTCGGCGGCTTCAGCCTCGGCGCCGCAGGGTCCCCTTGGATCCAGATCCGCGCCGGTCGACCTCGTTACGCCTCCCCCGACGCCGATTCCACCAGCACCACGTCCGCCACCGGCGTCGGCTGTGTCCCCAGCCGACGTCGACCCCGGCCTCCACCTCGAGGTAGACACGGAGTCGGACCGGTGTCGACCGACGCCGGATCCGACGCCGGCAGGTACTTTTGTGCCCCTGTTCTACCCTGGCTCTTTGAGACCAGATTGGCAGCCAGAGGAGGGTGAGGAGGACTGGGAGGGGTCTGGGGACCCTTTGACCGACCAGTTGGTGTACGAACAGGACTGGTGAGAGGAGCTCGGGGAAGCCAGTGGTCTGGATACCTCACCAGACCTTGGCATGTTGTCTCCTCCTACCGTGGCTACGGAGGAGGGAGCGTCATACGCAGTGGTGTTGCGTAGGGCGGCCGAGGCTCTCCACCTCGAGCTACCTATGGTGGCAGTCAGGACTAACCTCCTGACAGAGGTCCTTCAACCGGCAGAGAGCTCTTCGGAGCCCCTGTTGCCGTTTAATGAAGCCCTCACAGACATCCTTTTGGGCACGTGGTCCAAGCCCAACACAGGGGCTCCTGTGGACAGGATGATTGCCCGACGCCACCGCGCGGCCCAGGGAGACCCCATTTTCCTCTCCCAACACCCCACCCCTGAGAGCTTGGTGGTCCAAGCCTCCACTTCTAAAGGCGCCTTCCCTACCGCACCACCGGATAGGGAATCCAAAAAGCTGGACCACCTTGGGAAGAAAATGTTTTCTTCCGCCAGCTTGGGTCTGAAGTCGGTAAACACTGCATGTTTGTTGGGCCGTTACACCCACTCTGTGTGGTATACGGTGGCGCAGGTGCTGCCCCAGTGCCCGGAGGAGGCCCGGGCCGTACTCTCCGGTGCAGTTGCCAAGGGGAGAGACGCAGCGAAGTTTACCATCCGCTGTGGGCTGTATACCGCCGACGCACTTGGCAGGACGATTTCCACGTCAGTAGCCCTCCGACGCTACGCCTGGTTGCGTTCGACTGGTTTTTCCGGGGATGTCCAATCCACCCTTATGGACATGCCCTTTGATGGCCGTCGCCTTTTCGGCAACAAGGCAGACAAACGCGCTAGAGCACTTTAAGGACTCTCGGGCTATGGCCAGGTCCTTGGGCCTCTCCACCACCCGCCCTGCGCAGTCTGCCTTACGCCCCTTTCGTGGCTACTGAAGGGGTGCCCCGCTACGTCCCGCCCAGAGCCACAGGCCGGCGCAAGCTGTTCAGCCCCAGCACAGCCGGGGACGTGGGAACAACCGCCGTGGTTCTGGGGGCCAGCGGGTGGGTCAGTGAACCACAGCCCCCTCTGCAGCAGCCTCCAAACCCTCCTAGTCCGACCTTTCAGGGCCACCAAATGCCAGTGGGCGGCAGGATCCGCCATCACCTCCCCCACTGGCGCACCATCACGTCGGACAGGTGGGTTTTGCAAATAATCCGAAGGGGCTACTCCCGCCCCTTCGAGACTTCCCCTCCCTCCATGCCACCTCAGTACCATCGCATGTTGGAGGATCACCTGGCCCTTCTCCAGCAGGAAGTTTCGGCACTCTTAGCCAAGGGTGCCATCGAGCGCGTTCCTGCCCCAGAAGTAGGTCGTGGTTGCTATTCCCACTACTTTCTGGTGCCCAAGAAGGACAAAGGCCTGCGTCCTATCTTGGATCTCAGGAACGTCAACCGCTTCCTCCGGAAGGAGAAGTTCAAAATGTTGACGCTCGCTCAGGTCTTGTCTGCCCTCGACCCTGGAGACTGGATGGTAGCGTTGGACTTGCAGGACGCTTACTTTCACATCCCCGTCCTGCCGGCCCACCGGCGCTACTTGCGGTTCACGGTAGGCCACGAGCACTTTCAGTTTACCGTGCTCCCCTTTGGCCTTACCAGCGCCCCTCGGGTGTTCACGAAAGTGATGGCGGTGGTCGCAGCTCATCTGCGCAGATCAGGGGTTCCAGTCTTCCCCTATCTCGACGACTGGCTGTTGAAGGCGGGCTCGCCCCAGGCTGTCGTCTCCCACCTCCAGACTACGGCCGACCTCCTGCATTTGCTGGGGTTCTCCATCAACGTGCCGAAGTCACACCTGACCCCCTCTCAGAAGCTCCTCTTCATCGGAGCGGTTCTGGACACAACGCAGTTCCGGGTTTATCTCCCGAACAGCGAGTCCGGGATATTCAGGCTATGATGCCGATCTTTCAGCCTCTATCCCGGGCTTCGGTCAGGATGACCCTGAGGCTGCTGGGCCTCATGGCCTCCTGCATCCTGCTGGTAGATCATGCCAGGTGGCATATGTGGGCTCTGCAGTGGGACCTTAAGTTCCAGTGGGCGCAGCATCAGGGGAATCTGTCCGATTGCGTCCAGATCTCGGAGGGCACTGCACACCAATTGCAGTGGTGGCTAACGAACCAGGATTGGGTTGACGGCAGATCCCTCTCCCTTCCTCAACCAGAGTTCACAGTGGTGACCGACGCATCACTTCTGGGATGGGGCAGCCACATGGGGGAGGCGGAGATCAGAGGCCTCTGGTCTCCGGCGGAGTCCGGGCTCCACATCAACCTTCTGGAGCTTTGGGCGATTCGTCTTGCACTCAAGGCATTCCTTCCCTCTGTCCGGGGAAGAGTAGTGCAGGTGTTCACGGACAACACCACCACCATGTGGTACTGCAACAAACAAGGCGGGGTGGGGTCGTGGACCCTATGTCAGGAGGCCCTCCGCCTCTGGACATGGCTGGAACATCAGGGCATTTCCCTGGTGGTTCAACACCTGGCAGGTTCCTTGAATGCCAGGGCAGACGAACTCAGCCGCAGGTGCATGATGGATCACGAATGGCGTCTTCACTCGGAGGTGGTGCAAGGTCTCTTTCAGCAGTGGGGAGAGCCTTGGTTAGATCTATTCGCCACCAAAGAGAAGGCGCAATGTCAGCAGTTCTGCGTGTTGGAATTTCCAAGGCGGCACTCGCTAGGCGACGCTTTTCGTCGCGAGTGGAGTTGCGGTCTTCTATACGCCTTTCCGCCTATACCACTTCTGCCCAGAGTGCTGAAGAAGATCAAGCGCGACCGGGCCCAAGTCATTCTTGTGGCTCCGGATTGGGCACGAAGAGTCTGGTATCCCGAGCTGCTCAACATGGCCATCGATCCTCCGATCTGACTGCCTCTTCGGGAGGATCTTCTGTCGCAGCAGCAGGGGACGGTCCTCAACCCGAACCTGTCTAGCCTCCACCTCCTTGCGTGGAGATTGAGCAGCGGCAATTGACGTCATTTGACCTGCCTCCCGAGGTCTGCGGTGTTATCTTGGCAGCCAGGCGTCCCTCCACTAAGACGGTATACGCCTGCCGATGGAACAAATTTGTGGCATGGTGCACAGCAAAGGCTGTGGATCCCCTTTCCGCCCCTCTTTCTGAGGTCCTCTTGTTCCTCCTTTCTTTGGCCCAGCAGGGCTCTGTTCTGGGCACTATCAAGGGCTACCTCTCGGCCATTTCAGCCTTTCGTAGGCTTCCTGATCAGCCTTCTCTTTTCAAGTCCCCTGTTCTAAATAGATTCCTTGAGGGCATTACTCATCTTTTTCCTCCTGTTCCCTTCGTAATGCCCCAGTGGGACTTGAGCTTGGTTTTTACCTATCTTATGTGTGCTCCCTTTGAGCCACTACATAACTGTCCTCTCAGGCTTCTCACTTTGAAAACTGCCTTTCTGGTGGCCATCACCTCTGCTCGCAGGGTGAGTGAGCTCCAAGCACTTACTTCCAAGCCTCCTTTTCTGGCTGTTCATCCGGACAAGGTCGTCCTAAGAACTAGACTTCCTTTCTTCCCAAGGTGGTTACTGCTTTCCACATTGGCCAAACCATCACTTTGCCCACCTTCTTTCCGCCTCCGCATCCTTCAAAAGAGGAAGAGAGGCTCCACCATCTGGATCCAAAGTGTGTGCTTTCCTTCTACTTGGATTGCACAAAACAATTCCGGGTGAACGACCAGCTCTTTGTTGGTTACGTAGGCGCTAAGAAAGGTCGGGCCGTGCACAAACGGACCATCTCCAGGTGGGTCGTTCTGTGCATCAAAGCCTGCTATTCTTTGGCCATGAAGGAGCCACCAGTGGAACTGCGCGCCCATTCCACCAGGGCGAAGGCAGCTACCACTGCTTTGGGACGAGGAGTCCCCCTAAATGACATCTGTCAGGCAGCTACGTGGGCATCGTTGCACACGTTCACCAAACACTACTGCCTAGACAGCCAAGTCCGGAGAGACGGCTTCTTTGGCCGTTCTGTTCTCCAGGACTTTCTGGTGTGAACTTAGTTCGTAGACCCACCTCCGGGGTTGGTATTGCTGGGGTATCTATTCTAAGGTAAGGAATCTATAACTAACTGTTTCTTTCAGATGAACAAGTTACTTATCTTCGGTAACGATATATCTGTAAGAAACATAGGTTAGTTATAGATTCCTTACCGCCCCACCCATCCTCCCCGTTCTGCGAACTGACTTCTAGGGTTAAGGACATCCTTTCAGAGCCCTAGTTTTGTGCACCAGTGGTCAGTGTCTTGCATGGCTCTGCGCTTCTGGTGTGGAAAGTCGTGTACAGAACTGATGTCAGCGCGCGAGGGCAGCATCTATGTAGCTACTGCGACGCCGACGACGAACGCGGAGTCGACCGACGCCACCTTCCGACACGCAGGGGTACTGCTGATGAAAAACTTCCGGATCCAGTCTGACGCTTGGGGGTAATTCTAAGGTAAGGAATCTATAACTAACCTATGTTTCTTACAGATATATCATTACCGAAGGTAAGTAACTTGTTCATCGGGGTTTCTGAAGATCTAGAAGCCTGGCATCCCAAGCGGACGCTAGGGGAGTTCTGCGTAACCCCAGGGCGTCTTCTTGCCACAGCGCCACACTCTCCGCCTCCGCCCAGTTTGCGAAGGAGCAATACCATGCTACCCATGATGGGGGTTCAGGATTTTCCACCGCTTTGTGACCAGGCGTTTAGCGGTGATCAGGCCTAAATCTATGAAGCGCGATGATGACTTATGTTATTTGGATCTACGGAATAGTCCTAGGATGCATACTTCCCATGTGTTTTCTACTGTGCGCTCGGTGTTGTCTGAGAGGCAAGCGGTGGTCGCCCACCAGTAGGCGGCTAGAGCAATGCAGCGCCACAACATATGGATAAGGTCAGCATTCACTAACTGACAGCGGGGACACTGAGCGTCCATACGGTGAAAATATCTGTTTATGTTTTCCGGTGTGAGAGAGGCCCTGTGTATTATATAGATCTGTATGAGGCGAAACCTGGCGTTTCGGGGTATGAGAACCGGTCCCAGCAAGATGTTTTCCCAGTCCTCGTCAGTGCTGTGGTTATGTAGGGCGGCATCCCAGTGACCTCTGAGTGAAGTCAATTGGTGTGCTGTGTGCATGCGCAAAGAGTTGGCAATTAACTTAACAAGGTGCTTCCCCGCGCCCATGGTGTGGATGTATTGGATTGTGTGGTGTGTTGCAAGCTCCTGCGATACATCGCTCACCGCGTCCTCAGCTTCGCAAGCAGAGAGGCGTATAACAGGAACTGGCCCTGTGGTAGTGGGTCTTCTGACACTAGCTCGTTAAATTCTGTCAGCTGTCCATCATGATGAAGATAGCCTATTGTTTGCAGTCCCGCTTCTTCCCAAGTGAGGAGGTCAGTTCTCGTGATGCAGTTTTGGCCTCTCGGCGTACCCAGGATGGGAAGAGCAGGGTCGTATGGGGCATAGTCTCTAGTGAGGAGTAAAGCGCGTTTAAAGCATGTATGGGCTACAACTAGCATCAACTGTTCGGGTTTCTTGTCTCGACTCCCGGGGTGAAATAGGCGTAGGATGGAAGGACACGACCAGGCCTGATGGTGTGCGGCCGTGTCTTCTACGTGTTGCCCGCTCACCCATCTGGCCACCCATTGCAGTTCTGCTGCCAGATAGTTATTTTCCATGTGGGGCACTGCAAGGCCTCCCCGATCCACCGGCAAGTCCAGTTTAGATAGTGCGGCCCGGCAACGACTGCCGTTCCATATGAAATCTCGCATTATGCATTCAAAAGAGCGAAATACAGGAGGACAGATGCAGAGTGGCAGGTTCACGAAGGAGTATAGGAGTCTGGGCAGCACCACCATTTTCAGTAGGGCAATGCGGCCCATAACCGTTAGAGGCAGGCTCCGCCAGAAGGACCTCTGCGATCTTATAGCAGATATTGCACGCGTAACATTACCATCCAGTAGGTCATCAGGCAGATGGTAGATCCTGACTCCTAGATAGAGGAAGACGGCAGGGTGCCATTGAACATTTTTTGATGGTTAGCTACGGGTCAGTGGCGGACTGGTCAAACAGTTACAAGCATGATTTTGCCCAGTTAACTCGCAAGCCAGTTAGTGACGCGAAGTCAGCAATCGTTTTAGCGATATCGTCTCGAGGCACCCTAATGTCTCTAACATAAAGAAGGAGGTCATCTGCATAGACCGAGACTGAGTGCGTCACGTCACCAAGCGGTATCCCCCATGTTGCACCTCCACGTCGGATGGCCGCTGCCAGTGTTTCCATGGCTAGAGAGAACAGGAGCGGGGATAGGGGGCAGCCTTGCCTGGTACCACGTCCAATGGTTACTGGGCTAGACAAGTAGGGGCCTGTTTTCACTCTTGCCCAGGGAAGTGTGTATAAGAGCTTTATCAGGCGAAAGTAACGATTGCCTAGGACGCATCTGGAGAGGACGGCAAACAGATAATCCCACTCTAGCGTATCAAATGCCCTCTCCAAGTCGAGGAGCATACACCCCGAATGCGGCCACTGCTCTGGCGAGTATCTGGCCACTCGGAAGAAGCGGCGCAGATTTAGGGATGTGCTGTGGGATGAGACAAATCCATTTTGGTCAGCATGGACTAATGCAGGGACCAGAGGGGCCAGGCGCTCCACCAGTATTTTGGCCAGGATTTTATAGTTCATGTTAAGGAACGCCAGTGGGCGGTAAGACCCCTCAACTCCAGGTCTCAGTCTGGTTTTGGCAAGGAGACAAGAAGGGATTCCTGTAACAACAGCGGTAGCCTAGACGTCTCCTGTGAAACCTCATAGAGGGCTAACAAATGGGGGGCCAGGTCTGTGGCATATGCCTTATAGTATTCAGCCGTCAGGCCATCCGGACCAGGGGCTTTCCCAGTGGCCAACGCTCTGATGCCTCTTGAGCTTCAAAGAGAGTGATCGGTTCATCTAGCTTCGTCTGTTGCAGCGATGTGATAGTGGGTAGAAGGAGGGGGGAGAGAAACTCCTCCAGGCTGCACGGGTCGTCAACAACGAGTGAGCCATATAGCGCTGTGTAGTGTTTAACAAATTCGGCATGGATTTCCTGTTGAGTGTTCAGTAGATGACAGAGTCCGAGCATATCGCAAGAACTGGCCGGTGTGGCTGTTCTTGTTTAATTAACCATGCCAGCAAATGACTAGTCAGCATTGTTTATGGTCGGAACTACAACGGTATCTGATCGTCTTCGAACCTCCAACTCAATGAAAACATTCTTGGCAAATGCTTTCGCTTTGGTTCGTCTTGCACCAGTGCAAGAATTTCACCTCTAGCGGCACAATACTAATGCCCCCGGCAGTCCCTCTTAATCTTTGCCCCAGTTCCGAAAACCAACAGAATCAAACCGGAGTCCTATTCCATTATTCCTAGCTGAAGTATTCAGACGACCGGCCTGCTTTGAACACTCAAATTTATTCAACGTAAACGCTTCGGACCCCCAGGACACTCACTTAAGAGGCATTCGCTTTCAGTCCCGTTTACGGAGTCGACAGAGCTGTTCCAGAGGTCGGTCTTCATCATGCTCCAAGTCCTCAGGTAAGCGTAAGAAGCACAAGCAGCCAGATTCCGCACCTTTGTGCCATTCGCCTAAGCAAGCGCAGTGGTGGTGCCACCCTTCTCAATCTTGCTCCTGAAGTGAGCCGACTACGAAGCCAATCCCGCAGCTGGTTCTGGCATAGCAATGGTTTCCACGACCTTCAGCCAGGCTGCATCCGATCAAAGAATTTCACGCAGCCATGCTCTAGCCCCAGCCCCTTGATATACCTCTGTAAAAAATTGTTGTCCAGAGATTTTCATATTCAAATTGTGTTTTTGTATCATTAGAGAAGTAATTTAGCTTGGGTAGACATTGCTAATCCGGGAAAAAAAGTTTTGGACGACATTTTAAAAAATGGCAGATGGGTCTTAGTGATGATATAATATTTCAGGAACCATGATACCTATATACTTCATTTTGGTGCCAAAACATAGGTTTTGGGGTCAAGTAGTCTTATAGAGACAGAAAATAACTCATCAAAGCAACCCTCCCGCCATTTTCCAAAATCGCAGCTCTATAATGAGGTGTTTTAGCCATCATATTGGTAATTTATTTTAATATTGTTTTTGTTTCAGGTTTTCCGCTGATTCAGATACGTAAACATGAGCAAAGCAGGTGGTAGCAGAGGATCTTTACCTCCTGAAAGAGTGTTGCTAACTACAAAATCTGAGGACTCCTTCAACAAAGAAAAATGTGTCATATGCCAAACTAATCTGAAAGAAAAGCTAACATCATCTGCGGCTGGACAGAAGAGAGTTCGAGATGCTCAGAAATAAGGCAAGACGAAGTTGACAAAAGATTGAAACTGATGGGTGAAGAGGATCAAATATTTTATCATTGTAACAAGTGCTACATGTCGTATACAATGGAAAAAAGCCTGGAAAAATTTGTCAAAAAAATAGCAGAAGCCATGAATCACAACAATCCAAGTCTTCTTAGAAAGCGACAACAACAAACCCAATGCCCATGCACTTAGAAGATCGATGGCTACCCCTCGTCCACCTCCAACAACTGATCAGAAAGCAGAGGATCTTCAATATGTTATCTGTGGTTTAGCCAGAACAAGGGCCAAAGGGATTGATGAAAGAACAAAATACAGAGTATGTGAGTCTCAAATGGCAAACATGTTTTTATCTGCAGCTAGTTTCTTCCAAGATTGTTTTCAGCCAAGTAGCTGATTTAAACAGCGAGGTAAATGTATTTGCAGCGGATTTGTATGCCCACATGAACTGCATACGTGCATACATTCAAAAATATGAATGTACAGTGAGCTCCCAGCAGCAACGTAACCGCCGGCCTTCAGATAACCTACCAAAACCACACCTTTCTGAAAATTATAGACCCGGGGAGTCCAGGAAGATATGGCTTGCGTGGATCCCCCAACGTTTTCCTACCCAGAATGCCCTGCAAACCTCAAATTTAGCTGAAAAAAAATCACTTTTTTCTCAAATTTCTGTGTGGGAAAGTTCTGGAATCTACGTGGATCCACAAATTTCCTACCATCCATCGTTCCCCCAGGTCTCCCGATAAAAATGATACCTCACTCGCGTGGGTGGGTCAAGTACCCGCGACAGGCAAGGGCCCAAAACGTATTGAGGAGACATCAAAATTACCTATCACAAAACAACCTGGTTTTGCAAGGGGGGTCACCTGGGTTTTTGGCCCCGGGCTCGGCGGCCATCTTGGGAAACTACCAAACCCACACATTTCTGAAAAGTAGACACCCGGGGGAGTCCAACGAGGTATGGCTTGCGTGGATCCCCCAACGTTTTCCTACCCACAATGCCCTGCAAACCTCAAATTTAGCTGAAAAAAAATCACTTTTTTCTCACATTTCTGTGTGGGAAAGTTCTGGAATCTACGTGGATCCACAAATTTCCTATCACCCAGCGTTCCCCCAGGTCTCCCGATAAAAATGATACCTCACTCGCGTGGGTGGGTCAAGTACCCCCGACAGGCAAGGGCCCAAAACGTATTGAGGAGACATCAAAATTACCTATCACAAAACAACCTGGTTTTGCAAGGGGCTCACCTGGGTTTTTGGCCCCGGGCTCGGCGGCCATCTTGGAAAACTACCAAACCCACACATTTCTGAAAACTAGACACCCGGGGGAGTCCAGCAAGGTATGGCTTGCGTGGATTCCCCAACGTTTTCCTACCCAGAATGCCCTGCAAACCTCAAATTTAGCTGAAAAAAACACATTTTCCACATATGTTTGGGTGGAATCACCGTGCCGGCACAAATGTCCTACCCCACAGCGTTCCCCTCAGTCTCCTGAGTAAAATGATACCTCACTTGTGTGGGTGGGGCAAGGGCCTGTGACTGGGAAGAGCCCAAAACATAGGGAATAAGGGTATAGCACAGAGAATTCTAAGCGCTACATTTTTAAAAAAATACGTTTTTAGCCAATTCTGCATTGGACACCCACACAAGTGAGGTATAATTTTACTTGGGACACTAAGGAGAATGCTGTGGGGTAGGACATTTGTGCCGCCATGGTGATTCCACACAAAAATATGTGGAAAATGTGTTTTTTTCAGCTAAATTTGAGGTTTGCAGGGGATTCTGCGTAGGGAAACGTTGGGGGATCCACGCAAGCCATACCTCATTGGACTCCCCAGGGTGTCTAGTTTTCAGAAATGTGTGGGTTTGGTAGGTTTCCCTAGATGGCGGCGAGCCCGGGGCCAAAACCCCAGGTGCCCTACTCCCCAAAACCAGGTAGTTTTTTTATAGGTAATTTTGAAGTCTCCACAGTACGATTTGGGCCATTTCCTGTTGCAGCCACTATGCCTACCCACACAAGTGAGGTACCATTTTTATCGGGAGACCTGGGGAACGCTGGGTGGTAGGAAATTTGTGTCAGCCCGGTGATCCTACAACTTTCCCACACAGAAATGTGAGAAAAAATTGATTTTTTCAACAAAATTTGAGGTTTGCAGAGGATTCTGGGTAGGGAAATGTTGGGGGACCCACGCAAGCCATACCTTGCTGGACTCCCCGGTGTCTAGTTTTCAGAAATGTGTGGGTTTGGTAGGTTTCCCTAGATGGCCGCCGAGCCCGGGGCCAAAAACTCATGGGACCCCCTTGCAAAACCAGGTTGTTTTGTGATAGGTAATTTTGATGTCGCCTCAATAGGTTTTGGGCCCTTGCCTGTCGCGGGTACTTGACCTACCCACGCGAGTGAGGTACCATTTTTCTCGGAAGACTTTGGGGAATGCGGGGTGGGTGGAATTTTGTGGATCCACAAAGATTCCAGAACTTTCCACCAAAGAAATGTGAGGAAAATGGTTTTTTTTTGACACATTTGGAGGTTTACAAGGGATTCTGGGTAACAGAACCTGGTGAGAGCCAGTCAAGTCACCCCATCCTGGATTCCCCTGGGTGTCTAGTTTTCAAAAATGTATAGGTTTGCTAGGTTTCCCTAGGTGCCGGCAGAGCTAGAGTTCAAAATCTACAGCTAGGCACTTTGCAAAATAGTGTCAGTTTTCACTGTAAAATGTGGTGTCCACGTTGCGTTTTGGGCCGTTTCCTGTCACGGGCACTAGGCCTATCCACACAAGTGAGGTACCATTTTTCTCGGAAGAGTTTGGGAAATGCGGGGTGGGTAGAATTTTGTGGACCCACGCAGATTCCAGAACTTTCCACCACAGAAATGTGAGGAAAATGTGTTTTTTTGACAAATTTTGAGGTCTGCAAGGGATTCTGGGTAACAGAACCTGGTGAGAGCCAGACAAGTCACCCCATCCTGGATTCCCCTGGGTGTCTAGTTTTCAAAAATGTATAGGTTTGCTAGGTTTCCCTAGGTGCCGGCAGAGCTAGAGTTCAAAATCTACAGCTAGGCACTTTGCAAAATAGTGTCAGTTTTCACTGTAAAATGTGGTGTCCACGTTGCGTTTTGGGCCGTTTCCTGTCACGGGCACTAGGCCTATCCACACAAGTGAGGTACCATTTTTCTCGGAAGACTTTGGGAAATGCGGGGTGGGTGGAATTTTGTGGATCCACGCAGATCCCAGAACTTTCCATCACAGAAATGTGAGGAAAATTTGTTTTTTTAACTAAGTTTGAGGTTTGCAAGGGATTCTGGGTAACAGAACCTGGTGAGAGGCAAACAAGTCACCCCATCCTGGATTCCCCTTGGTGTCTAGTTTTAAAAAATGTACAGGTTTGCTAGGTTTCCCTATGTGACGGCTGCGCTAGGGCCCAAAATCCACAGGTAGGCACATTGCTAAAAACAAGTCTGTGCCTAGTGGGCTTTCTGCTGCCCTGGGTGGGAATCGGAGGGGGGGTTGCCCCGATATGCCCCCAAGGGGGGCAGAAAGACCGTGGCTATGTTTTTGGGGGTGGGGGCATTGGTATGCCTATTCCGGGCAGCCCCCACCCCCACGCATAAAAAAAGCCAGCGTAATCGCTGGCGCCTAGTGGGCTTTCTGCCCTCCCCCCCGGGGCATCCGCCCCTCGGGGGGGCAGAAAGACTGTGGCATTTTTTTGGGGAGGTATGGGCATTGGCATGCCCATTCTGGGCTGAACTCAACCCTGAATAAAAAAAAAAATCCTGAGGCCTAGTGGGCTTTCTGCCCTCCCCCCGGGGGGGCAGATAAGGGGCTATTGCCCCAATATGCCTCCAGGGAGAAGCAGAAAGACTGTGGTAATTGTTTTTGGGGTGGGGGCATTATCATGCCCATTCTGGGCAGCCCCCACCCCTACATTATAAAAAAAAAAAATCCCTGGTGCCTAGTGGGATTTCTGCCCCCCCGGGGGCAGATTAGGGGCTATTGCCCCCATCTGCCCCTGGGGGGAGCACAAAGACTTGCATTTTTTGGGGGGGGGCGGTGGGGGCATTGGCCTGCCCATCTTAGGCAGCCCCCACCCCACCCCAACATCAATAAAAAAAAATCCCTGGTTTCTAATGGGCTTTCTGCCCCCCCGGGGGGCAGATTGGGGGCTCCTGCCCCTGTCTGCCCCCTGGGGGGGCAGAAAGACTGACATTTCTCTGGGGGGGGCATTGCCATGCCCTTTTTGGGGAACCCCCACCCCAACGTCAATAAAAAAAAATCCCTGGTTTCTAGTGAGCTTTCTGCCGCCCCGGGGGGGCAAAAAGACTGACATTTCTCTGGGGGGTGGGGGCATTGCCATGCCCTTTTTGGGCAGCCCCCACCCCAATGTCAATAAAAAAAAATAAACCCTGGTTTCTAGTGGGCTTTCTGCCCCCCGTGGGGGCCGATTGGGGGCTACTGCCCTCATCTGCCCCCCAGGGGGGGCAGAAAGACTGTTGTGCCCAAAAACATATGGGGGGAGCAAAGGCCCTTGCCCAAGGGGCCGCTCCCCCCTCCCTGGTGCTAGCGGGTGGATCCCTGCTTGGGGATCGCCCTCCTGGGGTGATCCCCAAGCGGGGATCCACTAGGGAAGGGTACCATTGGAAAGGGGAGATTCTCCCCTTTCCAACAATACCTCTCCCAAGTGTTTCGGTGCTCGGGGGGCTGAGATAGCCCCAAGAGCACTGAAACACTGAAACTGAAACTAAGTTTCAGTTTAGTTTTCAATCTAATGACGACAGCGCGCCATGCGCGCGATCGTCATTGGATTGAAAACCAGGGAAGAGCCTCGGGAGGTTGGGGAAGCTCTTCCCCACCTCCCGAGGCCCAAAAAAAAAAGAAGGGAAATCCCTCTTCTGTTTACAGCAGAGGGATTTCGTGCCCCTGTCCTCATGACGGAATGGTTCCATCATGAGCACAGGAGCACTAGTGCTCATGACGGAACCATTCCGTCATGAGCACCGAAAGGGTTAAAAACCCATAACTCCAGTTATACTCATTTGATTGTCTTCATTTTGGTGTCTAAAATTATATACAAATCTGTTCTATTTTTATAGATTGGTGTTGGATTTCTTTCAAGTCATATCAATTACTTACTGTCCATGTTGGTACTCTGAATGCTTGCCATATGTTCCTCTAGTAAAGCCTGACTGCTCTGTGCCACACTACCGGGACGGAGCTAGGGATTTATTAGTGTGAATCCAAAGGACTTTTTGGGGTAACGTGAAGGTATTGACTAGTGAAGCCTAACCAGCCTCATTACATAATACCCCACTATCCTACAGTTCAGAAGGAACAGTCTTGCCACATCAACCGCCTGGAACTGAGGGCTATACATCTAGTCCTGAAGGCTTTTCTCCCTTCGTTCAGAACAAATTCTCTCTTTGTTCAGATGGACATAAAACAACCATGCATTATGTGATCAAGCAGGGAGGGACGAGATCCAGACCTCTGTCCATGGAAGCACAAACAATCTAGAAGTGGCTCATATCCAGGAATCTCAAAATAACAGCAGTACATCTACAGCGAAACCAGAATGCTCAAGCAGACACTCAACAGAATCATTCAAGAAAATCACGAATGGGTACTAACGACTCCGTATTTCACAACATTTTTTCTGAATGGGTTTTTTCCCAAATAGATCTTTTTGCAGACAGAGACAACAGGAAATGCCCAAGCTTCACCTCGAGGTTCTACCAACCCCCCTGTGGATCGACCGGTCAGTCAAATTTCTTTACGCTTTTCCTCCGATTCCCTTACTGCCAACAGTAATCATCAAGCTTTCAAACTTGAAGGCCAGAATGATTCTAATTTCACTGGAGTGGCCCTGACAGTGGTGGTTCACAGATCTCCTTCACCTCTCAAGAGTGTCCACACAGGAAGCTGTCGTGCAGATCATATCTTCTTCAGAAGTACGTAGGCCAGATTCAACATCCTAAAGCTCACTCGTTGAACTTGGCTGCATGGCTCCTGAACTCATACAATATGGTCACTGAAACCTCCCTCAGGAATGTATAGAGGTTCTGAGATCCAGTTTGAGGTAGCCACAGTACCCCCAATAAACCCAGAGACAAGTCTGCTAGAACAAAATTAGGGGTTTCCACCAACCAGACGGAGTGGGCAAATGTGTCCCAAAATGTTATGTGTAACCCAGCAGACTTGTCAAGTAGGCTTTGACACTCAAGCATGATTTGACGCTGTAATCTCAAAAAAGATGCTCACAGCCCGCACCTTTCTTATTCTGAAAGCTTCAGATGAGTCATCTCTGCCCATTCAGGTCAAACTATTTGCTTCTGGGATTCATTTTACACCTTTTCATACCTATTCAAATGCTAATTACTGGTTGGCAGAAGTGGGTTAGCAAATGTAAATTTAGTCTCCAGGAACTTCAGGCAGGGAAAAGGTAACTTTCTAAACGTTTATTTTCCTTAATATTTATTACAAATCTGACGTCACCATTGAATTGTATTTTAATAGTTTTAAAAATGGTTGTTTCATTATTTTTCCAGCTAGCATTAGAATGGTAATCTGTACACTGGTTTTCTAGATAGGGCCGCAGTGAGAAATAGCTTTGGGGGATAGTCACTGTAAAGATATGTTAACATTAAATTCCCACATGTCCTACTTTTAAATACCATGCACCCTTGGTGGGTAACAAGGCCTACCTTGGGATGACTTACTAATATTTAAAAGGACGGTTTTGACCTGTCAAAAGGATTTATTTTGACAGGTCGAATTGCAATATTTAAACTGCCACAGACAGGCTACAATGGTAGGCCTGAAGCCATATTTTCCACTATCACTGTAGTGGATGGCACGATAGGTGCTGCAGTCCACTAGTGACATTTAACTTACAGGCCTTGGGAACACTTTATACCATGTACTAGGGACTCATTTGTAAATTAAATATACCAGTTAGGAAAATGCCAATTAGACCTTATTTAAAGGGGAGCACAAGCACTTTACCAGTGGCTAGCAGGGTTGAAGTGCACAGAGGTCTAACACCAACAAAAATATTGGGTCCAGCAAAAGGTGAAAAATACGGGATAACCTCTTGAGAAGGTGGATTTTCTACAACATGATACTTAGTTACCTTTTCACCTTAAAGTCCCCCTGCCTTACCTGCCAATTGCAAGTCCTTCTCAAGTTTGATAGGGCTATTGCTGCCATATTTTCATCTTGAGATGCATAATATATTAGCAGGTAGGTCGGCATTTTGCAGACTTGTCTGTGATACTACCAAACACGCTCATTAGTAATAAGGAAGAGATAATTCTCCAAAGAGAAGGCAAAACAAAGAAATTCTTCCAAAAGGGCAGGATCTTTGAATAGAGGGTCTTTTACCAATCTCGGACAGCTATCTCTAAAATTCTGCAACAAGTGTAGCCAGGAATGCCGCAACATTCAACAGTATTTTATCACATCACATACTTGGAGAATGGCAAATTGTTTCAAGCCCATTTATGACAATGAAAAATTATGTGGACATTAGAGATTCAGGAAGCAGGTGCCTAGCTTCTTTAACGGAACAATCATTCACTACAGAATATTTCAAAGTGAAAAGCTGAACTCCAGTGCCCAGATCCTGGTCATACTGTGGAACATTCACCCTTCGAGTTTGCATGCAGAAACAAATTTACTTTGTTTTAGATACCAAATGAAAACCTGGCTTTTAAATAATTACCTTCTGGCCTTTTTCCCCTGGCCACTATTGGGTTTTATTTTTTAACTATATCTTTATTGGTTTTCAGCTAGTTTCCTCCGTCAGTTGAACAGAAAACACTAATTCAATAAAGGATAGTGTGATGCCTCAAATATACAAGTTGTCAAGGAATCGAAATAGGGAAAACGAAGGAAGTAGAAGTAACAATGAAAACAGAAAGAACAAGCAAACTAAAACCAAGTGTGCAGGTAAGAAAGAACAAACATACGATATGACTCTTTAATGATCGGTGAACTCACATTCCTTGTACCACGTGATTGGTGTGTGAGCCCTGGGGGTATGCTTTGTGCAGCTATAACCATTGGCAACCAAAGGTACTAATATGTTAGGATCTTGTTGATTACCCTAATTGTGGGGATATTAATATTCCAATGTGGGTATGCAACGGTATATCCTACCTTGCCCTGGGTAGTGAGTATTACTTTTAGATCTAGAGGCAGAGCTACTACTGTCATTTCCTTTATCTGAAAGAAACACGTTAGTGATAGATTCCTTACCTTAGAATTACCCCCAGGCGTCAGACTGGATCCGGAAAGTTTTCGTCAGCAGTACCCCTGCGCGTCGGAAGTTGGCGTCGTGCGGCTTCGCGTCCGTCGTTGGCGTCGTGGTCGCCGAGATGACGTCGCAGCAGCTACTTAGACGCCGCCCTCGCTCGCTGACGTCAGTTCTTTCTTTTTCCGCGCCAGCAAGCGCAGATCCAGAGAGAGCGGTACCCCCAGTCACTTTTTGACTGAGTTTTTTCGAGGCTTTTTGTCTCTATTTTTCGAGTCGATCGACTCCTGGTGCAGTAGGGATGCCCGGCTTCAAGACCTGCGGGGACTATCATCGAATGATGTCGGTGACGGACCCGCACCGCGTGGGTCTTTACTGCCTGGAGCGCACCACGACCCCAAGTCGTGCTCTGACTGCTGGGCCATGGCGCTGCACCGTTCATCGGGATCGAAGTCTTCGCACTCGGGGTCAGGTAAGACGAAGCATTCAAAGAAGTCGAAGAAGCGCCGTCGCTCTCCGACTTCCCCTCGCCGTTCGCGAGACGCGGCTGAGGGTTCGGGTGGTGCCTCCCCCGCGGCTCCGGCGGAGCCTACGCAGTCGCCTCCGGCCTGCCCGCCCTTCCCGGGTCCGTCGGCGACTCCGGCCCAGCTACAGAAATTTCTGTCAGCCTTGGCTTGCCTCTTTGGGCTGTCGGGCCCCGCCGGTGCGCCTTCAGGCCCCGCGGGCCCGACTGAGGGTCCTAGCTCTTTACTGCCGGCGGCTCCGGCATCGCTGTCGGCTCCGGTGCCGCAGGACCCCCATGGATCCAGGCCTGGATCCCGGTCGACGCCGGTTGACCTTGTGACACCTCCGCCGCCGTCGACCCCACCGGCACCACCTCTGACGTTACCCGGCCCACCGGACGACGTCGCCCCCGGTTTCAACCCCGATGTGGACACAGTGCCAGACCGGCGTCGCTCGACGCCGATTCCGACGCCGATGGGGGATTTCTATCCCTATGTCCGTCCTCCTTATTTTCGGCCTGTTTATCAGCCTTCGGAGGAAGGGGAGAACTGGGAGGGGTCTCAGGACCCTCTCGCAGCACAATGTGAGTTTGACCCGGACTGGGCAGAGGATTTGGGGGATGCCAGTGGTCTTGATACCTCTCCTGACCTTGGCATGCTGTCTCCTCCTACCGTGGCTACGGAGGAGGGTGCAAGTTACGCAGTGGTGTTGCGTAGGGCGGCCGAGGCCCTCCACCTCGAGCTCCCTACAGTGGCCGTCAGGACTAACCTGACAGAAGTGCTTCAGCCGGCGGCTACCTCTTCGGAGCCACTGCTGCCTTTTAACGATGCACTTTCGGGCGTTCTTTAGGGCACCTGGTCCAGGCCCAACACAGGGCTCCTGTGGATAGGAACGTGGCCCGACGCCATCGCCTGGCCCCGGGCGACCCCATTTTCCTTTCCCAACACCCCACCCCTGAGAGCTTGGTTGTCCAAGCCTCTGCGTCCCCGAGCGCATTCCCTACCGCACCACCGGACAGGGAATCCAAGAAACTGGATCATTTCGGTAAGAAGATTTTTTCTTCCGCCAGTTCAGGGCTGCGGTCTGTGAACATCGCATGCCTCTTGGGCCGTTATTCCCAATCTGTGTGGGATATGGTGGCGCGCGTGATGCCTCAATGTCCGGAGGAGGCCCGGACAGTGCTCTCTCAAGCCATTGCTGAAGGGAGGGATGCAGCCAAGTTCACTATCCGTTGTGGCCTTGACACCGCCGACTCGCTGGGCAGGGCGATTTCCACGACAGTGGTGCTTCGTCGCCACGCCTGGCTGAGAACAACTGGTTTTTCTGGGGATGTCCAGAACACTCTGATGGACATGCCCTTTGATGGCATTCGCCTTTTCGGCAACAAAGCAGATAGTGCGTTGGAGCGTTTTAAGGACTCGCGGGCTACAGCCAAGTCCTTGGGCCTTTCCGCCACGCGCCCTCCTCCGCCTTCTGCTTTTCGCTCCTTTCGTGGCCACGGAAGGGGCGCCCCGGCACGTTCGCTTCAGAGCCAAAGGCTTGCGCAGCAACAGTCTCGGCGCGGCCGCGGACGTGGGACCCGCCGAGCCGGGTCAGGGGGCCAGCGGGCGGGTCAGTCCACCTCCACCCCAGCCACCACTGCCTCCAAACCTTCCTAGTGCAGTTTTTCAGGCCCATCAAATGCCAGTGGGCGGCAGGATTCGCCATCACCTCCCCCACTGGCGCACCATCACTTCGGACAGGTGGGTTTTACAAATAGTCCGAAGGGGCTTCTCCCTCCCCTTCGAGACTACCCCTCCAGCCATGCCACCCCAGTACCACCGCATGTCGGGGGATCACTTGGTACTTCTTCAACAGGAAGTCGTGGCCCTCTTCGCCAAAGGGGCCATCGAGCGCGTTCCTGCGCCAGAAGTAGGACGTGGTTGTTACTCCCACTACTTTCTGGTGCCCAAGAAGGACACGGGCTCCGTCCTATCTTGGACCTCAGGGACGTCAATCGCTTCCTCCGGAAGGAGAAGTTCAAGATGTTAACTCTGGCTCAGGTCTTGTCTGCCCTCGACCCTGGAGACTGGTTGGTAGCGTTGGACCTGCAGGACGCATATTTCCACATTCCCGTCCTGCCGGCCCACCGGCGTTACCTGCGGTTTACGGTAGGCCACGTGCACTTTCAGTTTACCGTGCTCCCCTTTGGCCTTACCAGCGCCCCTCGGGTGTTCACGAAAGTGATGGCGGTGGTCGCAGCTCATCTGCGCAGATCAGGGGTTCCAGTCTTCCCCTATCTCGTCGACTGGCTGTTGAAGGTGGGCTCGCCCCGGACAGTCGTCTCCCACCTCCAAACTACGGCCGACCTCCTGCATTTGCTGGGGTTCTCCATCAATGTGCCGAAGTCGCACCTGATTCCCTCTCAGAAGCTCCTCTTCATCGGAGCGGTTCTGGTTACGGCGCACTTTCGGGTCTATCCTCCCGAACGGCGAGTCCAGGATATTCAGGCTCCGATTCCGATCTTTCAGCCTCTATTCTGGGTTTCGGTCAGGATGACCCTGAGGCTGCTGGGCTTCATGGCCTCCTGCATCCTGCTGGTCGATCATGCCAGATGGCATATGCGGGCTCTGCAGTGGGACCTGAAGTTCCAGTGGGCGCAGCATCAGGGGAACCTGTCCGATTACGTCCAGATCTCGGAGGGCACTGCACAACAATTGCAGTGGTGGCTCACGAACCGGCATTGGGTCAATGGCAGATCCCTCTCCCTTCCCCAACCGGAGCACACAGTGGTGACGGATGCGTCCCTCCGGGGATGGGGTGGCCACATGGGAGAGGCGGAGATCAGAGGCCTCTGGTCACCGGCGGAGTCCAGGCTCCATATCAACCTTCTGGAGCTCTGGGCGATCCGACTTGCACTGAAGGCATTCCTTCCCTCTGTCAAGGGGAGAGTAGTGCAGGTGTTCACAGACAACACCACCGCCCTGTGGTACTGCAACAAACAGGGCGGGTGGGGTCGTGGACCCTGTGTCAGGAGGCCCTGCGCCTTTGGACATGGCTGGAACATCAGGGCATTTCCCTGGTGGTTCAACACCTGGCAGGTTCACTGAACGCCAGGGCGGACAAACTCAGCCGCAGGTGCATGATGGATCACGAATGGCGTCTAGACTCTACACTCGGAGGTGGCGCAAGGTCTCTTTCAACAGTGGGGAGAGCCTTGGTTACATCTATTCGCCACCGAAGAGAACGCGCAATGTCAGCAGTTCTGCGCGTTGGAATTTCCAAGGCGGCACTTGCTAGGCGACGCTTTTCGTCGCGAGTGAAGTTGCGGTCTTTTGTACGCCTTTCCGCCTATACCACTTCTGCCCAGAGTGCTGAAGAAGATCAGGCGCGACCGGGCCCAAGTCATTCTTGTGGCTCCGGACTGGGCTCGAAGAGTTTGGTATCCCGAGCTACTCAGTATGACCATCCATCCCCCGATCCGACTGCCTCTTCGGGAGGATCTTCTGTCGCAGCAGCAGGGGACGGTCCTCCACCCGAACCTGTCCAGTCTCCACCTCTTTGTGTGGAGATTGAGCGGCGGCAGTTGATTCCTTTCGACTTGCCTCCTGAAGTCTGTGATGTCATTCTGGCAGCCAGGCGTCCCTCCACTAAGTTGGCATACGCCTGCAGGTGGAACAAGTTTGAGGTATGGTGCACAGCAAAGGCTGTGGATCCCCTTTCTGCCCCTCTTTCAGAAGTCCTTTTGTTCCTTCTTTCTTTGGCCCGGCAGGGCTCTGCTCTGGGCACTATCAAGGGCTACCTTTCGGCTATTTCAGCCTTTCTTAGGCTTCCTGATCAGCCCTCTCTTTTGAAGTCCCCTGTTGTAAATAGATTCCTCAAAGGCATTACTCATCTTTTCCCTCCTATTCCTTTCGTAATGCCACAGTGGGACTTGAACCTGGTTCTCACATATTTAATGTGCGCTCCCTTTGAGCCTCTTCAGAACTGTCCTCTTCGTCTGTTAACTTTGAAGACTGCTTTCCTGGTTGCCATCACCTCTGCTAGGAGAGTGAGTGAGCTCCAGGCTCTCTCTTGCAAACCTCCTTTTCTGTCTGTCCATCCGGACAAGGTTGTGCTCAGAACACGTCCATCCTTTCTGCCAAAGGTTGTCACTGCCTTTCACATCGGGCAGACCATCACTTTGCCCACCTTCTTTCCGCCTCTGCATCCTTCTAGAGAGGAAGAGAGGCTCCACCGTCTGGACACAAAACGTGCGCTCTCATTTTACCTCGATCGCACACGACAGTTCCAGGTGGATGACCAGCTCTTTGTTGGCTACATAGGCACCAAAAAAGGTCGGGCCGTACACAAGCGGACTCTCTCCAGATGGGTCGTCTTGTGTATTAAAGCCTGTTATTCTCTGGCGAAAAAGGAGCCTCCGGTGGGGCTGCGCGCCCATTTCACCAGGGCGACGGCTGCCACTACGGCATTGGGACGTGGTGTCCCCTTACAAGACGTCTGTCAGGCAGCTACGTGGGCATCGTTGCACACTTTCACCAAACACTACTGTCTAGACAGCCAAGTCCGGAGAGACGGTTTCTTTGGCCGTTCTGTTCTCCGGGACTTCCTGGAGTGATCTTGGTTCGCAGACCCACCACCGGGGTTGGTATTGATGGGGTATCTATTCTAAGGTAAGGAATCTATCACTAACGTGTTTCTTTCAGATGAACAAGTTACTTACCTTCGGTAACGATATATCTGTAAGAAACATTAGTTAGTGATAGATTCCTTACCGCCCCACCTATCCTCCCCGTTCTGCGAACTGATTTCTAGGGTTAAGATCATCCCTTTCAGGGCCCTAGTTTCAATGCAGCAGTGGTCAGTATCTTGCATGGCTCTGCGTTCCTGGCGCGGAAAGTCATGTACAGAACTGACGTCAGCGTGCGAGGGCGGCATCTAAGTAGCTGCCGCAACGTCATCTCGGCGACCACGACGCCAACGACGGACGCGGAGCCGCACGACGCCACCTTCCTGACGCGCTGATGTACTGCTGACGAAAACTTTCCGGATCCAGTCTGACTCCTGGGGGTAATTCTAAGGTAAGGAATCTATCACTAACTAATGTTTCTTACAGATATATCGTTACCGAAGGTGAGTAACTTGTTCATTAGGGCTATTAGTTCGACCCAGTAAGGCTTCACTCAACGGCATGCCCACCAGACTTGGAGCACAGTTCCCTGCATCTCATCTCACACCCCCTCCAACACAAGTCCAACCACACCAAACATTGCCTTCAGCTAGTCTGAAGTCAGGTACTATGTGCATTTTCTTTAAATTTGGTGCAGATTTAAACTTACTTTCCCCTGTGCCAAATAGTCTCCAACTCCTCCACTGAAAGAGTGCGTTCTAGCTCTCCCTCCCATTTTCGTATTTAATTGTTGCAGATTGAGAACCTATACTCAATGCAGTCCATAAGCAGGCTATGCCTCGTCTTGGTGCAGACTGTGATAAAATAATTTCGACCTGCATTAACTCTCTCCCTCCTGCCCCTTCACTACCAGTGCACACCCAATGCATAGTTTCGATTAGTCTGTAGGCATCACTAGGCTTGATCTGAAACAGTTCCTCATTTTCTGCCTTAGATTTTAGTTGTAGTTCTTTAAAGAAGTTCTTAATCTCAGCGGGCCGAGGCTGGCTCTGTTCAAGTACCGCAAATTGTTCAGTCCTGGCGAAAAGTCTAGTTTATGAGTGAGGGAGTTTGGGGAGATGGATGGGTGGTTGCTTTTGTCCGTCTAACCAGGCCATGCCAATGGTTCAAGAGTATTCTGTAGTGTATAAAAGGTCTGGAGACTGAGACCTTTGACATGGGGGCAGCCACAGCAAGTGCTGGAGAGGGATGGGGAGGCTGACCTTTCGATGACTAGCCATGTTTTTCTCCCACCCGACCCCATCCACTCAAGCGCCAGATGAAGCCGTGCCACCACAACATAGCATATTACATCTGGGAATCTCATGTTCCTGTCCAACGGATTCTTGAAAAGTGTTGCTCTTGCAAGCCTAGTCTACTTGTTTACCCACACAAACTGGAGAAGGTGGGATTGGATATCTTTAAGTACATTTTTGAGAAATCTTAGTGGGCGAGTGAATCATATAAAGGAGCTGGGGAGAACATCCATTTTGATGCAAATGATAAATCTGAACTAGGACAGCTCCTGCCAGCCCCATTTGTACAAATCTTTAAAGAGAGTATCCAAAGTGGAACAGTTGTTGGGTATCTGGAAACCGAGGTATTGTAGCGGACCTTCCGTATACTGAATGGTGCCCCTTAATAGGTAGGGGTGTGCAGTGTGAGTAGGGTTAGCTTAGCCTGTCCCTAACGATTTAGAGTAAATAATTTTAGATTCTGACACGTTTGAAAAAACTGTATCTCCACAACCAACGCTGGTACTGAGGTGGCTGGGTCTATTGCGAAACACAGTAATTTATCCCTGAAGAGGACAGCCTTATACGTGCCAGACTTAGCCGTGAAGGCTTTGGTTAATTGGTTATCATTAAACCTTTGTATCAATTGCTCCATCATGATGGCGTAGACTAGAGGTGATAATGGACACATCTGCTTCTTGCACCTTTTAGTAGCTGTTCACTATGATAGTTCGCCATTAATTCTGAAGCAGGAACTTGGGCGCTTGAAGTTGGCTAAAATATCGGATGTCATAGTAGGCCTAGAGATGTTTTAAAGAGTCAACAAAGGGCTAATGTTCCTGCGAAAAAAGGGGTGGCAGGATCTCTCAAGTGGTGGAGATTGCCTGGACCAGAGTTATGGATGGGGACAGTCAGCAGGACTTTTTCATGTTGCCCTCACACATCCCCTAGAGGATGTCATGCTTCATCATAGGGCAGTGCTCCTCGTCGGGCCGGTGCTTCAATGCCCTACGGGTCCCCCGAAGGGTCACTTTGGCGGAGATCTTTTTAGAGGCTGCCGTATGATGAGTGCAAGTGAGGTGGTTCGTGATGTGAGGTGGTGGGGTGAGATTAAATGTTAAAACTGGTAAGGGAGATCCTGCACTATACTTTAATGAGGGGACTGCCCTTCCAGGGATAAAAACCTATGGCAGGTGAGTGCTACCTCAGGGTTTTAAAGGAACCCTGGTAGTCTGAGTGTTGAGACTTAATAGGGGAAGTATCCTATTGTCTCGAGGGAGGGACTCGACTCGGGTCACCCCTTCACAAGTATGCCGACATGTTTGGCGTCTATTCTGGTCATAGTGATCCGTGGCGCTTCATCAGGACAGAAACCATACAGTGGACAAAATACCCCACACTGAATTGGTGCCCCTCGGTGCAACCGACTGTGTGTGTGTTGTTCTGGGTCCGACCTGTAGTAAAGAGAAAACATCATTAAAGAAAAGAGACGATTAAAAACCATGGTAGAGCAGACCGTCATCCACCAGTGGTGTCCCTAAGTCATGGACCCATAGCTCGGTACCCCAACCATATAGTATGATGAAAAGGACGTAAAAAAAAGGCATGTAAAAGTGCAGACTTGGATAAAAAATGGTAAGACACAAAGCGAGTACCGCTGTGGGGCACCCCAAGGTAGAGCTGACACAGTGATGTCCGCAGGAGAAGTTGTCGCTGCAACGTCGGTACACATGGTCAATGTACTTAACAGCAGTTTGTATCAGGGATATGTATCTAAGGCATGGCCTTGTAAATGTAAATAGTCACAGGATTTTGAGATTATGTTGTGGCTTCGCCAGTGCTGGCTGGAGCAGCGCTCAGGTTGCATGTGTCGCAGCTTATCTGATACTAAACAGCTTGCTGTCACAGACCATCATACCCCATAGCAGAGCTGTGGGAGGGAATGACCATCTCCTTCATGAATTTGAGACAGACATCGTAAACATAAACAGTACATACATACATATATATAACACGTAATAGTGCCCATGGTTTCTCGTGCTTCAATGTGCTCATGGCAACTGATACATGAACAAATAGTAAGCGATTTGACAGAAAAACGCATATGCACTATACCCCTGACACAGTCTCGCAAAACAAACGTGTGGTGTCATCACGTGTAGTGCTATACTATAAGGGTTTTAAAACTGTCATTGTGAGATGGGTCAAGGCACTTACCTAAAATAAACGGGAATATGGCATCATCCGGTGGCGCGGAGGTGCCGCGCTAAAGCGTGCCCAGCTGAAATTAAAGCGGCAGGTATCAAGGCCCTGTGGTCACAGGAAAGAGCGGGTAGAGAAGAGAAGTTGGCCGGCCGTGGAGGCCGACTTCCATGGTACTTACAGTTTTGCCGTGCGGAGAGCATGTCTGCACCTACCCGTCACCACGTCCCCGGGATAGTACTCCCAGTGGGGACGGCGGCTGGGTATGACTTGTTCGTTAGGACGGAGACTAGAGCGCTGAACCACCGTGGCGGCGGTACTGCGCAGGTCTGGCGGCCATCTTGGAGGGTCCAGGAGTATCGAAAGGTATGCTAAGAGTGCCAATGCGAGTCTTGACGGTTTGGAGAGGCGGATAGTGAGAAGGAACAATTGCATGGTCATTCGTGCCAAAGGGGTACCTAAAGTGGATCCGTATGGGTATGTGGCAAGACAAGGATGTTAGTTCCGCAAAGTGGTCATCAAGTATATAGGAGGACAAGGTATGCTTAGTTTAACAAATTAAAGCCTTGATCAAATTTTAAATGTAACTGTGCTGCATACTACTGTACTACATGTATCACACGTACCTATGTCTGTATAAGATACAGAAACTCGAAAAACCTAATAAAGTGTGTTAAAAAAAAAAAATCAAGTATATAGGAGGACTCGTGGTGGTCTTGTATCATAATGTGGGGGCACAACACATGGTTCAGCGATACAGGTGGACGTAGTCCTAACAGAGTCACAAGGGGGAGGAGGGGGGCTCCCTCTTGGTGGGTAATACATCAGTAGCAGTCCTTATAGACGTAAAAGACAGTCTTCTCAATGGAGTCACAGAAGGGAAGTCTGTAGGGTGAGAGGGAGGGCTCCCTCTAGGTGGACATGAATCCTTTTCGGATGTCGGTCTTGGACGAAACCGAGGGGGTAAACGGAGC
Organism: Calotriton arnoldi; assembly: GCA_963921515.1. Lineage (NCBI taxonomy): Eukaryota > Metazoa > Chordata > Amphibia > Caudata > Salamandridae > Calotriton > Calotriton arnoldi. Next base: position 1,055,484 of record CAWUFW010000798.1, on the reverse strand, counting down.
CCCGTGTAGATTTTTCCTATAAAGAGTGTACTGTCAATATAGCCAGAGGGCTGTGCTAAGGAATGTAGATCTCTAAACGTACCCAGTGATGGATGCACAGGGACTAGTGCTGTATCAGTCAGGTCACGGGGGGAGGGGTGGGTTCGTTTCTGCTGCTTGGTATGAAAGTTGCCCACAGGTGAGTATGGGTACTTAAACCTCAGTCCAAAGGATCTCATCATTGAGCCCACTTTTGTTAGTCTGGAGGCGAAACACCCACCGTTGTTCCTGTCAGAAGAGAGTGCTAGCGTTCCAGGACGGGTCTGCTTCCAGGACAGTCCATCTCAGGTCTTCGGTGGAGTGGTTCGCCTCCTTGTAGTGGTTACTCATTTTGGTCGCACTACGGCCACATCTGATTGTGCTTCTGTGTTCTCCCATTCTGATTTTCACTAGTCTCGTAGTCATCCCTACGTAGTACATGGTGCAGGGGCAAGTGATCAGATAAATACAGTTCTTTGTGTTGCAGTTTGTATGCTGCCCTTGTGTCCATCTGAAGGTACCCAACTGGAGGACGGTTGAGTGGGTAGTGGAGTTGCATGCCGTGCAGCTGCCACGTGGAAAATGTCCTGTGACCCATGGGAGATTCCAGAGGGTGGTCTGTGTGTTAGGTTTTTAGCACGTGGTCTGGTGTGTACCAGCTGATCTCTCAGATTGGGCGTTCTCTTGAATGCAAAGCGGGGGCGTTCCAGACTCAGGTTACCAGAATTCAAGATCCTCCAGTGTTTTAAGCTGATGGATTTCACCTTGTTGGAAAGGGGAGTGAAGGAGGTGACACATGTCATGACATCATCCTTGGTGCGTGTGTTTACTTCCAGAAGTGCCTCCCTATTGTTGTTCCCTGCCCTCTTTTCTGCCAGTCTCACTACTTTGGATGGATATTTTCTTTCAAGGAGGTTGTTCCTGAGTTCCCTGGCTTGGGTGCAGTAGCTGGTCAGTTTGTTGCAATTGCCTCGAAGGCGGGGGCACAGTCCGTAGGGGAGATTCTCCTGGAGAGCCTTGGGATGATGACTCTCAAAGGAGAGAAGGCTATTGCAGTCGGTGCTTTTCTTGTATGTTTTGGTTTCAAGCTGGCCTTGTCTTAGGCTCAATCAATCAATCAATCAGGGGTTTTATAAAGCGCGCTACTCACCCGTGAGGGTCTCAAGGCACTGGGAGGGGAGTGGCTGCAGCTCCGGATCAGTCGAAGAGCCAGGTCTTGAGGCTCTTCCTGAAGGTGTGCAGAGTGGGGGACCGTCTGATGTTCACTGGGAGCTCGTTCCAGGTCTTTGCTGCGACGTAGGAGAAGGCTCTTCCGCCTGCTCTGGTTCTGCGGATGCGTGGGGTCTCTGCCAGGGCGAGGTCGGTGGAGCGGAGGTTCCTTTTGGGTACGTGGAAGGAGACTCTTTCGTTGAGGTATTTGGGTCCGATGTTGTGGAGGGATTTGTAGGCGTGGGTGAGTAGTTTGAAAGATACTCTCTTTTTTTAAATATTTTTATTGATTTTATTGATATTACATGTTTATCACCAATAATCAGTGCATTCTGCTGCAACATGCAGCGATAACATCATCTACAGTACTTGCATTACCAAAGGAGATATCTGCGCATGTCATGGAGTGGTAGGCATAGTGACTGGGCAGGGATCGTCCGTTGTCTGTGTTGTGGCCATGCTGCGCATGGACAGTCAACTTACTCCTCTGTGCGTAAATCGTGTAGCGAGTAATCTATGGAAGCTGATTTTGCTGCAGCAAGCATGGTATATCCGTCAAGCAACAGTAACTGGGGGATGGGGAGCGGAACTTGGAGTTGAGTTGGAGTGTCATCGCGTTTCTGCTGCTGTTGGCGTGTGCAAGTGCCACCTGATGTGCCCCCACCCCTACAGTGGATGCGCGTGCTGAGATGGCGGCGTTCATTGAGGGAGAACCGGCCCAGTGCCCATGACAAGCCTAAAGATGATGGACACCTGCGCAGGTCTATGACGACAGGTCAGGTGGTTGCGTGGGCTGACTAAGCTGATCCTCATCTAACTGTAACGTTACCAGGATTGCGTCCCAGTTCGTGGAGATAGGCGTTTTTCTGAGGCCTATGACTTCCTCCCGACGTATCGCTACACTTTCAGCTCTAGCCCAAGCGAGTACAGAGCGCCTCCAAGCTTGTGTCTGCGGGGGGTCGGGTGCTTTACACCTTTTCATGATCAGTCACTTTGCCGCTACTATACCCAGGTCTAGGAATCTAGAAGGGACTTTAGTGTTACGTGTCCTGCGAAACGTATGCAGTAGGTACGTAGGCCAATCAAAGGATATCTCTCTGCCTGTACATGTTCGAAGTATGTCTGCCACCCCTCTCCAGTACGCACTTAGGCAGGAGCAGCCCCAGAGCATGTGCACCAAGTCTGCGTCCGTGGCGGCGCATCTGGGGCAAGATGCGTCAGTGCAGTGAGAATATCTGTTGATGTTGGCTGGCGTAAGGTACGCTCGTTGTGTAATGTAGTATTGTATCTGTCTAAATCGAGCGTTTCTGGGGATCTGGGCTGGCCAGCACTTTTTCCTAATCTTTATCTGAGAATGGTCGGCCCAGGTCCTGCTCCCACTTACGTCTGAGGGGGTCTAAACTGAACGCTGCATGTTGGCGAAGTGAAGCCGCGAACCACCTAGTTAGGTGTTTGCCCCGTCCCAAAACATGTAAATATTGCACAGTGAGGTGAGTTTGTGGTTCAGCAGCTAGGTCTCCCCACCTCAACGGACGTGCGGCAACCAGAGATCTATGTAGGAGGAACTGTCCCGCAGGGAGCCCGTCACTTTCTACCAGTGTTGTGTAAGGGATGAGGGAGCCATCGTTATATAAGTCTCCTAGCGTTTGTATCCCCGCCTCATGCCAGAGTTGCAGGTCGGTGCACGTAATTGTGGCCTGTCCTCTAGGGGTAGCTACAAGTGGGAGCGCAGGGGCATAGGGTGTCGTGTCTCGAGTTAAGTAGAGGCTTCTGCGATAGCACCTATGGGCCACATTTAGTAATTGGGATTCCGGGGGTCGTGTCTGCGCGCCAGGGTGGAATAGCGCAAGGATCTGGGATAATGTGTAAGCTGGGCATGTGGTTGCTGTGTCATCACGCTGGCGATCCGCCATCCATCGGGCGATCCATTGCAGCTGCGACGCCATGTAATAGTGCTCAAAGCAGGGCAACGCCAGGCCTCCCTGATTAGTGGGCAAGTACAACTTTTTCACTGCCACCCTGTGGCGGTTGGGACCCCAGATGAAATCCCTGGCTGTCTTTTCCAGCGCCGTAAAGAAGGAAGTAGGTACATAGATAGGCAGATTGGCAAAGTAGTACAAGAATCTCGGGAGGGCTACCATTTTAACCAGTGCTTCTCTGCCCACTACTGCGAGAGGGAGTGTGTTCCAGAACTGCATCTGGGATTTCACTGCCGTTAGCGCCCTTCCTAGATTACCATCAAAGAGGTCAAGCGGTTGACGGTACACTCGTATGCCTAAGTAGCGAAAGGTGTCCTCACACCATTGCACTTGCGTGCCATTGAGTGTAAGTGCTGGGTCGTGGCATCCCTCACGAAAGGCGTATAATTTAGATTTAGCTACGTTCACTCTTAACCCTGAGATAGACGCAAAGTCCCGCAGAATGTGAGGCAAACGCTCAGGCACCTGATGAATGTCATGCAGGTATATTAACAGATCGTTGGCGTACAGTGACACCTGGTGTGTGCCATCGCCCAGTGGTATGCCATCTTGCAGCTGTGTTCTCAACGCCTCAGCCAGTGGCTCCATGGCGAGCGCGAAAAGGAGGGGGGACAACGGGCAGCCCTGCCTCGTCCCACGCCGCACTTGAATCGCGCATGAGACGTAGGATCCCACCTTCACCATCACCACTGGGTTGGTGTAAAGTAGACGGGTCAACTGTAGGAAAGCAGGGTCCAGTTTGTATCTCTCAAGGGTTGCGAACATGTAATCCCATTCTAGAGAGTCGAAGGCTTTCTCAAGGTCTAAAATGAGACAGCCCGCTCTCGGCCATTCGCGTGTGGAGTAAGTTGCTATACGAAAAAAACGCCGCAGGTTGAGTGAGGTGTTTCGGGACGGCACGAAGCCGTTTTGATCCAAGTGCACGAGGGTGGGGACCGCTTGTGCCAGTCTGTCAGCTAGGAGTTTTGCCAATACTTTATAGTCGGTGTTTAGCAGGGCGAGAGGTCTATAGGAGCCCATATCAGATGGATCCCTGTCGGGTTTGGACAGGTGGGCCTCGCATAATAAAGGGGGAAGTCGCCCCTCATCTACAGCGGCTGCGTAGAAGGCATGGAGCAGCGGCACTAGCGACACTTGATATGCTTTGTAGAATTCTGCCGGGAGTCCGTCTGGTCCCGGGGACTTCCCTGTAGCTAGGGATGCGATTGCTGCTCTGATCTCCTCTGGTGAAATCTGCTCTCCCAGGGGTTCGTTTTGTGATGGCGTCGCCTCAGGTAGCTGTATCTGGCTGAGGAAGGCAAGGAGGGTATGGGGCTCTTGGCGCCCTCAGCGTTGGTATAGCCGAGTGTAGTGTTGCGTCAGAGCCATGTGAATATCACGCTGCGTGTACACCAAGATCCCTGTGTCATCCCGCAGCGCCGCGATTGGTTTGCGGGCGTGTTCTTGGCGGATCAGCCAGGCCAGAAGACGGCCCGCACGATCGGCTGTGGAGTGCGTGCGGGCGGTGTGTGCCGCATAGTTGTGGCAGCGGAGGCGCTCCATCAGGTCAGCATGCTGTGTGCGTAGTGTCTCGAGCTGTTGCCCATCTCTACCTCCTCCCTCCCCTTCCACCTCGTACTGTAGGAGTCTCTTTTCTATTTTACTCAGGTCGGAAGTTAGTGTCTTTCTGATATTCCAGGACGCGCTCATGCAATGCCCCCTCGTTGTAACCTTAAAGGCGTCCCATTCCATGAGTGTGTCCCCCGCTGTACCCTCGTTAAGTTAAAAAAATTCGAGAATCGCCGTGCCCAGAGAAGATCGGAATGAGGAGTCTTCTAGTGCCGCTGTTTGGAGTCTCCATGTTGGAGCGGGAGGGCATTCAGATTCCCAGGCGAATTGAAGTAGTTGGGGGTTATGATCAGAGTGTGTGCGGCCCAGATATTCAGTGCGGCGGACTAGGGGGAGTAGCGCAGGAGATCCCACTATTCTGTCCAGCCGCACATGCAGTCTGTGTACCGCCGAGTAATGTGAGTAGACCCGGGCATCTGTGTTGCTGGAGCGCCATATGTCTAATAACGCCCAGTGCGTTAGCCAGTCTGTGAGGGCCTGCGCATTAGACACTGCTGTGGTCTTGGACAGAGGCGGGAAGGATCGGTCCAGCCTTACACTAAGCACCGAATTAAAGTCCCCTCCCAGGAGCCAGGGGACCCCGCTCCAACCAGCTAAAATCTGTGAGAGGCTTTCTAAGAAGAGTGGCTGGCCGACATTCGGGGCATAGATAGAGCCTAGAAGGATTGGTTGGCCGTTTAGTCGCCCGTTTACCAGTGTGTATCGTCCTTCAGAGTCAACTAGTACCTCATCACTTGAAAATGGGACCCCAGCCCTAACCCAGATGAGTACCCCTCGAGCGTGAGCTGAATAGCTAGTGCCATGTACCTGGCCTCTCCACCTGTGGCGTAGGCGCCCTAGTTCTGTATGAGTCATGTGTGTCTCTTGAAGTAGCGCAATGTCTGCGGCTCTACGTCGTAAGTATGCATATATTGAGTATCTACGCAACGGGGTGTGCAGACCGCGCACGTTCCATGTGATTATGTTAACCTGTGTCAAGATTCCCGTATATCCTGACTGGAACTGTGTGGGGGGGCCCCCAAGGTGCGGCGTGTTTGGGTCCTTGCGAGCGTACTCCAACTCAGTGTTTCTAACAACAGGGTACTGGTATAAACTAAACTGTGCATAACTGGGAGGGCGAGTTCCGAAGTGGTATTCGTCCAAACTATAATGCCCGTTCAGGGCTTAAACTGTGTCAAAATGACGTATGGCGTGGGGGTGCGTGGCGTGAGTTAGTGCCAAGACTAATACGAGGGTGTGCAGCGTGTGTCGATCTGTGGACAGTATTCGTCCCTCTATGCCGGGGAGTTGTCACCCATTTCCCCAACCCGCGGCCTGTGTGTACGGCATTTGAAATGCGTGGCGTAATGTTTACGACCTGAGCGCAGCAATTGTGTAAAAGTCGCGTGCGGGTAGTGGCATCGTGTCATGTGGCATTAAAAATCAACATCATTAGCAAACAAAGCAATATTGATTTGTACTTTCGTGCGTAGCCCTCTACGTCGCTTTAAGCGATGGAAGTCTCTTAGATGATGTCATCAGAAGTTTGTGGGGTGACATCAGGCAGTCTCACCCCATCACAATCTTCAAGTCTAGGGGTGGACGAGCCACTGGCGGCCGTCGATTCAGAGGAACTGATTTCTCGGGCCGCTCGACGGACCTGAGACCCCAGTGATGCAACTGCTTCCAGGGCGTTGCGGCGCTCCATCTCACTCTGCTCCGGCCGCGGCGCCGCCGCCCCCGAGGGCATGTCTCCCGTTCTCTTCCGCCTCCTACGACGACGGGACTTCCTATTGCCTGGCCGAGCTACCTCCACACTCGAAGGGTGATGCCCTGTCCACAGGCCCGCCTCCTCCAGCCAGTCCCACGCCTCGTCTGGTGAGTCAAAGAAGCGGGTAATACCGTTGGCTACCACCCTCAGTCTGGCTGGGAACAACAGAGAGTATGGGAGTTCCAGGTCGCGCAGCTGGCGCTTCACAGCAGTAAAGGTGCTACGCCGCCTCTGCACCTGTGATGTGTAATCCGGGAACACCATGATCGGATTGCCATCGACTCTGAGGTCAGAGAGCTTGCGAGTTTCCCGTAGAACCGTGTCCCTGTCTCTATAGTTCAAGAGTTTGAAGAGGAATGGCCTTGGCCGAGCCCCTGGAGGGGGTTTTTGGGCTGGTACACGGTGCGCTCTTTCCACTACAAATTGTGGCGGTAATGTTCCCGGAGGTAAAATGTCTCGCAGCCAATGCTCTACATACTGTTCTGGGGCCCTGCCCTCTTCTCCTTCCGGCAGGCCCACCATGCGGACATTATTACGACGGGAACGTCCTTCCGCATCGTCGACTCGATCTTCCAGGGCGTGCATACGATCCAGAACGTCTTGCAGGGCCGCAGCGTGACTGTGGGTGACAGGCTTCAGTTCAGACAGTGACTGTGCCTGCGAGGGTACCTTCTCTGCCAAATTATGATGGTCCGCCCTTAAGAGAGTGAAATCAGATGCTACTTTGTCTATCCTGGCTTCAAGCGATGTTCGCGTTTGCTCCAGTGTGGCTCCAATTTTCTCGACCGCTGCTAATACCAAATCCAGTTTTGCCACCAGTGCCGCATTCGGCGTGTCCTTAGACGCACCATCTTCTGTGTTCGGTGGTTCCAGGGTAGCAGCGCGCATTGCGTTCTGCTGTGCATTGTTGCGAAGGTGGCCCATGGCTAGCTTCTGTGCGGAGAGCATTGACCCCAGGCACCGGGCAACCAACAATGGAGATCAAGTAAGGCTATTATCGCACAGCTGTTCCAGGTAGCTTACGTAGGGCCTACCCACTGGGGTCTCCCGGGGTCCGGTCTACAGCAACTTAACTCTCGGGAGGGGCTTCGCAGCAGCCGGCCGCAGCGCCACAGTCCTACGAATTGACTCCCGCAGTCGTCCAGGGTCCAGAGTACCTGCACAGACACAGCCGCAGGGGGCAGGTCTACCAGGAGTAGGGCGCAGGCCACGCTCAGCTACTAACCACCACTGCTTACGAGTTGCAGGGCGCGTCGTCGCCCCAGTCCGAATCTGCCAGTGCTTGGCCTGCCAGTAGTCCCGGCACAAAATTGTAATATCGTTGTGTCGCGGTACAGGAGTGAGGGCCCGCGGGTGCGGGGGAGAGGCCCTCAGCTTCGTCCAGGTCACTTCCAGGGACAAGGGAGGGACCGCAGTCTGCCGAGTCTGCAGCAGGCACCAGAGCGACAGCAGTAGCAGGACCGGCAGTTCTCCTCAACGTCTCGCCGGTATGTGTGTAGCGTTCGCGGGCCTGCAGATCACATCCACCAATGCCACGCTGCCAGAGCCTATGCCAGTAGGCCAACGGAGACTAGGCCCGGGTGCCAATGTGACCGTGGGCGCCCCCACGCAGTCAGGACCACGACAATCACAGGCAAGATTCTATGGAGCGAGGGAGCAGGTAACCAGGCCGCAGAGGGCGTTATGCAGGCGATCCTGGGTCTCCAGACGTGCGTCGCCGCTGAGCTGAGTGGGTGGCGTGCGACTGTAAGAGCGTGCGGCGGGCCACCCGGTCAGTTCAGTATATGACCCGGGGTCCACGTTAGGTCCGTCCGGTCACCAATAGAGGGGGTCCACCCAGGGTGCCCTAGTGCAGCTGGCGGCGGAGGAGGGCGCGAGGCACAGGGCACTGCGCTAATGTAGCAGAGGCGGGGGCGGCAGCAAGCAGCGTACCTGTTCCGGAGGTCCTGTAGACTGGGTCGGCGGCTCCAGCGATGCCGGTGTGTTTCAGGCTGTTTGCGATGGGGAGCTGCTGGGGCCAGTCCCACAGTTCAAGACCGCATTGCACCGCGCACCACACCCCAGTGTAGGCGGCAGCGTGCATCGCGGGGACCGCAGGGCCCAATCTCCACAGACGTGGGCCTGGGCTAGAGGTGCCCTGGCTCCCGAGTCTCTCTAGGCGTAGTCACTGGCTGCGGTAACGCCCGCGTGCTTTAGTTGTCCCCTAGTGTGATGGCCTACAGTACAGGGCAGCAGGGGATGCTCCGGCGAGGCAGGCCGCGTGGTTCTGTATTCCGCCGCGTTGCGCCCGCTCCTCAGGGCCTCGCCTCCTCCACACCACCGGTTACAGTTGGTAGGCCCCCCCAGGGCCAGATACGGGCCGCGGCGTCTTCCCGCCGATGGTGTCCGTGGCGATGGAAGTCCTAGTGATTGTGCGGCCCTTTTCCAATCCTCGGGGGGGGGAAAGGTCCCCTTGACACGGGGTTGCTGCGGGGTTTTAGTCAAAGCGGGCTATGGGATGACGCGGCCGCCGCTCGGCGAGGCAGGTCGCAGGCCTTCACTGCAATGCGACGGGAGTCAGGCCTACCGGAGGGTCCAAGGCTCAGGTTGCAGTGTTCCGGTGAGGGAGCCAGAAGGCAGCAGGAGGGCAGCGGCTGCTGTCCGGAGTCCACCGAGCGACGCCTCAGATATAACGCAGTTCGCCGAGGATCGGCGCGCCCACCGCAAACCCGTGGCAGTCAGGTTGCAGTGCGGCGCTCGACTCCCCGCCGAGTAGGCCGCAAATCGTCTCTCGCTGGTTCCGCCACTCACGGCCGCTTCCAGTGCAATTGAGAGACCTCAGCAGGAGCCGCGGGTCGACGCCATCGCTCTTCCAGTGTTTGATTGCACGGATGGGTCGGATGCAGGATACTGTGCAGGAGAACAGAGGGATTCAACAAGGAGCGCTAGTGAGTTGCGTCCGCCATGTTGGCTCGCTGGCCACGCCCCCTCTTGAAGGATACTCTCTTCTCGATGGGGAGCCAGTGGAGGTCTTGTAGGTACTGATCAGTAAATCGAGAAATGGAATCTCTGAATTGGAGATGGAGCTGGTGAACTTGAGGTAAGGGTTGAAGGTGTTGATCCACTCAGTGAAGGAGTCACAGGTGTTTCTGTTGCCCTTCCAAAAAGACTAGGATGTCGTCTATGTATCTCTTCTACAGCAGGATGTTAGTCATAAATGGGTTGGTGGCACAGAGGATGTGTTTTGATTCAAAGTCTGCCACATACAGGCAGGCAGACTGGGGGCAAATGTACTCCCATCGATGTCTCCTGTACCTGATGATAGAGCTGGGTCTTGTACAAAAAGAAGTTATTTTTGAGGGCGATAGTGGCACACTCGGTGATGAATTCTGCTGGAGTGGGGGTGGGAAGGTTGGTCGTTCTCAAGAGGCTTTCCACCACTTCCAGTGTAGCGTCGTGGGGGATGTTTGTATATAGTGCCTCTACGTCCAGTGTCATGAGGAAGGTCATCTCTCCTGGGTCCTCGACATTGGCAATGAGGTTCAATACATCCTTAGTATCCTTGAGGTAAGAGGTGATGGTCTGGACCAGAGGTCGAAGGAAGTAGTCGCAGAACTGGCTGAGCGGTTCCAGTACAGATCCTATCCCTGAGACGATCAGTCCTCCCGGGGGCGGGCATGTCGCCTTGTGGATCTTGGGTAGTATGTAGAAGTATGGGGTTACTGGTGTCTCATTAACTAAGAAGGCTGCCTATTTCTTAGATATCTAAGCTTGAAGCTCAGCTGAGTGGGCTAGATTCTGGATCCTTTTTTGGAGACTGCTCGTGGGATCGGTATCTATCTTCGCATAGTAAGCAGTGTTAGCCAAGTACCGCTGGGATTCACGGTCATAATCTTCCATGTTCATGATGACAGGTGCTTTGCCCTTGTCAGCAGGTTTGATGATGATGGTTTCGTCCTGGGTGAGGTTGTTGAGGGCTGTCTTCAATCTGGTGGGGAGGTTGTTGTAGTTCTTGTTCTTTTTCAGTTTGCCCACATCCTTAAGGACAGCCTTTTCAAAGGTGAGTATTTCACTCGGGGTCATGGCTGTTGGAGTAAAGGTAGATTTGGGTCTCAGGCCTGTATCTGTTGGTGTGGTGATGGATTCATATTGGAAAAATTAGTGAAGTCTAATTTTACGGAAGAACTGGTGTAACTCACTAGAGAGGCGGAAGCAGTCGTCTCGTGGAGTAGGGACGAAGCCCAAGCCCAGTTGTAGTGCTTTCGTCTCATCTTGATCCAATGTCCTGTCCAATAAATTCACGATCAGGTTCGTCTGGATGTTTGGCTCGGTGTCATCCGCTGGTTGTCCGTTTCCTGCCACTGAACCTACTTGTCGTTTCTTCGCCTTCTTCCTCTGCCTCTGCCCCTACCTCTGCCCCAAGAAGGATGAGGGATAGGGTTTTGGAAGAATGGTGGATAGGGTTGCTGCCCAGTGAAACCTGAGTACCACATTGGGTTGCCGGCTGGTTGCAGGGGTCCGTAGAAGCTGTACATCGGGGGAATCAGGAGTAACCCCTGGCGGCCGCTGTTGCCGTGGCGGCTCTCGCTGCTGGAATTGCTGTGTGAGGATTGGTATGATCTATTGGATGAGGTGGAACCATCATCTGAGGACTGGTCGCTCCCAGAGGGTTGGTAGTCTTCCTTTGTGTAGGGATAAATGCGTTCCCTATTGAATTTGGGGATGTCCGTCTGTAGTTTTTGTATTTTTTGCTGCATAAGATAGTCTTTATGCTTGTTGAGCTCAGAATTAATCTCTGCCAAGCAGGACTTGTAGACTGAGATACTGATGGAAAAGCAACAGCCACTCTCTTGAAGGCCTTATGCGCAATAAGCAAGAGAAAGACCATCAGCATTTTTTGGCTCTTCGCCAAGTGATTGAAGTTTACTGCAAGGTGTGTGTTGTCACACACCTGTCGTCCTCGCACAAACCCTGCCTGGAACAGAAAAAACTGTCGGCTAACCTGGTGTAATCTAGTGATCAGGATCTTGGTATAGATTTTTGCGTTGTTAAGAGCCATGGGGTGCTATGGACTTCATAATTTGGAGTCTTTGGCAGGTGTTAGGAGAACCACGTTGGTCAACTCCATCATCATATCAGTAACCCTCTCCACCACCCTATGTGATTATAGAGCCTTGCTATAGGATCGTCCAGGGCGTCTTGGAACATTTCATAGAACATCCCATAGAACATCATTGTGAATCTATCAGGGCCTCAGGCCTTTCGCTGTTATATTTAAGGTTATGTTTTCGTATGCTGCCAAGAAGCATCTGTGTATCAGCGCTGTACAAATAAATTATAACATAATATAACATCTGTCTCACCTATCATCATAGGCCCAAAAGCGAAAGCCACATTATAAGAATAATGGTCAGATGATCTCAGACTATAATTACTATGAGGCATAATACCAGGATCCACTTGAGCACATATTGTCACATCCCTTTAAAATGTTAAGAGTCATTGATAGTGCCTATGCCAAGTACATATGAGTTCACATCAAGTTGTCTTAAGAAAGTGACAAGAGCAGAAAATGAACTAAAAAACCTGGCATATATAAAAAGTCAACAAAGTATGTCTTAGAATCCTTTCTGATTTGCTCGAATGCCTCTATGTTATGATCTCTTCCATAACTGGGTTGACTTTATGAAGGCCTAATGTATGCACAATTCTTGGAAATCAATCCTCTTTATTGATAAACCTACTTACTGAATTCAAAATGCCCAGGACTGATACATTAAGAGAATAACAACTTGAGAAAAGTCAATCCAACTCCATATTACACTGGACCAGGATAGGACAACCAATTGGTTCTAGTGGAAGCTCCAAAGTTTGATACCTAATCAGGAGGTTTTATGTTGAAGCCCAATTGATGATAACAATCTATGCAGGTAGTCAGTAGAAATGACTACCTCTAACATTTATTTCATGGTACAAATCACACGAGTTTACATTGCAGCTTGGCAAAACCCCACTAAGGCCTGATTTTAAGTCAGTCGTTTTTTCTTACCCATGCGTAAACCTCTATTTACGCACGGGTCAGATTATGAGTTGAGTGTTATTTAACGCACCCGATAATTATTGAATGCATTAAACACCTCAGCCATTGTTACATTTCGGCTGGTCAAACCTGTCGTAATTTAACAGGAGAAAACCATTCGGTAATTACTGTATCATGCGGATTTTGGTGCGTTAAACACCAAAAAATGCATGTTATTCCTCAGAAACTCATAATAGGAGCTATTTATCGTACCCGATAAATCAATACTCCTGTGGTACTGTTATTTACCAGCTGCGATAAATAGCACCTATGCTTGTAATCAGGCCCAAAGTGTAAGGGAAGAGCTAGAATTTTATCCTATTACACCACTAAAGATTTTTCCACACCCCTTGACAATACAAGAGAAAAACAGGATTGTACTATTGAATATCAACACCAACAATATTGTGGCATAATAATATTGAGGGGCAAAATATTGAAAGGTAAATGCATATAGGAAAGTAAAGATTTAATATTGCTAACTCCACCTCAATGTACATGTAAGATATGTGTACCACATAGGTACATATAAGTGGAGTTAGGTATAGAAAATCTAGACTTACTTACCTGTCGATATTTTATTTTTGATATTCTGTCCCAGTGATAATTTTGATTCAATATTCAAAAACCGACACCGAAAAACAGGCTTCTGAAGATGGGGAGTGGGGTGGATTGTTTGAGAACCTAATGTGTGTACATAAATACATTGTAGTTCCTATGCACTGGTGTCACTAGGAATAATGTAATGATATGCAGCAATGTGAAAAGAAGTTGATTGCTTTAATAGCATTATCTTAATTATTTCAACTAAAAGCCTTCTTATACTCGCCACAAGGTGGCGCAGATTCCAAATGTGTGTATATTGAAAGGGTGCTGAAGTTAAGCGGAATTAGCAATTTCCTGCAGCACTAAATTGAGCAATGTGCTAGAATCCTAAAGGTGTCTTGAATAAATCCATAAAACAGCATTAGTGACAACTGCAATTCAACTGTTTCTCAAGTTGAGAAGGATTTTAACAGAGAAGTGTTTGTGTAAGGTATGGATTGAATTAGAATATATAATGTGCCCTGTAGCCCAGCACAACATCATCAGTGGGAGTTCCGCATTACTGAGAAAGGATCAGTGAACAATTTATAATCAGGAGAATGCATTGACTTGAGCAAGGGGAGATTAGATGCAGTTCCCTTTTATTCATAGCTGCAGCCAAATATGTTAGGCCTGCGCTATTTATTCTTAAATTGAACCAAATTTCAGCTGGTCTAAAAAAGAATTGTGACTGACCACACCAGAAAGGTTAAGTGTGCAATTCTGCTTCCAGATGGAGGCTGGAGTGTAGTGGGCAAACTTGAGTAAAGAGGTAAGGTGTGGTGTACATGCAGACGTGTAGAATACAAGCTAACGTTTACATTTCTGATCAAGGGGCAAAGCAGGTCTGAATTGTGGGAGAGGCTGGGTGGGTAAAGTGGAATAATTCATTAGCCACTAGCACTGAATTTTCTGAACCACACATGGAATCCCGGAACACTTTTAACAACACAAACATAAATATGTCTATAAATATACACACACGCACACAGCTTTTGTGTAGAAAAGCCAATTTAAAACATTAAACAAACACCTTTTGCCCGAAGAAGGATATATTGGACACCTTTCTGTTTTTTTTAAGAAGCCAGGTATAACTTAAAAAGTCACTAATAGCGACTAGGAAAATACGAATAGTGATCAAGTAAAATGTTTGAAAAAAACTTTTTTTTTTTTAAAGAAAATGGAAATCAGTGTAAAATATAAAGAGAAGCTAAAGGCTGGAAAAATGGCACTGCTCAATTAAGAGAAAGCACACTCCCCCCAACATCCCATTATGCTATGTCAGTGACAGTTACCCCGGTTCTTTTTTCTGGCACACAGTTTGTCTTTTTTGTCTTTTTTTCAATTGAAATCTTTCCAAACTTTTCAATTGCTGTTTCACATAAAGTCGTTTGACACTAGGAGTATTTTTCCTCACATTCTTGGAAGGAACTGTCTTTTCGCAAAATGCCATTGCTTTTTGTGAATGCCTTCTTGTGGCAGGAAAGGCATAATCAGATCCTTATAATCTCTGCATTGTCTGTTTTCCTGAAGATCATCGTCTTAAAGACTGTCATCACTGGCAATAGATATTCAAGATGACCCTGAAGGACAGGTAGAAGATCCTGCTTCCTGGTCTGGAGCGCCTTCTACTGCAACTGAGACTACTGTCTCCAGAAATCCCCCAAGAGGAGACCTAAAAAGAGACATTATTGTGAAAGTCTCCTGCATGGTGTACAACAATGTTCCCATGTTTTTTGATTTTGGACATTGCTGTACGATAATCCAGTATGTGCATGTAGACCTGTCTCTTAAAAAGAGTGAATTCCTGGACTAGAGAGGCACACCAAGCATGCCATCATTTGTTTGACAGTGGATTGCCATTGCTGTCATGGGTTTAGCATTTAGAGTGGTGGCGGCAGCTTACAGTGTTTTGTCAATCAGTAGTTGTGGCTAGACCTTTTTATCTGTGTCATTGGAGTGGGGGCCTACTCATGTAAAGTTCTGTTTCAAAGCACTAACCCAGATCCTGGCGCTAACATCTTAAGTGTATGTGTGGCCTCTGGCCTGTGTGGTAAATGCATTACGTGTATGAGTGAACCAATGTAGTGGAGGACGGCGGGTTCCTTTTTGGAAGCCCCTTGACTATTCCTGTGCAAAAGATGGAGGTGAGGTTGTTTTCTCAGACAGTGGAAGTGTATAGCTTACATTCCTGAAGCTGAATGGAAGATACCCAGACACAGAAGAGGGCAAAGAGGAGGCAGGGTCCTTTTAGAAATGTTATTAGGTCCTTTTGGTGAGAAGAGCTGCTGATAGTCTTCCTGAGCACTGACATTTGGTATATGATGGAGATGAAGGATAGGACTGCAGTCTCTGTTGTTCAAGGTGAGAATGGTCTTTTAGGTGAGGCCAGCGTTTTTTCTTTTTCCTGAACACTGTTCATTGTGGCTGCTGATAGCCAGGTGCAGAAAGCTCACATCTCTTTGTACCTCTGTTGTAGGTACTCCGGGCTGGAGACTATCCTGCTGTGAGGAGCATCACTCTAGAGTAAACACAAAGGCTGTGTCTTAAGAAAAGCCTGGAAAGAACACTTGAAAGACGAACTACCCCAAACTGGTTCTGAAAGGGCAGACAGAGAATCCATATCCCGTCTGCTTTCACTGTATAAAAGTGGGAGCCACTGACCCACTTGTGCTTTCTGTTACAAGTTCTTTTTGACCATGGAAGGAAGTGCTCAGCAAAGTACTCGGAGGACTACTATGCAACCAGAGCTGGTGTCTCCATGTCAGCCAGTTTCTCAGAGTTTAGGGGACATCACCCGAAGTCTTGACCTGAAGGAAGAAGCAGTTTTCCTGACCCGAAGCCCTTGGAAAGTAACCTCCCTACTGAGAGAGGGAAAGAGCTGGCCAACCCTGCAGGAGGTGTGTCTGGCCAGGGAGCGCCAGAAACATTGTCTTGACCGGGTTCATCCAAACAGAAAGACTTAGGAGAGTGATCTGCATGCTCGAGGAAACGTGATCGCAGTCTCTCCGGACGAGTGGTCCTATTCAGGAACCGTGGTACGTTCGACCTATGCTGCTGCATGAACAAAGTATGCCCTAGTGATTTGCACCTGCTGCATCAATGAAGTGTGTCCAAGTGGACTGTGCCGCTGCATCAACAAAGTGTATCCAAGCAGAATGTGCCATTGCAACAACGAACTGTTTCCAAGTGGACTGTGAGGCAGCAACAACGTACTGTGCCTCAGAGGGTTGTGCTTCTGCACTAACAAACTGTTTCCATGGTAGGGTTGCACCAACCCACCAACAACAACTATGGCCTCTGTCCCAGGGCCCAAATCCCCATCTTAGAAGATGGCTCGCTATCAGCTGGAGGCCTGCATCTACCCTGGAGCGCTCCATGCCTGCAGACTCTTGGCTGCGGCTTCCACTGCCGAGGTCGAACCCAGAGTGCAGGAAAACCTCCAGCTGGCACGTGTCATCCTGGAAGAGGGAGCACACCAGACGCATGCTTCGGGTTCTCATCATCTGCTCAAGAGGGACTGGGCGACTCTACTGTGGTGAGAAATAATATTTGAGGACTGCTGACCAAACTGAGGGCACAAATTAGTAAAAAGGGGTATCTCCTGTGATACATACCAAGAAAGACCTCCAACCCAGAAAGGGGGGAACCTACATAGCCTATGCAGGAAGTGAGCAAGAGGGAGGACACAGGACACTAGGCATAGTTGCCCCAGTGCCAGTGAAGCATTTGGACCTCTAGACTGTTCTGTGAAGTATTGACTTTTCTGTGTGTATTAAAGTGGTTTTCTTTATCAAAGGAAAGCATTGGTTTGGATAATCGGTTACTGTGCAGTAGGAGAATTGTTGACTTCTGAGCACCCCCACACTCCCTGCCTTAGAAGCTTGTGACTGTTGATCATTGCTACCACTGAGAGTCATGTGCTACGGGGGTTGTTCTTTTCCTAGTTTTGCATGACTACAGTAGGATAGACCCTGGGGCATCAAAGGCAAATGACTGCAGCCCCTGTGGCTGAGGCCCAGTAAATGTTGCATGCCCTGTGCCCCCACCCTCAACGGGGCTTGGTAGACATGTTCCTCAGAAGCAGCAATGCTCCCACTCAACGCCAAGGTTCATGACGTCATAGATGGGCATGGAGGAAACATGCTGGCCACTAAGAGCAAGGACCACTATCAAGATAATCGATGTCCAAGCACAACTAGTCATCAAAGCATCAGTCGAGAATCACTGCCCAATCGCCATGGAAGGTGGGCTCAACGTTGAAACATGATACCCTGTTAAAGACATTGATGGCAAGCAGATTCCTGCACCTTTTGGTTGACTGAGTACATTAAATGAAAAGTAGAAGGTTTCCTGAGGAATCTGTGTCCAAGTATTCAAGGACTAGTTCGCCAAACCCTGAGCTGAAGCCAATGGTACATCTTTCACTTTCTCCGTCTCCAATGAGGTCTATGTTTTCATGCTCATCACCATAATCAGTAGCCTCTTCTCTTGCGTTTCTTCAAGCACCTGCTACACCGCCTGTTCCTTAGATTCCGACTCAGCCTATGGCTCAACTGTTCCCTATGACTACTCCTGAGGGTTTACATACAGGTCCTCATAAACAGCCAAGATCGCTTGCCAAAAGTTGTTATAGGTGTTCACACTCATGGCATTGTGGACTTTTCAGGAAGCGTTTCTGAATACCTATGCTCCATCCAAGGTTTATCGCCTACTTTGGCAGAGGCTCCTTCTTGAGTGTCACCTGCCAATGACATCACAACTTTCAATAAAGCTCTAGTTACAGGGGAAGCAAAGCTCAGTATTCTGATGCCTATTCCACTATTGTTTACATCATTAATATTTTGAGATTCTGCATTGGTTGACCTCCAGACCTCTTCTGCCTCGGGAACTAGGACTCCTAGAACCGGCAATGCAAATGTTCCTTGCTCTTGCATCTGCAAAGTCTGCTCCCACTAAGTTTCTGAAAAAGGGCAAGCAAGACCTCTTGTTCCTTCACACTGACCCTCAGCCAAACTCTGCAATTGTGTCTGTAGCACGGAAACTTCATGCCAGAGAGCCTGCATCCACTGTTCTTCCTGACAAGCAAACATCCGGATTCAATGGGCAGTAAGAAGTGTGTGATCTCTGCAAATGCAATGAGTGCTGCTAGCACTATGGTCTTGCTAGTCAGTTACGACAGGTTCTGTGGGATCCTCTTCAGGGTTTCACTAAAATGTTGCCTTGAGGGAACAGATATTATTATTAAGAAGACTTGCACAAAGGGATGCTGGTCTCCAGGTAATTATTCCGACTGCTGATTCCTCTTATCTAACACCTTATGGGTCTTGCCATTATTAAACCATGAGATTTCATTGTTGACTTTGGTAGACTGGCTAGACTCAGCAACAAACTATTAATTCTTCCCTTGTCAGGCAATATTTTATTTGGAACACGTGCAGATGATGAGATGAATTGTGTGAATATGTAATGGAAACATTGATGCCTGTGGTCCTTGAGAAAAAGACAAAAAATAAAAAAATACCATTACAAATCCTTCACCAGGCATTATTACCTGCATGGGTTCAAACCTTTCAATGTGCAGGCAGCAGTTTCAACCACAAAGGCAACATTACCATCACCGTAAACACTCTACAGGGGGAAGTGGCCATCAAGTTTTGGTGACCACAGGAAAACCAACAGCAAAAGAGTGATTCTTCACTTTTACTTTCTTCGTTAGTCACTCTGGTGAGAAAAGCATCATAAACCTTCTGAAATAGTGGCAGAAAATAATTAGATACGGATGCAGAATACTGTGCTGTATGGCTACATAATGAAGTCACCTCCAAACATACCATAGGGATAGTGTTAACAAGGTTAGATCTTTCTGACACTAATCCAGTTGACTAGCATCAAAGCGAGAACCCCTACAGCACCACGAGTACCTATTTCTTGTATAAGTCAACAACATACTGATTCCATTGGTAAGAATCAGCCATGACCTTTAGCAAATGTTGGGTAGTCGGTTCCTCTGGCAAAAAAGCACTGGATGCCTCTTTATACCTTTACTTTTTATTTCATTTTTCATATTTGGTGGCCATCCCAAGAACAAGCTGGGTGCGCACATGAACTCCTCCTCTCATCTTCCCCCATTTTCAGTCTTGTTTCCATCCATTCATTATATCAACATATCAAAATACACTATAATATATGTAATATGACACTCATTTACCTGAAAAACTCCCAAATGTTTGACTTGAGCTCCACAACTGACTTATTTGTCACTGCAGTGATCTGGTATCCCTGACCAAGTTGTATTGTCCCGGGGGAAGATAAAGAGATTTAATTTAGCTGCAACATCTCACTGCCTTGAGCTCAAGTATAGGAGTATTTTATTGTTTGTACTGCCCTGTAAATCTCCCACAATCCCCTGAAGTGTTTTCCTGAGTTTCAGCCAAATGTTCTAGACTACCTTTCCTAATAATGACCTTGCCTTCTCTCGCCAGATGGAACTCACTCCCAGGCACCCCTTCATAGTATGTATCAAGCCCCTTTTACGCAAAACATCTAACACAATTACAAGGGGAAGGGAACACACTTCCTTTCATCCCAACACAGTTCACTCAATTGCATTCTGGTAAATGCAGAATGCTTACTTCAAAGTTGCTGTAGTTCTTCACCAAAGTTGGTGAAGGTAGTGATTTTATCTCTAGACACGTGTTTCAGAATTTATCCCCTCATCAGTACAGAGCAGAAGTGGTAAAGAGCAGAGAAAAGTCACCTAGGGTTGCTGAAATGCTGCCCATATCTTCACAGGTCTGTTTAAAATGCTTCCTTGAGCCAGCAAGCTGATGAGCTTTTTAAGACGCACCTGTGTGCCTGTGAGTGGTACTGAGACCCGTGAAGACTTAGGCAGCATTTCCAGTAACCCCAGATGAAACAGGTTTTAACATCTACTGATGAAGGATGAAATCCAGAAACACAGGTCTAGAGATGTACAGCACTATCTGCAGCAACTTTGGTTAAAAACTACAGTTAATACTGAAGTAAGCGCTAATTGTGTTCTGTATTCACCATAATGCAAAGAGGCGAACTGTGCTGAGATGTGAGGCAGTGAGCGCCCAACCCCCCTTCTATCTAACACAATTATGTGCACGACACAACTCCATTTTTATTTTTAATCTTTATTTTTTAATGTTTTCTTTTATGTAACTGATTGCTCGTGAGACATGGTCCACTTTTCGCCCAGGTTCAAATGTAAAGCTCTTTTTTATATAGGACTTTTGCAGCAAACACTTACAGCGTCAGGCGGAACGAAATTAACATATGCTTTCATGAGTTAATTTTGTTCTGCTTGATTATTAGTTAGGTTTCTTCACACCAGGAAAAATCGGGTATGGAAGAAGAAGAATCGGTTAAACCAACTGGAAAATCACACGAGACCTTTTTTTCTGACAAAATGTATCCTCTTCCCTCTCCTACTACCCCCACCTCCCATCCTACAGAGAGCTTGCAGCATATAATTACCACCTGCTCAAAGCAGGTGATAAATGTTTACCTTAAGCCCCACGAAATTGGGAAGGGAATTCTGTGCGGTTTGAAGGCCCGAGAACCCAGCCCCACCCCATGTAATTCCCCATTCCTTGGAGTTTAACTAATAATTGCACCGTACTAGCCAGATTTACTGCACAGTTTTAATACATTTGCATACAAATTTACCATGAAGTAAATCTGCCCCAGTACTTCACAATTTGTAATTGGGGCCTTAGTATCTAAATTGAAGCAGCTTTTCAGTCTCACAATAACTCCACCCAACTTGTCTCCCACATCTACCTTGATGCCATGGATCTCGTTGATACAATTAATTTCACCAGTTAGTAGATAACCAATTTCTCCAATATTAAGCCTCATTTTGAATCAACAGAAATTAAACTGATAACTAATTAAGTAAATTCTAGCCCAATTCCCCAACTATTGTCAGCTAAGCATCCTATTTTAGAGTTCTCCTGGCATGAATCTCCATAAGTAGTCCCACCTCCAGAAAATCAGGATGTCTACCTCCTCAGATAGTAAATGTTGTAATTTATAGAATTTAAGCACTTTGCTGTCTGCAGCAGACGGTTACAGATGTTCACAAAGTGTAATTCAAGACCCTGTTTTTTTCCATGAAACGATGAACCATCTGCTTCAAATTGACCATTCAAATCTTTAGACTCCAGGTCATGTTATAAGGCAGCTCCCTCGTCCTTTAGCATTTTGAGGTTTAAGTTGATATTAAAGTATGTTGCATAATTCACTTACCAATTTTAAAACCTCATCCGACGTCTTCTGAAAACAACTGTCCATTAAAGTCTCCAGTTAGGAATATTTAATCCAAACGGAATTTATCTGGTAAGATTTCTTTCTACAACCAGAACTTTCTTTAGCAGGGGCTTATTAAATGCTTATTGGTAATAGCCTGATAAATATAATCATGTATGTTAGCTGACTCAGTTGCTTTCCAAGACAACTATTCGCCTCTGGTGTACTATCATCAAATCTATTAAATACATATTTTGATCAGAATAATCCTTTGCTGTCTCCTTTGTTGCTTTGTAGTTAAGTATGGAATAGTGCAGACAAGCTGGCTTTATTTTAAATCCATTTCTAAAAACTTTTGTGGTCAAAACTGCCCTATAAATTCGACTGCATTGTATCATTTATACAGCACTCCATACCTCTAATGGGGTCGCAAAGTGTTTCGATGTGCATCGGATTCCTAGGTCCCCAACAGCTAAACAGTATTGGTTGTAGTTTGACCTTTATGGAAAATGTCAAGTATGGTGTATAAGGGTTGGAAACGAGCTTTAAACATAGTGTGTTTCTGCACTTAGGTATGAAGTGTTGCGGAGAGTATGAGACTAAACACAGTATTGCGATCAGATACTTAACATCTCTTGGGAGGGCTGAATTATACCATATGAACCTCTTCTGATGTGGATCAGTGATACCACATGTAATATAATATACTGGTCTACCCAAGAGTGAGAAGCACCCGCTCTACAGGCAAAGTTACACAACCAGAGAAAGTGTATGTTGTGCACCCGAAGTGGCATAAACCCCAGTTCTAGGCATGAAGAAACCAGAGAATGATATATGCAGTTCACCCATGAGTGACAATAGCCTTAGTGATGACAGCACAGTTAATCAACCAGAGAATGCTATGTAGGGTCCGCACAGAAGACACATAAGCTCTAGTCCTGCCAGCACAGTTAGGCAATACCCACCCAACAGTGATATAAGCCAAAATTTCTGCACCACTGTTAAGCAACTAGAGAATGCTATATTGAGCTCAACCGCTAATAACTAGAAAAGCAAGACCAGACGAGACAGGTAAGGAGCACCGACGCTCTAGGCACAGTTCTGCAGAGTCAGGTTCGACTTCGTGCCTCTCCAGTTTCCGAGATCCAGAGCGGCCCCCGCTCAAATAAAGGAATATTTTGAGTATTTGAGCGGGCCGACCCCTCTGGTGGGCCTTTGGGTCCCACGGGTTGGAAGGGGCCCCATCGGATTAGACGCAGTTGGCCCGTGCCATGACGCCGGTGGGGTCTCATGGATCCGGGTTGACGCTGGTTGTGCCAACGCGACCATCCCCAGCATCAGACCCAAACTCGGTGACTTCGGCGATGCCGGCGCCCACCGGCAGTGAGAGACCTACTCTTATACCTGACGACTTGGAGTCGGATAGGCGTCGCTCGACGTCAACTCTGGCGCCAATGGAGCCCAGAGGTTCCACGTTGTTGCCTGTGCATTTTGAGGAAATTTCAGGCATGGTTGAGGAGTGGGAGGGGTCTATGGACCCTTTAGAACAACAAATAGACCAGATGGACTGGTATGAGGATCTGGGGGAAGCCAGTGGACTGGACACATCCCTAGATACTAGCATGCTCTCTCCACCGACTGTGGCTACGGAGGAGGGGGCTTCTTATACCCTGGTGGTAAGGAGGGCGGCAGGGGTCCTTGGACTGGAGCTGCCCTCTATCCAGGTCATGACTAATCTCTTGACCGAAGTGCTTCAGCCTGGGGCTTCTACATCCGAACCCCTTTTGCCCTTTAATGAAGCACTGACAGATGTCCTTCTGGGCTCGTGGTCCAAGCCTAGCACAGGGGCTCCTGTAAACAAGACAATTCCACGCTCCATCGCCCTGCTCCGGGCGACCCAGGGTTCCTCAGCCAACACACACCCCTGAAAGTTTGGTGGTTCAGGCTTTGACGTCCCATGGCCCGTTCCTTTCTGCACCTTCGGATAGGGAATCCAGGAGGCTGGATACACTTGGGAAGAAAATGTTTTCTTATGCCAGCCTGGCATTGTGGTCTGTGAATACCGTATGGTTATTGGTCCGTTTCTCCCATACCCTTGGGAGACGGTTGCGCAAGTGCTGCCACAGGTTCCGGAGGAGGCCCGGGCAGTACTCTCCCAGGCGGTGCAGGATGGGAGAGATGCAGCAAAATTCACCCTTATGTGTGGCCTAGACACGACTGACTCACTGGGCAGAGCGGTTTCGTCGACGGTGGCCTTAAGGCGCCACGCCTGGCTCAGAACATTTGGCTTCTCGAGTGATGTCCAGGCGAATCGCAATGACATGCCCTTTGACGGAACTTGTCTTCAAGAAAACAGACTTGGCCTTGGAGTGCTTCAAGGATTCTCGTGCTAGGGCCAGATCCTTGTGCCTCTCAGTTACACCTCGTGGCAAGTCTAGCTTTCGCCCCTTTCGCGGCTATGGAAGGTGTTTTCAGCCACGTCAGCTGTATCCCAGCCACCGTCCCGTGCAGACTTTCCAACTTGTGCGAGGACGTAGAGGCGGTTCATTCCGACCTTTGAATGGTAGCTAGAAATCGTCTGCCACCCAGCCCTCAACAGCTGTAGCCTCCAAGCACTCCTAGTTTGAGTCTGCAAGACCATTCCACCCCAGTTGGAGGGAGAATTCATTACCATCTCTTCCACTCAAGGTGCATAACATCGGACAAATGGGTCTTGAAGATAATTCAGGATGGCTATTCTCTGCCTTTTCTTTCTTTCCCTCCACCTATACCGCCAATTCAGGAACAGCATATAGCTGAGGATCATATAGCTTTACTCCAAGAGGAAGTTACAGCTCACCTGGCCAAGGGAGCTATAGAGAGGGTTCCGATTTCAGAAGTAGGCATCGGTTGTTATTCCCGCTATTTTCTGATTCCGAAAAAGAACACAGGGTTGCGACCCATTTTAGATCTTCAATCTCTTCCACAAAAAGGAGACGTTCAAGATGCTCACGTTGGCTCAGATCTTGTCTGCCCTAGACCAAGGAGACTGGCTGGTAGAGTTGACTTACATGATGTGTATTTTCATATTCCCATCTTGCCTGCCCATAGACGTTACCTGCGGTTCAAGGTAGGCCATGAGCACTTTCAGTTTACCATGCTACCTTTTGGTCTTACCAGCGCCCTTTGGGTGTTCACCAAGGTGATGACTGTGGTTGCAGCTCATCTGAGCAGGTTTGGGGTTTCAGTCTTCCCCTACCTCAATGACTGGCTGTTGAAGGTGCCTTCACCCCAGGCTGTCGTCTCCCACCTCCAGACTACGGCGGACCTCCTGCATTCACTGGGGTTCTCTATAAACGTGCTGAGGTCACACCTGACTCCTTCTCAGATGCTCCCTTTCATCGGAGCTGTTCTGGACATGGTGCAGTTTCAGGTTTTTCCTCCCGAACAGCGAGTCCAGCATATTCAGGTTATGATACCAATATTTCAGCCTCTATCCTGGATTTCGGTGAGACTGACTCTGAGGCTGCTGGGCCTCATGGTCTCATGCATCCTGTTGGTAAATCACGCCAGATGGCGCATGCGGGACTCTGCACTGGGACCTGAAGTTCCAGTGGGCACAGCATCAGGGGAATCTCTCCGATATGGTCCAGATCTCGGAAAGAACTGCAAAAGACGTGCAGTGGTGATTGACGAACCGCGATTGGGTCACAGGCAGACCCCTCTCCCTTCCCCAACCAGATCTCACAGTAGTGACAGATGCGTAACTCCTGGGATGGGGCGGCCATCTGGGAGAGGTGGAGATCAGGGGACACTGGTCTCCGGTGGAGTTGGGGCTCCACATCAATTTGTTGGAGCTTTGGGCGATCCAATTGGCATTGAAATAATTTCTTCCCTCTGTTAAGGGGAAGTTAGTGCAGATGTTCACTGACAACACCACCGCCATGTGGTACTGCAACATGCAGGGCGGGGTGAGGTCATGGATTCTTTGTCAAGAGGCTCTGCCTCTCTGAACATGGCAGGAACAACAGTCGTAACCCTGGTGGTTCAACACCTGCCATGTTCTCTGAATGCCAGGGCAGACAAACTCACCTGCCAATGCCTAGTGGATCACGAATGGCGTCTCCAGTCAGGGGTGGAGCAAGGTCTCTTTCAGCAGTGGTAGAGCCTTGGTTAGATCTGTTCGCCTCCCTAGAGAACACACAATGTCAGCAGTTTTGTGCGCTGGAGTTTCAAAGGCGGCTATCGCTCTGCAGTGCTTTTCATCATGAGTGGAGCTCAGGCCTCCTGTACGCCTTTCTGCCCATACCACTTCTGCCCAGAGTTCTGAAGAAGATCAAGTACGACCAGGCCCAAGTCATTCTTGTGGCTCCGGACTGAGAGTTTGGTATCCAGAGCTTCTTCGAATGAGCATTGATCCTCCGATCAGGCTGCCCCTTCGGGAGTATCTTCTGTCGCAGCAGCAGGGGAGGGTCCTCCACCCGAACCTGTCAACTCTCCACCTCCTTGAGTGGAGATTGAGCAGTGACAGTTGATAGCTTTCGACCTGCCTCCCGAAGTAGGTAGTGTTATTTTGGCGACC
This sequence comes from Calotriton arnoldi, assembly GCA_963921515.1. Classification (NCBI taxonomy): domain Eukaryota; kingdom Metazoa; phylum Chordata; class Amphibia; order Caudata; family Salamandridae; genus Calotriton; species Calotriton arnoldi. Next base: position 1,029,436 of record CAWUFW010000798.1, on the reverse strand, counting down.
AGGCGGCCCTCCACTAAGACGGTATACGCCTGCTGTTGGCAAAAAACATTAAAATATTATGCAGGGGGGTGTGGCTAGGCACCAACAAAGATGGCCGCACAGTAATGGAGCTCCTGTGAGCCAGTGGCCCGCGACACACCATCCACCTCATCATCCTGATCCAAGACAACCCGGAGGCAAGCCCACACAAAGAACCAGAGCAGTCCGGAGCGATCCGATTCCGGGCCTTCTAGCCACCATACAGGCTCCCGATCGGGATCGACGCGGCGAGAGCAAGCTTGCAGCAGCAGCCTCCATTGGGGCTAGCCCACCGGAGGGGTACATCCTCAAAGACCCTGAAAACATCTGGAAGGTAAGGTGCGCCTGTCGCACCGTCTGAAAACTCCGGTGCCGGTAGACGGGAGGGGTTCGAAGCCGGCACACACAACCCCTGGGACGATATAACTCTTGTCTCCCCGGCTGCAGGAGGGCAAGCAGCCACCGGGAGTGAACACGATAGGCCGCAGAGTCGGGGCCTACTCGGCAGTAACACGCCGCTGCGGTCCGACAAGCCAAGGCCCGACGCGAGTCCCTGTGGGCAGCGCGCCGCAGATAGGCGGGGCTGCCCAGTCAAGAGGATGGTGAAGCCCGAACCTGCTCAGCCGGCATCAACAATAGGACCGCACCAAACCGCAGCGGACACAGGGCCTGGGGAAGCTGGGCCAAAAAGGAGTGCTGATACGTCAGGGAGGCATCGATAACTCCGTGGATCCCCCCGACTCAGCCACCATAAACACCGGGGGTGGATGAGGCGGAGGTGTGGCAGATAGCTAGGAACTGCGAAGCTGTAGATCTCAGGAGGCTGGGACAGGCAATCAGCGTGACAGCAGTACGCAGTTGGACACACCTGTCCCCACGACCGCCATCTAAGAAGACCTGAGCCCAGATTGGGATGGCAGCCTACAGAACCCCCCCCCCGGGTGTAAAGCCAAGGGGACTCTGTCACCATCAAAGTGGGGCTCCTTAATGCAGACTTCCAGAAAATGTCGGAAAAGGTGCAAACTGCGGAAACCAACATTTGAGACCTTCAGACCTCCTCTAGGTCCCTAGAGGAGCAAGTGCACAAACTAACTAAACAGCAAGAGGCACTTGAAGCAAGAGTCGAAGACCAGGAAGGGAGGTCCAGACACAACAACATACGCATAGTGGGGGTGCCTAAGGGGGCGGAAGCCCAAAGTGTCGACCTATTCGTGGAAGACCTGATCACAAACCATCTGCGGCCCAAACGGCTATCAAAGTTCTTTTCGGTCGAAAGTGCGCACATGGCACCAATCCCGCCCCCAAGGCCCGGGGCCCCGCCGCACACCATCATAGCCCGGATGTTCAATCACCGAGACTGCGACGTAATCCTGCAGGCAGCTCGTATACAAGGGGACTTAAAATTCGAAAATTTCACAATCCGCTTCTTCCCTGACTTCACCTACCAGGTTCAGAAACAGAGGAGGAGCTTTGACGAAGTCAAGAGAGCCATTAGGGAAATGGACTTGAAATATATGATGTTATTCCCCGCCATACAGAAAGCCCTTGCGGAAGGGAAAATCCTGGTTCTTCCACTCCCCAGCGGAGTCCTGGGAATGGCTGGACGGGTGGCGCACGCAGGAACACAGAAACCCAAAGGGACTGAAGAGAACACACCCTCGGAGAACGCGGGATGGGGACTCCCCAGGTAAGTGCGACGATCAACGAAACCGGCAACAGACCCAGACTGCCTCTTAACTCCAGGAAGAGCGAAAGACATCACCAGAGACCTTGAGACTAGAAAGCAAACTCTCTTGCCCAGCGACAAACAAATTATGAAGAGACAGTCAGTGAGGTGCACCTGGGGCTGATCCGGGGGGGGGCGGTGGGGACAGTCAGATAGCGCCCCTGGTAACAGGTTACCGCATGATTGACATTAACTCTCCTTAAACTGTTGGCCCGCTGGAGCTGGGCGAAAAGGAGGGGAGTGGGTCGATCCACGAGGAGTAGGCGATCAAGGCCGAGGCCCTCCGGGCAATGTTGGGTGTCTGCGTGTCGAATAGGCTCACGGAGAAGATGAGTAGGGGCGGTCAACCCCCTAACATGGTTACTTTACATTTGAGGGCGACAGGCGCTCTGCAAATTGAGGTGGTGGGCAGTTCTAGTCCAACAGTGCAGGGTTGCAGGGAGGGGGGAGTTGAGGGGAATGTTCATTTGTTAGGAGTTATTGCAGCAGTTATATGAGACACAGTGCTTCAGAAGAGGGCGCATGCTGGGGGGATGAAGGGAGTGCTCCCGCACAGCCACCGACCAATCCGAGCCGAGTCAGACACAACACATGCCACCTCAGGTGATGGGAGCGCATAAACAAAACACACTCAAAATCATATCCTGGAATGCCAACGGCTTGGGGTCCAAGATAAAGCGCACATAGGTCCTTCACTACATTAAAAGACACAAGCCTGACCTAGTCCTCCAGCAGGAAACTCACATGCAGGGACACTATTACAAGGCCCTGGACAGATGGGGCTACACCCTAGTGGCACACGCAGGGTATACCTCAAGGTCACGGGGAGTAGGGATCCTCCTCCGATAGGCTACGGCGTACACCCCAGGCAAAACCTGGAGGGACCCGCGAGGCAGATTTGTACTCCAGACGGGGAAATGGGAAGGGCAAACTCTAAATCTGGGTTCAGTAAACACCCCATCCGGATTGCAGGGAAATACCCTATCCGCCGTCGGCGCGCTGCTCCACGACCTGCTGATAAGGTCCTTGATCCTAAGAGGAGACATGAAAGATGTCATCTCCCTGTTGAAAGATAGATGGCCTGGAAGAGAAGATTCAAAGAGAGGAACACCCCCTAAAACCTTTGTGGAGGCTCTGGGGTGGGTTGACATATGGAGAGCTCAGAACACGGCGGGACGTCAATACACACATCTATCGGCACGCCACAGCAGCCTCTCCAGACTTGACTATCTATTTACTCTCAGGAAAGAAGTGGGGTGCTTCCGCAACACTCAACACTTGGCGAGAGGTATACCTGACCACTCACCGGTGGCCACATGGTTCCTGGGGCAGGCAGTGAATAATGTCCTACCGCCCCGCCTGGCGGCATGGCATTTGACTGACAGAAAATTCACTGAACGACTGATAGAAGGCACCGAGCGATACTTCCAACAAAACGAGGGGTCAGTAGACTCCTGCTGCACCCTTTGGGAAGCATACAAAGTTGTGATACGCGGGCAATATCAAGCCCAAATCAGGCTAAAGAGGAAAGAGGATAGAAGGCTCTACCAGGCACTTGAGCATAAGGCAGCAGCCCTAGAGACAGAGATACTAAAGGGAGGGGAACAGGAACGGAACTTGATTCACCAACTGTGCATCAGGCAGCAAGAACTGCAAGACATCGCATAAAACGCGGTCAAGGCTCATGCTTTGGCAGTGCAGAGACGGCTCTATGAAGTAGGAGACAAGGCCACAAAACTAATTGCGAGACAATGAAAGAGGGTGGGTGGCAGAGATTCTGGACCCGGAAGGCGGGGTACACACAAGAGAAATTGCCGAAACATTTTCAGCCTATTATGAGAGCACATATGCCTCTAAATCCGGCAGGTCCAGCACAGACTGTAAAGAACTCTTAGAAACTATGACCCTAAACACTTTGACGAAAGAAGATAGAGGCCTTAGAGAGTAAACTGACAGTAGAGGAGATAGTGGGATCTCTTCAGGGACTGCAATTGGGGAAAGCACCAGGACCAAATGGTCTACCCCTTGAACTGTTCAAAAGGATGGCTCAGAAAAATAGCGCCCCACCTCCTGAACATGTTTCTGGCTGGCAGGGACGTTGGGACCCTTCCGGAAGACCAAAGAACAGCCACTATAGTAGTAATCCCAAAAAAAGGCAAACCACCGGCAGACTGTGCCTCTCACCGCCCCAAATCCCTACTAAACGTGGAACCCAACGTGCTAGCCAAGTTCCTCACAAACCGACTATCAGGGGTATTAACGTTATGGCTTCACCTCGCGCATTTTCGAATTGAGAAGGGGCACACGACAAGGATGTCCGCTGTCGCCCATGACTTTCGCCCTAGCCCTAGAGCCCTTGGCAGCTTTGCTCTGCGGTGACCCTTTAATCCGAGGTATCACAGTGGAGGAGGGCTGGAAGGAAAATATATCTCTCTACGCGGATGACATTCTGCTATATGTGACAAAACCTTGCTTCTCGATACCAAGAATCCTCCACATTTTTGATCTCTTTGGAAGTTACGCTGGTTACCAAATTAACTGGGATAAGTCCATTATCTATCCACTTGCGACAGGGGGCTGACCCTGCCACCCCGGTGCCCTGCCCAGGTGGTGAGGGAAGGGTTCACGTACCTAGGGATTCACATAACTAGAGAGGAGAAAATTTTCCTGGACCGCAATCTGCTCCCCCAAATCGACCGCTTCCAAACAGAAACGACCCACTGGCGCACACTACCCCTCTTGTTGATGGGACGGGCAGTCCTTTTTAAAATGATGACCCTCCCATGCATGCTCTACATACTTCAGAACACACCATACATTATCCCTGACTCATACTTCTGCAGAATCAACAGCATCCTGAGGTCATTATTGTGGTACGGGGGTGCGGCTCGAAACTCCTTAGTGAAACTACAGCACGGAGTCTTCAATGGCGGTCTTGCGGTCCCAGTCCTTCGCGCCTACTACTAGGCTTCCCAGTTGGTGGTGGTAAACGACTGGGTCTTTGGGGAGAGAACTGAACCGGCATATAGAGTGGACCGCCAAACAATGGGAAGCAGGGGTTATTCGGCACTCCTCCACGGAAGAGCCAAGAAGGGGTCGTTCCCACCCCACACCCAGCCGGTACTGCAGGCGTGGAAGCCACCAATCAAAATTTGGGATGGAATAAAAAATTAACAGCGGAGACCCCACTTTGGGACAGCAACAGCCTGGGGGAGGTTAAAAAGTTACGCTCCCACACACGATGGCACACAATTGGGATAGATAAACTGGGAGATGTCTGGAGAGGAGGCACACTGGTAACGTTCAGCGTGTTGCAATCCGAATACGAGCTGGCGCAGGGTGAGATCTTCCGATACCGACAGCTACAATACGCACTGAAATGCCATCTGCCAGAGGGGGAACAAATCCCAGACTACTCTCCCATGGAGGACTGGTTGATTCTAGACCCTACCTAACCACATGCCAGATAGTCTTGTCTCACTCAGAGAGGCCTGGATAACAGATGTGGTCCCCCTGGCCGATGAGGAGTGGAGTGAGGCACTGCAGAGCCCCAGGGAGTTTGCCATACGAGCATGGTTCTGCTTGGTGCAGATTCGGATACTGCATAGGTCCTACCTATCTAGGTCCAGGGTGTATAAGTTGGGTTGCAGTGATTCAGCCGAATGCTCCAGGAACTGTGGCAGTGTTGGAACATTCTATCACTCACTCTGGACCTGTCTATTGATCCAATTTTTTTTAGCAGAAATAACAGAGGTAATGAGGGAGGTGACAGGCCTATCGGTCCAGCTCGAGGCCAGATGGCCGCTGCTGGGCATATCGGGGGAGGAGAGGTGGCCCAGAAACTCACATACCTGGCTCAACATGGCAGCAGGGGTGGCGAAGTGCAACTTAGCTAGACTGTGGGGAGCGAACAGGCCTCCCACGGCCCAAGATTGGAAGGAAGACCTTGACTGATGCCAACTAGCGGAACGCGCAGCATATCGGCACCGGGGTTGCCCACACAAATTCGAAAAGATCTGGGAACCGTGGATGCAATACAGGTGAACCGACGGACTAGCAGGGGAGGTGGATGGGGAGGGTATTAGGTCACTAAGGTGCTCGGATAGCGGGCCCTCAACCCGCCATACTAAGTAAGAAGCCACCCTAGGAGACTAAGACTGGGTCATACATTGATATTTGTCATTGTACAGGCCCCCTGCAAGCGGCCCACAAAGAGTATATTTCGTTGCTTATGATTGACCTGTGGTTCTCAACTAACTGCTTAATAAAAAGAATTAAAAAAAAATATATATATATATATATATATATATATATATATATATATATTATACAGAAAGGTCTGTTGAACCTCTTTCTGCTTCACTATCTACTATTCTTCCCTTTACTCTTACCCTTGGCCAAGTGCTTGTACATATGTTTTCACCTACGCCCTTTGTCATGCCACAGTGGGACCTTAATTTGGCCCTCACATTTCTTATGTGTGCTCCCTTCGAGCCTTTACATAATTGTCCCCTCCGGCTGCTTACCATCAAGACAGCCTTTCTGGTGGTGATAACATCTGCCCGAAGGGTAAGTGAATTGCAGGCATTTTCATGCATGCCTCCCTACTTGATGACTTTTGCAGATAAGGTGGTGCTTCGCACCAGGGCTTCATTCTTACAGAAAGCGGTGACCCCATTCCATCTGGGCCAAACAGCCACGCTGCCCACCTTCTTTGCTACCCCACATCCCTCTAAGGAAGAGGAGCATCTCCACCGTCTGGACCCAAAAAGAGCGTTGTCGTTCTACCTTGACCGCACAAAAGAGCTCCGGGTGGACAACAAAATCTTTGTGGCTTACGTGGGACCTAATAAAGGTTGGGTAGTGCAGAAATGGACCATTGCTCGCTGAGTCATTCTCTGCATTAAAATCTGCTACGCCCTGGCTAAGGAGCAGCCCCCTGAGGGCTTATGAGCTCATTCTACCAGGGGGAAAGGCTGCGATCACAGCATTGGCTCAGGGTGTCCCAGTCCTGGACATCTGCCAGGCAGCAACTGGGCGTCTCTACACACGTTTGCCAAGCATTACTGCCTGGACAGTCAGGTCCGCAGGGATGGGCATTTCGTCTGTTCGGTCCTGCAGGACTTTTTAATACAGAAAATTGGTCTGCAGGCCACCGCCAGGATGGTATGGCTTGGGTATCTATTCAAAGGTAAGGACTCTGCAACTAGAAGTCTCTATCAGATGAACAAGTTACTTAACTTCTGTAACACATTATCTGGTAGAGACAATATCTAGCTGCAGATTCCTTACAGACCGACCCATGCCTTCCCGCTCTGCGGACTCATTTGATAGGGCTAGGGTTGCTCCCTTTTCAGGGCCCTAGTTGTGACACACACACGTCAGTTTACTTTATGGCTCTATGCTTGTGGCGTGGAAAAGTGAAAAGCACTGACGTTCGCACACCTGGGCGGTGCCTATATCAGTGAACGTGACGTCATAACCGAAGCTAACGACGCCAACGACATCACGCGGACCCGAACGAAGCCACCCGACGGCACGCAGGGGTACCGCTCACGCAAAAGTTTCCAGATCCAGCCTGACGCCTGGGTAGTTCAAAGGTAAGGAATCTGCAGCTGGATATTGTCTCTTCCAGATAATGCATTACAAGATAAGTAACTTGTTCGTCAGTGACTACAGAGACCAAAGAAGGAGGTTGCAGGTGCAATCATTGATTCAGTAGAAAGAATGCATTTACATTGCTAATGCAAATGAGGTCACGGTTAGATGTAGAGGCAAGGATAACTCGAATCATAGGCTCTTCATGGTCCTCAGAGGGGCCAAACAGGGAAGACACATCAGGAAAACGTTATGCCCTTAATCTTCCTGACCCTTACCTGGATAGCGTGGGAGATGATGTTACATATGTGTTTGGTCCCTAAGAGTATAGGCCTAACAGGGAGGTTCTGATGGTCATATGACCCACCTGGGTGCCAATAGGTATTCAGACAATAGATCAACTTAGATCAGAGGGGAGTGTTAACAGAGAGAACAAGGGTGTTGGAATGCAGTCATCCCACAAGTTCCAAAGAATATTTCAACCCTTCAAATATGAAATCCTAAATATTACACATACGTTACAACATTTCACGATCCAGATAACATTCAAACCAGCCAGAGAAGCCAAGGACACTGACTTCCCATTCATTGGCATGTGGCCCAATCACAGGCCAATATGCCGCCATTGAAATATGTCCTAAACTTGTGCCACCAACGGGCAGAGGTCTGAAGCAGCAGCTGAGTCACTAGACCGCAACTGTGCCCATGCACGATCAGCCTGCATAAAGGCAGATTACTGAAATATTTGAAATGTAGGAAACATGGATGGAACTCCCAGTTAATATTCAGAGCACATTCAGCAATGGATAATCGTGGTCTATAGTACACTGACAGATTTGTACCTGACAATCATTGCAGCAAATGCAACAATTCAATGTGAAGCAGCCCAATTGACTGTGTATGAAACATGAGTTATAAAACTGATCTTGAATAAAACTGCTGCACAATGAATGTAGGCAGTTGACTATGATTCAGAACTCATCATCAGGCTTCACTTCAGAAGGGATGTCTATGGGAGGGCTAAATTTGAATTTACCAGGAAGCTATTCTGTAGAGAAAATAAAGGAAAATAGTCCTGAGGCACACAAAGGGTACACAGAATTGGAAGGTCCAAATTTGTCTATTCTAGGGATTCAGTGGCAGCTCAAGACTGGAGGGTCCCTGTCGGGAAGCTAGAAGCTATAGAGAAAACAATTTGAATATATTTAAATTAACATTTTTATCGTAATGCTTGAGTACTGAAACATCATTCTTTGTAAGTCAAAATGTATTTCCACATAGTTCTGGCATTTTGCAGAATAAGTAGTACAAATAATTCCTTCATGCAGGTAAAAGCATCACTGGAGGAAGAAGAGATTATGGACCTTACGCACAGGACCATTTTGTGGTTGCAAACCCTACGATTTGTAAAATCACAGGGTTTGTAATTGCAGTTTTTAAAAAATGTACTAACTCCCTTTTGAGATTCGGAAAAGCCTTCCCGAAGCAAAAAAGTGGCTTTGAAACTCATTCCGAACCGGGTGTGTGAAAGAGGAGCCCTATTCTAATTGTAATTTGCAAAAAGAAATAGCAATGTTTGCGAACACACTTGTAGTGCCTTTAAAAAATATATATTTTTAACTATATTTTAACACATGTAAATCAGTACACAATAGGTGGGGGAGGCGGAGACGCTAATTCCAGAAATGCACTGACCTTCCATTTATTGAACGGATTCGGGAAATGACTGAATATCTAGGATATGGGAGTGGCATTGAAAGTGTAATGGAGATGTAAATGTTATTACATGCTTCTCAAAAACCCAATAAAATATGTTTTAAAAAAATCAGCACACAAAGAATAAAAAGAACACATTTCCATATCTCATCAGGACATCATATTGGACGGGGAGGTTTCCGAAATTAAATTATTAAGCATAGAGTCCAGACCTAATTTTAAATGTAGCTATTGGGCTGGTAAAGTCCATGTGGTCTATTGCCACCATCTCAACCCCCCTCTTGGAGTACACATGCAGGTTGATCTCCTGCTTTCTCAATTGTCCAGCACTCTAGTCTCATTTCCCAAACTATAGCGTTCCACCCAACACTCCCATACTTTGTGGAATTTGAATGGGTATCCCCTAGCTTCTTTTATTACTTTTTCTGCCCAATAGATATATGTCCATTCCTGCTTGCACAATCTTTATGTTGTTTCTCGGGAAACACCAGGTCTGCAATATATATTTTTGTTAATCAGGCCCAGCATGCACAGTATGAGTCTGGCTCGTGGCAGATACACCTCATTAGGGATTCCCAATGTTACAAATAGAGGTAGTGGGGGAATGCCACTTACTAGGCTTGTCTCAATTTGAATAATATGTCTCTCCAATATGCCTGTATTTTAGTGCAGGTCTAGATCCTGTGTATGAAGGTGACTTATTCTGTAGTGCATTTGAGGAGGTGAGTCCCATTTTATACAACCTAGTAGGGTTGTAATGTATCTTGTGGAGGACTTCCAGCTGGATCCGGCTCAGCCTTGCCTATAGTGCCACTTCTCTAGGATCCATTAACACTGTCTACCAGTCTATGTTTTTCCATTGCCTCTAAGTCTCCTTCTCATTTGGCCCTCAGACTCTAAAGGAATATTGTGATGTGGATCTTATATGAGGAGACTGCACCCTCTCCACGTCGCCCAGAAGGATTTTATTTTCCATTAGCGCATACTCCTGAATCTCAGATCACTCAAGCCCTTCCGTATGGAGGGCGTGTCTCAGCTCTATATATTTATTTGTCCAAGTCTGAACCAGACCTTATTGATTCGAAAGTGAAAATCTTTCAGCATTGCTTCTTCCCACATCAGTGCCTCCCTCATAATCTTATCTTTTGCCCCAAGCAGTGTGTGGCCTAGTCTGTCAGAGATGCTCCGGTAGCCAGTAGCAGCTTCTTCCTCTCCCTGCCTCTGTGCATGCCTCTATGTATGTGGTATATGTATGCTGGGGACTCTATGGTCGACCTCTAGAGCAGAATCGAGGGGTCATCTCTGTGGGCATAGATCCAGTCATTGATCAATATTATTTGGGCAGCCCAGTAATACGCTTGAATGTCCGGTAGAGCAATCCCCCATTATTGGTGGATCTACTAAGCTTTTTCAGCGCAATTCTTGGGATTTTTCCATCGCACTATAGGGTCTGAATTACTTTGTCAAACCTTAAGAAAAATGCCTCTGGTAGTCGAGACAGTAAAGCAGTTTCGGCAATGTTAACATTTTAAAAATTGCTGCTTTGCCCATTATCGTGAGTGGTAGGGTCCTCCATGTAGTCACAACGCAATTGTATTCTCAAAGCATTGAAAAGTTACTGGCTCCTCAAAGGAGGTGGTAACTCATTCACAAAAGGTAAGCTGTACTCATTGGACGACTTCCACTTTGGGAATGTTGTACAGTGGCTACTGCTTGCTCCTGCTACTGTATTCCTTTCGGGAAACATTTTTTTTAAAGCAGTAGCTGTTCCTTTAAGGAATACAGGCTGCTTTAAAAAAAAGAATCCTACTTGGCACTGCAAACAGATGGATGGTCGGCTGCTGTTCCTTGCAGGCCATCTGATAGTCGGCTGCTGTTCCTTGCAGGCCATCATCCCTGTGTTCATAGGTAATCACAGGGGTCACAAGTAGCAACTTGCCTAATTAATATTCATTAGACCGGCTGTTCTGTGACTGGTCTTTTTGTGACGCTGCTTATTAATACATAATTCGCATCACAAAAAGTGAGGCAGGTCGCAAAACGTCACTGCGCAGTTTGCACCCAGTATTCGCGATTTTAGCTTGTAAATAAAGGTTTGTGCAGCTAATCTTAACAAATGATAAGCAAGCTACTTTGTGTCTGTTTTCCCTAGGGAATTCATGCCATGTTTGAAAACTTCTTCTTACTCCAGTATTGGAGCTTTCATAGATTCCCATGCTTGGAATCATTCCCCGACGTCGAGATGGGAGTCTCGGTAAAAATAAAATAGTAGTAAATAACCATTACAAAAGAGAAACAGGCCTAGGCCTAATCCCATTTTGTAACCAGACCATGTCTTTTTGTAAAAGAGACCAAAAAGAACAGACAGCCAATCAGAGCAGCCTCACCCTCTAGAACCTTGGTGAAAGAACCTCAGCTCCTCAGATTTTCTACCGCACGTTGTGCAGAAGGGAGTCTCCTCGAGCTTTGCTCTACTTCAACTCTTTTCAACTGTTTTTTCTCACCTTTTTTCAACTACTTTCATCAAGTTTTGTTGGAACATGTCGGATAAGGAAAAGAAAGCTTTATTTAAGGCTTGTGCCACTTGTGGCAAGAAGAGGCTCTATGTGGAGGATAGGCATAAGGACTGCATATATTGCCTATACCCGGACCACAAAGCTGCGGAGTGCAAGATTTGCCGCACTTTCTCGACCAAGACTCTCCGGGACCGTGAGGGTCGTCTGCTCACCTGGCTTCACAGGCTAAAGTCGAGGAAGGACACACTATCTAGTGATAGTGAGGAGTCGTCTTCCGCCACCTCATCTAGAAGGTCAGTCAAAAGGGGTAGAGGTTCCCCTTCACCATCTATGGGTCACCCCTCTAAGGTCTCAAAAAAGACCCCGAAGGAGTCTGAGGCCCAAGCTCCTATCAAATCTCCTCACTGCGGTGTAAAGGAGAGGGAAGGACTAGTTTCACCACCTGCGACTGTCCCTAGACAAGAAAAATCTTTTAAAAAGCCCTCTTCGCAGTCCTCTGAGAAGAGTAGTCATTCGTCGTCGACGCTGCGCAAGCCCTCGTCGACTAAACCTCCGAAACCGCAGACTAAAAGTGCTCCGGCGTCGACGGGAGTTTCGATGTCGTCATCTATTCCAGTGTCGACGGGCTCGTCGACGAGCACTTCTTCAGCAACGTCGACGATGGTGCCGACGAAGATATCGTCTACTGTGGCGTCGACGACGGTGGCGTCGACGACGAGGGTGTCGACGAAGACGGCGACGACAGTGACGACGACGTCAGCAGGGGTACTGCTTATCTCGTCGACGACGATGTCGACGACGCCCATCGTTTCAGCGACGGTCAGCACGTCCACGACGCTTCCGTCGACGTTGGTTCCTGCTACATTCTCGTCGACGGTGCTTCCGGCGACGCTGTCGGCGACGACGATTTTTCCTCCACGTCGACGGGACTGTCGACGACGTCGTCGACGGGGAAAATTTCCATTTCTATAAAAAGGAAGCAAATTTCGCCAGACAGGACGTCCCCTAGGAGAGGGGATTCTTTACCACCTGCATTACTTTTGAATGAGGAGGAGGACTCTGATGGGGATGACAGTCATTTTGGCTATGCCAATAGCCCCTCTCAGCTTCTAGTCAAATGTCAGGACACTGATTCGGAGGGTGATTATTATCACGATCAGGCGTACGAACAATCATTTCCACGCCAAGAGAACATTCAGCAAGAGATGGTGTCTGTTCCCACTTCTCTTTTGGCAGATTTGCAGGGGATGCTTCTAGACTACCGACGGAGATTTTCTGCTCATCCTCCGCCTCCGCAACCCGCCCTCTTGGCTCAGCCTGTGCCTCCTCCTCCTGCCACCGTGATGGTTTCACCACCTCCATCAGCTCAGCCGCATACTCAATTTCCAGCACCATCTGATGTCGTTCCTCCGACGGTTCAACACCAGGATGATTCCACAGAGGAGGAAGAAGGGGAACTTGTACAACCTGATCAAGCAGATGAATGGGATGATTACGTAATCCCTGATCCCGCTTCTCCAGCTCCTGCCCCGGTTGATTCCCCCCGTGCAGACATTGGGGGTTTCCACAAGTTAATGGAGAGAGCCTCACTCCGTTTCGAGCTTCCCATGCCTTTAGTTCAAACAGAGTGCTTTCTATATGATTTTAAGGAGCCGAGTAAGAAAATGGTGCGCTCTATTCCAATCGTGGCTCATGTCTGGGAGGAAGGTATTAGGGCCATGAAGAATCTGGCCACAGTGATTCCAGTCTTGCCGCGTCTGGACAAAATGTATAAAGCCCCAGACGACAGCCCAGCTTCCTTGACTGGTCAACCAAAGCCCGACTCTGTCATTTCCCAAGCAGCTCAGAGAAAGTCGAGGAATCCTTCAGCGCCTCTGACTTCGCCACCTGACAAAGAGGGCAGACGCCTAGACAATGCAGGGAAAAGATTCTCCTCCATGGCCAGCCTTGTCATCAGAGCTGCGAACGCATTAGCGATTCTTGGAAGGTACGACCGCCAGATGTGGTGCGACCTCTCGCCTTACCTGGACCAGTTGCCCGATACTTCCAAGTCTGAGGCAAAGAAGATCTTGCAAGAGGGAGAGGTTACGTCAACTGAGATCATCGATTGTGCGATGGACATCGCCACAACGGCTTTCCGGTCCCTGGCTAGTGCAGCTGTGCTTCGTCGCCAGGGTTGGCCAAAGGCAACGTGGTTCCGGCCAGAGATCCAGAATAAGATCCTGGATCTTCCTTTTGATGGTGAGGAGTTGTTCGGCAAGCACATAGACGATACCCTCCAAAACATCAAGAAGGATACTGAAACTGCTCGGTCCTTGGGGACCCTTCAATACAGGAAAGTACCATTCCGTGGAACTAGGGGCAGAGGTGCTCCTTCCTACAGGGGATCCTACCAACAGCAGAGGTATTCCTCTTATGTTTCCACACCACAATCTTACCGTCCTTCTTATCATCAGAAGCAAGGCCAGACGTCGACTTTCTCTAGATCGAACACTAGAGGGAAGCAGAATCGTCCAGGACGGGACGCCTCTAAGAGGCAATAGCGGAGATCTGGCTCTTTGCGCTGTGCCCTCCTCTTCCTCGAAGACATCTGTAGGAGGCAGGGTATCTCGATACCTCCACAACTGGCAACGGATAACAACAGACCGTTGGGTTCTAAACATCAGAGTGGCCACACCCTAGAGTTCATTCATCTTCCACCATCCAAGGCTCCTGCCGCCAACTCCGCCAAACACCTGCGTCTCCTTCGGCTGGAAGTCCATCAACTGCTGGTCAAGGGAGCAGTAGAGCCGGTCCCTCTATCACAGAGGGGGAAGCGGTTTTATTCCAGGTTTTTCCTGGTAAAGAAGACGTTGGAGAAATGGCGCCCCATTCTAGACCTCAGGGAGCTCAACACTTATCTCACAAAGCTATCTTTTCGGATGGTGTCTCTCCAGGACATTCTGCGTCTTCTCAACACTGGAGATTTTATGGCCACTCTCGACCTCGAGGATGCGTATTTCCACATACCCATTCATCCGGCCCACAGGAGGTTTCTACGGTTTACAGTCGCCAAGAGCCATTTCCAGTTCAAAGTGCTGCCGTTTGGTCTTCGCTCAGCTCCGAGAGTCTTCTCCAAGGTGCTGGCACCAGTAGCAGCTTTCCTCAGGAAGCAACATTTCCAGGTCTTTCCCTACCTGGACGATTGGTTACTGAAGGCCTCGTCCAGGGAGGCAGCAGAAGAAGCGGTCGACGCTTGCACTTGTCTCTTCTCCAATCTGGGCCTAACTCTCAACAACGCCAAGTCTTCTCTCCGCCCGTCCAGGAAGGTTCAGTTTCTGGGAGCGGTTTTAAACACATCTCTCAGCAAGGTGTTTCCATCTCTGGAGAGGCAAAGAAATCTAATCTCCATGGCTCATCTAGTGCGAAGAAAAAAGTATCTTTCTGTTCGCCGTTACAAATCCCTTCTAGGGATGATGTCCTCCTGCATTCCCTTGATACCTCACTGCAGGTTAAGAATGCGTCCCTTGCAGGAGCACCTACACTTGCAGTGGAAACAGGTGAGCGGGTCCTTCGACGACCAGCTGGTGATCACTCACAACATGAAGCAAGCCATCCTATGGTGGACAAGGAAAAGGAATTTATCCCAAGGTCTATCCTTCGTAAACACTCCAGCGCCTCAAGTGGTGACGACGGATGCTTCTCTAGAGGGTTGGGGCGCAGTGTTGCAAGATCTGCAGGTCAGTGGTCGTTGGCTGCCGGAACATCGCCTCCTGCACATCAACCTCTTAGAACTAAGAGCGATTCGTCTAGCTCTTCAGGCTTTTCTTCCAAGATTGCAGGGGTTGTCGGTTCTTGTCCGGACGGACAACACCACAGCCATGCATTACATCAACAAGAAAGGCGGCACCAGGTCCTTTCCCTTGTCGCAAGAAGCCCAAGCGATTTGGGAGTGGGCTATCCCTCACAGAATTTCTCTGAAGGCAGAGCATTTGCCTGGAGTGCTCAACGACAAAGCGGACAGGCTCAGCAGGCTGAAGTCAGTCACCCACGAGTGGGAGCTGGATCAGGCTACGCTGGAGGGAGTCTTTCGCCGGTGGGGCAGACCCTCCATAGACCTGTTTGCCACACCAGAGAACAGGAAATGCCAGTCTTACGCCAGCAAGCTATACCATCGAGGGTCGCAGGGGAATGCGCTTTCGATCGCCTGGTCAGGCGCATTTGTATACGCTTTTCCCCCCATTCCGCTAATTCCCAGGTTGCTCATGAAGATGAAAGCAGAACCGTGCAAGATGATCCTAGTAGCTCCAGCATGGCCGAGGCAGTTCTGGTTCACCGAACTTCACCTTCTCTCCTTCGATCGTCCTCACCCACTGCAGCCGATTCCACACCTCCTAACAATGTCTCAGGGTCAGGTTTGGCACCCAGATCCTCGCTCGTTACAGCTCTCAGCATGGCTCCTGAGCAGCGAGAATTTCTTGTCTTAGATCTTCCAGAGGAGGTTAAGGATGTCCTTTCGCAGGCGAGAGCTCCGTCCACTAACAAGACTTACCGCTTGAAATGGAAGCGATTCTGCATCTGGTGTCAGGGCAAAGGGTTGGATCCTTTCTTGTCGCAACCGCACCACGTCCTTCCATATTTCCTGTCCTTGGCTAAGGCAGGTTTGGCTCATTCTTCCATTAAAGTACACCTAGCAGCAGTTTCTCGCTTTCGGCGCACCTCCTCTGGGCCTTCTCTTTGGTCAGCCAGAATTGTTAAGCAATTTCTCAAGGGCCTCTTCAGAGTGTTTCCGCCAGTGAGACCTCCACCTCCTACGTGGTATTTGAACTTGGTTTTTTCTCAACTAATGAGACACCCATTCGAACCCATTCATCGAGCGGATCTGAAGTTCCTTTCCTGGAAACTCGCTCTGTTGCTAGCCCTCACTTCAGCCAGGAGAATCGGAGAGTTGCAGGCTCTTACAATTCAGGAGCCCTTCCTTCAGTTCAAGAAGAATACAGTCATCATGAGAACTAATCCTAAATTCATTCCTAAAGTGCCTTCTACTTTTCATCTCAACGAGCCAGTAATTCTTAAGACCTTCTTCCCTCAGCCTTCTTCTCCCACTGAGAGAGCTCTTCATTCTCTGGACGTGCAGAGGTGCTTGAAGTTTTATTTGGACCGAACTAAGTCCTTCCGGGAATCTTCTCAACTTTTTGTGTCATTCAGCGCTCCCCGCAAGGGTTTTCCCCTTTCCAAGCAGGGGATAGCTCGGTGGGTTGTTAGCGCTATTCGATATTGTCACACAGCAGCGGGCAAACCCCTGGAGGGTAGAATCCGGGCACATTCGACAAGATCTGTGGCATCCTCGACGGCCCTGTTTGCTGGTGTCCAGATCAAAGACATTTGTAGGGCTGCAAATTGGAGCAGCACTCACACGTTCACGAAGCATTACTGCCTGGATGCATCACTGCGAGATGACACAGCTGTGGGCCAGGCAGTCCTGAGGAATCTCTTCCAATGAGTGGTGAGCTTTCCCATGCATCCCTCCTTCCTTCTTTTGAGCTTTTTGCACATTTTATCTTGTTTCTAAATTCATTTGCTTATTACCCTGTCTACTGTGTACTGGATGTTCGTTCGTATCTGATCTCTCTGCATATTATTAATGTAGAAGTATGTTTTAACAAACGTTTATCAAAGGGTTATGCTTTATGATAAAATGTGTATGTTTACTGCTAGCTACTCTGATTCCAAGCATGGGAATCTATGAAAGCTCCAATACTGGAGTAAGAAAACAAGTTACTTACCTGTAACTTTGGTTCTCCAGTATTGGAAGTTTTCATAGATTCCCATGCGACCCACCCTCCTCCCTGGGAAAGCTCAGCGTCTCTCTGTGTTATTGTTTCACAACGTATACGAAAATCTGAGGAGCTGAGGTTCTTTCACCAAGGTTCTAGAGGGTGAGGCTGCTCTGATTGGCTGTCTGTTCTTTTTGGTCTCTTTTACAAAAAGACATGGTCTGGTTACAAAATGGGATTAGGCCTAGGCCTGTTTCTCTTTTGTAATGGTTATTTACTACTATTTTATTTTTACCGAGACTCCCATCTCGACGACGGGGAATGATTCCAAGCATGGGAATCTATGATCTATGAAAGCTTCCAATACTGGAGAACCAAACTTACAGGTAAGTAACTTGTATTCTTATTAAGT
This sequence comes from Calotriton arnoldi, assembly GCA_963921515.1. Classification (NCBI taxonomy): domain Eukaryota; kingdom Metazoa; phylum Chordata; class Amphibia; order Caudata; family Salamandridae; genus Calotriton; species Calotriton arnoldi. The sequence goes on along the minus strand of CAWUFW010000798.1, from coordinate 1,011,694 downwards.
ACGCCCTCTCCTACTTTACAATTGAAATCTCTTTCTACGCCCTCTGATTTGGGTGCTTGAAACACCTGACTTTCAGAACTGGTTAGGTCTCGCCTACGCAGCGCGCATGCGATGCTTAGGAAAAAGACCTTTTGTAATCGACACAGCTTTGCAGGCAAAAACGTGCACGCCTTGCATTGCTTTCAATGGCAACGCGTGCACGTTTGGCGATTCCCTTGCGGGAGCGAGCTTTGGCGCCATGTGTTAGCAATTATCGCTCCTGGCGCTGCTCGCTCCCGCAAGGGAAACGCTTTCACTTTTGCCGACACTTTTTTTAAATTACTTTTAGCGCGAGGCGCGCGTGCTTGTCTTTTCTTTTTCGTTAAGCACTTCACAAGAATGTATATGTTTCCCAGCTTTCACCCTCATGTACTTCTTACCACCTGCACTCCTTGTTGCCCACTGTCGCCTTTGTGCTTCTCTCCACAATCCTTAATGTTGTGCTCATGTCTTCGCCCATGTGCTTCTCTCCTCGCCCGATTCATGTTGCTCTCGCCTGTTGATTCTCCACACCCTCCCTATTGCCTCCCACCCCCCTCCTTCTGTCACCCATTGTTCTTCACCCTGCCTCCGCCCTCTGTGTTCCTTTCGTCCCCCTCCCCTCCGTGTTGCTTCCTCGCAACCCCACTCTCCTCTGTCACCCGTTGCTGTTCTTCACCCCACCCTGTGTTGCTTCTCCTCCCACCCAGCAGCAGTCTGTGTTGCCCCATCCTCACGGGGCATTTTGCCCCCTTGCTCTAGCTTTAAAAAAAAAAGCTTTTGCGCATTTTTATTTTTATTTGCCTATGCAACTCTAAAAAATAACTGCTGCATCATTTCATAGGCGCACATGTGCATGGTGTGCGTTCCTTCAAAATGACCTGGCGTACCCATCCTAGGTTTTGTTTTCCTCTTATTTAGCCATGTTGCACAGCACAGGGATGCTGTACAGCATAATTAAAAAACATTAACAAAGATAAAAGGTCTCAAAAGCGAGATCTGGCTAAGACTACTTCTGAAGTTCATAAGCAATGTTCTGAAAGTTGGAAGTTTGCTTAAAGAGCAGGAGTACATTTCACAATTTCATTGTGAATCTAACCCATATTTCTTACCTTGGAAGTAGTGCAGTGCTTATAAATGTACCAGCAAGAAATGATTTCCTGAATGCTGTGTTTCCCCCAAATGTTTGACTGTGGCATGCAAGCGTAAACCTAAAGCAGAATAACTTGTTTGTGTGTTGCTTCATACATGACTTGTGCCTTTTCTAAGTGCTATAAGTAACCGGCAATACATTTACCCAGCGTATGGTGTTCAGTTAATCCACTGTCAGTCGTTCCAGGTTTTGACCTCTTGAGATACACACCACTGCATGTTTCAGAGGCGAGCATGCATCTCACTATAAGCCACCCTGGCATACTTTTGTTGACGAACATGTGTTATTGCCTTCCTTAAGTGCTAGAACCTTGCATTACCTAATGGACAGGCAAGCAGTAACATGTGAGCTGGCAACAACTTTTTCGTAGTTTATATTATCCCGATAAATGCTCATTATTTTTGTTTATATGTTTAAGCAGTGGAATACAGCCAGATATAACTGCCCATTTCAGGCTCTCACTGCTTCAGAGCGCAGTACGTTGTGTCGACTGAAATGCTGCTCCTAGGTCAGAAATGGCCTGTTTGTTTAGGTTTTGAAATTTACCAAATACAATCATCTCTCTTCCGTGTGTTAAGTCTACCAACATTTCGGTCTTTCTTAGTCTGTCTTTCTGCTGATTACAGCATTTTTAGCATAATGTTATTCCATCTGTCCTGTGCAATTTCTTCTCTTTTCTATTGATTTGTAGGGAACTTCTCCCAACGCCTGGGTTATATGGTTAAAATATTGTTCTGTATTTGTGATGGCCACAAACTAGTTGGAGGCAGTATGTTAAGTTTGTGTAACTTGTGACTTGGATGAGCTAGATGTTGTTTTTTAATCTGTTGGTGGCATATTTTATGCCAGTAACGCAATTTCAACATTATGAAAACCCTCCGCGAGTTACATTTGCAGCATGAAGGTGCAACTGAATGCACTTTGATGTCAGTCACCAATCAGTCATTGATCGTAAACTTGTTCTTTCCACACTTGTAAGAGAGTATAACTTAAGCAGAGTTACAGATCTATTTTTATCTGAAAGACCTCCTCGTGGGGCATCAACAAAAGTAACAAGCATTGGCATAGCCAATAGGTCTCGCCTTTGGGACCTTATAAGTGTTTAGCCATGCAACACTTGATGTTGTTGCACCAAGGATATTGTGCTGGATAAATAAACACTTATAAGGTCCCAAAGGCGAGACCTATTGGCTATGCCAATGCTTGTTTTTATAATGACATCTTTCAAACCAATGTGTGATATCTAGCTAGGATCTTTCAGCTTTTGGGTGATTGACAAAGCAGCTTGTGAATAACACCTCGAAAAAGAAAATATGTTTATTAGGCGCATTGTTTAAAATACATTCCTCGAAGTAAACACTGGAGCCTTGAATGATTTTGCATATTCACCAGGTTAACAGCTCAATATATGCAGTTGAGTAATGGCACCACCTACATGTCCCTTATGCAACATAAAAAATGGTCAAATTACTTTAAAAAAATCTTTAAGAATGCGATATGTCTACAAAACAGTGTGCATGAACATCGCAATTAATGGTAGATAAATATAAGTGAAATATTATGGACAAATACCTGCCAAGACCATCCATCTGTGTACTTCCTTTCATTGCATGGTACATAATGGTTCCAGTTACTTGAAAATGCCCCTGCAATACACAGAATGAAATATCTTTTCAGTTTAAAGCGGGCCACAGGAGTTTCCCAATATATTAAATTTTGGATTGATTCGTAGATTGCGAAGTGGTTACCGGTCACAAGTCAGTGTCATAAAAAACAATTAAGATAACAAACAAAATGCAGCATGAGCAATACACTTGAGGAAACATTGCAGCGGCGCATCATTGGCTCAATTAAAATATATTTTAATCTAACTGTAAATATTTTAATTTTCAGCGGGCCCATTTTTAACATCCTAAAATTAGCTTTGTGTCTTGGATAAAAGTAAGCTTGTAAAGCTCGTTATTTTATTATTTTTTTATTAAAATGCATTGTGGCAAAGAAGAACGTTTTATTGTTGCATCCTAATCTCCATCTGGTTTTATAATTATTTCTCAAACCTTTTAGGACAAGACAGTTAGGAATCCCAAACGTTGGGCACTCAAAGGTTCTGTTTCACAAATGCAAGCTAGAAAGGCTTTAAACTTTCGTGGGCTTCCGCTTTCATCTGGAATAGATTTCGGATAGTTTTGGGAATCCACGAGAGACACAAGCATGATTAACCCTTAAGATCTACAACAGTTGTACATTTTTACGAGTACTTCTATTTCCCATTAAGTTTAAAATCCGCATAAGTAAAGTATTCAGAAACATGCCTTTTACTTTTAACTTTGTATTATTTTTTTCTCCAAAGAGAAAAATTGTGTGCTATGGAGAAATCTCTTCCCCTGTCTGCTGTCGTAAGTGCACTTCGCATTTTGAAAATTCCACTAATCCTGATCTTGTGATTCAGAATTGGGAATTTCAAATCCGCAATGTTCGTTTTTTGCACATCAAAGTTACATATAGCTGTGCAAAACCCTTTACGAAACATGTTTAATCAAGGTGGACGGTATTCTACAAAATATTAGCCTTCTGTAGAAGTCTGAAACCACAAATTGACTCGCCTCTGCATAAGAGAGGCGAGTCTCTGCATGTTGCCTAATACAAACAAAATATTTTAACAGACCAAACATCACTTGGCTGTGAATCACAGTACCGTTTCCATTTCAAACTTTAAAGACAATGTAAAATAGCTTGGTCAATTTTTTTTTCTGAGCATGTTTGTACAATAAAACTTAATTTGTTACATCCAGGTACTCTTTCTTGATATTAACTAACGATCAGCCAGATATAATATTCCTAATTTCTCCCCTTGAAAATATTCTTTAAATGTAGATGATTCGATGACTTCCTTGAAAACAAATGATCATGGCGGGTTCTTGTTCCTCTCTTTGGTCTAAAAGAGCAGACATCAGCACGGGTTAAGATGGAAATCAACTCGCACTTCAAACTTGGACGCAGCATATTTTTATGGCCAGTGGTACTTCCATTTAAATTGGGAACAAATGAAACAACAAACGAACCAATAATAATCACTGCCCAATTGTGCCTTAGGCAAGATTTCATTGCAAGAACCTGCTATTTATCATATGAATGTCAGCTGGCCTTACTATTTTTGCAAGAAGTAATGTGACAATCTGTGAACATTAAAGGCGCCATCTAGAGAATGTTGTCACAACAGGTTTTATAAATGCCATCAAATTAAGGGTCAGTCCAAAACCCTTATTGTTGGTGAATGCTGATGTAATATTGGGTAAGAGAATAAGCTTTATGCGTTGTACTATACGGTCCCTTTGCATTTCAATAAGCTTTCAATCCATAGAATGAAAGGCAGCATCTTATTGCCTTAACATAAAATACAGGATAAAACAGACATCAATCAATAACTAACCATGTAGAAAAATAATACCTTCCATATTGTATCAAACAGACTAACTATAGCACAAGTTGGACCTGTCCTGAAGAATGAAGAAAAGAGGAACTAATATAGAATAGCAATTACTCAAGGGTATTTTGGAGCTGCCTAGATCCAAAAACAACTGAAGTAATAGAGAGGAGGCAAAAAGAACAATTAACTAATAAGGAACGTTTTGAGGCCTTACTAAAATTCAGGTGGGAAGAAACAGACTTCAAACTGATTGGGAGTGTGTTCCATAACTGATGGTGGCGTATTAATAGCGATCTACCACCTATCATGGATTTCCTGAATCTGGGCACCAGGAACAGCATAAGACTGCCTGAATGTAGACTATTGCACAGCTGTAAACTGAGAAACAAGACGCAAGGGAAGACTTTTCAAGACCATCAAAAAAACATTATGCATAGGTAAAGGATCTTAAATTACTCCAGTATTGCAACTTTCATAGATTCACATGCTTGAATCATTCCCCGTTGTCGAGTTGGGAGTCCCACGAACCTTAGAAAAGTAATGTTCTAATAGACATAAATCATAGAGGCCGTAGGCTTTTCAGTTTAGTAACATATCCTAGTCATTATTTAAAAAAGGACTAAACTTAGAAGACAACCAAACAGATGACACCACCCTGTAGAACCTTCCTGAGAGAAGCTCCAGTCCCTCAGATTTTCTACCGCATATCGTGCTTAGGAGTCTCCACTGAGCTCTGCTCAGTTTTTTCTTCACAGCTCTTCAAAAAGATTTTTCTACAGGCTTGTCTTATTTTGGCTTCACAGATATACTTAACAAATCTGTATATCTGTTTTAAGGTGGAGCAAACGGACATCCAATATGTCAGAGACACCTAAAGAAGGCCTCTTCAAACCCTGTAGTACTTGTAGGAAGAAGAGATTAAATGTCGACGACCATCATAAGTACAGTTTAATTGTCTATATCCGGACCACAATACCAAAGACCGCAAGGTATATCGCATGTTTTCAACAAAAATGTTAAAAGACCATGAAGGAAGACTTCGCATGTGGCTGCAGAAATCCTGTCTCTGATGAGGAGAGTGACACCACTTCAAGGTCCTCCGTTAAAACACTTCTTAAGAGACCTCTAAATGACCCTGTAGGTCACTTGTCTCAGGAACCACCTAAAAAGGCATCTAAGAAAGCACCTGAGGGATCCCATGGACATGGTGCTCCTTCCACGTTACCTCATAAGCTGCAGCAAGACAAGAAAACGGTAAGTTCTTACTCAAAAACCCTTCAAAAAACGGCTTCAGAGCCTCCTACACCCCCACCTAAAGTGAAACACACTTTTAAAAAACCTACTTCTGCTCCGCCGATGGATGGCTCGTTGATGACATCTCTGTCGACAAAAAGATCCTCTTCTGTCCTATGTAAATCAAGTCGACCGCTCCTACCATCACCACCATAACAGTGTCTTCAGCGGCATTCTCCTCGCCAACGACGTCATCATCCACAAGTCAGGCTCTACTGTCATCGATGGTAAAAAATTACCCTTTCGTCAAACCTCTCGTCGACGGCAAACCTTTCATCAGTGGCAAGTCTCTCGTCAACGACAAACCTGTCGTTGACAGCAAATCTTTCGCCAGCGGCAAACCTTTCATCTACAACCTCATCGTCGATGGCAGCTCCACCGCCATCGTCGATGGCCTTTCCCCGGCAGTCTGTGTTCACTGACGACTCCTCGTCGACGACACCTAACCCATCAACAGTGGATCCTACATTGTTAATAAGGAAATCCTCGTTGACGACAAAGAGGGAAAAATCTGTTTCATACAAAAAAAAAAAGCCAAAAAAGGTTAACATCATCTTTAACATCCCCAGGTCAAGTACAACCATTATTACCTTAACATCTTTTAGATGATGACGACTCTTTGGGGCAGCTCGTAGCCCTTCGGAGCTTAATGTAAAATATAAGGAAGATTCAGATGATCAGGACTATTATGATGAACAATATTATTATCCTCAACAACGTCACCAACAACAATAACAGCAGACTATGATATGTCTCCCTTCCACTCTAGTGTCCGATTTGCAATCTGTGCTGGCAGATTACAAAAAGAGATTTCCACCAACATCTCCCTCTCATCAACAAAAAGCCCCTCCACCACCTACAATGCAGGTTCAACCCCTAACTTCACCTCCAGTACAGGCATCTCCGGTAATGCGCCACTCGTCACAGGAAGTGCCTCTGCACGAACCATCCTCTTCAGAGGAGGAAAGAGAAGAAGATGAAATTCACCATGAACAAAATGAATGGGACGATTACATACTGCCACCACCGGTGTCGCCGTCTCCGCCTCAAATAGATTCTCCTCCAGAGATATAGGAGGTTTCCACAACCTCTTGGAGAGAGCAGCCAGATGCTTTGAATTACCAATGCCCGTGCATTAACAAGACTGATTTCTTTGTGATTTTAAAGAGCCTTTCAGAAAACCAATAAGATCTATGCCCATCATAGATTATATTTGGGACCAAGGCTTGAAGATTATGCGCAATCCAGCTACAGTACCACCAGTGTTACCAAGGTTAGATAAAAAATACAAGGCCCCGTAGGATGCGCCTGCCTGCTTGCTCATGGGTCACTCAAAACCAGACTCTGTTATTTTTCAAGTGGCTCAGAGGAGATCTAAAAATCCCTCTGCACCCCTTTCAGTACCCACAGACAAAGAGGGTAGGAGGCTCAATAATATCAGCAAATGTTTCTCAACGATGTCAGTGCTCACAGTCAGAGTATCAAATTCCTTGGCGTTATTAGGCCAAATTAATAGACAAATGTGGTCAGATATTTCTGCATATCTCGACAATTTTCCGGAAGAGGTCAAAGAGGAGGGAAAGAAAATATTGCTGGAAGGTGAGCGTTCCGCCTCAGAAATAACAGACCGTGCAATGGATATTGCTTCCACCAGATTCAAACAGCTGGCTGGGGCAGCAGTTTTGAGACGTCAGGGCTGGCTCAGGGCAACTTCATTCGGACCAGAAGTTCAGCGCAAAATACTAGACTTGCCTTACGATGGGAAAGCTTTGTTTGGAAAACATGTGGATGAAGCTCTCCAAACAACAAAGGCAGACACAGAGACAGCCAAGTCCCTGGGGACTTTACAATATAAAAAAATTACTTTTCATGGCGCTCGAGGAAAGGGGCCCTCATCTTATAGAGGGGGATACCAACAGTATCGCTATCCCACCTACACTTCCTCGAACCAGCAATTGCGGCCCCAATATCACAAACGCCAACAACTTATGGCTGCCTTCAACAAGCCCTCCTTCAGAGGGAAAACAGGATGGAAGGGCAAAGAAGCCAACCGTCGACAATAACTTCCCCTAACTGCCAGCTACTACCTTTCCCATTCAGAATAGGCAGAAACATTTCAAATCATCTGCAACATTGGAAGCTAATTACCACATATCAATTGGCTTTTAGACCTAATTCAATTCGAACATTCTTTAGAATTCATGCAAAACCCACCTCTGACCACACCGCAGCCTGTCACTCAAAAACACCTACACCTTCTCAAGTTGGAGGTTATTACCATGCTAAAAAAGGGAGCCATAGAGACAGTACCACTCTTTCAAAGAGCGAAAGGTTTCTACCCCTGTCTCTTCTTGATTCGCAAGAAGTCAAGGCAGTGGAGACCAATTCTGGACTTAAGAATCATCAAAAAATACCTCAAGAAACAATCGTTACGCATGGTTATCATGCAAGATATATTGTATCTCCTCAACGAGAATGATTACATGTCATCCCTGGATCTCCAGGATGCATATTTTCATACACCAGAAACACAGAACATTTATCAGGTTCACGGTAGCCAGCAGTCACTATCAGTTCTGAGTATTGCCATTCGGATTTAAATCTGCCCCCGCATTTTTACATAGTGGCTAGCGCTGGTTGCAGCCTATCTCAGACAACAGAAACATCAAATTTTTCCCTACCTCGACGACTGGCTTGTCAAGGCCCCCACTTACAAGGCCGCAAAAGTGTCCACCAATGCCTGTATGCACCTCTTCAACCACCTGGGTCTGACTCTAAACCCAGACGAATCAGTCCTTCAACCTTCATGGCGGCTAACTTTCCTAGAAGCCATACCTTCATGGCGACTAACTTTCCTAGGAGCCATACTGGATACCACTCTAAACAAAGCATATCCCACACTGGAGAGACAACGGAAGCTTCTGGCGTAGGCAAAACCAGTACAAATAAGGTCACTTTCCGTATGCCTTTACAAACCTCTCCTAGGCATGTTGTCCTCCTGTATTCATCTCATTCCATACTGTCACCTACAAATGCGTCCGCTTCAGGAAACATTCGATGACATAATTCAGGTTACTCCACCCATGATTTTATCACTCGTTTGGTGGACGCAACCTTGTCATCTGTCACTGGGCCTACCATTCCTACCTCAAGCCTCTCCTTTAGTGATAAAAACAGATGCTTCCTTGGACGGCTGGGGAGCTTACCCCCAGGAGCTTTAGGTCAGCAGCAGATGGCCCCCATCCCATCGGAGCCTTCACATCAACCTTCTTGAATTAAGAGTGGTATTCCTTACTCTGCAAGCCTCCCTGCCCAGAATTCAAAACTCTTTAGTGCTTGTACAAACAGACCATACTATGACAATGCACTACATAAACAAGCAGGGAAACATAAACAAGCACCTTCTATCACAGGAGGCTCAACTTATTTGGAGATGTGTCACAAGGTATCGCTAACAGCAGAATATGTACCAGGAAACCAGAACACAATAGCGGATACCTTAAGCAGACTTAAAACAACCTGCAGTGACTGGGAATTGGATCAACACACACTCAACAGTATCTTCCTCCAGTGGGGCAAGCCAAACATAGACCTCTTCGCAAGTCCCCACAACACCAAATGCTGGTACCTTGCAAGTTGGCATCCTCATCAGGGGTCATTGGGGAATGCTTCTTTCGTTTGCATGGTCCGGCATATTTGCCCACGCCTTTCCTCCCATTCCTCTCCTACCAAAAGTACTTAAGAAGATGAAAGCCGAACCCTGCAAAATAATACTTATAGCCCCAGCATGGCCGCGCCAACATTGGCACATGGAGCTTCTCCTCCTTTTAGTACAGCCTCCGATACACCTCAAACTGATTCTGTCAATGTTGACAATGAGCCTGGGACAACTGCTGCATCCAGATCCCAGTTCTCTCAGATTATCAGCCTGGCTCCTGAGTCCCAAGAATTTCAACATTTAGCAATTCTTGCAGAATGCAGAGACATACTGGCCAGGGCAAGAGCAGGCAGTACCAACAAAACGTACTGCTTAAAGTGGAAAAGATTCTGCATTTGGTGTAGAACTGCTGAAGTGCATCCTATCTCATCTTCCCCAGAAGAGATTTTGCCTTAGCTCCTACACCTTGTTCAAACAGCTCACACTTCCATAAAGGTACATATAGCGGCCATTTACCATTTCCGAAGGTCATCCAACACTCCATCCTTATGGTCCAGCAGGCTTGTTAAGCACTTCCTCAATGGGATGTTCAGAACATTTCCACCAGTAAGAGCCTCTCATCCAACATGACAGCTCAACATGGTGCTTGCAGAACTAATGAAACATCCGTTCGATCTTATCCATAAAGCGGATACAAAGTTCCTATCCTGGAAGGGAGCTCTCCTCCTCGCTCTTACATCTGCAAGGAGGGTTAGTGAAATTCAAGCTTTTACTACCCAGGAACCATTCCTGCAATTTAGGAACGATAGAGTTATTCTATGCACAAACACTAAATTTATTCCTAAAGTCCCCTTGGACTGTCACCTAAATGAGCTAATAAAACTTAAATCATTTTTTCCAAATACTCAGACATCAGCCGAACGTGCACTGCATTCTTTAGATGTTAACCGATGCTTGAAGTGTTATTTGGACAGAACTAAATCTTTCCGCAAATCCAACCAACTATTTGTAGTCTACAGCGCACCAAGGAAAGGTTACCCTCTTACGAAGCAGAGCATTTCTAGATGGATATCAAACGCAATTCTCTTCTGTCATCAACAGGCTGGCCAGCCTTTGAACTCAAAGGTCTGTGCTCATTTCACCAGAGCCATGTCCACATCCATGGCGTTGTTTGCGGGTGTGTCCGTGCCAGATATCTGCAGAGCAGCAACCTGGAAGAGTGCACACACATTCACGCAGCATTACTGTTTGGATTTTGAAGTCATGCGAGATGCTGCAGTAGGACAAGTGGTTCTAAGACATCTTTTTCAATAAAGGTGAGTCATTTCTTTCTTCTCACCATCCGTTTTTTTTCTTATGCACATTTTGCATACTGTTTATACATATATTTGTAGTCTCTTTGCACGCATGATATGATATATTTCAACAAAATGTGCTTATTACTGCTCCCTACTCTGATTCAAGCATGTGAGTCTATGAAAGTTCCAATACTGGTGTAAGAAAATAAGTTACTCACCTGTAACAGTAGTTCTCTAGTATTGGAATCTTTCATAGATTTGCATGCGACCCACCTGCCTCCCTTGAAAAAGCTCACCATTATTCGTCTCAGTAAAATACTATGTGTACGCACTAGTGTTTGGAAAATCTGAGGCACTGGAGCTTTACTCAGGAAGGTTCTACAGGGTGGTGTCATCTGATTGGTTGTCTTCTAAGTTTAGTCCTTTGTTAAATAATGACTGGGATATGTTACTAAACCGAAAGGCCTATTAGGACATTACTTTTCTAAGGTACCATGGACTGTTAACTCGATGACGGGGAATGATTCAAGCATGTGGATCTATGAAAGATTCCAATATTGGAGAACTACAGTACAGGTAAGTAACTTATTTTCTTTCGCCTTTAGTCAGTGTTTTTTTTTTTTAGATAGACAAACTCCCGGCAGCTCCTCAAACAATAAGGTTTTGCAAAGCCATGACCCAAAAAAACAAGAATTGCCAAAAGGCTTGTAGACGTCACCAGATCTATTGGCTTTAATGCTTCTTTTTAGGTCGAGCCTAGAGTCAGTGTGCATGTGCTACTCTGCGAGGCATCCTGTAATCAATCTGTGGAGTTTGAATACAACCACGCTGTTTGACTGGTTGCTTAGTCTGCCTTTACAAATTCTATTGCTTTCGTTGGTGAACAGTGTTCATTTGTCCCGCCTTGTGTTTGTTTCGTTACTGCCGTGGTAGCTGCCCCTGTTACTTGGATCCTTTCACTAGTGTGCATATGTTTTCTTTTAGTGTACTACTTTTTCTTTGTGCCATCTCCTCGCCAATTGTGGGTGCACAGCATTGCCTCCAGACCCAGTTCCCTTAATCTGCCTGTGCCTTCCCCCAACACCTCCTGCTTGCCGCTGCAGAAGCATCTGTTGGTAATTGTTTATGATTTTAAGCGCTTTTATTTATTTATGAACTGTGCCGCTTTAACTTTAAATTTAAGGAGCTAGCACCGCGCTTCAACACACGTGCCTTTATATCTACACAGCAAGATTGGGTTTGCCTTTGATATCGCATTGTGAAGATTTCTAAATATCTTCCCACAGTGTTGCAGATGTTGTTGGCAAAGCTGGAACCGTGCGTGATTAACACTACCAGTGTTTGGTATAATTCCCCTCATGTGTTTTGTGGCGATTATAACGTGCATACCTCCATTTCATTCTGAGTGGTTGCTCTGGGCGCCGGTACATTCGGGCGCCATTCTGAAGGCCTGAAAAGTGTGTTCCCTCCACTTTCTGAGACTCGAGGAAAGGGAAAGGTAGACAGATTTTGACCTTTGAACCAGTGAGGACGGCTGACTGGCAAAACGGGTGGCACGTTGTGAAAGCGTGTGACTTGCAGGTCAGGCAACTACAAGTAATACATATGTACAGGGCCCCTGGACTGATGTGGCAATAAAATGGAAATTATGAATCATGTTTTGTGATAGTATTGCTTCATTATTTTGTCATTTTTACGCAGTTTAACACCCAAAACAAATAACATGCAAAAGATAGGTGACTAATCAACCTTTTTGAAGGGTTTTCCACTGCGCGGTAACATGACTGCATTTCACACATTTTTAAAATAAAATCTGGAGCGTATGCAGCAACTGATGATAGATTATATGGCAAATCCAAAATAATGTGGAAAACGCCGCAACCACACAAATCGCATAATTACAGTGTATATATATTTGTGTCGGCACACACCTCCAATGTAGGTCACTTTTTATTTAACAGTTGAATTTCCAGTGGAACCAAAAGATAAGACCAAGGGTATGTGTTCTGACGCAGTAGTAGGATGCAGACTAGAAACTTTCATAGTAGAGATGTAATCGAAATATTGTTCCTGTTTTATTTTCATTGTTTATTTTGAATCCCTCGCGATGACTATGCATTCTTATCCTTTACCTACATGGTTTTTCATTTTAACTATTAATAGGAATACAGAAAAGGAGTTAAGCATTACCTTGAATTGTGCTCAGCAGTTGATTTATTTATCTTCAATTGTAATGTTATTCGAACCAACAAATTTATAATTTGTGTTAAATGACATGGTCCATGTTCATTGTTTTAAAATATAGTTGTGTGTCATAAGAGGATCTCGTCAAGCAGCGTAATTTCAACCGTTTACATTTCTCGTTGTAAACTTTAACATTTTTATGTCGACAGAGGTGCATGCAAAGCATCAACAATTTTCCAATAGCACTGAAAGCTTTGGGTATTTAAAGTGGTAGGAAGCAGAGAGAAAATGATAGTGGTTATTGGTAAATGATTGACGCAAAATATATATGAAAGCTAAATGTCCACCTGGATGAGGAGGCATTCAGCAGATGTCCCCCACAGCAGAGGTCGTAACTTCACATTGTCTGCTTGAGTGCTGCCACAGAAATCTTGACAAGGTGACAAAGTAAATTACAGTCTTTTGCTGTGCCCTAGACATTTGGAACTAAAGTCTCAAAACTACCCACCTAATGCCACATGTTCTTCCCTTTGAGAAGACCCACGTGACTGACCCTTCTTAGGTCTGGCATTACCCAAGACCTTTTGGTTTTACTAAAATTATATATACAACATTCTTGCATACAGGTTTTTCAGCCAGTGTGCTTCGTCCATTGGTCCTTTGTAGTGATTTTCATTCCACCCAATGCAGCACACAGCATGGGGCAATGGGGCAGCTCATCCCCACACAAAGTAGTTCCTTTCAGTGTCAGAGACTACAGTGGCAACATCATTTTTGAGACTCAAAAATATTTTTGCTTTCAGCAACGTAATTCTGGGCTTATATGAGTGTGGGGTTTTCAATTGCTTACCATCTATCATTTATATAGAACTGGATCTTTTTGTATCCCCTACGAATCAGTAATCCCAATTGTTGCTTGTGATTGTATATAAAGGCATTGAAAGGGGAATTCTCCACAGATTGTTCCACGAACACTATTTGTGACATATTTCAGGCTATCAATTTACAGTACTTTTACATAAAACAAATTCATCTAGTCAGTGGTCATCCTGCAAATCTGGCTTGGATTGGGCTTTTTTGGATCCTCTTTGAACAACCCAATATTGGACACTTTGCAACACCATGCAAGGATAAATAATTAATTTCCTAATCCTTCTTTACCTCTCACTCCCTACTACTCCTGTTTATCATTCCCACCAATCCCATCAATCCGATGAAACCAAATGTATCTGTTTGAGTTTTGAGGAACTCATTGCTTAAGGAAGGAGGGGCGGTGTTTTAGCATTCGTTTCCAGACATGTCCTCCCTGAGCTGCTTTGCTCTACACTGCAGTTGCCTGCTTGTACATGTACTACAGCAGGGCTGTGCTGCAACTAAACACATTAGGAGACTCCACCCTGCGAAACTTACAAAAACCCCCAAGATTTTTCTAGCTTGTGGTGATGTACATGTATAGTAGTTTGGAAAGATTCCCAGCCTCCTGCATCATAGAAAATCGTAAAATAAACACGTACTTGCACACCCTTACAAAAACGCACATTTGCCCTACCCACAAAGATCAAATTTCAAATCATACTCGTTCTCTTTTACGCACCAAGTTTCATTCCTGCACTCCTTTTATTTCTCAGTGGCGCATAATCTTGTGGGAAAAAGAACAACGTGTATAGCCCAGAAATGTGATTTGTCAGTGGTATTAAGGACCTACTATTTAAAGACCAATGTCTCAATCAAAAGAGAGACAAAGGACATTTTTAAAGTTGCATTTTACACACACTTCCCAGTAGTATCAGACTGCATGACCCAGTGTGTAGCAATGGTATAGCTATTCAAACCCTGGCGGCACAGCACCCAGGATAATGTGCTGCATAGCTAAACACCTATAAGGTCCCAAAGGCGAGACCTATTGGCTATGCCAACGCTTGTTACTGGTGTGGAGGGTTGCAGGTAGCGCAGCAGTCCCCCAGCAACATTAAGAACAAAAACACTGTAATTCTTCATGACCCTAGGAGAGCTTATCATATTTTTTAAAGCACTCCGAGACTGAGCTGTATGCTCTTCAGATCGAGTGCAGAGACCCCTTGAGGTTGGTTCTATGGCTGCACTTTGTGGCCTTAAGAACATTTAAAAAAAGGCTTAAAGACATGTTTGGTTGATTTTTTATGCTTTGTTAGAGACAATCAGTATTATTGAACATTGCAACGTGTGAATTTATGGAATATGTATTCATTATAGTTATTGGTGACTTTTTGCCAAAGCCAATAAGCCTACTTTATGTTTATTGGTGTGCTGACACCTTGATAAAGCCAATAGGCCCAGCCACCTTTATATTTTGGTATGTTTAGCCTTTGACAAAGCCAGAAGGTCTGCCTTACTTAAAATGACACCATTTATATTGTTACATGACATAGTCAGCTGTGTCCACCCACACGTTGCGCATGGTGATGGACATCATATTTTATGTTAAAAATTCACTGGAAAAAAATTAAAGGTTAAAGTGACGTTATTGTTTGGAATAGTAATAGTAGGTTACTTTACATCACAAAAAAAAACCTTAGAAATTCACTGTCAGAAACCAAAGGTTAAAGAGATGTTATAGTTAGGTGAAAATGTCAGTTAAAATATACTGTTTTAAATTAACAGAACCACTGAAATATACTAGGTATAGTTATCTTAAGTAACTCCAACTTGTGCCCTAAAGTAACTATATAACTCATGCCCCCACCATGCACTGCTAATTACCTTCCATTTTACATCACTCATGAAATCATTGATAACATCACTGCAACATCTGAATGACATCATTGATAACAATGCTGTGCATGTTGGGAGAGCGAGGTATAGTTACTTTAGGGCACGAGTTATAGTTACTTGACCTAACTAACGGTTTGCTTTAACTAACATTTTCACCTAACTATAATGTCCCTCTAACCTTTGTGTTAATTCAGTGTGTGGGTGTGTATGAATGTGTGTTGGTGTGTGTGTATATATATATTATCTATGGGCAGTCACCAGTAGGTAGTTATAGTTAGGACCATGTTTACATAGAAAAAGCGTTTTTTGACTTGCCTATATCTTTGGCGCAGTTTGAGGAATCTTCATGAAATTTCCCAAAAAAGTGTGCTGGTAATTCTAGTTGTGCATGGAAAGTTTCGGGGCGATCCGTCAAGCGAGGGCTTAGAAAAAGAAAAAGGGGGGGGTCAATAAAGTGTGTTTCCCATGTTAATTCCCATAGACTCTTTAGACACGCATGCAGCCCGAACTGCTGAATTGAATTAAACCAAATTTGGCAGAAAGCTAGCTTTTGGTCCGTAGATTGTATTTTTTTGTTATTTGGTGTAAATCCGTTCAGTAGTTTTCTAGATATAAAAGGAAATCCAAATTTGTATATCTACAATCGTGATGCCTTCGCGAATAATGACAAGCTCGTGCAGAGTTCTGCAAAGCTCTGATTGGCTGCCAACACTTTAACCAGGAAGTGTTGACAGCAATCTTGACTTCAGCCAAGTCCCACAAAAAAATGCGAAAAAAAGAGAAAAGGGGGCAAGATAGGAATACCAAAGGGACCCTGGTAGGGCAAAAAAGCAATTTTACAAAAGAACATTTTGCCAGGAAATTTACAAATTTGTGGCAAAATGTATAAAAACAAACAAACACGGGGTCCTCTGCTTGTTGTGAAAAGGTCCCTCGGGTGGCCCAGGTCCCGGGGCGGTTTATAAATAACGGAAGGGGCGCATGGGCCCCCCTCCATGGGCTCAAATGAGCCCCGGGGACCTCCTCCTCCCCGGGGCTTTATTTAATTAAAGTAGTGGGGCCGCACGGACCCCCCTCCTGGGCTGTTCCAAGACTCGGGGACCAGCAGCTCTCTGGGGCAAATCCAACAAAACAGCAAGGGGCTGCATGGACTCCACCGAGTCCCCGGAGCCACCACCTCCCCAGAGCCAAGATAACATTTTAAAGTGGGAGGGGGGGCCCCAGAGACCACCACCAACAAAGGAGGGGGAGCTACTTGACCCCCCCTGCTGGAGCCATTAGTGGCCCTGAGGACTGCCACCCCCCAGGGCTGGCTCCTGCTATGTCCCGGGTTGCCCACCCCCGGGACATAGCTGTTTGCTTTTGCTCAGCTCCCACCAAGCAAAAGCTAACACTTCGGTTGCAGTGGGCATTAGCTGTCAAAGTTCTCCCACCCGCTGAAAGCGGAGGTTTTAATCTCTTTCCCTGCCCGCAGATTTGCAGGCAGGGAAAGAGATGAAACTGTTGCTTATGCATGCAGGGAGCTACATTTACAGCAGCTCCCTGCGTGCAGCAGCAATTCCAGCTCCCGCAGAAGGCAAAGAGCCAGCGGAGACTGCCAGGCTTTGAGGCTCCCCCCCGGGTCCCCAACCTGCACACTGGGTGCCCTGTCTGTGGCCAGGGCACGCAGGAACACATGGCCAGGATATGGGGTCCCCGGGGCGGGGGGCCACAAAGCTCCCTTCCCTCATTACATTTCGGCCAGGGGATGGGGTCTCCGGGGCTGAATACATATGTATTAAGGCCAGGCCCTGGGGGATAAGGTCCATGGGGCAGAAATCAGCCCGGGTAGGAGGGCCACGCAGCCCCCCCTCCCCTAGTCATTTGTGACTGAGTTTGGGGTCCCTGGGGCCGAAATCTGCCCGAGGATGGGGGCCGTGCGACCCTCCTCCCCCAATAAGTTTTGACCTGTAAAGGACATATGATCCTAACTCCTGGGCTTGATGAAAGCAAAGCAAGTGTGTATCTCGGCAATTCCATATTGAAAAATTATATGAAATCCTTCTTGGAGGTGAATGCATCATTGATCTATTGGAGCACAATCTGTATGTGACTGTGATGAGTGGGTTCTTTCTTGTCCTGCCCTGGTGAGAGCAAAGTCCATGGTTCTCCCTTTAAATGTGTATAATAATGGAAATGTGCAAATTGCTTGGAAGCTTCACCTGTTTGGCCCCGGCCTCCTTAGTAGTATGCAAAGGTATTCCTGCCTTTTGCCAGGATGATGCACAGCTTAACAAGCGCCCCCAGTGCATTTCCCGCCGATTTTGGTGAGGAGTTCTTAATGCATAGGAATATGAGGAAATCTCCACCAAACAAAGAAGCACTTACTTGATATAGTTAAGAGGAAAGCCCTTTTTTTAGTGGAGATTTACCTCTTTGTAGGCTCGTTGTCTTCTCTATAGGAGCATTCATGTTATCACATTTCTGGATAAAGATGTACCAGGAACAATCACATTGCCTAAACACCCACAAGGTCACTGGTGACATTTCCTCGTGCTCCATTATGCAGCTGTAGTGTAGAATATGTACTGGACATTTACCCAAGGAGGTAGCACTTAGTAATTTACCTGTAGAAAGCACTCCACTTGGGTAGATATTTTGTGCGAAACTGTGGACTCTTGTTTGATAAAAGGGAAGGTGTGGTTCCTTTGTGGATGAGTCTCTCACACAGCTACCGACACACAGACACTTACACACACACTCAGGCACTCACACACCCACTGACAGACCCACTCAGACACTGATAATCCCACTCACAGACCCACTCAGGCACTCACATACCCACACATAGGCACACTCAGACACTCACTCATAAACTCATGCACCCACACACAGACCCATTTAGACACTCATGCACCCACTCACAGACCCATTCAGACACTCATGCACTCACTCACAGACTAACACACACTCATGGAGTCACTCGCAAACCCACTTAGACACTCTCACAACTACTCACAGACCCACTCACTCAGACACTCACACACCCACTCAGACCCACTCAGACACTCATGCACCCACTCACATACCCAGTGAGACACTTATGCAGCCACTCTTAGACCCATACAGATACTCACACACCCACTGAGACACTCAAGCACTCCCTCACACACCCACTGAGACACTCATGCACTCACTCACATGCTCACTCTCAAAGGTTCAGTTAGGAAATATAATGTAAAAACCTTAGAAATTCACTTAAAAAACAAAGGTTACAGGGACGTTATAGTTAGGAAACAACATTAAAAAAAACTTAGAAATTCACTGAAAAAAACAAAGGTTACAGAGACATAATAGTTAGGAAATAGAATAAAAAAAGCCTTAGAAATTCACTGAAGAAACGAAAGGTTACAGGGACATTATAGTTAGGCTCACTTTTCACTCGTATAAAACCAGTGAAATTCAGAAGTCATAGTTAGCTGAGCTAGCTATAACGTATGTCCCTGCAATGCACTGCTTATGACCTCACATATTACATCATTCATGACATGGTCAGTGACATCATTGTTGACATCTCAAATGACATCAAGGATGACATCATCCATAGAACCACTCACACACCCACTCACACTCCCATACAACCTCTCATACACCCACTCACACAACCACTCACATATCCATACAAATACTCCCCCTCACTGACCCATAGAGTCACTCACACAAACACTCACTCACCCATACAACTGCTCCCACAACCACTTGCTCATCTATACAGACACTCAAATAGCCACACACTCCCCCATACAGCTACTCACCTGCCAACTTATTCTCCTATATAGCCACTCACACACCCACTTACTCACCCAGGCAGACTCTGAACACAGCCACTCACTCACTCATACAACCACTTACACACTCACTCACACACCCACACAACCACTTACATCATCTTTCATACATCCATACAACCAGTCACATACCCATACAGCCACTCCCAGACACCCAGTCTCCAATACAGCCACTAACACACCAACTTACTTAATCAAACATGCACTCAAACAGCCACTCACTCACCCATACAGTCACTCATACAACCACCGTTCGGAAGGACTCTCATTGACTTCAATGGGAGCCTGTGTTCCGACTGACAACACAGGCTCCTATGGGGAAAATAGGTGTCTGCGGAAAACCTTGCACCCTGTCGCGGGCACCCCATGGTGCCTGCCACACAGTGCATGGTTTTACAGGACGGTCCCTTAGGTACCCCCACAGCCCCCAACAGGAGACCTCAGGATGAAGGGGGGCCTGCTGAGGGCCTCCAAAGTCAGTTTTCGACAGCCTTTTCATGTCGGACAGACCGAGCCGGAAAGGTTGTCAGAATCCGACATCGTAATCGGTCGGTAGGAATCGATGTCCGTAGATCTGTACGAATTGGCTCTGACCGACTTGGATTCTCCGAGTGCGGGTCGGAACCGATCCGGAATGACTGAACTGTTCCCCTTCTGACCGCAGAACTGTTTCCGACCGAGTCGGGCGGATGGGTTGCGACACCGTCTAGGAAAATCCGACTGTCGGTCGGAGGCTTTCCGACCGACATCGTAATCAGTCCCTAAGTGTAAACCAGCATTATGTTGCTTCCCTTTATGAAGGGGACTCTTCTTTACATAAAAGGACAGATTCACAGAAGCATTTATGAGTATGGGAAGAAGTGCTACAAGAGTACTCTTTTAAGTACTATTACATGCCTTTTTTTTATCGGTCCTGAAATATTCAATTCCCTGTTAGTTAAAGTGCATCTGTCACTATCTGTACAAATTTAACCATGTATATTCCCTGATAATTCCCCCTTTATTCACATTTAGGGGCCTAATTCACAAAGGTAAATGTACACTTTTGTGTATTTTTACTATTTATTTGGTACATATAAACTACGAGTTCAATTTTTCTAATAGTAATTTTACGACTGCAAGACTCCACACATAAAAAGCCTATCTTTCTATGTATGAAGTCTCGCAGTATTAAAATTACTATTAGAAAAAATAAACTAGTAGTTTGTGAATACCCAAAAAAAATAGTAAATGAACATGAAACTGCAAGTTTACCTTTGTGAATCCGGCCCTAGATGTTTTGAGGCCAATTCACAAAGGCATGTGAGAACACCTTAAAGAGTATTAGGAGTACAACTTTACTTACTCCAAATGCCTTTCACAATAAGCCCCATAGTCTTGCTTAGCTCAGGGCTTCAAAAGGTAAAGAAGAAACCTACAAGCTACTGAGCTAATATCCGATAATGGTATGTTAACTGAATTTGTTTAGCCAACGACCACCACCAACGTTTCTTGGTGCTCTAGCATTTGAGCGGTAAAATGATGATTATTTGTCGCAGACATGGGAAATGAGGAATAATTAAATACTGAGGAGAAAGGTTTTAGAGCAGTGAAGGTTGGTTTCCCAAAGGGATGGGCAGAGCGTTCCAAAGTTTTGCATCAAAGACAGAGAACATTTTTTCACCGAAAGTGACCGTTCTAACTCTGTACTCGAAGCAAGAATTTGCTGTCAGAGCGCAAGGACCTAAGTGGAACACAATTCCTTGCCCGGAATTTTTTTTTTTTTGGGGGGGGGACGATTTGTGCATTATGATCACAGCTTTAAAGACAATACGTTTGTGCACCATAGCCAATGTAAGGCATTAAAGGTAGGTGAAATACTGTTGTATTTCCTAAGATCGCACAACAGACGATGCACTGTTGTTACAGTTATACATGAAATGTTGGTGATGTGCCATTGCCAGGCAGCTTCATCAGTAGAGGTGCTGTTTTGTGACCATGTAGCCTCTTTCGACTATATCCAAAACCACCAAACAAAATATATCATTTTACATTTCAATTTTCTGCATTTTAGAAGTCCTTGCAGCGGCTAACAGACCATGTAGGCTTAAAAACGTAACTATGCAGGTTCCTTACACAATTAACTACTTTTAACGGTATTCTAGAGATCCTCGTTTATATGACTAGGGTCGTTGACTTCAATACCAGTTAGATGAGTCAATAAATTGTACGATGGTTCCTCCAAAGCAACATAGTGATTGCAAACTCCCTTATAGAAATAGCTATCCTACGGCATTTTTAGTCATTTTGGTGAACAGTATTTTTCATTTTAGCTGGCTCAAAGAGTCAAACGCTAGCTACTGACATTTGATGAGACCAGCAGGTCATACCATTGAGTCCAGGAAGGGTCAATTCAGCCTTTCATATAGTGCTGAACAAGGAGCTCCTAAAATGATGTAGGAGAGTCTCTGTTGTAGATTCTCGGACCACTCCCCTTGCATGAAAATTAGGAAATGCAGGATACATCTATCTGTCTGAAGGTCCGAGGTTCACCATCTCTTCAACTACAGAATACCTTTGATTGATTTATTATTAACCGTTCGATTAGTTAAAATCATTACAGTAAAAAGCTAAAATTAGAACCCCACCCCCCCCTTACCCACCCACCCTTTCCACCCCCCTCCCGGTGCCTCCTGTGAGATTAAAAAACCTCGTTCCAACAGTCAATCTTGTGTTGCAGGGACCTTTCGGCTTTCTATCCGGGTACTTAATTTTAATGCGGCAGGGTTCCAGACAGAGCACTTGAGGTAGCGGGCGAGGTCTTCTTTGCCCATTGGTGTTTGCGGAAACCATTTGTTGGCGCGTTTATCAACTCTGATTTTGAGAGCTTATGGAGAGTCCTTTATACTCTTAGCGTCTAGAGCTTGACCAATCTGGTAAATAAATGTTGCCGCTCTTGCAAGGTGGTGTGTTTTTGTTTCCGAGAAGCACCAATCTGATGCCTCCTTGAAGTTCTAATGCCAAGGGCTCTTAAAATGGGACGAAGCAGCCTCTGTCGTTCGTTGATGTGTTTTGGACAACAGCACAGTAAATGAAGCCAAGATTCCCGTTGGTAGTTACATAGGCGACATGAAACGGCTCCATCTGTTCGTGCCCATGCTGGATTGAAGTCCCAAATTCTTAGGGCCGTTAGCCTCATAAAAAGTATTTTCTTATGGGCCTGGGCCCCTAATGCTTCCATTAGGTATGGTTGGACTTTCCCCAGGGTGTAAGATTCGTCCAGTGCCTTCGTATAGGTGTTGTGTCGGAGTGCAGTTAGATCCTTTTCATAAGAAATGGAGCGGACCTGCCGTCTCATGGTGTTCTGCCAGGTCTTATGCGGGATTTCTGTTAGGGGCAGACTGTTTCGATCTATGTTTAGGGTCTCTATTGCTTTACCCAGCTTGGTGTGCCAGGTGGAGACCTCTTTGTTATATCCTTTCTCTACCTTAGGTGTGTTACAGCCTTAAGCTGTAGTTCTTTGCCCTGTGTTCCATCCTTGGTGACATCTAGTAGAATGTTCAGGGGTTGCCTAGCTGCTTGGTTGTTAGGTGCACTTGGATTTGAAAAGGGTTGGTGGAGCGGTTGGAGACTGATGTGGATCTGCCTCGATGTCTTTATGCTGTGTAGTTATTCTACAATAAGACTTTGGGGCCGATTCCGATGTCGGACGGACTCTTGTCCGTCCGACATCGATCCGGAGCCGTAACCGAACGACCTGCTGTCGTCGGTTACGGCCCAGGCAGTGCGATGCGACCGAACCCTGTTCGGTCGCACTCGTATCTCCCACAATGGGAGCATGCATTCCGGACGGAATGCATGCTGGCATTGGAGAAAGCAGGGGTGCAGTTCAACCCTGCACCCTGTGGCCGGCACCCCAAGGTGCCTGCCACCGGGTGCAGGGTTCAACAGAGGGGCACCATAGGTGCCTCCAGGCCGCCATTCGGCGACCTTGCACCCATGGGGGTCCCACTGGGGGCCCCCAAACACAGTGACCGACTGCCTTTTCGTGCCGGAAAGACCAGCACGAAAAGGCAGTGAAAAACTGCCATCGTACTCCCTCGGTCGCAAAGAGGCAGCCGGGGGAGTACAGAGGGATTTCCGGATGGCTGACGGGTTCTCCGAACCCGTCGTGAGCCATCCGGAAATCCGAGTCGGATTCTTTTCCGACCGAGCCCATCGGAATGGCTCGGTCGGAAAGGAATCCGAGCGGCAGCTTCTGAGTCGGTCGGAAGGGCTCCGACCATCGTTCGGTGCCCTTCCGGCCGACATCGGAATCGGCCCCTTTGTCTTAATGGGATGGTAAAAACCTCACCGGTCATTGGCTCCTCCTCGAGTGTCTTCAGAGAGGTGCTCCGCTTTACCGCTTCATACTGCTTATATCCCCGCTGCACCCTGCCGGCTTTTGCAGTTCTCCAACGCTCAGGCCTGACGTTACGTTCCGTGAGCATGCGCAACAGTAGGCCTCATCTTGCCTGACCTGCCTGTCCTCCACGCTTCACGCAACGCCGTATTCGTCGCTTAGCAACCTCTCAAGCTCCCGTTTACCAAGGCATTTTCCGATCAGGACGATCGGCACGTCTAGAGTCTAGATCGGCTTTTCATTTAGTTTTCAAATCATTTTTTTTTCTTGTTCATTTTTCTTCAAGGTGTTTCTAGTGTTTACAACTTGTGCCAACAGGATTTATCTTTACATTTATCCATTTTCGTCGTTCTCAAACTGCACATCACCTTGCTCCCTCAGATCTTACTTGTCTTCACGGTGATTCACACACCTGCTTTGTGCGGATGATTAAACGGTGATTCGCACACCAGTCTTATTTTTTTATGCATTTTGTGCGGATGAATTTACGGTGATTCGCACACCACTTCAAATACCTTTTTCTCTTTCAACCTTCCCCACCTGGGTTTCAACACTCCTTCATTTTTAACCTCTTGTCCTCTTTTCTTTTTCTCTAAGTTCATTATACGCAATTCTCTACCTGGTTACTTCCTCTATTCACTAATTTTCTTCTCTTTTCTTGTTATCTCTCTAGCCATGCAGTCTGTGACACCTCCTCCCTCTTTTCTTGAATCCCCAGGTGAACCTCCCGTTCGGTGGGAGATATGGTTTAATGCTTTTCAAACTTACCTCGGTGCCATTGGCGCTTCCAGATTTAGTAACGATCGTAAGAAATTCCTCCTACTTCATTCCTTGGGTTTTGAGGGAAGATCGATTTTTAAGCATCTTCCTGAAATTAATCATCCTCCAGAAGATGTTGTTGACGTCTACCAAGACACCATCATGAAACTCAAAACAAGGTTTGATAAACAACCTAGCTTGATGGTTCTACGCCACAAGTTTCTAAAGAGACAACAGTGTGAAAGTGAGGATGTTGATTCCTACATTTCTACCTTACGTATTCTAGCCTCCGTCTGTCAATTTGACATTTTCACGGACCAGTTGATCAGGGAACAATTTGTGTGCCACTGCAGAGACAAACAGATTCGTCAAAAATTGTTGTCGTTAGCTAATCCTTCTTTGGAAGATTCTATTAAAATTGCTAAGAGCATCGAGACTTCTCAGGTTTTGCTGAAGGAGCTAGAATTTAAGCCTGTTGATTCTGTCAATAGTGTTGCTGAAAACAATAAGAGCAGATATTCTGCATCTCAACAAGGTCCTTCAAAATACAGTACTTCAAAGAACCCTAATGTGGTTAAAGGTGGTTCAAGCTTCAAGCCAGAATTCCAGAATGTCAAGCAAATGTGTTACCGATGTGGGAACCCACCTCATCAAAAAGGGGGAAAGTGTCCTGGGGCCAATGCCGTCTGCAATTATTGTAAAAAAACAGGACATTTCGAAAAAGTTTGCTTGAAAAAGAAAAATCGTAGAAGAACTGTAGCATGTGTATTAGAATCAGATCAAGAATCTGATTCCGATGTAGTCTCAGTGGTTGTTGATTCTCATGATGTTATCTCCAATGTACATGAATCCCCTGAGTGTGTTGATCCCATTGTCGAGATATGTGTAGGCGGTAAACCACTAAATCTTCTCGTTGATTCTGGGGCTAGGATTACCATGTTAACACAGAGATTGTTCTATGAGACTTGGGGAGATAGGGCTCTTCAACCTCCTGATCGCTCTCCTGTCTCGTATGAGGGACGTAAAATTGACCTTCTTGGGTTCTTCGAGGACGAACTTATTTTCAAGGGGAGGAAAATTTGGGGAAAGATCTATGTTGCAATCAAGGGCTTGAATATTGTGGGCTGGTATCATCAGGGTCTATTCAAAATGATCCTCAGACCAGGTACGTCTGAACAAGTTCTTGTAGTTTCAGATGAACAAGATATAAGAGGATGGAATGAACGTTTTCCATCTGTCTTTTCAGGGAATCTTGGAACCATACGAGGTTTCAGACATAAAATTGTTGTAAAGGATGGAGCTGTTCCGATAAAACATAAATTGAGGGGTGTACCTTTCAGTGTGAGAGATGATCTAGAGTCTGAACTCAAGTCTCTGTGCGACCAAGGGATCATCGAACCTACGGAGTCATCACTCTGGCTTTCACCCTTGGTCGTCGCGCGCAAGAAATGTGGTAAGTTGCGCGTCTGTGTGGACTTGAGGTCTCTCAACAGAGAGATCTGGGTCGACTCTCACCCTTTGCCTAAAATTGATGATCTTTTTGCATGTGTCAGGGGGTCGCGCTATTTCTCCAAACTGGATCTAGCCAGTGTGTATCATCAGATAGAGCTAGATCCAGAATCACGCCCTCTCACGGCATTTGTCTCAGCATTGGGTACCTTCCAGTACAAACGGATGCCTTTTGGGCTTGCCTCTGCGGCGTCCGTTTTTCAACGAGTCATGCAGAACATGTTAGGAGGTATTGATGGGGTCCTAGTTTTTCAGGATGACGTGTTAGTACACTCTAAAGATGTTCTTTCGCACGAAATTGTACTTAGAAAGGTTCTTGAAATTTTCAAGAACCGTGGGGTAGTGGTTAAATCGGATAAGTGTAAATTCCTTTGTGATGAAATTGAATACTTAGGTCACCTTA
This sequence comes from Calotriton arnoldi, assembly GCA_963921515.1. Lineage (NCBI taxonomy): Eukaryota > Metazoa > Chordata > Amphibia > Caudata > Salamandridae > Calotriton > Calotriton arnoldi. Next base: position 985,033 of record CAWUFW010000798.1, on the reverse strand, counting down.
TTTCTGGGGAAGGAATCAGGCCTAGGCAGGGATTGTTAGATGCTATCACTCATGCTCCTGCCCCAGTTGATAAGACAGGCGTCAAGTCCTTGCTCGGGCTTCTGGAGTACTATTCTAAGTTCATTCCCAATTATGCCACTCTCGTACGTCCTATCAGTTCTCTCCTCAGAAGGGGAGTAAGTTTTGTGTGGGGAAATGAATGCGCTTCCGCATTGAGCTCTGTTAAAGATTGTTTAAAAAATAGTTCTGCTCTTAAACCTTACGACCCGAGTTTGCCATCTTGCATAACGGTTGATGCGAGTCAAGTGGGGTTGGGGGCAGTGCTAACCCAAGATGAGCACACTACTGAGTATACTGTTGCTTTTGCTTCTAGGGTTCTAAGGAACAGTGAACTCCAATACTCAGTTATTGAGAAGGAACTCTTATCCTGTTTGTGGGCCATTGAAAAGTTCCGTCCTTATGTCTGGGGAAGGCGTTTTCTGTTGAGAACCGACCACAAGCCCTTGGTCAATATTCTTGGTGCAGGAACTGGTAAATGCTGTTCTCCTAGAATCCTTCGTATGGTGTCACGCCTTATGCAGTACCAGTTCGATGTTGTCCATGTCTCTGGTGGCAGGAACGTCAGGGCTGACTTCTTGTCTCGTTTTCCCATTGATGATGGAAAAAGGGATCCTGACTTGGCTGACTGTGGGGAGGAAGATTCTGACGATTGTCTGATAGCCTCAATTGATTTACTAGAGCATGGTGTTGGCACAGAAGATGAGTGGTTGAAGGCCCTTGCTGATGATGACGTTCTGCAACAAGTCTGTGAGTTTGTTAGAACTGGATGGCCCAGAGAGCGTGTTCTTCCTCAAAGTATACAACCTTTTTGGAAAGTTGAGTCGGAAATTTCCCTGGAGGGTGGAATTTTGCTTCGTGCTGACAAACTCATTCCTCCACAGAATCTTAGGAGAGGTATTATCACTGGTGCCCACGATGGTCATTTAGGGTCCACACTCACTAGGAGACGAATCCGGGAATGTTTCTGGTGGCCCTCTATGGACAGTGAAATCAATGAAGTTGTAGATATGTGCCTTATTTGCCGGTCGGCTGATAAAGGATTGAAAGTAGTTACACCGCCGCTGATTCCCATTGAATGTCCTGCTGGACCGTGACCCAAAGTGGGTTTGGACATCATGGGACCTCTTGATATATTACCTGGTGGGTGTCGTTTTGTTCTGGTTCTTATTGATTATGCCTCAAAGTGGCCAGAAGTAAAACTTGTCAAGGAGGCATCCACTAGTATCATCATATCCTTTCTCAAGGACGTTTTCATGCGGGAGGGGTTTCCAGAGACCATAGTAACAGATAATGGTACTCAATTCACCAGTCTAAACTTTGGGAATTTCCTACAGTCATGCAGCATCAAACATGTAAGGAGTTCACTTTACCATCCCCAATCCAATGGGCTTGTTGAGCGTATGAATAGAGTGGTGGGGGACTGCATTAGGTGGGCCAAATCTGGAAATTGTAACATTCTCAATTCTCTGGAAAGCATGCTATGGTTCTACAGGACAACTCCCCACTCTACAACAAAAGTTTCTCCTTTTGAGCTCCTAAGGGGAAGAAAGGCGAATACTAACTTCAAACCTGCCTGGATGAACAGGTGGATTAAAGCTGTGCCTGATATTGATTCTCTTATGGAGTTGGTAAGGGAAAATGTTTCTTGTTCACAACACAAACAAAAGGCATGGTTTGACAAAAAGAGAAGTGTAAAGATGGTTCCCGTTGGGGTTGGAGACATGGTACGCATTAAGTCTCCTTTTCACGTCAAGTTTGGTCCACCCGTTTCTGTCACTAAGGTGGGAAGGAATGCTATTCAAGTTGAAGGGGGAAAGTGGTGGAATGTATGTAAAGTTGTAAAAATTAAAAATGTCGTTCCATGTTCTTCATCTTTATCTCCTGGTACAGTGGTTAGTGGACCTTCTGAGGTTTCACTTAGGAGAAGTGCAAGAACAAGGGTTATTCCCAAAAGGTACCAGATGTGAAATGCTTATTACTATGCTTGCTCTATTTATCCAGTTTTTGCATCTTTCATGACTCTTTTTATGAATGTTTTCTTGGTTCTTTATCCTTTTATTATTTTGTTTTTGTTTTTTAAGTGAGAAAGGAGGATATGTTATATCCTTTCTCTACCTTAGGTGTGTTACAGCCTTAAGCTGTAGTTCTTTGCCCTGTGTTCCATCCTTGGTGACATCTAGTAGAATGTTCAGGGGTTGCCTAGCTGCTTGGTTGTTAGGTGCACTTGGATTTGAAAAGGGTTGGTGGAGCGGTTGGAGACTGATGTGGATCTGCCTCGATGTCTTTATGCTGTGTAGTTATTCTACAATAAAACTGGACTGAACTCTTCATCCTCTCACAGCGTCTTCACTACACTCTTCTTTGAAGATTGTTGCCAAATGATGTTTTAGAGAGTTATGCGGTGCTTTAAGGACTCCAATATAATACTTTATTAGGTCTCCCTGGAGGGCCAGTTCCGGCCTGGCGAGCCCTAGTTCCAGCTGTAGTCTCTTGTTCCTAGCATTCCTGGGTACTTGCAGTACGATCTTGTGGGCTTTGACCTGCACTGCAGCTATAAGTTTGTCTAAAGCTCCTGGAAATGCCAGGTGCCCGTAGTTGATGGCTGGAATTAATTTTGCCCTGAGGACCTTCAGCATGGGTTCGGCTGTGGGACTGGTCAGGCGTTGGCTTAGTCATCTTATTGAAAAAATTACTCTGTTGATTTTAACAGTTAGATGTTTTGTATGAGCTGCCGATGTTGCCCTCTCGTTTAGCCGAACTCCTAGATAGTTATAGACTGCAGTGGTCCCAATTTGGTGGTCTCCCATCTTCCAGACCGCTTGTTTTTTGTGCGGGTATCTGGCAAATATCATTATCTTCGTTTTACCTTGATTAACTGTCAGGTGATTTTCCTTGTTGTACTTCCCCAGCTCTGTAAGGGCTCTTTGGAGACCTACCCTTGTATGGTCCATCACTACGGTGTCATCTGCGTACTGTAGGATTGTCATTCTCGCCTGGCCCAGTCTCGGTGGAACTAGACTTGCCTCTTTCAGGGCTGCACCCATATCTGCTGTATAGAGGTTGAATAGTAGGGGGGCCAGGACGCAACCCTGCTTCAATCCGTTGTTGGTTTCAACTTTTGCTGATAGAGCTGTGGGGCTTATCTTGACTTGTACCCAGGTCTCCTCATGGAGGGATATGATGGCCATCAGTAGCTTAGGAGGTACCCCCCAGGGTGACAATTTTCTCCAGAGTTTGCCCCTGTCGACTCTATCAAAAGCCGTGCTGTAGTCAATGAAACAGCAGAACAGCGGCGGGTGCCTGACTTTCACAGCACGTTTTGAGAGGTAGGCCAGGGCCATGATGTTATCTGTTGTTGCGCTATTTTTCCTGAAGCCGGTCTGGTAGAATGGGAGTATGTCGTTGTTGTTAACCCAATCCTCTAGATCTCTCAGTAATAGTTTGGCAAAAGCTTTGGCTTCTACATCCAGCAGGGCCACTAGCCTATAGTTTGCGGGGTCGGAGTGGTCGCCTTTCTTGTGAATAGGGAAGAGGATAGATCCTTTCCATGAGAGTGGAATTACTGCTGTTGCATATGAGAAGTTGTATAGGGGGGTGAGGACTGTGGAGAAGAGTGTTTGAGCTGTTTTAAAGACCATGGCTGGAATGCCGTTTGGGCCTGGTGCCCCGTCATTCCTCATTTTCCTAATCTCCAACGTTATTTCAGCTTTCGTAAAGCCTGCGCCCTCCAGCTTCATTTGTCCTGCTTCGTCTGGGTACTTGGGAAGAGTGGCTGTCTGGGTGCCTACTCCCCAGATGTTCTTCAGTGGGGCTTGCTCTGTAGCTGGTGTACCTCTGGTATATAGTCCCCTTACGTATTCTTCCCACTCGTTGCTTGCAATACCTCTTCATTAATTTTAAAGTGTTCCGACATAAGTTGATAAAATCATGAGACTCTTGAATACAAGTCGAGGTAAAGTCGATTTAGGTCTCCCTGAGGAAGTCAATATTTATGATGACAAAATAAGCTTTATCAACATTACCTGGAGCGTTTTGGTAACTTGATAATTATATTACACTCATTACTAAATGAATCTGAAATCCATCAGCTTTGAAAGATATAACTACAGTCTTTCTATAAATGTTTGCATTTGGTTGTCCATGCCAGGAATTAAACCCTTGCTGGTCTCGCAACACGTCCCCTGGTCACTGGTTTATATTACCAGCTTTATATTTTCCTCTGCTAGCACAATATTCCTTAGTTTCATGATGAATGGGTTAGATGATCGACTCCTCTCAAGCAGAGACACTGAAAACTCTGATCTGAAACATTTGTTGGAACAGTCTGGCATTGCCTAGTTCGACGTATTGATAGCAGGAATGTTGTGCATGCCTACAGAAATGCTGCTTCTGGGCTTTGTTATCTCTGGCGGATTAAGAATGTAATGAAGTGAGTAATATGTCTGCTTTAGTTAGGCTCTACTCAGTCTGTGTTGGCAGATGAAATAGTCAGCCTGGGGTCCAAATAATATGAATAGGGTTATAACGACTCTGTAATTAAAAACAACTTCAATTGATGCTAAATTCAGTTCACCCTTTCAGCTTGCCCTCTTAAACATAACGTAGTCAGAACAGTCAAGAGAAATGTCCTACCTGAAATCTTGATTCCCTATAGAGTTCTGTTCCTCCACTAAATACTTTATAGTGAGCATGAAAAAAGATTGTTAGTTAACACAGCTAATTTAAGTTGATAATTATCAGCAAAAGTATGCATCACTTATCTATCAATTGAATAAACGTCTTACCTTGTAATAACAATGCATGGAAAGTTCAATATTGTGCACTTTGCAGTCATCAAAAGTACTGATTTTAGGAACACACTGGAGTCTAAAGTCCTTAGCTTAGCTTCTTAGATTTTGGGAATTATGGGTTTACACACTTTGAATAGACCGACAACTGATCTGCTAATTGTGCGCGATCCATGACGTGGGGTTGGTGGAAACAGAATCATAAAAAATATACATAGCAATCAAAACAAAGTTATTGTAATAGGGAATAATTATATTTCCAGTTGTTTATTGAGGGAAGGCCAAGAGGGCCACAATAATCTGGAGGATTTCAACCAACAGTGCTCTTTTACCAGTCTTCCATCAGTAGGATTCCTGAGCATGGTGGGAGGGTTTTTTAGTAAATTAAAGGAGAAGTATTTTTAGACACAATATATAACATGAGGGAAATGTAATGAACCGGTTAAATATGTCAATTTTTATTTATTTATTTTTTATTTACTTGAGTTTTATATAGCGCTGGCTAGACCCGGAGGTATCAGAGCGCTTTACATAAGGACACAGCGAGTTACAAGTTGCAAAAGTTTTACAATGGTTACATAGAGGATAAATAAACAATACAGGAGTAAATTAGCCAATACGAAAATCAGGAAAGGAAAGACCAGGGAAAGCTGGTAATCCACAGGAAGGAGACAGCAGCGGGGAGAAAACGAGACAAATGTCCGAGATCCGGCTGGGTAGGTGACGGCCATAGCGGTGTGCCAGGGCCAATCTCCCCTATAGCTGTCGGAGCAGCTCCACCGGGAAACGGCCACGCATGCGTTTAGGGCACCACCAGAGTAGAGTGAGGATCAGGAGGGGCTCAAAAGACAAGAAAGCAAAGACGGGTGGTAGGCGCTGGCAGGGAAGGCAAGGTAGGAGTAGGAGTGTGGATTTGGCAGCCATCTTAGAGTCAGGTACGTCTAGTCAATTTGTCTCCATGGCACAGTGGTTAGTTCAAGTTGCCAACAGTTCTAAAGTTGGTTAAAGAGTACAATTGTGAGAAACCCTGGTCACAAAGAGACGGCTGGAGGGGTGTCAATGTAGCATTCTCTAGTGACTGTTGCTGGATATTGGGCATGAAACTGTGGATCGACGGAGGGCACTGCCGGTCTCTGTCCCGAGGAGCCGCCATCTTGGAGTGACAGAACAAAAACAACATACTTAGGTACATTTGGACTTGAAAGTGGTACAGCCATGTGTGTAAAGAGAGACACAGAGATATTTCATGCACCACTCAATGTCTTCCCTATCACGCAGAGGCATTTTTAATCCTTCCCTTACGCCTACACATAGACTTGGCCATTTATGGTGTGGTGCACCACCATGCTAGACTGCACTGAATTTAAAAGGATAAACATAGGTTTGAGGCACTTCCATGTCCTCTCCCCTCCAGAACTGACTTTCCCAAGTTTCCTCAGACCTTTCCCAACCCAGACCTGACCGTGAAAAGTCAATGTTTATGTAAGTGTGACTGCAATAGGAGAGAATACATTTTTCTAAACAAAAACCCTCATCAATTAACTGTGGCAATAGCTCGAATGCAGGAAAACACAAGTCCCCCTTGAGAAAGATGGTACCAAAGATCAGTCAGGCAACGGAAGTCATCATTAGTCGCTTCTGCTGTGCTGTGCATGGTACACCTGATAGTGCTCCTCCCAGAGTCACCAACAGTTGCAGAGTCTGTGAAAGTACGTTTATTCAGTTACATTTTCAGAAATGCTGGAGCGTTTACTACCCTGCACCCCATGGTCTGATCCCTCAGCTAATGAGCTTTTGCAATGGCAGTATGGGAAGGAAGCCATGTACAAGTATAATTTCCTTAATCGATCTTGTAGTTAGTAACCTACCGGCCACCCACTACAAGGGAGGGGAAGAGAGGAAAAATATAGGCCGCATCCTCCCAAGTTAACATACCTCTCCCAATTTGGGTTCTAGGACTAGGCCTCTAACAGTTATCATACCTCTCTCCGGATTTAGGGTCTAGGACAAGGTCTCTAAAACCACAACCCTAACATGGCTTTGTTTTTGGTTTTCTTCCATGCATATGCACCAGAGTTTGGATTCCGCATATGGGCATTTTGACCTTAACAATTATGGTGTTTGGCTATACCTCTGTACCATACATTTCCGTCCACTTTGATAGCGTAGGCCTTTATCATTTGTCATGTACAGTTACATGAGAAAACTTATTTCCAGAGCACGAGCTCCACTTATATGTCTCCATGACTACAACTGCAGTGGGCACGTTTTTTAGGTCTCGCCTGAGCCAGCGCATGCGCTGCTCTGCGAGACATTTAGTAACAGGGCTTTTAAAAGTGCTACCACAGCTTTTGCTGGCCTAGCGCTTGCGGTTACGCGCGCATGCACGCGCGCAGCTGCCAGCTTTCAGCGCCCGATCAGGCGCCATCTGGAGCGCGATCACTTTCACTTTTGACGCTGCTGCGCGCGCACCACTCGCCGCGCGGCCAATGCTTGTTTTAATTATATTGTTTTATGGAGCGCTGCAAGCTGCTCTTGAACTTCATGGCGGCAGCCCGCCTTTCTTTTATTTTGGCCGGCTCGCCGCACTGTTTTTTTCAATAATATCTTTTGGAAACAAGCGCGGCACGCTGCGCTTGTTTCATTGTGTGCTTCGGCTTCAGTATCAGCACAGCGCCTGCTTCAGATATGCCGTGCTTTCTATTACAGTATTTTATTACAATGCAAAACAAAGTTACGTGAGTTTCGCCAAGGCTTCAAAACAAGCAAGTAAAACTTGCTATTAAGGAATTTCCCTGTGCCGCCTCTCCCGCACATCGCTGCCTATTATTTTCAGTGTCTACATATCTCGTGTCGTCAGCTTTCCCCCATTAACATCTCTCCCACAACAATTCCCTTGTGCAGCCCCTGCTTAGTTATCCGCTTTAATGTGGCTCGCCCAAATCCTTTTTTTATTTTAAATTATATATTTTATGAAGCGCGGAATGCTGCGCTCGATCTTTATGGTGGCCGCCTGCCTTTCTTTTATTTTGGCCAACTCGTCGAAAAGTTTTTTCCAATATATTTTTTTTTAAACAAGCAGAACACTGCGCCTGTTTTGTTGTGTGCCTCGGCGTCAGTATCAGCACGGCCCTGCTTCAGGGACGGCGTGCTTCATATTTCTATCTTTTATTGCAATGCAAAACAAAGCTGCGTGAGCCTCGCCAAGCTTGAAAACAAGTCAATAAAATTTACTATTAAGGAAGTTCCCTGTGCCGCCCCCCGCACGTCACTGCCTGTAATTTTCAGTGACTTCATATGTCGTGGCGTCAGCTTTCCCCCGTTAACTTCTCTTCCACAAAATTCCCTCGTGCAGCCCATGTTTAGTAATCCGCATTAACATGAAAGAAGTTACCAGTTTTCGTTTTATACCTTAGATTGAGACAAATGAGATTCCTGAAAGTGAAAACACTGGTAACCCCCAGCTTTAGAATGATACCCTGTTTCTTTGGTAGACTGGACATCGAATGATTTAGGTTTGGGATGCCTCGGATGGTGTGCCCAAGCTCATAAGTCACACAAAGTGTGTCTGCTTGCACAGTTTCTGCTGTCACTGTCCAAAATATAACGGAGCTCACCCAAATTAAAAAAATCTTAACTCTGCAGCAGTACCACCTTTTACTGCCATTCAACTTCAAAGAGACCAGTTACAGTTCTTTCAATCTCATCATTTCAGAACTGAAGCATTTTCAATATTATTTACAATGAAGCCATAGTTGTTACTTATTTATCTTGTGCAACTAACAACCATTGACAAAGCCAATAGTCCTGGCTTGTGGTAGGTATAATGTTACTTGCGGTATTATATATCAGAATGATTGATAGAAAAAGCAAAATACCAGTCAGGAGGCACACTATGCTAAGCACAAGTTTTTAGCTTAGGTGTTTTTAAGTCACAACCTTAATTACATAGGCTATGCTCCTTTGAGAGACCCCCCAGTTTTTTCATCTGACTTAAAGCCCTGAATTAATGTATCTATGCACTGTTATTGTAGTGAAATCTAGAACAAGACTGCAAGACCCAGTATGTAGTATTTGTATAGCTATTCAATCCCTGGTGGCACAGCACCCAGGATAATGTGCTGTATGGCTAAACACTTATAAGGTCCCAAAGGCGAGACCTATTGGCTATGCCAATGCTTGTTCCTCTATGCACGTGCTTCCTCGGAATACAGGCTCCGCATTAGGCCAGGAAAACTAAAACTCCCATGTGGCCTTGCTTTTTCAAACGTGCATGTACGTGCGCTCTGCGAAGTTATGCAGGAACGCCAGCCTGTGTTAAAACTCGGTATAAATGGACAGCTAGTCCTTTAACCTTTCACTTTTTCGTGAGGAGAAGGGGTAAAAGTAGGTATGGCTGGTGGCATGGCACCCTTGATGAAGTGAGTATTGTAATCTGGCATCTATCACTTTTTTGGACTGAACTAGGTGAGTATATTGGTGACTTACTGCCTGCCCTTCTCTTCTTTCCTAAATATGCACAACGCTGGTGTCCCGACGTTTCTCCATGTCATGATATTATGTTTCCCAACTCAATATGACAGAGTGTCACTACAGGCGCATGTTCTCCACTCCTCTAACAAGACATACGTGTCCCTACAGGGGTAAAGTCGCTATTTTACTGCCTTTCTTGTTACTGCATGACCTATAGCCTCACAGATTGTCAGTGGCGGCTCCGCCACTAAGGCGGAGGAGCGTCGCCCCACTGCCAGGAGCAGCAAAGAAAGAAAAAAATAAAATGATAATAACGGAATGTTATCATTTTATTTTTTCTTCCTGCTGCAGCAGTGCGTGAGGGGCTGGGGCGGAGCTGCAGAGGAGTGGTAGACACTCCTGTGCGCAAAGACTGTTTGGTCGGCCATCTCGGGCTGCCCAAAACAGTCACAACTCCCCTGTGCAGCCTGCATGGAAAACATTCCAACCCCTACAGCCCCTGGCTGAGCGCTGCATCATATTGCTCAGACCAATCACAACACTGCATTGCAGCGTTGTGATTGGCTTAGGCGTGGGAGGCTGGCTGCCTGCTTCCTGTTCCGACCTGGAGTCACCAGAAGTGAAGATGCGGGACCCAGGACCCAGCGGCGACAAGGTAAGTTTTATATTTTTTTTAAGCCAGCCTGCAACCCCCCTCCGTGCCAACCCCCCCGCCCGTGAGCCCTGCCGGCCGCCCCTGCAGATTGTAACATTACAGGTTAAACCATTACGAATACTCACTCAACTCACATGACCTTTGCTTGTCTCGTGTTGTGTGTGTTTGTCTTTTACGTTTGTTCTATAGTAGCAGGCACGTTTCTCTAGGTTTCTCATTGAACACTGAATGGGGTGCGAAGCGGCAGAGCACTACAGACGTGCATGGATAGCTTGATAGCAAACTATTGCATTATTTTCTCATTGCAGGATCCAAGACAACAAAGTCATTGGAGAAGGGCCAGTGCCCTTGTGTATGTTACATGCTGTATGTGTAGTTTATGTCTGACTGATTATAGCTAGGTTGAACTGATTGATTGATAGACACAAAAACATTGATTCCGGGGCACTATACTACTTGAGTCCTGAAAGCCTGGGACCCCATGGTTCATTTTGTTTAGGGCTGAAACATGTTGACTCCATGGAAGTTGTAAGACCATTATCTCCAACACCCCTCCTTCATACCTTTTTAATCATACCAGGAACATCATTAATAAAGGGATACCTTGGTGTTCCAAGGTATTTTTATTCAAAAGACCTCAATAGGAAACTATCTGGAATATGGTCAAGCCCATTCCTTTAGGGACCAGGACGAGACCCGAGAATGAAGCATGCTACTACTAGAGTGGGTGAGGGTCTAACGAACAAAACAGCAACTGCATCCATCGTATAGGGTCAAGCTTTTTATCTACCAAATTAAATTTGTAAGATACTCTATAGACAAGTATCAGTTCCTCTTCCTGCATGCATGTCCCAACAGGATCGAAGACTAATTCACTGTATTATTTCCTGGCAGGTTCTTCCTTGATTTAGGTGAGCTTCAAGCCCAGCTTACTAGCACTGCAGAACCTATTAACCATCTAAATAATGATGTCGAGGTCTGAGGCAAAGCTGGCAAGGATGGTCTAGTCCTGACGTCTTATAGGCTAGCGCAGCAAAAAGCAGCTCACGTGACAAACTGTTTTTTTCTGAAACAAATGTATTCCTCTGTTTTCTGAGGGAAATGATTTTTTTAATTCTAATGATAGATTATAGCAGAAAGTAGAAAGGGAACTTTATAAATCAATCAGGACTTGTAAAGTGCGGCTAATCACCTGAAAGGGTATCTTGGCATTTGCAGACCCCGGAGCCTTATTCGAACAGCCAGGTCTTGAGGGCCAGTCTTTGCTGTGATGTAGGAGAAGGAGCATTCTCCACTTCTGCTTGAGTAGATGTGGGGAGTATGGGCAAGTGAAAGGGAGGTGGAGAGTAGTCTTCTTGATGGTTGGTGGAAGTTGAGGTGGTGGTTAATGTAGGTAGTCCTTGGTTGTGTAGAGCCTTGTGTGCATGGGTCTGCAGCTTGAATTGACATCTCTTCTGTACGGGGATCCAGTGGAGTTTATTGAGGTGGGGTGTGATGTGGTTTTGTCAGAGAAGGCAGAGGATAAGTCTGGCTGCGTCTTTCTGTATGGTCTGAAGTCTCTGTAGAAGGTGTGCAGCGAATCCTACGTAGAGGGCATTTTCATAGTCCAGTCGACTGGTGATGAGGTCTTGTGTCACCATACTCCTTGTGTGTAGGGGTAACCACTTGAAGAACTTACGCAGCATGTGCAGAGTAGGGAAGCAGGCGGAGGAGACGGTGTTGATCTGTAATTTCATGGTGAGCTTGTTATCAATAATTATACAGAGATTTTTGGCGTGGTTGGAGGGAGTGGGTCCGGGTCCTAGGTCTGATTTCCACTAGGAGTCTTTCCATTGTTGCCAAAGATCAGTACTTCCGTCTTGTCTGTGTTCAGCTGCAGGCAGTTGTTCTTCATAGAGTTGGCGATGTTTGTTATGCACCTGTGCAAGTTGGTTCTGGTGGTGATGGTGGGGCCGTCGGTGAGTGAGAGGATGAGTTGGGTGTCTGCGTGGTAAACTATGTTGAGAGCATGGGATCTGACGATGTTGGGCAGCAGCGTCATATATGCGTTGAAGAGCGTGGGTCTGAGGGATGAGCCCTCTGGGACAACACAGGTGATTTCCTTGGGTTCAGGGATGAACAGTGGGAGGTGGATCCTCTGGATTCTTCCAGTGAGAAAGGAAGTGATCCATCTGAGTGCGTCCCCTTGGATGCCGTTGTGATGGAGTCTTTCGATCAGTGTGTGGTGGGATACAGTACTGAAGACTGCCGAGAGGTCGAGGAGGATCAAAGCTGCTGCTTCTCTTCGATTCGAGAGGGTTCGGATGTTGTCGGTGGCTGCGGTCAGGGTGGTTTTGATTGCTGCGGAAGTTGGATTTGGAGGTGTCGAGTGGCTGGTTCTGCTCCAGGTGTTGATTGTTGATGATCTTTTCCAGTTCCTTCACTGGGAATGGGAGCAGCAAGATTGGCCTGTAGTTTTTGAATTCACTGGGGGTCGGCGGAGGGTTTTTCTAACTTTGGCGTGTTTCCAGGCATTGGGAAATGTTGCTATGGTGATAGAGGTGTTGAGTAGGGTGGAGAGTTTGTGGCTGATCTTTTGGTTTCCGAGGTTGAAGATGTGGTGCGGGCATGGGTGTGTGGGAGCCCCCTGAATGGATGGATTTCATGGTTGAGGTGGTGTCCTGGGTGGAGAGGATGGTCCAGGTAGTTAGTGTGTGGTTTGTGTTGGTTATGATGGTGGCATATCTGTCGGGAAGTCCATAGGTGTGGGTTGGGGTTCGAAGTTTCTGTATATAGTTGCGATCTTGTCGTGGAAGAAGTGGGCGAGGGTATCGCACAGCTCCTGTGAGGGTGTGATGCTGTTTTCGCTGGCAGCCGGGTTGGAGAATTCCTTAACGATGTTGAAAAATTCCTTGGTGTTGTTGCCGCTGGTTTCGATGCATGCAGCAATGGCTGTCTTTGTTGCTCTCCGCAGGCAGTGGTAAAGGTTGAGGGAGGTCTGGAGGGCTGCCCTGTCGGAGGTGTCCTTGCTGGTGTTCATCTCCAACTATTTGCTGTCTAGTTTCGCCGTGCAGAGTTCTTGGGTGTACCAGTTGGCCTTTTTAGAGGATTTTCTCTGGATGTTGCTCTTGATGGGGATGAGGCTATCTGCACAACTGGTGATCGAGGCGTTGAAGTTTTTCACTCCCTGTTCCAGGTTGGTGGCGGTAGCAGGGTTGGAGGTGTTGAGGGCATTCACCCAGCTGGTTTTTGAGATTTTATTCTATCTCCGGTGGGTAGCGTTGGTCATCTTGGAGGTGGCGGTGCGGGGGCTGGAGATGCTGAAGTGGATGATGGAGTGATCGGTCCATGGGAGTTCTGTGACAGGCTGTGTTTGATGTGGTTGCGGGAGGTGAAAATTGGGTCCTGCGTGTTTAGGGTCGTGGACAAGCTGGGTCAATCCGAGGCTGCTCATACTGTCGAGGAGGTGTGCAGTGTTTGGCATTGTGGGTCATCAATGTGGAAATGTAGGTCGCCAAGGAAGATGTAGTCCTTGGAGTCTAAGGCTAGGGGTGCAATGAAGTCTGCAATGGTGTTGCAGAAGCTGGAGCGCGGGCTTGGGGGTCGGTATGCAAGGGTGCCTCTGATGGTTGTCTTCTTGTCTGTGTGGAGCTTGAACTTGAGATGTTCCGTGGGGTTGGTGGTTTTGTCGGTGGTGGTACACTGTATGGTCTCTTTGTGGATGATGGCTGTTTCTCCTCCTGGCTTGTTGGTGCGATCCTGGTGAGAGGTTTTATATCCATTGGGGTTCGCTGTGGCAGTGTCTGGGGCAGATGTGGGGTTGAGCCAGGTCTCAGTGAGGAAGACTATGTTGGGTGTGATGGTGGTAATGAGGTCCCATAATTCAGTGGAATGCTAGCATAGTGAGCGTGTGTTAAAAGGGCGCTTGCAAGTTGCGGTTTTTGTTCAGGTGGTGTCTGTGGTGTGTTTGGGGTGAAGCTAGTCAGTGAGCTGATGTGTGTGTAGTGGCAGGTGAAGTGGCAGTGGGTGCAGGTGAAAGGTTCTACCATGGAGCGTGGGTCACCGCGGCGTCGAGGGTGTAGAGCTCGGCGATGGTGTATATTTGGAGGGCCAGGGGTCGTGGCGCTGCTTGCTGTGCGGTCGCGTTGCTGCCTGCATTAAGTAGGTCCTAGGATGGATGGGGCTTCTGTTTACGGGAAGAACAGTGAATGACAAAACTCGGTCGGGAAAACCCAGGCAGTTGCAGTGTCACTGGATCAGTCTGGAACAAGCAGGTACTGGAGGCCACAGGCAAGTGGCAAGCTAGGTGTCCAGGTGCCTACTGATGTGGTTGTGCTGCGGCCTGCAGTAAGTAGGTGCTGCGGTGGGCAGGGTTTCTGTTGGCAGGAAGAACGGTGAGTGGGAAAACCTGGGCAGGAAAACCCCAGTGGGAAAACCCGGGCAGCTGCGGTGTCACTGGATCAGTCTGGAACAAGCAGGAACTGGAGGCCACAGGCAAGTGGCAAGCTAGGTGTCCAGGTGCCTACTACACCATTTTATGGAGAATTGAGGAAAATAGTGTATTCAGCAAAAAAGGATATAGCAAAATACTATGTCAAAAAGTCAGATGTAAGGATTAAAGCCAACAGTATCCTGGTGATGTCACCATCTACTGCCCTATCTTCCCAATGACCTCACCTTCATTTGCCTTTAAAGAGAAGCACCCCTTCAACTCAAAGACAGACTGCATTGACTGCCACAAACTCCTTAAGACAGAGTTCTCTACTTACTGCAGCATAGAACCTGATATAATTCAGGTTGTTTACGATGCCCGACATATCAGAGGCAAGTTGAGTCCTGCCTCACGGTCTTCGTTGATCTAATAGCAGCCATGAACACCATGGATCAACAATTCCAGATTTGCACCCTTTCCACCAGCATTAATATTACTAATCCAACACTCAGCTTGTTCACCTCTTTGCAGATGACCAACAGAACATTCAGATGGACTCTTCCAATGCACCACTAGTGCCCGTCCTAAATAGAGCCCCCCTACGTTCCATTCTTCCCACAAATGATCTCTACATGAAATCTCTATAGGTGTTACTAGACAAACAGGACATCTCCCTTCATCAATATGCAGATGACATACAGCTGTCCCATAATGTGTCAGGGGCATCTCACATAGCCTGCCCGAGATCAAGCCAGAAGTTTACTCAGTCCTGGAAGTCAGCAGACTTCCTACGACCAAAACTGAGTTTATCTCTATAAACCATGACAGGCTCAAACTGCATACTGACATTCACGTCTGAGGAATCTTTTGGCACAATTAGCAAATAACAGGTTTTTATTTTTACCCAACTCATTGCTACTCACTTTTTTGACCCAAAAGGATGAAAGGCTGAGCGGCCCTGCAAGGTTGTAAGCAGTGATCATGAAGTCTAACACAGATCCCTAGTGTGGATGTATTCGTGCACTAAGCCAACAGACCTGGCTGCTTAAACTATAGTTTTGTCACTTAAAGTATAGTAGTTGAGAAGACCATTGGAGGTGGTTCTTTATTGAAGACATGTAATTTGTATTCAGTTGGTTCACAAACTAAAGTGAAAATAAAAGTTTGTCAGTAATTTGGAAATTATATATCTCAAAGTAATAGGTAATGGCTGTAAAGCATTAACAGCTATGAAAGGATTTAAAAAGTTGGATGGGCTGACTGGGGTAGCCAATTTAAAAATTCCAATAGCTAATCAATTACCAACCTATGCAACAAGGGCTCTCAACTTAAACTTCTAAAGACAATGACAAACATTAGTCCTCCATCTTCAGACCCTTCATATATACTTTACCTTAATATTCCACAGGCAACACACATGTACTGTAATACATTAGTTTTGCTGCCTTCTTTACATGAGGGATTTAAAAGCACATGGTTTGCACCAATGTATTGGGGAACTCTCAAAATGTAAGTATTATTTGTGTACAATGGTCTAGGAATGGTGATGACCTGTCTATTGAGGAATATACATTTGAGAAACAACTATCAAATCCAACAAAGGGATGTCCAAAAGGGGGTCTGACAACATTCCCAACTAATTATTAAATAGGAGAAGGATATCAATCTCCACTTTTGTGGATGTCACTTAAGTGGTCAACATTAACCTTAGCAAGTAATTAGGATCGGGTACCATTAATTAGTAAAATACCTAATGGATTTTAAATAAACTTTAGCTTGATCAATATAAGGAGTAGTTCTGTGGTGACTTGTGCAGCGTCCTCCCGAGCCTGGTTACCCGTCAATGGCTATGCCACACACAGAGCTTAGTATTACACATCTTTATTCGTCTGCTTGTAACTGCAAACTCAACATTCTAAACAAGACTTAACTGCATTCCACTCTAACTCCTACGTCACAGTTCCATCAGGAGCCAAAAGGGTTCCATTATTATCTAACTTGCAAGACTCTACATCGCCCCCGCTGTTAAATAAAAAATTGCTAATTTTTAATATATATATATATATATATATATATATATAGAGAGAGAGAGATATAGATATATATATATCTCCGAAATTGCCCTAAAATTGAAGACGCACTCCCGTGCAGACAAAGGGATTTTATTTTCAGGCAGGAGGTCTGACGCTTACACAGGGATTATTTTCTGCCTTACGCGCTTTGGATCCTCCCCATCCTTGATCACAGCCGGCAGCATGACATTACACAAAACAGCTGCAGCACTTTTCTCTCATGCTTTTTAGGTCAAGCGTAGCGCAGCGCGCATGCGCTGCTCTAGGAGAGGGCCTCTTGGAATCACTCCAGACATTCTGAAAGCTCGTGCGTGTGGTTGTCACATTCTATTGGCCTTTGCGTGTGGCTTTAAAAAATGAAAGCAAGCAATTGGCCAAAGGCGGGTGCATGTCCCACCTTTTCTGTAAATGTTCACTCCCACGGCCTACAGCTGTCGGGAGCGAGCAGCGTTGAGCAGGGTGCCAGCTGCATTCCTTTCTGGATCATTAAACACAGCACGGTCACGCGCAGCTGGAACCGGACAACTTGTTTATTTTATTTCACCCCTGCCAGCATCTGTTACGTGCTCCGCAGGTCACGGTTTCGAATCCAAACTCTCTCTCGACGTTTCACTCTTCCTCGTTTTTTCCGACTCCCATTCAGCTTTTCATGTTTTTGTTTGTACCCAAATAAATGTAGTGTAGCATCCCTACTTATCTTGTAGCCTTTCTTAATTTCTTATCCTGAAGCTGAATTAAGGGCTTTTCACATGCGTTCGCATACCGTCCCTCTCCTCCTCCCTTCCCGCCAGCAAGGTATCATTCCTTCCTCTGTTGAAAATAAGAGGGCTTAAGAAATGGCTAAAATCCTTTGCCGGCTCAGCTTTTCATCCTTTCTTCCGAGTCTAAAAGTGTGGCTTTTGAGTTGTTTGGACTTCGTTTTCCATCTCAAAGTTTCATTCTCCTCTCTCAATTAAATCTGAGGAAAATTTTCAAATGAGTTCGAATCCCATTGCCCTCCGCCTTTCACCTTGATAAAATGAGTGCCTTTGCACTGTAAAAGGTAGCTACTATTAACCAACGCACAAATGGAATGTCAGTGTAGCCTCTGGCAGTGATGTCTCTGCTGCTAGAAGCAACGGAGGAGACGGGTGCGCTGACACCGGAACCGAAGGGGGCTCTCCTTCCGGTGCACCTACGCAAGAGGATGTTAAAAATATGAGTTGGGAAAAGAGACATTTTAAATTCATCCTCTGACGCTGTTTAAACAATATCTCCTTTAATATTTCAGGGATTGCACGGCTCATTTTACAAGCTCAAGAAATACAGTGATGTATTATGTATGTATATATAGATGTTTAAGTGCACAGCACTTGAATGCACACTTTTTGGTGCTACAAATGATGTGAGGTCGTTTTGTTAGCGCTATACCTGCTGCAAACTCGTTTTATCCTTCGAATGAAAGGCTTGTGTGAGGAGGAGCCTGGATCGTGCCTAGCGCACCTATCTGTGCTCGCGGCGCTACTCCGGACTATTAGCGCACTGCGGCATTAAAGTTATAATTTGATGGACTACTGTCAAAAATGGATTTCAGAACCCAGCCCCCATCCTTTTTAGGTCGGTAAATTCAGCAACATTAAAGTGGGCGATAATAACACCTGAACAATTCCAGCGCCTAAAAATGGCAGACCCATACTATGAAGCACTCCACTGTATTTATTGCTGTATTATAGTCTAAATGCTTATAAGGTCCCAAAGGCGAGACCTATTGGCTATGCCAATGCTTGTTAAGTCTTATCGCCTTCTAGTGGGCCTTTCTGGTAAGTTCAATGTTCTGCATGCATGCTGGGAGACGTAGTGCTGCAACATTCATTATTTCCCTCCAGTGGGTGTGTATTGCAATGCTGCTAAAATTCAACAATTGTTTATAGCCCTCCAGTGGGCCTCTCGGTGTAAGCGCCAGATACAATTTCATTTTCTCTGCCGGTCTGCTGTTCCTCTGCTTGGCTCCAAAATGTGAGACAACTGGACCCACACTTCATTCTCTGTAGTGGTGCAGTCTACCTGGCAGGACCGCCCGATTATTTCTCTCTGATATTATCCTAAAAGTGTAGACGCACTCCCGTGCAGACAAAGGGATTTTATTTTCAGGCAGGCGGTCTGACGCCTACACAGAGATTCTTTTCTGCCTTACGTGTTTCGGATCCTCCTGATCCTTGATCACAGGCGGCAGCATGACATTACACAAAACGGCTGCGGCAGTTTTCTCTCATGCTTTTTAGGTCTCGGCCTGCACCAGCGCTTGCGCTGGTCTGGCCGAGAGTTTTAGTAAGCGGGGTTTGGAAGTGCAAACCCACTGGCTTTCGGCTGGCGACCAGCTTGCGTTCACGATGGCGTGCACGCGCGCAGCTGAGCTGCCA
Source organism: Calotriton arnoldi (assembly GCA_963921515.1). Classification (NCBI taxonomy): domain Eukaryota; kingdom Metazoa; phylum Chordata; class Amphibia; order Caudata; family Salamandridae; genus Calotriton; species Calotriton arnoldi. Next base: position 966,176 of record CAWUFW010000798.1, on the reverse strand, counting down.
TCTGGGTTTCCTATCTCTTCCTCATTTCCTCGACATGGCTCATTAACTCTCTGGACTCTGATGTTTCAATCGCAGCAGCAGCTCACATTACCAACTGACGGCCCTGGACTACAGTCACATGAAAAACAACAGCGATTAGCATTGAAATGCAAGCTTTTTTTTATCTAGTTAGAAATATTGCTTCGGTGGGTTGATTTCACCTTATATCGCTATTTGTTTTATATTGGGAGTCACAGCCTAATTTCCAGTATTTTTGTCTCACTCTGTGTTTTTTTATTATATTTATTCGCGCAAAGCACAAAGCTATATTTAAGGTTACTTTTTCCGCGTCACTTCTTCACTCTATTTAAACTCCACACCCCCCACTCTTATTGTCTCTCTCCTTCTCTCTCTCTCCCCTCTCTAATTCTCTCTCTACTTAATTAACTCTCCCCTCCTATCTTTTTTAGCCTTTCATTCTCTCTAACCCCTTTATCTGTTTTTCTTTCAAACTCCTTCATTCACTCTCTCTCCCCTTCTTTCTCTCTATCCCGCTCCACTCTTTATTCTATGTACACCCTTTCTCTCTCTTTCTCTCTCACCACCCTCTCTAATTGGGCATTATATCTTCACTCTATCTCTCACTCGGCAACACCACAGCATTACTCAGCATCACCACAGCATCACTCAGCGCAACCACAGCATCAATCAGAGCCAGCACAGCATCACTCAGCACCAACACAACATCTCTCAACGCCATCACAGCATCACTCAGTGCAACCACAGCATCACTCAGTGCAACCACAGCATCACTCAGTGCAACCACAGCATCACTCAGTGCAACCACAGCATCACTCAGTGCAACCACAGCATTACTCAACACAACCACAGCATCACTTAGCGCCACAACAGCATCACTCAGCGCCACCACAGCATTACTCAGCAGCACCACAACATCACTCCGCGCCACGACAGCATCACTCAGCACCACCAAAGCTTCACTCAGCGACACCACATCATCACTCAGGGCCAACACTGCATCACTCAGCACCACCACAGGATGACTCAGCACCACCACAGGATGACTCAGCACCACCAGAGGATGACTCAGCACCACCACAGGATGACTCAGCACCACCACAGCATCGCTCCAGCACCACCACAGCATTGCTCAGCGCCACCACAGCATCACTTAGCGCCACAACAGCATCACTCAGCGCCACCACAGCATTACTCAGCAGCACCACAACATCACTCCGCGCCACCACAGCATCACTCAGCACCACCATAGCTTCACTCAGCGACACCACATCATCACTCAGGGCCAACACTGCATCACTCAGCACCACCACAGGATGACTCAGCACCACCACAGGATGACTCAGCACCACCACAGCATCGCTCAGCACCACCACAGCATCGCTCAGCACCACAACAGCATCGCTCATCACCACCACAGCATCGCTCTGCACCACCAACAGCATCGCTCAGCGCCACCAACAGCATCACTCAGCGCCACCACAGCATCACTCAGCGCCACCACAGCATCACTCAGCGCCACCACAGCATCACTCAGAACTACCACAGCATCACTCGGCACCACCACAGCATCACTCGGCACCACCACAGCATCACTCAGAACTACCACAGCATCACTCGGAACTACCACAGCATCACCACAGCATCACTCAGCACCACCACAGCATCACTCAGCACCACCACTCAGCACCACCACAGCATCACTCAGCACCACCACAGCATCACTCAGAACTACCACATCACCACCACAGCATCACTCAGCACCACCACAGCATCACTCAGCAGCACCACAACATCACTCCGCGCCACCACAGCATCACTCAGCACCACCAAAGCTTCACTCAGCGACACCACATCATCACTCAGGGCCAACACTGCATCACTCAGCACCACCACAGGATGACTCAGCACCACCACAGGATGACTCAGCACCACCAGAGGATGACTCAGCACCACCACAGGATGACTCAGCACCACCACAGCATCGCTCAGCACCACCACAGCATTGCTCAGCGCCACCACAGCATCACTTAGCGCCACAACAGCATCACTCAGCGCCACCACAGCATTACTCAGCAGCACCACAACATCACTCCGCGCCACCACAGCATCACTCAGCACCACCATAGCTTCACTCAGCGACACCACATCATCACTCAGGGCCAACACTGCATCACTCAGCACCACCACAGGATGACTCAGCACCACCACAGGATGACTCAGCACCACCACAGCATCGCTCAGCACCACCACAGCATCGCTCAGCACCACAACAGCATCGCTCATCACCACCACAGCATCGCTCTGCACCACCAACAGCATCGCTCAGCGCCACCAACAGCATCACTCAGCGCCACCACAGCATCACTCAGCGCCACCACAGCATCACTCAGCGCCACCACAGCATCACTCAGAACTACCACAGCATCACTCGGCACCACCACAGCATCACTCGGCACCACCACAGCATCACTCAGAACTACCACAGCATCACTCGGAACTACCACAGCATCACCACAGCATCACTCAGCACCACCACTCAGCACCACCACAGCATCACCACTCAGCACCACCACAGCATCACTCAGCACCACCACAGCATCACTCAGAACTACCACATCACCACCACAGCATCACTCAGCACCACCACAGCATCACTCAGCGCCACCACAGCATCACTCAGCGCTACCACAGCATCACTCAGCGCTGCCACAGCATCACTCAGCGCCACCACAGCATCACTCAGGGCCACCACAGCATCACTCAGCACCACCACAGCATCACTCAGCGCCGCCACAGCATCACTCAGCGCAGCCACAGCATCACTCAGCCCCACCACAGCATCACTCAGCGCCGCCACAGCATCACTCAGCGCCGCCACAGCATCACTCAGCGCCACCACAGCATCATTCAGGGCCACCACAGCATCGCTCAGCACCACCACAGCATCGCTCAGCATCACCACAGCATCGCTCAGCACCACCACAGCATCATTCAGTGCCACCACAGCATCATTCAGCGCCACCACAGCATCACTCAGGGCCACCACAGCATCACTCAGGGCCACCACAGCATCACTCAGGGTCACCACAGCATCACTCAGGGCCAAGACAATATCACTCAGCACCACCACAGCATCACTCAGCGCCAAGACAATATCACTCAGCACCACCACAGCATCACTCAGCACCACAGCAGTATCACTCAGCAAGACCTGCGTATCATTCAGCATCACCTCAGCATCGTCTCCGCAACAGTCACCACCACCACCACTACCACCTCAGCATCACTCAGCACCACCTCAGCCTGCTCTCGGAATCTGGCATCTGTTGATTCTCCCCTAGCGTCTGGCCGCTGCTAGTGTTATAATACAGGTACTAGTTCCCAACCTTCACCCTCCGATTGTTTATGCCCCCTCAAAAAAAAGCTTTAACAAACAACCATTGCAATAGGCAGAAACAAGTTGCCAGCATTGCAAGAACAAAAGAAAACTGAGGACATTTTTTATTGTAAATACTTTTTTAATATGGTCGTTCAGTTTTACATAATGCCTTCTTGGTCATATATAAAGTAACAAAAATGCTTCTGACACTTTTTTATTATAACTTTTCAGCATGCTGCACAGCAGCCACACTTCTCTACAGCACAGCTTGAAGACATTGGCAAAGTCAATAGCTCTGGCTAAACACTTATAAGGCCCCAAAGGCGAGACCTATTGCCTATGCCAATGCTTGTTAAGTCTTATTGCCCTCTACAGGGGTGTGGAATTTAATAAAGTATGTACTTGTCCATGGGCAGGTTGCTTCATAAATCTACTTGTCCTCTACCAAAATCCACTTGTCCCTTTTGTGCCATGTAATGCATTGACAAACTATGGCAGCAATCTCATTAAATAAGAGTTCTGAATTAGCCTCTCTGATTATGTCAGGGCTCCTTCCATATTAGGGTTTGAATACTAGCAATTCCCTTATGTTGACCCGTTTCCGCAGATCTGCATACTGGGGCTGAAGGTAATGGTAAGCAACAGTTCCAGGATTGCCCTTTTGAGTCTGTGCAAACCTACTAACTTGCATGCTTTAAGGGTTTTCACCAACTCTTCTCTAATCTTTTACCATACTGAGACAGGTTGGAAATTTATTCCTGACAATGGCAGACATAAAACTTCTTCCAGGGTTGGGGAAAAAGTGGTTGGAGGGAAAGTGAACTTGCAAATCTACACCTTGATATTTGCTCATGCTAAAATGCAGTTCACAAATATTTTCTAGGAGTACTATTTCTTGGCTTACTTCTGTAAAGTCTTGTGAATTCATGAAAGTCGTATATCTGCACTTAATGCAAGGACATGGGTGCACTTTTCAGACTTTATTTAATAATTGGGCCCCTAATTATGTCTGGGGTTCACCATGACCTTTTGTGCTTATTATAATTCTGTCTCTCTCTCTATCTGCTAGCTTCACTGTGAGTGACAGCATTCTGTTCTTTCACAAGGAGCATATTGACACACAGTCGTTTTGTTCAATGCCAGGAACTACTGTGGCAATGTGTGCTTTTTGAGACCAAAACAATTTTTGCTTTTGCCAGTGTTTGTTATAATGGAGAGAGCCCAGCAGCGCCCAACCCAGTAAGGTTTTACAAAAACCATGCCAAAAAAAGTCTTGCACTGACAAAACCAAAAGGCTGACCAACAATTTCAGACCTACTGGCTTTACCAATGCTTGATTATTTTTATTTTCCCCAGAATCTTATTAAAACTGGTTACACTGACTTTCCATTATGAATATTTTTGGAAAATACCAGCACACATCAACACATTTTACTAAATGATGCTGCAAAAAAATGGTACCTAAAATTTTACAGCACTCTTGTTAGACCTAAGTGCCGCCTTCGACACAGTATCCCACAAGCTACTCCTTCAGCGTTTACAGGAGTGCGGACTGGATGGGGTAGCATTACAATGGATGCGGTCTTTCTTGGAAGATCGTAGTTTCCAGGTTGTACAACACCCCCACCGATCAAAAATCCTGCCACTTCATCAAGGGGTCCCACAGGGATCTACTTTGAGTCCCACCCTTTTTAATTTGTATATTGGACCTTTGGCGAGGATTATGGACAATTACAATATCGCCATGGTGTCGAACGCGGACGACACACAGCTTGTGGTGACCCTTGCACAAGACTCCGGTGAGTCAGCATTATAGTTCTCATCCTGTCTCAAGGATCTAGCCGCATGGATGTCGAACCACTGCCTTAAACTGAATGGGAGCAAGACAGAGGTCATGATTGTTGGGAAATCACCTTCTATCTGGGACACAGCCTGGTGGCCCCAGGCACTGGGGCCTATCCCAGAGCCCAAAACTGAAGTAAAAAACCTGGGTGTATGGCTAGATCCTAAACTCTCGTTTGAGTCCCAAACTAGAAAGGTGGCAGGGAGATGCTTTGGCACTCTGAAGATGCTAAAAAAAACCCTAGACATTCTCCCTATATCAGCTAGGAAAACCATAGTCCACACCATGGTGACCTCGCAACTTGATTATGGGAATGTCCTGTATCTGGGTGCATCTAAAGTCTGAATGAAACGACTCCAGCGTATTCAAAACGCAGCGGCACGCCTTGTTCTTAATTTACCAAGGCGAGCGTCATCAAAACAAGCTCTTGACGCCCTTCATTGGCTACCAATTGAGAAGAGAATTCTTTTCAAAGCCATGTGTTTCTGTCATAAGAGCATACAGGGGATAGGCCCTACCTACCTGCACAACTTCCTCATCCCTTACAATACTGGTCGACAGCTAAGATCTACAGGAGTACAGTTACTCAAGATTCCCAAGATAAGGAAAGTGAGAATGGGTGCTCGATCCTTTGGCTATCTAGCGGCCAAGAACTGGAATACACTCCCTCTTCAGCTACGAGCGGAGAAATCCGAACCAGTCTTTCGTAGAGGACTGAAAACCTGGCTTTACAATCTCTAGTCCAGCTATTAACCCATACCTGCTGATGTGCTTCTAGCACGGGGACACACCTTTTGGGGTAGCCAGGAGCTCTATAAATGTATTATTATTATTATTAATAAAACGCTTTTGCGTATTTTTGTGAACATTTTATTTTGAAAGCAAAGAATCATCAATCTTGCTTTCAAGCTTCTGCAAATATTTGCATCTAATCAGAGAGAATTCTGGTAGCAGTATACATAGCTTCATATTGCTAAACATTGAAAACGTGTGTACACATTTTTATACTGGAACCACTATCAGTAGTGCAGTCTGAGCTTACAACAATTACTTAGAGCGCTCACCCTAATAATAAAGGCTTCGCTTTAATGAACCATAAATACAAGTTTGAACAGCTTTATAACATGGACACAAATATTACCTTAACTGCCGGCAATGCCTTTCCCGGATCCATAATGTGGTACTGTAAACTGGCAACCAAAGGGTTTGTGCTGTAGGGGGTTGGGCATACTTGTCCCAAGGACAAAATACACATGAAAACTTGTTGCCCTTGACCCCATACAATATGTCCCGGGTGTCGGGCTATAGGAATTCCACATCCCTGCCTCTAGTGGGCCTTTCTGGTAAGTTCAATGTTCGGCATGCATGCTGGGAGACGTAGTGCTGCAACATTCATTATTTCCCTCCAGTGGGCCTCTCGGTGTAAGCGCCAGATACAATTTCAAGCAACCAACTTCAGTTCTGGGGTCTGTTGGGTTGGCCTGAGGTATCAGGCCCTGTCCTTATTCCTAAACAGGTGGTAAAAGACCTGGGCTATTTCTTGGACAGTAAACTCAGGATGGATTCACAGATTAATAAAGTGTCAAGTCCTGGGGCTTCTTCCTGTTCCCACTCAAAGAACTGTATGCACTAATAACATTACGCCTGGACTATGGAAAGGTTGTAGACCTCCTGCTTGAAAATAAAATCCCTTTGTCTGCACGGGAGTGCGTCTTCAATTTTAGGGCAATTTCTGAGAGAAACAATCTGGCGGTCCTGCCAGGAAAACTGTATCACTATAGAGGATGAAGTGTGGGTCTGGTTGTCTCACATTTTGGAGCCAAGCAGAGGAGCGGCAGCCGGCAGAGAAAATGAAATTGTAACTGGCGCTTACACTGAGAGGCCCACTGGAGGGCTATAAACAATTGTTGAATTTTAGCAGCATTGCAATACACACCCACTGGAGGGAAATAATGAATGTTGCAGCACTACGTCTCCCAGCATGCACACAGAGCATTGAACTTACCAGAAAGGCCCACTAGAGGGCAATAAGACTTAAAAAGCATGAGAGAAAAGTGCTGCAGCTGTTTTGTGTAATGTCAAGCTGCCGCCTGAGATCAAGGATCGGGAGGATCCGAAACGCGTAAGGCAGAAAAGAATCCCTGTGTAAGAGTCAGACCTCCTGCTTGAAAATAAAATCCCTTTGGCTGCACTGGAGTGCGTCATCAATTTTAGGGCAATTTCGTATATATATATATATATATCCATACCAGTTGCCCAAAGACGAAGCCGCACTCCGCTGCAGGTAAGTAACAACTTAATTAATGAACATGCGTCTTCCCATCCTGCCTTAGTCTCGCGGCCTGACGCGTTTCGAAGTCCTTTTCACTTCTCATCAGAGGCCATGTCAGAACCCCTTGCATGCTGGTACATCTTCCCTCTGCATGTGCTATCAATTTATTGGCTACCGGTGCGCCAAATTTGAGTTATTTACCATTCTCCAAGCACGCTGGGACATGTAGTCCATTTGCATAATTTCTACCCTCCAGTGGGTTTGCGTTCTAACATATAATTATATGTCTAAAACAACACAGCCCGTTCCTTACGGGCACATCTCTTAACTTATCTGCGATATTGATCTGTGATTTCTTCCAAGTAGATACCGCAGCTTGGACACAGTCCTCTGTAAATCAGAAAAAGAAAGCATAAAGTGTAAACATAGCCTTTATTGAAGAGAAAACTGCAAGGGAATAAAAAGGCATAGTGTTGTCAATAGGCTGCATTTAAAGCATAACAATTAAATACTAGCACTGTGCCTTTAAGGCCTCTAGGACCTCCTGTATCCCATCATGCGCCAAATGTAACTGCTAGGTCAGTTCTGTTTTCTGGCTCCTTCAGTGAGGATCCTAGAGCAATGAGCTCTCCTATTTTCTGTCTTTTTTGTCAAAATATTCTTCTCAAAAACACATTTTCTTCACTTCACTCGACGGTTTTATTGACTTAGAGTGAAGAGTACTATTTTTCTGACAGACATTTGTTTTTCTTTAAAAAATGGCTTCCCTTTTTGTCGAGTTTCCTGCTGGTGGCAAAAAGAAGGCACAGACTGACCCACACCACCTGCCTCCCTGACACACATCTTGCTGAGATGTGTCATCATTGTAAGAAGCTGTTCAAATAACTTTAAAGGATAGAGAAAAAATCTGACTGCATGGCTTGCAGGAGAGAGGAAAGGGTGGTTCGTCATGGGGATTTGAACCATCTACCTCAAAGAAGACCTCCTCTCTCTCAAAGACAGCTCCCAGAGGAAGATCCCCAGAGAGGCAGGGAAAGCGGATAACAAGATCTTCATCAAGAGGTAAGAAGATTCCTATCTGTTCCTCGTTGGCATCAAGATCGATGTTGAAAGTGGCTTCAGCTACAAGGCACACATTGCCTACAAGATCTCAGTCGGGTCAAAGCATCGGCGACCGACATCAAAACACTCGATGCCTGCAGGGGTTTCGTCACACCACTACTCAAGGTCGAGACACGCTTTGACGACAGGGACTCCGCTGATGGCTGCACAATTCCGTTCGATGTCAAGACAGGTATCGCAGGTGAAAACTCAGTCGACAGTAACACATCAACGGTCGATGTCAAGACACGCATTGCCGAGGGGAACTCTGTTGATGGCTATATATCGTTGTTCGACGTCGAGACGCGCTTCACCGACTAAATCTCCAGCGGCAACATATCGCCGTTCGACATCGAGGCACGCGTCTCTAGTAAAGACTCAATTGATGGTATCTCATCACCGTTCGACATCGAGACATGCAACACCCACGAGTCCTCCGTCAACGGCAGCACATCGCCGCTCGACGTCGAGACAGTATTACCCTACTGCTTTGTCGCTGCCCTGCCGTCATTCGACGTCGAGGGATCAGCCTAGTCAGGCACATAAAGTCCACACTACGCCGACGTTGAAACGGCAGTCGATGTTGATGCCTACAGACACAGAGTGAGCATCATATAAACGCCCAAGGTGAAAGTCAACCTCAGACTCACCTTTTTCAGAGGTGCAAATGTTGCCTGATCAGCCAGAGGGTCCTAAGACCCCGATTAACCTTTCTCCACGCTGGCTAGAAAGCATCCGTAAGTGGCCTGTACCTCATAGTCCAGACTCTGAGTACTCACAAACATATTCACTTTCAAAGTCTGCGCCACAACCATCTCCAAAGTCAAGACCACACGCTTCTCCTACGGCTACTCCAGCTCATCCACTCACTGAACCTAGATCTCCAAGAAGATCCAAGTCACCTACGAGGAGTAGATCCCAGTGCAGAACCAGGACCAGATGCTCCTCATCATTTCGGAGGTCTTGCCGTTGTCGAACAAGACACAGCAGAAGTAGATCTCCCACCTGGTCTACTTCTATGCTATCTTCAGTAAGGGAGTACTCACCTGCACTTACTGACACTCCACCGGCGAGAGTATCCCCAATAAATGATCTGGTCACTTTCAACGAGGTGTTGGTTAGGGTGCTTCTAAGTTGAACATTGATATCCCAGCACCCACGACATCCTCTTCTGTCATATTTTAGACTAGACATCATAGGTCAACATCGAGACCCCTGCTCCCTCTGGTCCCAGGACTGCATCATTCAGCAGTGGACCTATTTTTCACCCCAGCCTCCCTTTGAGTTGCTCAAATGCAATCCTTAAGAAATATAAGGCTCCAGAGCAGGAGCCGTTGTTCCTGAGGGCTGACCCACTACCGGAGTTGGTCATGATAGCAGCTGCAAGGAAGACAGACTCTGTCGCCGCCTCCTCATCAGTTCCACCGGTTAAGGACAGCAAGCAGATGGACGTGTTGGGAAAAAAGATGTGCAGCACATCAGCTTCTTTTATGAGAGTAGCGAGCGCATCTGCCCTGTTAGAGCGATATGACCAGTCTCTCTGGCACTTTTTGTCCAGGTTTACAGACAAATTACCCAAGGAAGACAGGCAGGACTTCCATGAGATCCTACAAGAAGGGAGCCTTGTCTCAAACCAGGTTATTAGTGCTGCTATGGATGCATCCAACTTGGCAGCACATGGGTATTCTCATGGAGTCTGTGCAAGATGATCATCATGGCTTCGCCTTTCAGGCCTTAAACCAGAGGCACAGCAGCGGATTCTTAATTTTCCGCGGACTGGAAACTCACTCTTTGGCTCTCACACAGACGATGAAATGGCCAAAATGAAGACAGAGCTCGAAACTCTCAAAGCCATGGGACTTGAAAAGCAGAATTACTTCAGTTGAATGTACAGGCCCAATGATAGGCGACTCTATCAACAGAGAGTCCAAGGCCCTCACTGGGCTTCGCGGCAGCAACTACATCAGCAAGCCTGGTCTCAGTATCATCCCAGCAGACCAGCTTGGGAAAGAGGAGCTAATCGTCAACCAGCATCCTCCTCCAAAACGCCAGCCAAACAATGAGACATTGCTTCCCCAGTCTCTTTTACCCACTTTGCTGGGGGGGAAGTATAACCAGACACCTGGACGAGTGGCGATTCATCACCAATGACAACTGGGTCTTGAATATTGTTCATAATGGGTATTCTCTATGGTTCAGGTCTCCTCCTCCCACTGTCCCACCTTTAAAAACCTCTTGTCACCAAGCAAGCCCTCCTACAGAGTGAAGTCACCAGTCTGCTTTGAAAGGAGGCCGTAGAGGAGGTCCCACGCTCCCACTCGGGGCTAGGAGTATACTTTTGTTACTTCCTGGTAAAGTATAAAGGTCCAAACCGAGAATTCATACCCATTCTGGACTTATGACTGCTAAACAAGTTCATCCGCAAAGAAAAATTCAGGATGCTTGCCCTCCACCAGATCTACCCTCAACTCCATCAAGGGGACTGGATGTGTTTTAAACTCCAGGATGCCTACTTCCACATCCCAATCACCAGAAAACACCAACAGTTTTTACCATTCCAAGTGGCATCTAAACACTACCAGTACAAGGTGCTACCATTCTGACTGAAATTAGCGCCTGCACATTCTCAAATGCACGGCCGTAGTAGCAGCATCCTTAAGGAGAAAAATATTTGTCTACGTGTACTTAGACAACTGGCTCATAAAAAGCTCCTCTCTGGAACAAATGAAAAGACATTATCAGATCGGCATCGAGACCCTCCATATCTAGGTCTCCAGATCAACTTCAGCATATTGATACAAACACCAACACAAAAACTACACTACCTGGGTGCAACTCTGGACACAAATGCCGCAAGAGTGCGTCCTTCGGAGGAGAGACTATCCTCAATTCCTCAAAAGTGTTACAATCTCCTCCACACTCTGCACCAATTGGCCAGACAGATGGCATCTCTCCTCGGATTGATGGCCTTGTGTATTTTCAGTGTCCCTCATGCCAGGCTCCACCTGAGTCCTTTGCAACAGAATCTGGAGGACCAGTGGGATCAATTCTCAGACTGGTGGGACGATAAGCAGACTCTCTTACAAGCTACAAGACAATCGCTCCCATGGTGGTCTCCGCATCAAAATCTACTGGTATGGGTTCCTTTCCACCAGGACAATCCTACATAAACTCTCATCACAGATGCCTCCCTCCAGGGATGGGGTGCTCACGTGTGCTGTCTGCAAACGCAAGGCCTGTGGTCGGACAAGGAACAGCAATATCATATCAACATGCTGGAGCTGTGGGCGGTCCATCTAGCCCTCAAGTCCTTCTATCCATCCATACAGACCAGCTCTCTCCTGGTCCAAATGGACAACACAACCACAATGCACTATCTAAACAAGCAAGGGGGCACCCGCTCTCGTCCCGTCTCTGGAAGCGAAGAACATCTGGAACTGGTGTCATGTCGTTCCTAGGAATCCCCAGGACCTGCACGTTTTGGATGACCTAAACTGAGGACTTGGTGTCCAAACCGCTTCCGGACACCCCCACAGGATGTGTCAGCTGTTAGACCAGCTAGCTCTACAGTGCCACTAGCACCCCCCCCTGTATCTGACAGTGGTGTAGGTAGTTTCTGGCAACCACCGAACATGACAACCCTGATTCCTCAGGGATCGTGTAAAACAGTACAGTACTTCTCGCTCGCACTGACTTATTCTCAGAAAATACACAGGATGGTGATTAGGACATTTCAATAAGTATTTATTGGGCCAGCATCAGTCTTGTAAAACATATTGCTGCGACAATCAGGAGACAGAAGCATACGAAAGAGATTGCAAGTAAATAGTAGATACATTTCTACCATAGTGCTCATAAGATGAACATAAGCAGTTCAGATAAAACCAGTAGCATTTGCATATTCCTAAAATGACCGCCCTAAGTAATTTGCCTAAATATACCTAGCCTAGATATGTTGGTGTAGCATATATATGTGTATATATAGCCAAGAATCCCCTAGAGAAGCTCCAACCCCCTCACCTGATGGTAGAGAATGAAGGACCCCCGTCTCTGCTTCGAGGATGACGCCCCGCAAGTGATGTCAGACTGCTGCATGTCGAAGATTCAGCATGCAGGACCCCGTGTCAGCTTGGAAGGAATTCTCTTCTAATTTACAGGGGGGAATAAGGGTCTTATATACTAGAGTGGTCACTCCAGGGTTTCTTCTAGAATCAATATGTTTTGAAAACAATCATAAATGGTTTGAAAACAATCATAAATGTTTTTCCAAACAAATGCGATCATGCACAGTGGGCTGTTGGCCAAGGATGAAAAAAGTGGTGACCCTTATACAGAATAATTATCCCGTGCCTGAGGACATGTTTATGTACATCAGGTACAGGATTTATGATAGAATACTAAGAGCCTGACGTCAAAGAGACAGGAGCAAGCTACTAGGTAAAAGGTCACCTGTTCAGAACCGTTGTTGTCGTGTGGATGGGACAATGTATGTAAATAGGGGTATACATGACAGGACTAGCCTAAAGGACATGACACTGGATAATAGCCAGGAATTTGACAATTTCAGCCATTCACCTGCCATGAGTCCAGAACACTCAGGCGAACTTCCTCAGTCGCAATTTCATCAAAACACACAAACTGGATTCTGCATGACAATGTCGTGTAAAACATCTTTCGGGATTGGGGGCATCCGCAAATCGACCTGTTGCAGATGAAAATAAAAAATGCCCAGACTTCGTATCAAGGTTCTACTGAACAGGAACAAAGAGGAATGCCCTTTTGATAAACTGGTCCGGGACATCTCTTTACGTGTTTCCTGTCAATACGTTGATTTTGATAGTCATCCGCAAACTGTACAGGGCCAGGACCAGAATGATCCTAATAGCACGGGAATGGCTTCGTCAGTGGTGGTTCCTGGATCTCCTCCACCTCTCAGAAACACCACACAGGAGATTGCCATGCAGACAGGGTCTCCTCTACAAGCTCGGAGGGCAGATTTCCCACCCCAACCTTCCTTCGCTGAGCCTGACAGCACAGCTCCTGAATTCCTCTAATATGCCTCTCGCAGGAATGCATGGACAGTTTTAGGGAGTCCAAAAGACCATCAACTGGTGGTCCTATGCATTCAAGTGAAAGAGATTTTACATGTGATGTTTTCAAAATAGTGTTCATCCAATTTTGAGACACGAGGATGTAATCTTACCTTCTCTCCTCCATTTAGCAAAATCTAGGCTGCATTTGTCCTCTAGAAAGGTACATCTCGCAGCTATTACTGCTTACAGAAAGTCTCCTACACAAATTTCTTTCTTCCGAATGCCTGTGGTAAAGGATTTTTAGAGGGTTTGAAGAAGGTATTCCCACCAGTACGTTCTCCTTCTCCTCCTTGGGAGCTTAATGTAGTCCTTTCGAAACTCATAGGCATCTTTACAACATCTTACATGGAAAGCTTCATTTCTGGTTGCGATTACCTCAGTCAGTGAGATCTAGTCTCTATGTGCTAATGAGCCTTACACAGGGTGGTAATGAGAACTCATCCAAGTTTCCTCCCCAAGGAGATTTCTGATTTTCACATTCACCAGACAATTTCACTCCCAATGTTCCTTCCTAATCTTTCCACACCATCGGAAAGAGCTTTGCTCTCATGAGATCTCAAACAAGTCCTGAAATTTTACTTAGACAAGACCAAAGATATCAGGCAATCTGACCATCTGTTTATCAATTATGGTCCAATGAGGACAGGTATGGCTTCTTCCAAACAGAACATCTCTAGAAGGATAGTCTCTTGTATAGTATTCTTCTACCAACTGGCCAACAGACACTTACCTACCAGACCTAAAGCCCATTCTACAAGGGGCAAGGCGGCAACAGCTGCTCTACTAAGAAACATCCCCATCTCAGAAATAGGCAAAGCTGCTACTTGGAGATCGATGCATACTTTCACCAGGCATTACTATCTAGACTTAGACACTCAGGCAAACACTCAAGTAGGGCAGGCCTCTTTAAGGAATCTATTTCGATAATTGTTACAGCTGCTTTTGTATATCCTTGATTCGTTCACATGTGTGTGGGATGGGCTTGCTATTCTATTCAGTGCTTATGACTATTAATGAGGATACCCCGGAAGAGAAGGATACATTGCTTACCTGTAATCCTAGGTCCCTCATTCCTCCCCGAACGAATCTCACACACAGCAGCTTATATACTTGGTTCTGTTTTCTTCATGTCACCACAAAAAAACCTGGCCTATCTGTCAACTTGGAGGCATTGGGATAGAGGAGGTCCTAGACGCTTTAAAGGCACAGTGCCAGTATTTACCTGCTATGCTTTAAATGCAGCCTATTGGCTAACAATGCCTTTTTATTCCCTTGCAGTTTTCAAATGCTTGAGACCGGCGAGATGTTTATTAAATGAAAACTCAATGTAAGTTAGCCCTTACTATAGGCTGCATATATATCTATATTCACTAAAAAGAACAAAGGTTACAGAAACATTATAGTTAGGGGCAGATTTTCCTCATACAAAACTAGAGAAATTCAGCCGTTATAGTTACCTGAATTAACTATAACTTGTGCCCCCGCAATGCACTGCTTATGACCTCACATATTACATCACTCATGACATGGTCTGTGACATCACTTATGACATCTCAAATTACATCACTCATGACATTATCCAGTGACTGTTTTTAAAAAGTTTATGAGTGTTAAATATATCTACTAAGGTGTATTGGTGAATCAGTGGATGTATGAGTGTCTGTATGGACGGCTCAGTGGGTGCATGACTGACTGTATGTGAGTGATTAGGTGTCTCAGTGAATGTATAGGTGAGTGACTGGTTGTATAAATAAGTGTATCTGTCTGTCAGTTGATGTCTTAGTGGGTGTATGAGTTTGTTAGTGGGTACATGAATGGCTATATGGGCGATTGATTGGTTGTCTGACTACCTCTATGGTTGTCTGGGTGTCTGTGTGTGTGGGTGAGGAGGTATGTGACTGCCTGTATGGATGAGTGAGTGGGTGAGTCAGTGACTGTATGGGGTACTGTATGCATGTCTGAGAAGCTGTATGGGTGAATGAGTGTCTGTATGGCTGTGTCAGTGATTGAGTGCATGTGTCAGTATGGGTGTGTAACTGTGTATGTGAAAGGCAGTATAGGTGAGTGACAGGGTATATGAGTGACTGTATGCGTGAGTGAGTGAATATGAGAGTGGCTATATGGATGAGTGCGTGCTTCTGTCACTAACTGTATAAGTGAGTGAGTATGTGTTACTATTTGTATGAGTAAGTAAATGGGAGTGTGTGTAACTGTTTGGGTGAGTAAGTGGCTGTGTGATTGACTGTATGGGTGAGTGTCTAGGTGTGTGAGTAGTTTTAGTGCTGACTCACTCAGTGTGTGAGTGCCTGTATGAGTGGATATGTCAATGGCTGTATTAGTGAGTGAGTGGGTGTATGAGTGGCAGTATGGGTGAGAGAGTGGATGTGTGTGTAGATCTATGAATCAGTGAGTGGGTGTGTAAGTACTGGTATGGCTCTGTGAATGGGTTTGTGAATGGTTGTGTGGGAGTGGCAGTGGGTGCATAAGTGATGTCATTTGAGATGTCATCAGTGATGTCTCTGACCATGTCATGAGTGATGTAATATTTGAGGTCATAAGCAGTGCACTGCGGGGAGCGAGTTATAGTTAACTCAGGTAACTATAACAGCTGAATTTATCTGCTTTTATATGAGTAAAATCTGACCCTAACTACAACGTCCCTGTAACCTTTGTTTTTTTGTGTGAATTTTTGAATTTTATTTAATTCTATTTGCTAATTATAACGTCCTTGTAACCTTTGGTTTTTTCAGTACATTTCTAAGCTTTCTTAATTGCTAATTCCTAACTATAACGCCCCTGTAACCTTTCTTTTTTTAGTGAACTTCGAAGGTTTTTTAACTAGCAGTCACGTTTGCAGAGTGGTGGAGAAAGGGGGCTGGGCCTCCGACCACCTCTCACAGATACAACTGTGTAGGACCTACAGGAGGTACCAGGTGGGCTTCTTGGTTCCCAAGGTCCCTCTGCGGCTCAAAGGGGCTTTATCCCCCAACTAGTAGTTCACCGGAAGGTACGTTTGCAGAGTGGTGGAGAAAGGGGACATGGCCTCTGACAACTTCTCAGCAGTCCTGCTGTGTGGGACTTACTGGAGGTAACAGGAGGGGTAGTTGGCCCCCAAGGATGTCCTTGGGGGCCAACTACCCCTCTTATTACCTCCAGTAAGTCCCATACAGCAGGATTGCTGAGATCTGATAGCAGGCCGCGTACCCTTTCTCCACCACTCTGTAAACACACCACCTGACGCACTACTAGTAGGGGGATGAAGTGCCCTTGGCTATTCAGGGTACTTGGGGGCCAACTACCCCTCCTGTTACCTCCAGCAAGTCCCACTCAGTGGGTTTGCTGAGAGGTTTTCGGTGGTCACGCCCCCTTTCTCCTCCACCTTGCAAACGTGCCTCCTGCCGCACTACTATTTGGGGGATGAAGTCCCCTTGGCTCTTGAGGGCCCTTGGGGCAAACTAGCCCTCCTGTTACCTCCAGTAAGGCCCACACAGCTGGATTGCTGAGAGGTGGTCAGAGGCCACGCCCCCTTTCTCCACCACTCTGCAAACATGCCTACAGGCACACTGCTGCTTGGGGAAGAAGTCCACTTTAGTCCTGAGGCCCTCAGGAGGCACGGGGATGTCATCCCCCCACCAGCAATGCACCGAGAGGGGCATCTGCACAGTGGTGGAGAAAGGGGCATGGCCTCTGACCACCTCTCAGCAATCCCACTGTGTGGGGCTTACTGCAGGTAACAGGAGATCTTGTTGGCCCCTAATGACCATCAGCAGCCAACGGGACTTCATCCCCCAAACATTAGTGCGCCAGGAGGCCCCCCTCCCATCTTAAATATAGCCCCGGGGAGGTGGTGGTCCCTCGGGCAGTGTGGGGGGGCATGTGGCCCCCCACATTTATTTACATTAGTCCCCGAGGTGGCTGTCCCCGGGGCGGCATGGGGGGATCTTGAGCCTCCCACTCATTATTTTAAATATAGCCCCGGGTAGGTGGCAGTCCCCCGCTCATTATTATTGATTGTCCCCGGGACCTGGCCCACCCGGAGACTTAATTAAACAAAGCGCGGCAACCCATGCTTCATTGTTTTTAACTTTTTGGCGGGATTTGCTGATCCAACGTGACTCCCACCAAATTATTTTTCAATAAAATGTTTTTTTGGGCCCTGGGGATCCGTGTGGTATCCCCTAAACAGGCCTAGGGGGCCAGGGTGTTTCTACAACGCCCCCGTTGCTTTTTTAAAAATGTTTTTGCTCGTGACTCGGTTCACCCGAGTCACAAGATGGCTGCCAACACTTCCTGGTTTCAAGTGATGGCAGCCAATCAGATCTCAGGCACGAGATCGGCAGGAGTGGCGAATCCACTGCGGCCAAAGTTGTATATCTGAGAAACCTTTAAAATGCTCAGGAACTACTGAACGGATTTACACCATTTAACAAAAAGAGTGCTTTCTGGACCACGAGCTACCTTATTGCCAAATTTGTCTAAAGTTTCCTATGGAAATTAACATAGAGAAAAAGCGTTTTGGGACCCTCCCTTTTGTTTCAGCCCCTGCATGACGGATCACCCTGAAAGACAGGAACTGAAGTGAGCATCAAATTAGTTTTGAACATTTTGTGAAGATTCGTCAAAAAGACGCCAAAGTTATTGGCGAATCAAAAACTGTTTTTTCAATAGAAATCAGGTCCTAACTATAACTATGTACTGTAGACTGCCAGTAGGTTATATATATATATATATATATATATATATATATATATATATATATATATATATATATATATATATATATTCTGCTCCAAAGGTTGTCCACCTGGTGAGTAGCACTCGATCAACAGCTTTGTTTATGATAGGCAGGGACGAGGATCCGCTTGATCCGCTGATCGAGTGCTACTCACCTGGTGGACAACCTTTGGAGCAGAAAATATATATATATATATATATATATATATATATATATATATTACCTACTGGCGGTCGCCAGTAGGTAGTTATAGTTAGGACCTATTTTCCATAGGAAAAGCATTTTTTGTTTTCCCAATAACTTTAGCGTCGTTTGACGAATCTTCGCGAAATTTTCAAAACTAGTGGGGCGCTCCGGTCAGCTCCTGTCTTGAAAGTTTCGGGGTGATTCGCCAAGCGGGGGCCGAGAAAAAAGGGGGGTCCCAAAACGTGTTTTCTCCATGTTAATTTCCATAGGAAACTTTAGACACGGCTACAGCCCGAACTGCTGAACGGAATTACACCAAATTTGGCAAAAAGGTAGCCCTTGGTTCAGAAAGAGTCCTTTTTGTTAAATGGTGTAAATCCGTTCAGTAGTTCCTGAGAAATTAAAAAAATAGAGGTCGGAAAATCAATTTCCCATAGGAGACTTTAGCCAAGGCCACAGCCCGAACTGCTGAACGGAATTACACCAAATTTAGCAAAAAGGTAGTGCTTGGTTCAGAAAGCGACTTTTTTTTAAAATGGTGTAAATCCGTTCAGTAGTTGCTGAGAAATTCAAAAGTAAAAGTTTCGATATCTAGGGACGCTGTGGATTCGCGAACCCTCCCGACCACGAGCTTCACTGTGATTGGCTGCCAACATTCCAAACCAGGAAGTGTTGGCAGCCATCTTGTGACTCGGTAGAACCGAGTCACAAGAAAACAGTGAAACAAGCCTGAAAAACAGGAAAAGGGGCAGGGTAGAAACACCCTGACCCCCCATGCCTGCTCAGGGGGTCCCACAAAGACCCCCAGGGCCCAAAAAAGCATATTTTTTTTTTAAACGGCAAAATTCCTGAAGGATCTGCGAATCCCGCCGATGAAATTTTAAAAAAAACGAAGCGCGGACTCCCGTGCTTCGTTGTATTTAAGCCCCCGTGTGGGCCAAGTCCCGGGGGCATGAGTAATTATTGTGCGGGGGCCCACGGGGCCCCCGCAGCCCTGGGGACCGCCACCTACCCGGGGCGTTATTAATGGTTTGCGGAGGGCACGCGGCCCCACCGCAGCCCCGGGGACCGCCACCTCCCCGGGGCTTCTTTTTTTTAAAAAAAACAACCTGTGTGGGGGGGCTTGAGCCCACCCACATGCCCCGGGGACCGCCACCTCCCTGGGGCACTAAGTATGCAAATGCGGGGGTCCATTACGGACCCCCGTGCCCCGGGGACCACCACCTCCCTACAATCTTGGGGAGGGGGGCCGCGTGGCCCCCCTCCTGGAGCCCTTGATGGCCCTGGGGTCTGCCACCTCCCAGGGCCGGCTCCTGCAGTGTCCCGGGGTGCCCACCCCCGGGACACTGCTGTTTGCTATGGCAGGGCGGGAGCCTCGTGGCTCCCGCCCTGCCATAGCAAACTGTGGTTTGGGTTTTGAAAGCGAGAGCAGGGAAACCTGCTCTCGCTTTCAAAATCCAAACCACATTGCTTTTCCACACGGGGAGCTGCATGTCAGCAGCTCCCCATGTGGAAAAGCAGTGCCGGCTCCCGCAGGAGGCGGGAAGCCGGTGGGACCATGGGGGCATTGGGGCTCCCCCCACGGTCCCCAACGGAGAGGGCCGGCCCCGGGGGATGTGGTCCCCGGGGCCAGAAGTGGCCCCTCTCCCCGTTTAGAAAAAAAATAAAAAATAAATAAAATAAAAGGCCAGCCCCTGGGGATGGGGTCCCCGGGGCCAATAGAGGCCTCAGGAGGGGGGCCACGCAGCTCCCCTCCTTAAAAAATATTTATTTAATTAAAAAAACATTGTGGCCATGCCCCGGGGGATGGGGTCCCCGGGGCCAAAATTGGCCTCAGGAGGGGGGCCGCGCGGCCCCCTTCCCGTTTAAAAAAAAAAAAAGGGACGTTATAGTTAGTTGGACATTTCACTCGTACAAAACCAGAGAAATTCGGCCGTTATAGTTAGTTCAGCTAACTATAACTCACGCCCCCACAATGCACTGCTGATGATGTCACATATTACATCATTCATGACATGGTCAGTGACATCACTGATGACATCTCAAATGACATCACTGATGACATCAGTTTTGACATCATCCAGTGACTGTGTGTTTCTGTAAAGTTTAAATATGTTTTATATATATATATATGCCAAGGTGTATTGAAGAATGAGTGGGTGTATAAGTGTCTGAATGGATGATTTAGTAGGTGCGTGACTGACTGTATAAGTGAGTGATTAAATGTGTCTTACTGAATGCATGGGTTAGTGACTGATACAGACATTCACACTGTTTAGTTTGTCAGTTGGTGTGTAAGCGGTTGCATGGGTTGGTGAGTAGCTAAATGAGTGTATATATGGGTTATTGATTGGTTGTCTGAGTATCTGTATGGGTGCCTGAGTGTCTGTGTGGGTGGGTGGGGGTGTATGTGACTTTGTGCATAGATGTGTGAGTGGGTGATTCACTGGGTGTATGGGTTCAAGAGTACATCTGTGAATGGCTGTATGGGTGGGTGAGTGTATGTATAGGTGTGTTGGTGAGTGTTTAGATGTCTCAGTGGTACATGTGTGAGTAACTACATATGTGAAAGGCAATATATGTGAGTGTTGGAGTATATAAATGACTATATGTGAGAGTGAGTGATTGTGAGAGTGGGTGTATGGATGAGTGTGTGCGTGTATTAGTTATTGTATAAGAGTGTAAGTATGTGTTAGTATATGTTTGAATAAGTGAGGTGGTGTGTATATAGGTGAGTAAATGGGAGTGTGATTGATTCTTTGCATGACTGACTAGGTGTGTGAGTAACTCTATGGATGAGTGGCAGTGTGTGAGTGTCTGTATAGGTATGTGAGTGCATATGATAGTGCCGTATTGATGGTTGACTGCATGTATGAGTGACTGTATGGGTGAATGAGTGGATGTGTGTGTAGACCTAGGAATCAGTGAGTGGGTATGTAGTAACTGGTATTGGTGTGTCTATGGTTTTGAAAATGGTAGTCTGTATTTTAGAGAGGGTGTATCAAAGGTTATATTAGGGTATGAGGAGGTGCATCAGATTATCACGTGGATGATGTCATCAGTGATGTCATCAGTGATGTCATTTGAGATGTCATCAGTGATGTCACTGACCATGTCATGAATGATGTAATATGTGACGTCATCAGCAGTGCATTGCGGGGGCGTGAGTTATAGTTAGCTGAACTAACTATAACGGCCGAATTTCTCTGGTTTTGTATGAGTGAAATGTCCAACTAACTATAACGTCCCTGAAACCTGTGTTTTTTTCAGTGAATTTCTAAGGTTTTTTAAATGCTCATTTCTAACTATAACGTCCCTGAAACCTATGGTTTTTTCAGTGAATTTCAAAGGTTTTTTTAAATGCTAATTTCTAACTATAACGTCCCTGAAACCTGTGGTTTTTTCAGTAAATTTCAAAGGTTTTTTAAATGCTAATTTCTAACTATGCCTACAGAGGTAGGACATGTGCAGAAAGAGGAAGAAAGGCGCAGAAAGAAGCAAGAGAAATGCATAAAGAGGCAACAGAAGTCCAGAAAGACGAAGAAAGGTGCAGAAAGAAGCAAGAGATGTGCACAAAGAACCAACAGAGGAGCAGAAAAAGGCCTTGTTGCAAAGTCATCCTGTGCCCCCAACTTTTTGCTGACGGGTACTGGTGGTAACTGACTCTGACTAACCAGGGCTAGAGCCAGTGCTATGCTAAAAGACACATAGAATATAGTGAAAACACCTACATACACTAGGGAACACTATGCGTTGGGTTAACCCTGTGATTGGCATGACCTCCTCTGTAAGGCCCTAGTACATAATAGGGCAGGGGGATTAAAACTACCTCTAAGTCAGAGGTGCAGAAAGATGCTTCTTTAAGTAGTAGTCACGTTTGCAGAGTGGTGGAGAAAGGGTGCTGGGCCTAAGACCAGCGCTCAGGAATTCCGCTGCGTAGGACTTAGAGGAGGTACTAAGAGGGCTTCTTGGACCCCAAAGTCCCTCAGGAGTAAATTGGACTTCATCTCCCATCCCGTAGTCTGCCAGGAGGCGCGTTTGCAGAGTGGTGGAGAAAGGGGGGCATGTCCTCCTTAGACGTCTTAGCAATCCTACTGTGTGGTACTTACTACAGGTAACAAGAGGGGTAGTTGGCCCCCAACGACAACCTTGGGGGCCAACTACCCCTCCTATTACCTCCAGTAAGTCCCACACAGCAGGATTGCTAAGTTCTCATAACAGGCCACGCCCCCTTTGCCCACCACTCTGCAAACGCGCTCCCTGGCGCGCTCTTGGATGAGGATTGAAGTCCCCTTCACTGCTGGGGGTCCTTTAGGGACCAACTAGCCTACCTCTTACCTCCAGTAAGCTCCACACAGTGGGATTGCTGAGAGGTGGACACAGGCCACGCCCCCTTTCTCCACCACTCTGCAAACGCACCCCCTGGCGCATTCTAAGTTGGGGGATTAAGTCCCCTTGAATACTGAGGGTCCCTGGGGGCCAACTAGTCCACCAGGTACCTCCAGTAAGCGCCACACAGCTGGATTGCAGAGAGGTGGTCCGAGGCCACGCTCCTTTTTACACCACTCTGCAAACGCACCCCTTGGCGCACTGCTGGTGGGGCGATGAGGTCCACTTGTGTCCTGAGGTCCTCAGGACACAAGAGGACCTCATCGCCCCACCAGCAGTGCGCCAAGAGGCGTATTTGCAGAGTGGTGTAAAAAGGGGCGTGGCCTCAGACCACCTCTCTGCAAACCAGCTATGTGGCGCTTACTGGAGGTACCTGGTGGGCTAGTTGGCCCCCAGGGACCCTCAGTATTCATGGGGACTTAAATTCCCAACTTACAACGCGCCAGGGGGAGCGTTTGCACAGTGGTGCAGGGAGGGGGCGGGGCCTCCGGCGTGATGCCGGCTTTTTAAAAAAAAAATTTTTTAGAAGGGGGGCTGTGTGGCCCCCCTTCTTTTACTATTTTTGGGGCTCAGGACACAAGAGGACCTCATCGCCCCACCAGTAGTGCGCCAAGAGGCTCGTTTGCAGAGTGGTGTAAAAAGGGGCATGGCCTCGGACCACCTCTCTGCAAACCAGCTATTGGTGCTTACTGGAGGTACCTGGTGGGCTAGTTGGCCCCCAGGGACCCTCAGTATTCATGGGGACTTAATTTCCCAACTTACAACGCGCCAGGGGGTGCGTTTGCACAGTGGTGCAGGGAGGGGGCGGGGCCTCCGGCGTGATGCCAGCTTTTTTTTTTTAATTTATTTTTTAGAAGGGGGGCTGTGTGGCCCCCCTTCTTTTACTATTTTTGGGGCCCTGGGGAGCCCATCCCCCAGGGCCTGACCCCTTTTTAAAAAACAAATAAAATAAATAAAACGGGAAGGGGGCCGTGTGGCCCCCTTCCCGAGGCCAAGTTCGGCCCCGGGGACCCCATCCCCCGGGGCATGGCCTTTTTAAAAAAATGTATTCATTGGGCAGGGGGCCGCGTGGCCCCCCTTCCCATGGCCACTATTGTCCCCTGGGACCCCATCCCCCGGGGCCGGCCTGCGTTTTTTTTTTTTTTAAATTTTATTCGCGGGAGGGGGGCCGCGTGGCCCCCCTCCCGGGCCACTTTTGGCCCCAAGGACCCCATCCCCCAGGACCTGGCCGCACTGTTGGGGACCGTGGGGGGAGCCCCAATGCCCCCACGGTCGCGCCGGCTCCCCGCCTCCTGCGGGAGCCGGCATTGCTTTTGAGCAAGGGGAGCTGCTGACATGCAGCTCCCCTTGCTCAAAAGCAATCTGCTTTGCTTCATTGAAGCGAGAGCAGGTTTTCCTCCTCTCGCTTCAATGAAGCAAAGCAGAGTTTGCTATGGCAGGGTGGGAGCCGTGCTCCCGCCCTGTCATAGCAAACGGCAATGTCCCGGGGGTGGGCACTCCGGGACATTGCAGGAGTCGGCCCTGGGGGTGGCGGTCTCCAGGGCCATCAAGGGCTCCTGGAGGGGGGCCGCGCGGCCCCCCTCCCAATGTTTCCAAAGCCCCGGGGAGGTGGTGGTGGTCCCCGGGGCTTGGGGGGGCCCACGAGGCCCCCCGCAAATAATTGTAGAAAGCCCCGGGGAGGTGGCGGTCCCCGGGGCTTGGGGGGTTCTGTGAGGCCCCCCCCACATTTTTAATGCCAATTTTAGACACGGGGAGGTGGTGGTCCCCGGGGCAGCAGGGGGGCCGCGTGCCCCCCGCACCTATTTAAATAAAGCCCCGGGGAGGTGGCGGTCCCCACGGCTTGGGGGGGCCTAAGAGGCCCCCGTATCTTATTAAAACAAGCCCCTGGGAGGTGGCGGTCCCCGGGGCTGCAGGGGGGCCGTGCCCCCGCATATAATTAGTATAGCCCCGGGGAGGTGGTGGTCCCCGGGGCTGCGGGTGCCCCCAGAGGGCCCCCGCTATATAATTTGGCATTGCCCCCGGGACCTGGCCCACCCAGGGGCTTACAGATAACAAAGCGCGGGAGCCCGTGCTCCGTTTTTTTTTTATTTTCTCAGCAGGATTCGCGCACCCAGCGCGAATTCTGCCAATTTGTTTTTGTTTTTTAAATGGTTTTTTTGGGCCTGGGGGTCCCTGTGGGACGCCCTGAGCAGGCCTAGGGGGTCAGGGTGTTTCTACCCTGCCCCCTTTTCTTGTTTTTTAACCTTTTTTTCACTGATTTCTTGTGACTCAGTTACCGAGTCACAAGATGGCTGCCAACACTTCCTGGTTTGGAGTGTTGGCAGCCAATCAGAGTGAAGCTCGTGCCCGGGAGGGTTCGCGAACCTCCTCGGTGCTCAGATATCGAAAGTTTTCTTTTTTTAATTTCTCAGGAACTACCGAACGGATTTACACCATTTAAAAAAAAGGTCGCTTTCTGAACCAAGAGCTACCTTTTTGCCAAATTTGGTGTAATTCCGTTCAGCAGTTCGGGCTGTAGCCTGTTCCAATTTTTCCTATGGAAATTAACATGGGGAAAAAGCGTTTTGGGACCCCCTTTTTTCTCGGCCCCCACTTGACGAATCACCCCGAAACTTACAAGACAGGAGCTGACCGGAGCGCCCCATTAGTTTTGAAAATTTCGCGAAGATTCGTCAAACAGCGCCAAAGATATTGGCAAAAGAAAAAACACTTTTTGAATAGAAACGAGGTCCTAACTATAACTACCTACTGGCGACCGCCAGTAGGTAATATATATATATATATATATATATGTAATTTGTGCTCCTGGTGCCCGCATTTGGGCAGGAATAGTCAGTGCTTATGACTTTGATGAGGATTCCCCTGGAAGAGAACCAGGATTACAGGTAAGCAATTTATCCTTATCCCTCATATGTGGCTCACTCAAAGGATGGTAAGTGATAGTTTAGAGCAAACACAAGGAGATGATGGACGGAGCGCTGAAACTTTTCAGATACTCACCCCTATTCACAGATCTGGGTTGAATCCATCATCGTTCTTTAGCTCACTTCGCCACCCCAGTTCAGACCCAGCCATATGCAAATCAGTCTTGACCCTGTGCCTCATGGGAACAGTCCAGCCTGAACTGCCAAGCCAGATCTTCTCTGGACCGGAAACAAGCATCCTGGGACTGGTTTCAGGGTAACATCCCTCATCAGTCAGGCTAGCTTGAATCCAGTGGCAAAATGAGCAAGGGACCCATGTCTGGGCATACCCTGCCAACTTACGGTGAACAAAGCAAACACAAGGAGATGATGAACGGAGCACTGAATCTTTTCAGACACTCACCCCCAGTCACAGATCTGGGTTGAATCCATAATCGTTCTTTAGCTCACTTCGCCACCCCAGTTCAGACCCAGCCATATGCAAATCAGTCTTGACCCTGTGCCTCATGGGAACAGTCCAGACCAAACTGCCAAGCCAGATCTTCCCTGGACCGGAAACAAACATCTGGGAACCAGTTTCAGGGTAACACCCCTCATCAGCCAGGCTAGCTTGAATCCAGTGGTAAAGTGAGCAAGGGACCCACGTCTGGGCATACCCTGCCAACTTAGGGCGAAGAAAGCAAACACCAGGAGGAGATGATGGACGGAGCGCTGTAACTTTTCAGACACTCACCCCCAGTCACAGATCTGGGTTGAATCCATCATCGTTCTTTAGCTCACTTCGCCACCCCAGTGATAGTTTAGACCATCTAGTCATGAAGTTTGATGGTGGATTACCTTAATTAATAAGGTTTCTAGTGAATCCATCAATATCATTCACCTCTTGAGAGGTGAGGACAAACATGTCACTCCCAAAGGCACTATTTGAATCACCCACCTTGCTTTCACAGCACAGTCTGAGGGGAAAATAATTCTCCATAAGTTTAGAAACTGTGCACCTCTTTGCCAATGATGCATCTTCTTGTGGGAAGCCGTTTTGTGTGATTTCTCTATAACTGCACCCTGGTGTTCACATACTATTTATTGGTTATCGAAAACCCCAAAACTAACCGCACTGAACTCAGTGGGTTTGGGCTTTCATGCACCCTTGATTGAGCTGGCCAAGGCATTAGAGCTTCGCCTGTGGTTTCCAGTGCAGGCTGCCACATCATTGGTATCAATATTTTGACCTGTGTTCTCTTCTGCTATAGCTCCTCATAGTGAGCGGGCAACATTAGCCACCATCCTGTATTTACAGTGCAGGAAGGTATGGCAGGAGGGCCACACCATCGTTCAGATCACCGGATTGAGAGTCCCGCTCCATCCTTCATCAGGGACACTGATTTCGCCTCTTGAGCATTGCTCCGGCATTCTGGGATTCACCCTTGGGTTGGCCCAACTCTGTGAAGGCAACCTGAACACGGAGCTACATTTAAATATTCTTTGTAGTGTTGTTGTGCTTTAATGAATATATATGCACCCTTACAGTTTCGTTGATTGTGCCTTGAGTCTGGATAATATCTCCTGACAAAGGATTGAAACTGCGATCATGGAGAGGAAGCCTTTCCCAGTGAACTTTAAAGTGGGTATTTTTGTTCCCATTTAAGTTCTTGCTCTGCATCATTGACATTTTTTAAGTACAGAAACACGTAATCAGTGGCACAAGGAATGAGCTATAAATGGACTTACTGGGTATACTTTTGAGAGGACAGTGGGCGATATATAAATGCAATAGGCAAAAATAACTTCTAGGAACGGGAGTGCTAACAGGACATAGTTGTCAGAACATTATTCTGTAATCATGTCCTAAATGTTATCTACAAAAATATCATCCCGTTGGAGTTAACACACCAGAAAATCCACACCCAGTGAGTGAGGCAAGTGAGGCGTTATTTTTATTAACGATATTAGCACACACAAAGCCAAGAGTGGTTTTATGTGATGAACAGGTGGGCTTGGTGCATGTGTGTCATAACGTGTGCGTTCTTACATGTAAGATCAAGGAAAATGTTTATTTATCTTCACAATCTTCTCTCTGATAATTATCAGCAAGCATGCTATAATGTGGGATACATAAAACGTGTTGTTTCATGTTAAACTGTTTATTTCATGTGGAATGTAATATATGGGGCATTACACTAAGGCCCTGATTATGAGTTGCTTGTTAAATTCCGACCCATGTGTAAACCCTAGTTTACAAATGGATCCTATTTAAGAGTTTGGCTTTATTTAACGCATCTGATATTCGTTAAATTTCAACAGTTCAAACCTGCAGAAATTTAATAGGGAAAAGCATACAGTATTTACCCTATCAAGGGGATATTAGTGCGCTAAACACCCAAATTTGCATGTTATTCCCCAGAAACCCGTAACAGGTGCTATTTATCGCACTTGATACATTTCAAACCCTGTGGTATAGTTATTTACCAGGTGCAATAAATAGCACCTATACATGTAATCAGCCCGTTAGCTTACTGCGTTTGGGCCAGAGAGTCCAGAGGATTTAAATAAGACCATAGAATGGATCATCTGGAATTGTGTGTGTGCATTTATATTTATACACATACATATACATATTACAGCGGTGGCATGATAGAACCCCTGTAGTTAGGTCAGAGTTTCTATTGAAACAGCAATTTTTGTTTTCTTAATAACTTTGCTGCCATTTACTGAATCTGTACAAAACTTTCCCAAAAAAAGAAAAACAAATTCATCTGATTTGTGTTCATGGCATGGCAAGTTTCAGGTAGCTCTACCAAGGGAGGTAAAGGGGGGAGGGCAAAAAAGTGGGTATCAAAAAGTGACTTTTCCCATTTTAACACTCGCAGGAATATTTGCTTGCCGATACAGAAAAATGGCTGAACAGAATTACAACAAACTTAACATGAAAATAGAGCTTTACTCACATACGTGATCAGAAAATGGCATCATTCACAGGACTAGAGAGCCAATGACTGATGTGGAGTGAACCATTACCCCATGCATTATGCTGTCATGGATGGAAGCACAGTGTAAATGACACTCAAACCTACCACTGGCAAAACAGAGCCAAACTAAAGACCCTCTATTTACCTATATGTATATATATTTATGTATAAGTATGTATGTTATGTATTTCTTAATAATTTTCCTTGTTACAAGATCCTGGCAGACAGCTAAGAAAAGATTCTAGATTAATACAGTACAAATCTCTCTCCCAAGGGTTTGTCAGAGGTGGTAACCAACACCAAAACCTTTCCTTAGAAAGGTTATCTCTGATGTTTGTTTTTAGAACAAAATACTCATTTGTCGGCCTTAATACAGAGAAATAACAATCGACCCTTAAATTCCTTTTGACTTTAACATATGCTTTTAACAATCAATATGTCAGGTCTACTGCGTTTATCATAACTTTTCATTATAACAGATCAGACCTATAGCATCTGAAATATGTTTTTCTAGTGAACCAATTAGGCCTCTAGCTGTTATCATTGGCGTGTAACCATAACCAATACAGACTTACTATATTGGTTATAAGCCTTCCCACAAGGCTACCATCAGGTATACTGGAATAAAATCACAAATATGTACACAATGTACACTAATAGAACCTAATAAGAATTACCATACTGCAAATCGTCTATCCCCATGGTTTGTTTAGGGGATCACTAACACCAAAACTCTTGCCTACTAAGGTAATCTGTGAGATTCCATGTAACACAATACCTGACTACAGACTTTAGCACAGTGTAATAACAATTCACCCTTAAAAGCCTATTACCTTTTACACATTATTTTCACAATAAGTTAAGTAAGGTCTACTTGGTTTGTCATAACGTTTCCTTATAAACAGATCGAAACTAAGGAATCTGACATAATGCTTTCCAGTGAACTGATAACGCCTCTAGCCTTTACCAATGGCTTGACACTATATACAACACAGGCCTACTGATGTGTGCATAAACTGGCAACCACCGTGTATACAGTTGTACAGTTACAAATATGTCCAAAATTACAGTTGGCAAAACAATATTCAACCCCTCTTAATGGGCCTAACAAGAATCATCACAGTGAAATTCTTCTCCCAGTGTTTGTCAGAGAAGGTGGCAAAATACTATCTCTTGTAACAGGGCTTAACAAGGATTCTTATAGTTCAAATCTTCTATACACAGGGTGTGTCAGGGAGAGTAACCAACACCAAAACCCTGGCCTACTAACATAGTCTGTGAGATTCCATGCAGAAGTAATCAAAAAACTATCTGTAGGATTTAATTCAGAGTAGTGACAATCCACCCTTAAATGCCTATTGACATTGACACATGCTTTTCACAATCAATATGCCAGGCCTACTGGCTTTATCATAACTTTTCATAATAAACAATCAAGCCTTTATTATTTGCATGTCACTAAAACAAACTCAAGCCTACTGTCCTGAATGTAAACTTTCTACAAGGCAACCATCCAGCATACAGTCATAAAAGTACAAACTTACAGTTGGCAAAACAAAATACAATCTCTCCAAAGAGAGCCTAACAATGATTATTGTACTGCATATCTTATATCCCTGTGGTTTGTTTGCATGAATCAACAACATCAAAACCCTTGCCTACCTTAGTAATCAGTGAAATTCCTTGTAACAAAATACTCACCTACTGGCTTTAGCACAGTGTAATAGCAATCCTTCCTTAAAAGCCTGTAGTCATTAACACATGCTTTTCACAATAAGTAGGTCAGGTCTACTGGATTTGTTATAGCATGTCATATTAAACAGAAAAACCTCTGAAATGTTGCATGACTTTTCCCAATGAACCAATAAAGCCTTTACCCTTTACCATTGGTTTTTAAACCTTACCCAACACTGGCATATTCAACTGCACATAAACTGGTAACCATCATGAATACAGTTATAAAATTACAAATATGTTCAAAAATACAGCTTGTAAAACAATATACAACCCCACTCAACATTGCCTAACAAGAATCATCACAGTGAAAACCCCAGGGTTTCTGTCAGTGGGAGGCCATTGGCAAACCCCCCCCACCTACTACTTTAACCTGTAAGATTACATGTAACAAGATACCTATTGGTAGGCTTTAATACATAGTAATAACAAGCCACACTTAAATGCCTATTGACTTTCACATATGTTTTTCTCAATAAATATGTCCGGCCTAGTGCCTTAATCATAACATTTTGTAATAAACAGATCAGACCTACAGCTATATTGTTTGGCTTGCCACCACAACCAACTAAATTCTGCTGCATCAAGTATAAGCTTTAATGCTAGCCAATAAGTGGCATAAAGCAATCTTTTCAGCGAAAGCACACAAATTTGGCTCAATCAAATCCTTAACTTAGATGAACCAACATGTAGATGGAGCTTAAGCGTCTCTCTGAAAGCTATTTTTTGTTGATCACATACTTTCAGGCAACAGTTGCAATGTCAAGCCAGACCTAAAAGTCCATGTATATTGGTGTAGCCCTGGGCATCCCACACTGCTCTCAAACACAAATCCACATTCTGAAATCTAAACTTAATGATGGAAAGGGAGGGTGCTGAGACTGCAATACATGCCTCATGGCTGCCCTCTTCCCATTGGTGCTGCTACCAGAGAAAAAAAATCACCATCATTTATCTAGTTACCTAAGACACTTTGGCTCTGATTACAAGTATACGTGCTATTTAACGCACCTGGTAAATAATGATATTACGGTGTATGTAATTTATCAGGTGCAATAAATAGCACCTATTATGAATTCATAGGAAATAACCTGCAGATTTTGGTGTTTAACGCACTAAACTCTGCATAAAACAGTAAATAATGTATGCTTATCCCCCGCTAAATTTCAGCAAATACCTTTCTACTCGTAATTTCGGTTTACGCATGGGTCAGAATACACCAACCAACTCGTAATCAGGCCCTTTAACAGAATTACAATGTCATGTGTGTGACCCTAAAAGTTCAAGCTCAAGCAGCTGGATAAATAAACAAAATGATGAAAGATGCATGGAGGGCAAGCACTTTTTTGTGGAAGCGCACAATGTCTGCCCAATCAAAATATGTACTTCTGGCTCCCAATATGTGAGAGGAGCCAAATCCCCTCTCTTTGTGATTCTCACATAATTGTCTGGCGACAGCTGCTCTCTCAGGCCAGACCATAAAAATGAAAGGAGCCATAAGCAATTAGATTGAGCATTACCTGACTGCCTGGCTCAGTTGTGGAGCCCCATAGAGTCACCCCTTTAAGTCAAAGTCCACAAACCCTGCTTCGGGGACTGTAAACCCCAGAAAAGGGCCTGTGAACCCATGTCAAGACCCCACTCGGGGTTGAGAAACCAA
The DNA here is from genome assembly GCA_963921515.1 of Calotriton arnoldi. Lineage (NCBI taxonomy): Eukaryota > Metazoa > Chordata > Amphibia > Caudata > Salamandridae > Calotriton > Calotriton arnoldi. Next base: position 933,873 of record CAWUFW010000798.1, on the reverse strand, counting down.
ATTCAGGTTCTGAAAAGCACACAGTTTCATGGAACTTTGTTTGACCTACTGCAGAGTCCGCTGACCTAGTACCAGTAGTGAACCCTTGGAGGTCCTCAAAGGGCCCTCAAGTCTGTGTGGGTTTTTGGGTCCAAACTGAAGTCGCAAACCCCCCACCCCCACAAAAGAATGAAAAAGAAAGGCCAGCATTCTCTTGGCTTCCCAAAGACCATGCATAGTAGAGGATGGCCACCTACAGCAGGTATTGGCTATCTGGGGAGGATTGAGCATAGGGCCTCTTTGCCAAGGCCCTATGGCTAACCCACTATATGCACTGCTGAAGGTTGTATACAGCGGAACTTGGTTGCCTGTGGTCGGTTGGGACCTTGCAACCAACCTCTAGTGTGCACAGCCAAAGGACATGTACAGTGGTGGTTAGCCATCTCACTGCTTGTTAGGTGCGGGACTGGTGAGGGAAGGACATGCCGTTAACCTTGCTGTGGATGGCCTTTGGCCAAACCCTGCACTCAGTCTGTCGTGTTCAGCCAAGCCACAAAGTGAATGGCCTTTTTTTAGCTGCAAGGCCTGCCTTCAGTCAGACATGCATGGTGGGCAAAAAAACAATAGACTAGAATACAGCACAAAGTATATACCAATGGCTTAGATTAATTCAATCTTTCCATTCCACTCATCATTTCTTTTATGTTCTTTTCTGCCGGATCTGCAGCACCTGTTTGTTCATCCTACCAGTGTCTTTTTCAATATACTTTTTTTTTTTTATTTTTAGAAAATGATGATGGCTTTTATCCCAAATGGTGGGCGCAAGACTGCACTTTTTATGAAAATCACTCATGTATTCAATTTTTGTCCTTGTTTTCCATGCCTATTGGTAGACCCCAGCCACTCCTTGGGGTCCATTACCCCTTTTTTTCAACCATTCAAACATTTGCACAAAATCACAATTTTTAAGTTGGAAGGAAACATTTTTGAACCCCTTCATCAGGCAATCTCATTTGTCAAAAAAATTCAATATGCTTGACAAAAATTATCATCTTGAAATCACAGCTTTAAACATCTCATATGTACAAAAGTGTTAACCTTTTTAAGTCCAAGTAGTCAAATACCAGCATCTCAAAAATTACTTAATGAATTTACGCCAGATCACGAGTGTGCTTTTTCTGCATGACGTTGTATTTTCATGCCAAATTTGTTGTCAGTCTACTCAGCAGTTTTTGCTATAGCTGCAAGCAAACATTTCTAAAATGTAAAAAACATATTTTTTGATTCTCACTCAACTGTCCCCCCGCATAGAATTGCATGAAAATTGGCATGGTGGGGGTTATCTACGTTAGTTGAGTGCAAAATTTGGTGGTGTTCTGTCTAAGGGGTTCATAGGTAAATGCAAATTAATTATTTCTTTTTTTGGGAAAGGAACCATAACTCCATAGTGATTATATATATATATATATATATATATATATATATATATATATATTATCTACTGGCGGTCGCCAGTAGATAGTTATAGTTAGGACCTATTTTCCATAGGAAATCCGCAACATTCTATTTGAAATAACGTTGGCGCCGGTTGACGAATCTTCGTGAAAGTTTCCAACTTGTTGGGGCGCTCCGGTCCGCTCCTATCCTGAAAGTCTCAAGGTGATTCGTCAAGCGGGGGCCGAGAAAAAAGGGGGGTCCCAAAACGCGTTTTCCCCATGCAATTTTCCATAGGAACCTTTAGTCGCAGCTACAGCCCGAACTGCTGAACGGAATTACACCAAATTTGGCAAATAGGTAGCCCTTGGTTCAGTGTCATGCCTTTTGCTTAAATGGTGTCAATCCGTTCAGTAGTTCCTGAGAAAATCAAAAGTAAAGTCACATATATATCTATGGCCGAGTAGGGTCCGCGTACCCTCCCGATCACGAGCTGCATGCTAATTGGCTGTCAAGTGGCTGTCAACACTCCAGATCAGGAAGTGTTGGCAGCCATCTTGTTCCTCGGTAGAACCAAGGCACAAGAAAAGATGAAAACAGACGCAAAAAACGCAAAAAGGGGGCAGGGTAGAAACACCCTGACCCCCTAGGCCTGCTCGGGGCCCAAATTTTTTTTTTCTTCAAAAATTGGCAAAAAACGCGCTGGGGGAGTGGATCCTGCCGATAAAAAAAACGAAGCGGGGTCTCCCACGCTTCGTTCTTAATTGGCCCCCGGGTGGGCCGAGTCCCGGGGGCATGCGGGGGTTAATAAAAATGATTGGGGGGGCCTCTAAGGCCCCCCCAACGGGGACCGCCACCCCCGGGGCTTTTAATTTTAAATTGTGCGGGAGGGCACTGGGCCCTCCCGCAGCCCCGGGGACCGCCACCCCCGGGGCTTCTTTTTTTAATTAAATTACCTGTGTGGGGGGGCTCGAGCCCCCCCACACGCCTTGGGGACCGCCACCTCCCCGGGGCACTAATTAAACAAATGTGGGGGTCCGTTACGGACCCCCGAGCCCCGGGGACCACCACCTCCCCGGGGCTGTGCAAAGGTTGGGAGGGGGGCCGCGCGGCCCCCCTCCTGGAGCCCTCCATGGCCCTGGGGACCGCCACCCCCCAGGGCCGGCTCCTGCAGTGTCCCGGGGTGCCTACCCCGGGACACTGCGGCTCCCGTCCTGTCATAGCAAACTGCTTTGGATTTTGGAAGCGAGAGGAGAAAACCTGCTGTCTCTTCCAAAATTCAAAGCAAATTGCTTTTCCACACGGGGAGCTGCATGTCAGCAGCTCCCCATGTGGAAAAGCAATGCCGGCTCCCGCAGGATGCGGGGAGCCGGCGGGACCGTGGGGGAGTTGGGGTCCCCCCACGGTCCCCAAAGGCTAGGGCCAGCCCCGGGGGATGGGGTCCCCGGGGCAAGTAGTGGCCCGGGAAGGGGGCCACGCGGCCCCCTTCCCAAAATTATGCAAATAAAAAAAAAAAAAAGGCCGCCCCGGGGGATGGGGTCCCCAGGGCCTAAGGAGGCCTGAGGAGGGGGGCAACGCAGCCCCCCTCCATGAATTTTTTTTTTTTTAAATGTGCCAATAACCCGGGGATGGGGTCCCCGGGCCGAAATTGGCCACGGGAGGGGGGCCCACGCGGTCCCCTTCCCGTTCCATTTTTCAAAAAAAAAAAAAAAAAGTGGGTCAGGCCCTGGGGAATGGGGTCCCCAGGGCCCAAAATAATTAAAAAGAAGGGGGGCCACACAGCCCCCTTTTAAAAAAATAATAATCTGGCATCGCGCCGAGGCCACGCCCCCTCCTTGCAGCACTTTGCAAACGCGCCCCCTGGCGCGTTTTCAGAGGGGGAACGAATTCCCCTTGAATACTGGGGGTCCCTGGGGGCCAACTAGCCCACCAGGAACCTCCAGTATGCACCAGGGGGCTGCATTGCAGAGAGGTGTACAGAGGCCACGCCCCTTTTTACACCTCTCTGCAATGCAGCTCTGTGGCGCTTTTTGGAGGTACATGGTGGGCTAGTTCGACTCAAGGGACCCTCAGGATTCAAGGGGACTTAATCCCCCAACTTAAAACGTGCCACGGGGCGTGTTTGCACAGTGGTGAAGGGAGGGGGCGGGGCTTCAGGTGACATGTGTGCAAACAGGCCCCTTGGCGCGTTTTAAGATGGGGAATTAAATCCTCTTCAATCATGAGGGACCCTGGGGGCCAACTAGCCCACCAGGTACGTCCAGAAAGCGCCACAGAGCTGCGTTGCACAGAGGTGTAAAAAGGGGCGTGGCCTCTGAACACCTCTCTGCAACGCAGCTCCCTGGCGCATACTGGAGTTACAGGGTGGGCTAGTTGGCCCCCAGGGACCCTCGGGATTGAGGAGGAATTAATTCTCCAACTTAAAACGCGCCACAGGGCGTGTTTGCAGACATGTCACCTCAGGCCCCACCCCCTTCCTTCACCATTGTGCAAATATTCCTCTAAAATCAGCCGAACTACGAATTCCGATTTACTCACCTGTTATCAGGAGAGACCTCAGTGCTGCATCTTTGAGCCCAGTACTGATCCTGAAAAGTAATTTTAACCGTACTTACCAGTAACTTGAATTTCCTTCCATAGGCTAATATTGACTGGTTTCACTTGGAAATTCTTCTAAGTGTGGAGTTTTGGAACTTTATAATATTCCTCTAAAATCAGCCGAACTACGAATTCCGATTTACTCACCTGTTATCAAGAGAGACCTCAGTGCTGCATCTTTGAGCCCAGTACTGATTCTGAAAAGTAATTTTAACCGTACTTACCAGTAACTTGAATTTCCTTCCATAGGATATCATTGCCTGCTTTTTGCTGGAAAAGTTTCTAAGTGTCGATTTTTGAAACATACAAATATTCCTCTAAAATCAGCAGAACTACGAATTGCGATTTACTCACCTGTTATCAGGAGAGACCGCAGTGCTACATCTTTGAGCCCAGTACTGATCCTGAAAAGTAATTCTAACCGTACTTACCAGTAACTTGAATTTCCTTCCATAGGCTAACATTGACTGGTTTCACTTGGAAATTCTGTGTGTGGAGTTTTGGAACTTTATAATATTCCTCTAAAATCAGCAGAACTACGAATTCCGATTTACTCACCTGTTATCAGGAGAGACCTCAGTGCTGCATCTTTGAGCCCAGTACTGATCCTGAAAAGTAATTTTAACCGTACTTACCAGTAACTTGAATTTCCTTCCATAGGCTAACATTGACTGGTTTCACTTGGAAATTCTTCTAAGTGTGGAGTTTTGGAACTTTATAATATTCCTCTAAAATCAGCCGAACTACGAATTCCGATTTACTCACCTGTTATCAAGAGAGACCTCAGTGCTGCATCTTTGAGCCCAGTACTGATCCTGAAAAGTAATTTTAACCGTACTTACCAGTAACTTGAATTTCCTTCCATAGGATATCATTGCCTGCTTTTTGCTGGAAAAGTTTCTAAGTGTCGATTTTTGAAACATACAAATATTCCTCTAAAATCAGCAGAACTACGAATTCCGATTTACTCACCTGCTATCAGGAGAGACCTCAGTGCTGCATCTTTGAGCCCAGTACTGATCCTGAAAAGTAATTCTAACCGTACTTACCAGTAACTTGAATTTCCTTCCATAGGCTAACATTGACTGGTTTCACTTGGAAATTCTTGTGTGGAGTTTTGGAACTTTATAATATTCCTCTAAAATCAGCTGAACTACGAATTCCAATTTACTCACCTGTTATCAGGAGAGACCTCAGTGCTGCATCTTTGAGCCCAGTACAGATCCTGAAAAGTAATTCTAACCGTACTTACCAGTAACTTGAATTTCCTTCCATAGGCTAACATTGACTGGTTTCACTTGGAAATTCTTGTGTGGAGTTTTGGAACTTTATAATATTCCTCTAAAATCAGCTGAACTACGAATTCCAATTTACTCACCTGTTATCAGGAGAGAACCCAGTGCTGCATCTTTTAGCCCAGCACTGACCCTGAAAAGTAATTCTAACCGTACTTACCAGTAACTTGTATTTCCTTCCATAGGAATCCATTGTCTGGTTTTCAGCAGAAAAGTTTGTGTCGATTTTCACAAACTACAAATATTCCTTAAAAATCGCCTGTATGACTTAAACGCATTCTTTCAACTGTTTACAGGAGATGCACCAGTGCTGGATCCAGGATCCACCACTGAGTAAGAAAAAGTAACGATAACACTACTTACCTGCTAAGTGAATTTCCTCCCATAGGATAACATTGGTGATTCTATGTGAAAAAGTTTCTAAGTGTCAACTTTTAAAATACAATAATATTCCTTAAAAATCACGACTGTAACCAAAACGCTTTTACTCAACTGTTTACAGGAGATGTCCCAGGACTGAATCTAGGATCCAGTCCTGTGGTTAGAAAAGTAATCCATAAAGTAACTAATTGCATTTAACTAGAAATTCACATTGAGCTCAATGTTGCATTATGTTTGAAATTGTGTTGCCCATTGCAACAACTGTAACTACTGTACTTAAAAGTCTATTGCCTATTTGCAAAGTATTTAAACTAATGTAATTCATTCTGAGAAAGTATATTTTGTAATGTAATGTATAATGTAATTACAATGTAATTTAAAAAATAAAATATCTAAAAATAAATAGTTTAAAAAAATGTAGTAAATCAGTATCAAAAAAATAAATATAACAATTAATACATTTAAAAATTGTAATTTACAAAACCTTTGAAATTCACTGAAAAAAACCATAGGTTTGAGACATGTTATAGTTAGGAATTAGCATTTAAAAAACCTTTGAAATTCACTGAAAAAACCATAGGTTTCAGGCACGTTATAGTTAGAAATTAGCATTTAAAAAACCTTACAAATTCACTGAAAAAAACCATAGGTTTTAGGGACAGTTATAGTTAGTTGGACATTGCACTCGTACAAAACCCGTGAAATTCCCCCGTTATAGTTAGTTCAGGTAACTATAACTCGCGCCCCTGCAATGCACTGCTGATGACGTCACATATTACATCACTCATGACATGGTCAGTGACATCACTGATGACATCTCTGATGACATCTCAAATGACATCACTGTGATGACATCACTGATGACATCATCCACATGATAATTTCATGCACCTCCTCACACCCTAATATAACCTTTGATACACCCACTCTAAATTACAGACTGCCATTTGCAAAACCATAGACACTCCCAACACCAATAACTACATACCCAATCACTGATTCTTAGGTCTACACACACATCCACTCACTCACCCGTACAGTCACTCATACTTACGGTCACTCAGTACAGCACTATCATATGCACTCATACTCCTATATAGACACTCAAACACCGCCACTCATCCATAGAGGTACTCACACACCTAGTCAGTCATGCAAATAATTAAACACACTGCCATTTACTCACCTATACAGTTATACACACACCAGCTCACTTACTCATACAAATACTAGCACATTCTTACGCTCTTATACAATCACTGATACAAGCACACACTCATCCATACAGTCACTCTCACAATCACACACTCTCGCTTATAGCTATTTATATACTCCGACACACATATATACTGCCTTTCACATATGTAGTTACTCACACATGTACCACTGGGACATACATTCACTCACTAACACACTTTTACACACACTTACCCACCCATACAGTCTATCACAGATGCACTCTTGAAACCATCCACCCAGTGAATCACCCACTCACACATCTATGCACAGAGTCGCACACACCCCACCCACACAAACACTCAGTCACCCATACAGATACTCAGACAACCAATCAATAACTCATATAGACACTCATGTAGCTATTCACAAACCCATGCAGCCACTTACACAGCAACAGACAGACGGATACAGACATTCACCCAGTTTAGTCACTAACCCATGCATTCAGTAAGATACGTTTAATCACTCACTTATAGAGTTAGTCACGCACCTACTAAATCATCCATACAGACACTTATACACCCACTCATTCTTCAATACGCCTTTCCCTATATATATTAAACATATTTAAACTTTACAGAAACACACAGTCACTGGATGATGTCATCAGTGATGTCATTTGAGATGTCATCAGTGATGTCACTGACCATGTCATGAGTGATGTAATATGTGACGTCATCAGCAGTGCATTGCGGGGCGCGAGTTATAGTTACCTGAACTAACTATAACGGGGGAATTTCACGGGTTTTGTACGAGTGCAATGTCCAACTAACTATAACTGTCCCTAAAACCTATGGTTTTTTCAGTGAATATATATATATATATATATATATATATATATATATATATATCAGATTGGCGGTAACTCTGTCGTTATAGTTAGGGTTGCCAAAGATAGGGATTTCTTGGATTTTTGTCCCTTAATAACTTTGCACCCGTTAGACTAATCTCCGTGAAACTTTGCAGACCTGTAACACCTGGTACATTGTTGGAGGATTTAAAGTTTTGCGGCGTTTGGTCAAGGGAGTGCAAAAAAAAAGGGGGGTCCCCCAAAACACACTTGAAATTCAATGCATTTTACATAGCCTTTTTGTATTTCACGTAGCAGCAAAACAGCTGAACGAATTGTAATAAAATTTCACAGCAATGTACATTAGACTATGTCGATGATTCTTTTTTCTATTGTAAGTGATGTTATGAAGTGGTTATGAAGTTACAAGGACCAACATCTTAGTGATATCTTGAGGCGCAATACTGCTAAAAGTAGCAAAGAAGTCCAAAAAATAAACTAGACTGCATATGTAAAGTTTCAGATTTACTACATGAACAACTGAAGACCCATTGATGGTCACATCCTAATGGAAACCCTATGAACAAATACATAACAAATAGAATACATCAAAATCTATATAAGCTTTCTTTGCATGCTCTCTGGCACACAAACTAAAACTGGCCCAACAAGCCAAATAAAAATCATTTTTCTTATGCACCCCTGTGCAACTAAATAAACAAGCACTGGCAAAGCCAATAGGTCTCGCCTATGCAAGAGCTATTGGCGTTGCCAATATGTTTTAGCCATGTTGAACACCAGAGTGGCTGCTGTTCAACATGGCTAAAAGGTAGTGGGGTAAAGGAGAGTGGTGTGGAGTGTTGTAAAGTGAAGAAGAGTGGAGTGTCATGGAGTAGTGTACAGTGTTGTGGAGTGTCATGGAGGAAGTAGAGTGTCAGAGTGGAAGGGCATAGGGTTGAGTGATGCAGAGTGAAGTACAATGTCAGAGTTGAGTAGAGTGTCGTAGAAGGGAGTGGCATAGAGTGTTGTGGAGTGGTGTAGAGCAGAGTGGAGTGGAGTGGCGTAGAGTGTAGTAGAGTACAGTTACGTAGAGCAGAGTAGATTGTCAGAGTGGAGTGGCGTAGAGTGGATTAGTGTGAAGTAGTGTGTCATGGAACAGAGTGGAGCAAAAGGGCATGATGTGCATAGAGAGAGTTGCGTAGAGCATCGTAGAGTGGAGTAGTGTCGTAGAATGGCATAGAGTAGAGTGTTGTAGAGTGGAGTGGCATTGAGTGGAGTGGAGTTTAATGGAGTAGTGCATCATAGAGTGGAGTGTTGTAGAGTGGCCTAGAGTGAAGTGGCGTAAAGTACAGTGGTGCAGAGCAGATTGGCTTAGAGTGGAGTGACGAAGAGTGCATTGGTTTTGAGTAAAGTGGTGCAGAGTGCATTGGTTTAGAGTGCAGTGATTTAGCGTAAAGTGCAGTGGCATAGAATAGAGTGGTGCAAAGTAGATTGCAATGGGGTAGAGTGGCGTAAAGTGCAGTGGTGCAAAGTAGTTGGTGTAGGTGCTGTGGAGTAGGGTGCATTGATTTTTAGTAAAGTGGTGCAGAGTGCATTGGCATAAAGTGAAGTGGTTTAGAGTACAGTGGCATAGCATAGACTGCAGAGGTATAGAGTGACGCAGCATAGATTGCAGTGACATAGAGTGGAATATAGTGGCGTACAGTTCAGTGGAATAGAGTAGATTGTTTCAGAGTAGAGTAGAGTGGAGTGGTGCAGGGTAGAGTGCAGTGGCATAGAATAGGGTAGAGTGGTGTAGTGTTGACTGCAGTGCCGTGGAGTGGGCCAGAGTGGAGTAGAGTGACGCAGAGTGCAGCGGCATAGAGCTGATTGTTTCAGAGTAAAGTGAAGTGGTGTAGAGTGTAGTAGTGAAGGTTAGAATGGAGTGGTATAGAGTAGTGGTGTAGAGTGCAGTGTTACATAGTGGACACCAACGCCAACCACCACCCGCGGCTTACAATCGACCTGCACCAAGAGGTAGAGCTGGCTGTCAAGGCAAGGACACAGATTATCACCAATGACCACCTACAGGCTCCGGCTATTCATCCTTTGTCATCAACCAAGTTAGGGGGCAATCTGCTTACCTTCATCGCTGGCTGGATATAACTACAGACCAATGGGTGCTGAACCTTATTCAGTTTGGCCATACTCTAGAATTTATTCAAACGCCTCCTCCCACTCCACCTCAACCTTCTGTTCCAAAGCATCTACATCTTCTCAAGTTGGAGGTCATTACAATGCTAAAAAAAGCAGCAACAGAACCAGTTCTCATCCAGGGGATACTCATCAATAGTCATAATCTATGAATAATCCCCGCCCACGTGCGGGATCCCGGAGTATATAGAAATATATATATATATATATAAATATATATATACACATATGTGAAACATATAAATGCAGCCTAAAAAGTTTCCAAAATGGCAGAACTGCCGAAATTACATAGGTTTGCATTGTAAAACAAATACTCTCCTAACCCCTAAGGAAAAGAGTACATTCACAGCATAATTGTGATATACCAATGCTTTATTGCCACAAGGAAAAACTTGTAATTGCAGGCATTCGCCTGTAGGCTGCATTGCAGAGTAATAATGAAACAAGACAAAAAGAAAAACTGGCACCTTGCCTTTAAGGCTTCCAAGGGTTAGGGTACCGTGCCTTTAAGGCCTGCCAGAGACCCTCTGCTCCCATCATGCACCACAGGTGACAGTTAGGTCAGTTCTTTTTCCGGCTCCTTCTGTGAGGATCCTGGAGTTTTTGCTCTTCAGTTTTTGACTGAAAGATAATTTTTTGTATTAAATCTTGGAATTTTTGACATTTTCTGATACCTAGAGGTATATTCGGCTGGCTTTTGGCATTTTTTTGTTCCAAAAATCTTTCCAGTCAGAATGCCTGCTTTATTTCGGAAATGTCCTTCCTGTGGCAAGAAGATGGCACTGTCAGATCCACACTCGGTGTGTATTGTGTGCCTTCCATCGTCACACAATCCTGACCAGTGTTATCATTGCCAGAAGTTTTCGAAGAGGACCCAGCGCGACAGAGAACGCATCAAGCTTCATGCCCTACTGGAGAGGGATAGAGATAGAGCTCCCTCTTCAAGTAAACACCGAAAACGGCATCGCTCCACCTCTCCTGAGTCCAGGAAGAAGCAGGTGCCTGAATGTTCGCCGTCGACGTCGAGATCGCCGTCGAAGAGGCCGAGACATTCTTCAACGTCAAGGGACAAGCCAAGTAAGTCGGCGCTCAGCACTTCAGGCTCGAAGGCGGTGGGTACTGAGAGACTGTCCAAAACTCCGTCGACGTCGAGGCTTCCGTCGACGTCGAGGCACACTCCGCCAACCTCGAGGGGATCGGCGTTGAGAGACTCGCCGGCGAAGACCATGCCGCGAGGGGACATACCGACGTCGAGGCATTCTCCGCCACCCTCAAGGGGGTCGACGTTGAGAGTCACCGTCGAAGGCGATGACGCGAGGGGACGTACCGACGTCGAGAGCATCGTCGAGGTCCCATCATTCGACGTCGAGGAGGTCGATGACATCGAGGAGGTCGACGTCGAGATCCCCCCATCGGCGCCGTCAGGCTACATCAGGGCCCCCCATCGACGTGGGCGGTCGACGTCGAGACCTGTTACTGATCATTCGCCGTCGAGGAGATCGGCGGCAGCGTCAAGGGCGACGTCGAAGTCTCCCCGTCGACGCCGACAGTCGACGTCAAAGTCCCCCCATCGCCGTGGGCGGTCGACGTCGAGATCAAGATCAGAGCGCAGATCGACGACGAGGGTGACGCAGACCTTGTCGACATCCCGTTCGACGTCAAGGCAGTCATCTCCAGGGCTGAATATTGTACAGATTTCACCAGAGAAATCTCCTACAGTTGCTGAAAAGAATCTTTGCGGCCTGTCCCCTCGCTGGCTGCACGGGGTCGGAACAGGTGCCCTCAGAGGTCCGGGCTCGGACGACTACGCAACGAGACTTTCTAAGTCGCCTTCCAGAAGACCAAGGTCGCCTTCTACACGCCGATCTCGGTCAGGAGGTCGTCACAGCTCGCACGATCATCCACATAAGAGGAGGCGCAGAGCATCTTCTACCTGTTCTTCGTCTTCCATTCGGCACTACTCGCCAACTTTCTCATCTACACCACCTTCAAGGGTGTCTCCTATTGATGACATTGGGACTTTCTCTGACGTACTGGGCAGAGGAGCTAATAAACTAAACATCAGTTTATGTACTCCTGTGATCCCTACATCGGTCATTTTCGAGACATTGCACCATCGTACAGCTCCCAGACCGCTGCTACCTCTGGTGCCAGGTTTTTAGAACCAGCCATGACCACGTTCCTTACTCCAGCCACAGTGGGATCAGTTCCGTCGAGGATTGCAAAAAAATACAAAGCTCCAGACCAGGATCCCTTGTTCCTTAGGTCTGATCCTCCGGCGGATTCAATCATTGTGGCAGCCGCCAGGAAAGCGCACTCCGCAGCCTCATCCGCTTCTGTTCCTCCAGAAAAGGACAGTAAACAAATGGACTCTTATGGCAGGAAGATGTGCAATACTTCGGCATCATCGATGAAGATTGCAAGTGCTTCAGCCCTTCTTGGGCGCTATGATAGGTCTCTTTGGGACTCCCTGTCTAGGTTTACCGACAAGCTTCCCAAAGAAGATAGACAAGACTTTCATGAAATCTTGCAAGAGGGCGGCTTAGTAGCCAATCAAATCATCAGCGCGGCGGCTGACGCCTCAGATCTCGCCGCACACGGCTACTCACAGGGCATCTGTTCACGGCGCTCAGCGTGGTTGCGCCTCACAGGTCTAAAACCGGACGCCCAGAAGAAGATCCTAAACCTTCCTTTCAACGGCTCCTCCTTATTCGGTTCTCATGCTGATGAGGAGATGACAAAGATGAAGGCCGAGCTAGACACAGTCAAAGCAGTTGGACTGGAGAAGCGGAAGGAGTTTCGAAAACGCTTCCGTCAGAACGACAAGCGGCCCTTCCAACAGAGGGTTCAAACCCCTCAATGGTCCTCCCAAAACCAACAAAAGTTCCAATACCAGAACAAGCGTCCTGGCAGGGGCAGAGGGAACAATAAGCAACAGCAGTCCTCCTCCAAGCAGCCTCCTAAACAGTGAGACATTGCTTCCTCCGCACCCGTTTGCCACTCCGGTAGGAGGGAGTATCGTTTTTCACCTGGAAGAGTGGGAAACAATAACAAAAGACAGATGGGTGCTAAATATTGTACAGCATGGCTACTTGCTGAGGTTCAAGACCCCTCCTCCGCAAGTTGCCCCTCATTTGACGTGCCTTCCTCAACACAATGTATTGTTACAGGGCGAAGTGTGTACCCTCCTCTCCAAAAAGGCTATAGAAGAGGTCCCACCTCACCAGCAAAATCAAGGGGTATACTCACGGTACTTTCTGGTCCAAAAACGAGGAGTAGCCAAAGAGTACAGGCCCATCCTCGACCTGCGCCTGCTGAACAGGTTTATAAGAAAAGAAAGATTTCGGATGCTAGCCCTGCACCAAATTTTCCCACATCTTCATCTGGGAGACTGGATGTGTGCCATCGACCTGCAGGACGCCTACTTTCACATTCCTGTTTCAGGGAAACATCGCAAGTTCCTCAGGTTCCAGGTGTCTCGTCAGCACTATCAGTACCGAGTACTTCCATTCGGTCTCAAATCCGCTCCCCGGACGTTCTCCAAGTGCATGGCGGTGGTAGCCGCTTTCCTCCGCAAGAGGAAAATCTTCGTCTACCCCTACCTAGACGACTGGCTCCTGAAGAGTTCAACACCTTCTCTACTCCAGAGCCATCTCACTTACTGTCTCAACCTGCTTCACTCACTGGGGTTGCAAGTCAACTACAAGAAGTCAGTTCTCAACCCCACGCAGAAAATACATTATCTGGGCGCATCCCTAGACACCGCAACGGCAAGCGTGTGTCCTTCGGAGGAGAGGTTGTCCTCAATGTTGATCAAGTGCCGCGCACTTCTCAGCACTATACATCCTACAGCAAGGCAGGTGTCATCACTGCTGGGATCGATGGCCTCATGCATCTTCATTGTGCCAAATGCCAGGCTTTACATGCGGCCTCTACAGCAGTCCCTCGAAGATCAATGGACTCAGCACTCAGGCCGTTGGGAAGATCGTGTCTCTCTTCCTCAGGCGGCCAGGGACTCCATCAAATGGTGGATGAAACGTTCTCACCTTCTGCAAGGGGTCCCCTTTCACCAAGTACCTCCGACACAGACTGTAGTTACAGATGCCTCACTGCAGGGTTGGGGAGCGCACATGGGCCAGCTTCAGGTACAAGGTCTCTGGTCCGAGACAGAGAAAAGTTATCACATCAACTTTTTGGAGCTAAGGGCAGTCCATCTGGCTCTCAAGTCGCTGTACCCGTCCCTACAGTCCAGCTCCATTCAGATTCAGACAGACAACACAACAACAATGTACTATCTGAACAAGCAGGGAGGCACCAGGTCAAGGGTCCTGTCTCTGGAGTCACAGACCATATGGAAGTGGCTTCTGGCGAGGAGTCTCACGATCGTAGCCGTTCACCTTCCAGGAACCTTGAACGTGCAGGCAGATGTTCTCAGCAGAGACTTCGTAGAAGCACACGACTGGGTGTTAAACGAAGAAGTCGCTCAGGACATTTTTCGGCAATGGGGAGTGCCAGACATCGACCTGTTCGCAGACGCGGCAAATACAAAATGCCCCGTCTTCGCGTCCAGATTCCCACAACAAGGATCACGGGGGAATGCACTTTTGATAGGATGGTCGCAGACATTGCTGTACGCTTTTCCACCTCTCCCTCTGATCCCTGCGGTCATACAGAAGTTTTACAGGACCAATGCCAGAATGATCCTGATAGCACCAGAGTGGCCGCGCCAGTGGTGGTATCCGGATCTCCTGCAGCTGTCCGAAGTCCCACACCGGAGGCTTCCCTGTCAACCGGACCTGTTGACCAAGAACGAGGGGAGAGTATTTTATCCCAACCTCTCGTCTCTGCGTTTGACTGCATGGCTCCTGAAGTCATACAGTATGGACATTTAGACCTTCCTGCTGATTGTATGTCTATTCTCAAGGAAGCAAAGAGACCCTCCACTAGGAAATCTTATGCTTTCAAGTGGAAGAGATTCTACCTGTGGTGCAAGGACAACCAGTTTGATCCGACTAAAGGTCAGGAGCAAGTGATTCTTCCCTACTTGTTATACTTGGCAAAGTCAGGCCTACAATATCCCTCCATCAGGGTTCACCTAGCTGCTATAACAGCTTACAGGAAGTCCCCGACCCAGGGTTCATTCTTTCAGATGCCAGTGGTAAAGGATTTTCTAGAGGGTCTCAGGAAGGTTTACCCCCCAGTGAGATCTCCCTCTCCTCCCTGGGAACTTAACATTGTGCTTACGAAACTTATGGGTGCTCCTTTCGAGCCTATTCATAAGGCATCTTTGCAGCATTTGACCTGGAAGGCTGCTTTTTGGTAGCCATCACTTCTGCACGCAGGGTGAGTGAGATTCAGGCCCTGTGCTGTAAGGCACCTTATACTGTTTTTCATGCCAATAGGGTGGTGCTACGTACACATCCGAGCTTCCTCCCGAAGGTGGTCTCGGATTTTCACATCAATCAGGTTATTACGCTGCCCACTTTCTTTCCTAAACCTTCAACTCCCCCGAGAGATCATTACACTCTTTAGATCTCCGGAGAGTGCTGAAGTTTTACCTTGATAAAACTCACACACTTAGGAAGTCTGACCGGCTTTTTATTAACTACGGTTCTACTAACACCGGTCTAGCTGCATCTAAAAGATCCATCTCTCGATGGATTGTCTCTTGTATAGCTTTATCCTACCAGTTAGCTAACAAGACCTTACCAGGCAGACCTAAAGCGCACTCTACCAGAGGGAAAGCCTCTACCACAGCTCTCCTTCGCAATGTGCCAATGTCTGAAATCTGTAAGGCAGCCACATGGCGGTCGGTTCATACCTTCACACGTCATTACTGTCTAGATTCTGATGCACAGGCCGATGCCCAGGTGGGGCAGGCCTCTTTGAGGAATTTGTTTGCATGATTGCAATTTGAATGTAATGTTCTGTATACTCCGTTGCTCGTCCGCAAGGTACTGGGTATGGGCTTGCTACTCTATTCATAGATTATGACTATTGATGAGTATCCCCTGGATGAGAAGGATTAGTTACTTACCTGTAATCCTAGTTCTCATCCAGGGGTATACTCATCATAGTCATAAGCGACCCTCCCTCCTCCCCGGACGAGCATCACTGGAGTTCTTCTATGTTATTGCATCCTCTACTCAGGTGTCTCTACATTATACACCGTCAAAAGAACTGACCTAACTGTCACCTGTGGTGCATGATGGGAGCAGAGGGTCTCTGGCAGGCCTTAAAGGCACGGTACCCTAACCCTTGGAAGCCTTAAAGGCAAGGTGCCAGTTTTTCTTTTTGTCTTGTTTCATTATTACTCTGCAATGCAGCCTACAGGCGAATGCCTGCAATTACAAGTTTTTCCTTGTGGCAATAAAGCATTGGTATATCACAATTATGCTGTGAATGTACTCTTTTCCTTAGGGGTTAGGAGAGTATTTGTTTTACAATGCAAACCTATGTAATTTCGGCAGTTCTGCCATTTTGGAAACTTTTTAGGCTGCATTTATATGTTTCACATATGTGTATATATATATTTATATATATATATATATATTTCTATATACTCCGGGATCCCGCACGTGGGCGGGGATTATTCATAGATTATGACTATGATGAGTATACCCCTGGATGAGAACTAGGATTACAGGTAAGTAACTAATCCTTCCCGCATGCCAGCGGGGGAGGGAATTCTATTCCCGTTTCCTTTTGGTCCGCAAAAAGTTCAAACAATGGCGACTATTTTAGACCTGAGACCTCTCAATACCTATCTCAAGAAACAGTCCTTGACTTTAAAGGACATTCTGTTGCTCTTAAATCAAGGGGATTATATGTCAACCCTCGACCTTCAGAATGCGTATTTCCACATCCCCATCCACCCATCCCACAGAAAGTCTCTTTGATTTTCAATAGCCAGGAGCCAATACCAGTTCAGAGTAAATCTGCCCCTCGGATATTTACAAAGTGCTTGGCTCTGATAGCAGCTTTCCTAAGAAAACAAAGACACCCAAGTGTTCCCGTATTTGGACGATTGGTTAGTCAAGGCACCGTCCATTCACGCAGCACAGGCATCAACGATGGCCTGTACAACACTGTTCAACTAGCTGGGCCTTACCCTGAATCCAGAAGTCAGTCTTGCATCCATCAAAAATGATCACGTTCCTAGGGGCAACGCTCGACACAACACTCAATAAAGCCTATCCTTATGTAGACAGACAATTAAAACTAACGTCCTTAGCAGAACTTATACAAAACTAGCATTGGCATAGCCAATAGGTCTCGCCTTTGGGACCTTATAAGTGTTTAGCCATGCAACAGTTGATGTTGTTGCACCAAGGATATTGTGCTGGATAACAAAACACTTATAAGGTCCCAAAGGCGAGACCTATTGGCTATGCCAATGCTTGTTGTCTTTGGTGTGGCCAAATTTGTTTCATGTAAATAATATAAGATAAGTAATACTCAAATACCAGATTGCAGTGACGTGCATTATAAGTACGTAAATAAATAAAATTAAAATATAGAACATTTCTGGAAGTGAGGACCATGCAGGGACGATGCCAGCTCTAAATAGGGGCTGGGACCCTATGCTGTCTTACATGACACAAATCAGAGCAGCAAGAGACGCGCGACTGACAGGGGAAAACCACAGGGGCGGCAGCCAGAATCCAAACGCATATGAAAGCAGGGACCCTCTTTTGTGCTCTCTGTGTGTTGACCCCATACGTCTTCCAGGCTGCAGGTATTCATAGAAGAAGTCGGCTCCTTAGCGCCGGCTGGTATCGTCTCTGCTGCCATGTCCCAAGGAGCGGAGATGGAGGTTTTAGGGGGCAGTGCGGCAGGGCCCCGATCACTTAAGCCCACGTCACCATCGACAGCCCTGCACTGCCCACGCCGGCCCCACTGTCATCTGTCAGCGCACTTTGTGAAAAGGGCTTTGGCGCAGGAGGCGGGGAGGGGCTGCAGCTAATTAGCCATGTGCATAATTCAAAAATGTAGATACGTCAAGTATTAAAACAGAGATGACGCCATTTAATCCAAATGTATCAACATCAGCTGTGCCAGTGCATTCAGTAACAGATTGTTTGCAGCAGTTGGCGTTTCCCCTTTTACCGCTGTCACGCGGCGCTGCTGACTTGTGACAGGCCGTCATTTGTGGCATTTCTGTTGAGTCGTGTGTGCTGCAGTCGTTTGAGATGCTAATCCAGGCAGCCTCAAGGTGGGGGTACGTGGCATAAGTCTGCTATTTCTTTCTCGGGTGGACATAGACGCCCTGGGTATTTCTGACAACTCCATGCCCCTTTTAGGACTTACAACAGTCTAATTAGTATACAGAGGGAGAAAGGGCAGGGTGTGCTAATGAGGATCTGTATAAGAAAAAAACAAAAAACGGACCAAACAAAGAAACATTAAGCGCTTTGGGCATCTCAAGGGTATTTAAAGCGCTATAGAAATAAATATATGTATACAATACAATGGCAGCTAGGTAATAAACTGAAGGCATGTCCTCCTAGTGGCTATAGACGCTAGAAGAAAAGAAAAAAAAGCCCGCGAGTGGTGCGCGCGCGCGCACTGCAAACAATTTAAAGAATGCAGCAGGCACAGTGCGGGGCCGCTGCTCGCTCCCGAGCTCCCTAGACCAGGGGAGAGAGAAGGCGGGACATGCACCTGCCTTTGGCCAATTGCGTGCTGTCTTTCTTAGAAAGACGCACGCAAAGGCCAATAGCGTGTGAAAAAAAAAAAAGCACACGCACAAGCGTGTGGTCCGAGTTAAAAGTCCTTATTAGAAGCCTCGCAGAGCAGCGCATGCGCGCTGGCTCAGGCGAGACCTAAAAAGGGTCTCTTTCAGTTCTCGTTTACAAACCCCTATTGGGGATGATCTCATTGTGCATCTCCCAGGTTCCATTCTGCCGTCTAAGGATGCGTCCTCTCCAGGAGGAACTGGATAAATAGTGGCTACAAGCAACAGGATCTTTCGATGATCTACCCACCATCATTCCGGCCATGATAAATACCTTATCCTGGTGGGCGCATCTGAAAAATCTATCAGTCGATCTGTCCTTCCTGAGCATATCTTTTCCATTGGTCATAACTACTGATGCATCCCTCGAAGGGTGGGGAGCATAATGTAAGGACCTGCAAGTCAGTGGCAGGCGGCAAAAGCCTAATCTGCTTCTTCATATCAATTTGTTGGAGTTCAAGGGAGCCCATCTCACCTTACAGGCCTTCCTTCCAAGAATAAGGAGCTCTGAGGTACTCATCCCGATGGACAATACGCCTACGATTCACTACATCAACAAGCAAGCTGGCACAAGATCACGCCTCCTTTCTCAAGAGGCGCAGTGCATCAGGGAGTGGGCTATTTGCAACAGTGTGTCCCTACAAGCGGAACATGTCCCCAGAAACCAAAACACAATAGCAGACACACTAAGCAGACTAAGGTCATCTTGTCATGAATGGGAACTGGATCAGGAAACTCTCAACAACATCTTTCTCCAGTGGGGCAAGCCATGTCTTGACCTCTTTGCGATCCCCCAGAACAAGAAAAGCCTGTTCTTCGCAAGTTGGTGTCACCATCAGGGATCATGGGGGAATGCATTTTCAATGGCATAGTCCGGCATCTTTGCCTACGCCTTTCCTCCCGTTTTCTGCATATGGTGTCAGCTAGCTTACGTGCAACCCCATTTCACCTCAAGAGATTCTCCCTTAACTCTAGCACTTGGCAAGTTCAGGATTGGCTCATGCATCCATCAAAGTCCACTTAGCAGGTATGTCCCACTTTAGGAGATCATCTACCTTGCCTTCCTTAGGGTCCACTAGAATTGTTAAGCAATTGTTCAAAGGGATGTTTAGGGTTTTTCCACCAGTGAGACCTCCTCCACCACTCTGGCAGCTCAATATAGTCCTCTCACAGCTTATGAAGCACCTGTTCTAACCCATTCACAGAGCTGATCTGAAGTTTATTTCTTGGAAAGTTGCTCTCCTTGTAGCTTTAACGTCTGCCAGGCGAGTTAGTGAAATTCAAGCCCTTACCATTCAGGAACCTTTCTTTCAATTTTGTGACGATAGAGTGGTTCTTTTTACAAACCCTAAGTTCATTCCTAAAGTCCCTTCAGACTTTCATTTAAATGAGCCACTCATCCTCAGAACATATTTTCCAGCTCCTGCAACACCTGCTGAGAGAGCCCTTCACTCTTTGGACGCCGAGATGTTTAAAATTCTATTTAAAAAGAACTAAAGACTTTCGCAAGTCTAATCAACTCTTTGTGGCTTACAGCGCACCAAGGAAGGGTTACCCTCTTTCTAATCAAAGTATTGCTCAATGTATATCTAGCGCCATTTGCTATTGCCATCAAGCAGCAGGTAAACTACTACAGACGTCAATGCATGCCCACTACTTACTGCTTGGACTCTGTCATTCGCAGTGACACAGCAGTGGGTCAAGCGGTGCTGAAACATCTTTTCCAGTAACGGTGAGCTTTCCCTTTTCTTCCCACCATCCTTTACTAGTTATGCAAATTTTCTTCGCACTGTATTCTTGTTTATGCAAATATATAAAAAAAAATATATATATATATATATACGCACACACATATATATATACACATATATATATATATATATATATATTCTCAGCACAATCCTTCTGGTCAGAAGGACAAACGGATCGCACTCTCGTAGTTTTTGCAATTTTTGTTTTATTTTCTTTACATCCTCATTTGCATGGCTATAGGCGACACAATCTACGCGTTTCGGTATCTCCAAATACCTTGCTCACGATCGTGATTGCAAAAACTACGAGAGTGCGATCCGTTTGTCCTTCTGACCAGAAGGATTGTGCTGAGAATATTTAGCAGCGTGGTTCTGCTGCAGGATACCGCACCCAGACTGAGCGCTGCAATAATCGGCGAAAAAGGAACCGTGATGATATATATATATATATATATGATATTTTTTCGTCTCCAAAGCACACCTTTCCATAGTAATTTCTAGCACTGAACAAAACTACTTTGGGTGCTAATATGCTCCTTGTGAAAGTGCAGCTTGCAATCATTGTTAATGTTAAAGCCATTTATAACTTGCTTGAATCATCCCGAGGGGTATCTCGGCACGAATTTAGCAGTGAAATCAGCCGATACATGGATAGAGAGAGAGATAAAATGTTAATAATAACAAAGGGTTTTGGTTAACACCAGACCTAATTTGGGGCCTAATTTTTAAAGAAAGTCACAAAATTTCACCCATGGTATGTCTCTTTGCATTAGTACAGATTTATGTATTTCATGAATTCACAAACATTTACATAAGTAGACTTGGAAATCGTACTCCTAGAAAATATTTGAGAACTGTATTTTAAAACGAGCAAATATGCATGTGTAGATATGATCATGCAAAAATCTGTTGAGCATGTACAAGTTCAGTTTCCCTCCAACCATTTTTTTCCCAACCCTAGAAGAAGTTTTACTTATGACCCTTGTCAGGAGTAAATTTTCAACTTTTCTCAGCATGGAAAAAGATTAGAGAAGGGCTGGTGAAACCACTTAAAACATTCAAGTTAGTAGGTTTGCACAGGCTCAAAAGGGCATTACAACCTTGGAAATATTCCTTATCGCTACCTCCAGCACCAGTACGTAGATCTGCAGAAAGATGGCAAAATAAGGAAACTGCAAGTATACAAGCCCTACTATAGTATTAGCCCTGGCATAATCAGAGAGACTATTATCACAGCTCCTATATAATGAGACTTCTGCCATAATTTGTTGCCGCACTAAATGGCACCAAAGGGACAAGTATATTTTTTTACAGGACAAGTAGATTTATGAAGAAACCTGTCCCATCGACAAGTAGATATTTTATTAAATTCCACACCCCTGCCAACATCTCAGAGCCATCATGAATAAGGCCCCTAGCTAGCCGGTATCAAGACATTTCCATGAGTTTCATGGGGGAGCAGTAGAAACACTTTAGTATTGTGTGATTGGCAGTATTCCCAAGTACATAAGGGCGGGGGGGAACGACAGAGAAAAACAATTTTGAAGATTAGAAATGTGTTACATTCTTCTGTAGGACTGTAAAGAGCCAAGGGGTTTAAACTGTGATGAAGAATTATACACACATTTATAAATATTAATGGATGCTCTACAGTGAGTTCTGCTTAGGCAGTATGTATGTTTTATTTGTTTTGTGGTTAGTAATAATTTTGAGTCATGCTGTTTTGATATTGAGAATCTGTTATTTGTATATTTTTATGGTCTTTGGACAATGACATTGGATGCCAATTAATTGGATTACTGATTATCTTCAAGATTTACCTGTGACAGGACATAGGATGTCTATATATGTTTTTCTGTTGAGAGCAGACTCAATAGTCCTGTGTCTATATCTATGATTGGGTTTGGTATAGAAAGGCATTTCAAAATAGCGCTTGTTGTTGTAATCAAGGCTTGTGTGGGAGCCGAAACGTATAGATAACCACCTTTGCGGCTTCAAAATCAAATGTATAAAATATGCACTCCTGGAGTGCCATTCTTTCCTTGATTGAGAGAAGAGTATTGTGTATATATATAAATTCACAGAAAAGCACAGTTATAAATGGAGTTATGATTTTGGGTCAAATGTGTAAAACAACTGAAATTCGACAGTTATGATTTCCAACACGCACTCCATAACACATGCCATAACTCACGCAGCCCAGTGTATTGCTTGCTTAATGGCTATTTTTTATTTTCATGTTGCTGATTAGGTGCAGGACCTGCAGCCACCCCCTGCCATACACAGTTGAAGGGTGTGCGCAGTGGGAGTTGGCTGCCCTTGGTGGGTTAGGCACTAGTCAGGCCTGCGGGCCTGCAGCTCGTCCCTCCTCCATACAGTAAAATTCACTGAAAAAGAACACAGTCATGGTACTGACTCAAATGTGTAAAATCAATGAAATTCACCATTTATGGTTTTTAAAACCCACCATGCTCAAAATGCCAATTTCCCAACAGCAGGAAAACAAAAACTGCCATCGAGAGAGCAACATGGTGGGCTGTGCGGGTTATATTGTGTGTTGTACGCTATGCCCAATGTGATACAGGCAGCCAACCCACGCTGTGCACGACCTTTGGCTGTCATTTTTGCTGTGCAGGATTCACTAGTCAGAAACAGACAAGTGATTCCGCAGCTTTTTGCACTTTAAAAAAAACAATTTAATCTAAGGGAAAGTGCCCTTTGTGGTTCCCCTCACACTGTGGCCTATGGTTCAGGGTGTACTGACCTCGTCCCCTTTTAGGCCCTTTTTTGATGTAGTTCAGAACACAATGACTTGTAATGGGTGTGACAAGAAACATTTTTTGCTTGCCGCAGCCAATTACATCTGTTGGTACCACGGCTACCACTTTAGGACCACAGTTCCGAAAAAGACAGTGGGAGAAAAGGTTCCCTCATCCAATCAGTTCTCGCTCTCTCTTTTTTTTAATGCCAGATTTGTAAATAATTTATGAATGCCAAACGGCAGCGATATACAACTTTTTAAATTGTGATTTATCTCAAAAACTACTTACCGGTTTTACAGCAAATTTGGAAGGAAAGCAGAATATGTGAAATTGCTTCTTTTTTCATCCTCTCCCCCCTTAACTTTTTTTCCCTGTATGGATCTGCATGACAATCAGCATGTCGGACCTTGGCTGACTAAACTAGTGATCTGCCAAATTTCATATATATCTGCCCATTGGGGTCAAAAGTTCTAGGCAAATCAAAAAATGCCTTCTCTGTGGAACTTCTCATCTCTAGACCTCGACCTCATAATGTACCAACTGATTTTATCTTGGAATGTACAAAAATACCCCTCTGTAAAACTTTCTTTCTGTTTGAAAATGATTTATATGAGCAAGTGAAGGGAGTTGCAATGGGGGTGGTTTTCACCCCAGATATAGCGAACATCTATGTATCATGCTTTGAAGCAGAATTCATTGAGTGTAGCACCAATCCCTACAAGGAGAATATCACAAAATGGATAAGATATATTGATGAGATCTTTTTAATATGGAAAGGAAACTTAGAGAATCTATTGACCTTTCACCTATGGATTAATTCTTTAAATCCTCATCTGAAGTTCACGATTGACTATAACCATCAACATATGAACTTGTTAGATATCACGGTGAAGGTAGATGACAATAAACTTTACACAACACTGTTTACAAAAAGGACAGCTAGGAATACTTTACTGAAATATAACAGTCATCATCCGCAGGCCCTAAGAGATGGCCTTCCATTCAGACAATTTCTTCGAATTCAAAGGAATTGTTAAAAAAAAGAGGATTTGTTTTTAGAAGCTCACAAATTGAGAGAAAAAATTGAAAGCTCGAGGATACCCCTCTAAACGCCTCAAAACATCCCTTAAACAAGCATGGTACAATGACAGAGAGGCTCTTCTCAAAATAAAGAAAAAAACAACAGAATCACGCTTGGGTCTCTACTTTCGGGACATAATCTAATAAAATCAAAAAAATCATTGGAAAACAATGGAGTCTTTTAAGAGGGTTCTCAGAGTTTAAAGAAAAAACTTTTTTTGCCTTTAAAAGAGGTTCTAACCTGAAAGACAAACTAGTACACGCGTATGAGCCACCATCTAAACCAACAATACAAAATATGTTACAGCTACCACCAGTCATTGGCCACTTTAAGTGTAATATGTGTGTTGCATGTAATACAACTAAAACGACAAAAAGCTTTAACATCAATGGACAACTGTTTGAAGTCAAACATTTTTCTAATTGTAACACCTGTAACGTTGTGTACTGCATTGAATGTCCCTTTGGTCTATACTATAAAGGAAAAACAACACAACATATCAAGAAGCATATAGTACAACATCAGTCGAGGATATGCTGTAAAGTTGAACATGCCCCTATGTTTGAAGACTATATACACCAGAAACACTCAGAAAAAGTCATGTCTTGGTGGGTTATAGATGTTGTAAAACCCAATGTCAGATCGCAAAATATTGACAAGGCCCTTACCATCAAAGAAAATCGCTGGATATGTAAAACTGATAATGTAGCAAAAGGCCTTAATTCAGCAGTAGAATGGCAATCATTGGCACTCATACTGTAATGTCATTCATAATGACGTGACACCATTTATGAAAAAGAGTGACAACTAATAGTCTGTAATTGTTGATTATTTGACAAATCTGTCAACATAGAAGATATGACTACAATATATGTTATATGAAATTTAAAACCAATAAGACATTGTATTTTAAGAACATAAATGTAAATTTTGGTCATCAATTAATCATATGTTCCATCAAACATGTATTTCATACATATTGACATATATATGATTGAGCGATAGAACAACCCTATATACCAATGGCTTTCTTTATATTTTGTAACAGATGATTTAACAAAAATGATATTTATCAAATGTCTATAATATATGTGCTTTGAATTTTAATACTTTGTACTTTGAAAACATAATTGCGAGTCCGTAGGTGTTAACTATAACCCATTTTCTGGAGTCTTTCCTTGCTGCTTATTTAGTGATGATCGATATAGGAGCAAATGATAAGAATAATGACAAGTACTCTCTTTGTCACTAGGCTTCCATTGATGTTTGCATGGAATTAACAACTTGCACCTTTTTTATACTCTTTCCTCTTTTAATTTCCTCTTTTTTATTTTTTATACAGCTAAAACATAGAGGAAGGGTTGTTCTGACTTTTGTTAATGGACAAACCGCGGGCTACTACACTCTGCTCACTTTTGTAATTAGTTGGTAAGATTGTCTGATACAAATTATCTAAGATACACACATATCTGTAAGACCCTATGTATCTATAAAACTATACTGGATTACATAAATTCTATTCACCATCAATTTACATTGCGGCTTATCATGTTATTGTCTACTACTGTGACCCCATTTCAAGATGGCCGCCATGACTGTACGTGCACAAGCGTCTTCTCGACCCATTAGTATATTACTTCCGGGTTTAGTGCGCACAGTGAGACGCGGACAAAACGCCGCATGGACACGCTGATCGAGGACGGCGTCCTAAAAGAATGCTAATAAGTAAGTTTAAATCCTTTTCAATTTAGGACATAAGAATATTTTGTGAACTTCGAACACCCAGGGTAATTTTATCCTCCCGGTTTGTTTAATTTCTTTTACAGATACTTTTGATTATCATTCGAAACAGAGGCTGTTTTCACAACACGTTGGCCATAATATGTTTTGGACAAATTAAGTAAGATTTCTATCGCTTTCACGTTTTTAACAAATGCTTCTAAGATGATACTAATGGATTTATATACATTAGAGCAAAGGATCCGGTATACGTCTGGATTCGTTGTTAAAACTTAAATTAAACCTTCCATCACTGAAGGCTTGTTTATTTGAACACACTGTGTTTAGATGATGAGTTCCAAGACAACAACTGTTCAGTATCGATTTTACACCTTGGGTCATTTAATTCGAACTTGGCAATAGGTCTATACAGATTAATTTCATACAGTTAAGTTCTCCATTAGAAATTCGACAAACCTTGATTGCCAAATATCTAGTTGGTAATCTTGGAATTTAATACACCCCAGTAGTTTGGTAACACTGCTTGTATTGCCCACTGATTTTTCTTACCTGCAATTTATAGTTAAAAATCTATTGAGTAAATTAAAAAGACAGGCTGATCCAACAACATTTGTTGGATTATTTTAGATTAAATTGACTCTGCCAACATCCATCAACAAGACTATTTTACCAGTAAGACTTTGCTATCAAATTAATTAACACAGAGGTGATTGATTTATCTTATGAAACTTAGTGCCTCCTTCTTTCCTCATTTTTTGGCATGAATGGCCTTCTTTCTTTTCTCACAAATATCAGAGAATGGAATTTTACTTTTTCACGAATTTTTCGGGTGTATTTTCTCTTTTTTTGACAAGGTTTATTGAATAAACTATAAGCTATATTTGTAAATGTTTTTCTTACAGAAGGTTCTGTACTCTTCATAGGAATTGCCATGTCCTGAAGATGGTCTTATAGATGGATTACGCACAAGACCGAAACGTCGACAGGCCAACCCATTTTTCTAATCTACTATTGAACCTTCATGTTTATGAAAACTATGTTCAATGCACAGGCTGTTTTCATCAGGATTAAATGTGTAATGGGTTGTCCTACATCAGTGATGATCATTAACTAGTGTATAATCTTCAGTCTCTATCAGCCATGTATTTATGAGATATTTTGGTACCCTTCGATCTACTAAAAAATATAAACTTATACACAAAAAGAAATACACCCTACTTTGTTTCTTTTGCTCTAAAGATTAATTCATTATTGAGTCACTACATTTTCTCAATTTATTTATCAGAATGTAAATTTGAGGGCATTCATAACTATAGCCTAAAAGAAATACAATTGATGTTTAAGAGAATATCCCTTGTAGGCACTTCTACCTGATACATTCTCTATGGAACGTGCGTCTGAACCAGACTTACAGTGACGACCACCACTATGCAGATCTGTTTATAGGTTAAAGTGACATTATAGTTGAGTCAATATGTCAGTCAACAAATTCCATTTTTAACTAAAAAAAATACTGAAATTCACCAAGTATAGTTAACTTAAGTAACTATAACTTGTGCCAGAAAGTTATATGCCATATAGCTGCTGCCTTAATTCACTGAGTTCAGCTATGAAATGTAACGTACTTGGTCAGTGTGGCAGTGCTATTCCAGGCAGGGCTTTCCACAGTGCTTGGCTAAAATCACTTATCTTCCTTACATTTCAGTGAGGTAACATTTCACAATCCGCAGGTATACACAAAAGGTTTAACAACTAGATGCCCAAAAGTTCTCCTAAAAACCTGTGCCCTTTGTTGTGTGACTGGGCCTATTGCCGATGAAAGTAAAGCCCCAGAAGCCCAACGTGGTGACAACTAATGCTTGCCTTGCAAATTTGCCCATTCTGGTGATGTGGGTAGCTGCAGTATTTGGGCCCAGGCTTAGTCGGCACCCAGGGTAATCTACCAAACCCAGACACTTTTAAGAACTTGATACAGAGAGAGTCCAGTGTTGTGGCTCGAGTGGATCACACTATGTTTTCCATGCAAACATCAAGGTTTGGCTAACAGCATGCATTTGACAAAAACAGTACACCATTTATGTGCTTGACCTGCCAAACGCAACAGGAAACGGTCAAAACGTTGACCGTGTGAAGTCAGTGAGTTGTCACTGAGGTCTTCACATGGTTATAGTTTTTGTTAGTTCCAATGATGTGTTGGGTTCACTCACACATGGGAGGCAGCTTTTCAATTATGAAAGAGTGGGAATGGAGGATGATAAGACTTTGGGCACTGGCTGGAAGTGCTTGAGTTTTCTGTGACATAAATATGGGACAAATTGCCTTTTTTGACCTGTACTTTGACATTCACAAGGCATTTTGGGTAAGAAAACATGCTGGGATCTATGTAAGCCACATCAGCCTAACTTTCTCTGGGTATCTAGGTTTCAGAGATGTGCAGGGTTAATAGGGTTGCCTGGTTACCGGCTGACCGAGAGTCTGAATAGTGCAGCCATTCTCCGTGAATGAAGTGAGAGGAAATTGGGATTTCTTTGGGCGCAATATTGACATATGGCCTGGCAGAGAGGAGGTAAAACCCACATTCTGTCCCCCCCATGGGGGCAAAAATAGCATCTGGTTGCTGGCCATGGAAATCGAGGCCAAGATGGTCTGGCACTCCACCCCATTTCTTTTCTTGCTTGTTCCTGCCTTGTAGTCAATCAAGTAGGCTTTCAGCCCCACTGGGTGAGCAGACAGGGTTTTTTTGCCACCTATCTGCTCATCCCTTAAGGAGTCAAAAAGCCCATCAGACTATCAGGGAAAAAAGTAAGAAACAGAATGGGGTGAGTAAGGGGTTTGCCCTTCCTAGGGGGGCATAAAGATTGTTGAGACCATTAGGGGTGAGGGTCAGCCCCACCTCATTCTTTTTTTATTAAATACAATGCCTACCATCTACTGAGCTTTCTGCCCCTCCCCTGCCTGGGATGGCAGATTAAGGGTACAGTCCTCAATGTGCCCCCCCTGTCCCCGGTAGGGACTGTCGGACCCATTATGAGTTAGGGGCCCACCCTGATGGTGTGTGGGGGGGCTCCACACCCCATCTTTTAAAGACAATATACTACCTGATGGCTAGTGGGCTTTCTGCCCTCTTCCCTCCTAGAGGTAGGGCAGATTGGGGGGCCCAAGCCTGGGACGAATGACTGTTGAGGCTTTAACTTTGGGACTGCGGCCAATGCCAGGGCAGGGCGCCGCCACACTTTTCTTTAAAAATAATTAAATAATCACTGGTGTATCGTGCCCGGTGTGGGCAGATTGGTGGTAAACCCCTTAACCAGCATTCAAGGCAGATAGAAAGAATATTCAGTGGGGTTCAGGGCGGATGCCAGGACAGTCAGTCTCCACTCCATTATTTTTTTTATCCAATATAATCCCTGGTGTCTAGTGGGCCTTCCCTGGGGGAGGGCAGATTGGGTGTAAACCGTTATGTCAGAATGGACCGCCTCACCCTATTCAAATAGGAAAAAAAAGCCTTGACGATTCCTTGGTGCTTTTAGGTTTTCTGTCCCCCTTGAGGCGGTGGGCAGTGTGCGGGTAAGCCCCAATATAACCCTCCTCGATGGGGCAGAAAGCCTGATTTTCATTTTTTGGGGAGGGGCACTTGTCCATGCTTGGGGTACCGCTCCCCCGTTCCCAGGTACCTAGTGGGTGTATTTGTACTTGCCGATTGCCATTCTGCGGCAGTCTCTAAGCAGGGCTCTACTAGAGAGAGAAAGACCACTGAAAAGGAGACATTGCCCCCTTTCCAACTGTACCTCTTCCCCTTTAATCGGTGCTTGAGGGCTGAGATATGCCTCCGTCCACTGATCAAAATCTAAGCAGCAGGCACCTAATGACGCCAGCTGCAATCAGTGTGACATAAGCGTTCTGTGCATGCTACTCATCACACTAATAAAAATTTTTATCTTTTGATGCGAGGTCTCAGGGGTATTTTAAGAAAAGAAAGCACCAGAAAGATGTTATCTCCCTACAAGAAGGATGAGACCTTCACGTCTTCCGTACTATGGAGTAATCCGGAATACGTGAACATCTTTTCCTCTGCAAAAACAATGTTAAAGAGGTGCTCTTCAGCTCTTTTCTAAATTATAGCAAAACTGAGGCAGTCTTTATGGATATGGCATTGTCGCTCTATCATGGGTGCAGAGATGGAGAAGGCCTGTTCCTTTCTTTTTTTTTTTTTTTGCTCTTCTTCAGCTCAAGACTGATGGCGTACTGGCTGTTGGTGTACCGAAAGCCACCGGAAATAGTGAATTTGTCAGCCAGGTAGGATGGGGTGCTGAATGTGATGGCTTTATGGATGTTGCAACTTGTTTTGAAGATGGTGCACACATTTAGATTGCCCTTAGTCAGGGCTAGGGTGGAGTCTGGCAGGTCATGGAGCAGGACATTGCCACTATCCAGATACAAGAGTAAAATTGTTCAAAAGTGAGTACTTAAGTCACTTTCTGGGAGGAATGGTTTCACTTTTTTTTAGCAGACAGCTAGTACCAGGTTGTATCAGATTTCTGCGTGATGTATTCCTTGAGGGTGAGTTCAGTGTCCAAGGTGATTTGTAGAAAACAATATAAAACAATTTTTAGAGCACACAGCTGCCTCTGAAAACGCGTCCCAGTGCTAGAGGCATAGTTCACAAAGAAGAGAATTAGACTGCAGAGTTAAAAAGAAAAGTTTTCAGATTTTTTCTGAAAATCACTTCTGAGGAAGCAGGCCGAAGGATGACTGGAAGTGCATTCCAGAGTTTTGCAGTAGAGAAAGTGAAAGATTTTCCCCCTCTTCTTGCTGTGCGCACTCGAGGAGTCTGAAGTAGTCTTTGACTGGTATATCTCAGAGATCTGAATTGAGAGTAGGTATTAATTCTGTTTCCTAAATATGCAGGACCTCTAAGGTTCAGAGCTCTGAAGGTCAAGGTGACCCCCTTAAATTGAACTTGCTTAACAATAGGCAGCCAGTGAAGATATAGAAGATGGGATGTTACTGATTGAAAAGCAGGAATTTTCAAAATCAGTCGAACAGAAGCATTTTGAACAATCTGTAGATGGCGCAGTAAGTAAGCAGGTAAGCCCAGATAAAGGCTGTCAGCGTAGTCCAGTTTGGACGTCACTAAAGAGTGAACAATGTGTAGTAAGGAGGTTCACGCAGGAAGGATAAAATTCAAGAGACTTTAATGAAGATAGTTAAAAGTACAACAAGTAGTTATGTTCTCAAGAGCAGCCCCACCAGGAGAAGCCTGCCTGCTGCTCAGCCCATGCTCAACTGTCACTTCACCTCTCAGTCTCCCAACATTCCGAGGCACATCATGACTCCAACATTCTATTGAGCACACAGCACAAACACTGGCTGAGCAGGAGGTGTAAATTACATTACATTAACAAGAGCAGGATACTACACAATGTTATTAGACTTGTCCTTGGGCACAAGATGTAACATTCTCCTAAGGGATTTATGAGAGGTAAGACATCTGCCCGATACAGTTTCCACTTTAAAAGTAAAGGAAAGATCGGATAAAAAAATTATCCCAAGTTTCCTGGCAGTTGATGCAGGGGAAGGAGGAACCCCAAGCTCCGAAGGCCACCAATTGCATGAGTCAGGATGGCACATAGTACCAAAAAAGAGGACCTCTGTTTTATCAGAGTTAAGTCTGAGGTAATTGTTACTCATCCAACCTCTAACAGATTTTAAGACCATTTTAAAGCAGTTGAGAGCCCGAGAATCCTTCTCATGGAATGATAAGATCAATTGGGTGTCGTCGGCATAGGAAATCACCCTGAGACGCCAGGTTTCAGCTAGACTTGCAAGGGCTTCCAAGTAAATATGGCTCCAGGTAAAAATTTAAAAGGGTGGGGCTCAGAGCTGCACCCTGTGGCACTCCCCACTCCAGCGGTTTTGCAGAGGAGGAAAAGGGTGATAACAGGACCGATTGCGTCCTGTCCTCCAAGAAATACTTAAACCACGAAAGGGCCTGACCGCGTTTCCCTAGGTTCCTAACCTTGCCCAAAAGAATATCATGGGAGACCATGTAAAAAGCTGAAGATAAATCCAGGAGCACCACCTTTCCCTCAGAGTGTTGGTCGAGATTCTCTTTTATCAATTCAGATACTTCCAACAAGGCCGATTAGGTGCTGTATCTAGCCCTAAAGCCAGACTGAGAGTCATGTAAGAGATGGTTTGACTGCAGAAAGTGTGGCAATAGTCTGTACACAAGTTTCTCCAGCATTTTGGCCCCTGCTGGCAGAAGAGAAATTGGTCTATGTACTTAAGATCGTGGGGTCTGTATTGGGCTTTTTAAGTAATGAAAACAGAAGAGCCTACTTCCAACACTAGGGAACCTGGGCCGAATCGATGGAGGAATTCATCAGTTGATTCAGGATAGGGTTTACCGTGGAGGACGCCATTTTAAGAATGTAAGGTGGACATTGGTCAAGAGGAGAACCAGACTTGCATTTAGCTAGTTCCATTAGAGAATCCTCCAGGGATATAGGATTAAAGTTTGTAAAAATGGGTCCACATGAAACGTTGGACTCCACACCAGGCAAAGCTCTTGTTTTCCTGGGGAATTGGTCATAGATAGCTGGAATCTTAGGAAGAACTCCAAGAGCTCTGCACATAGATTTGCTGAAGGGGTGGACTTATTCTGTAGAGCACTCGAAGAAAGGAAGGAATTCACCATTTTGAAAAGCTCCCGAGGTTTGTTGTCCGCATCCGCAATGGAGGATGAGATATACTACTTGCAGGCTCTGTTAATAGCTTTACAGTAACTTTTCAGTGCTGTCTTATATGCGCTTTTGGCCTCCGAATCATAAGATTTCTTCCATAAAAGTTCTAGCCGTTTACACAAAGCTTTTTCCTTTTTTAAGTCTGATGAAAACCAAGGGGCAGACGGTGTAGATCTTTTAATGACAGATGTTTTTTTAGGGGCAATAAGATCAAACGCCTCTGCAAGCCAGCCATTGCAACTTTCTATATCTCGTTCCTTAGTGCCTGTTAATTCTAAAGGAATAGATAGAAGTGTCTTCGTTAAAGAGGATTTGGAGATTTTATGCCATGCTCTAGAAGTTTTATACGCACTATTTGGCTGCTTATACACTCTATGGGTAGTGATCGTAAAAGGAATCAAAAAGTAATCTGACCAAGTAAATTGGAGAGCTGGCCTAACTGAAAGGGTTAGAGGATCAGAAAAGATAAGATCCAGGATGTGTCTGGCTTTATGAGTTGGCTCCTTCACGAGCTGTTCCAGGTTAAAACCCTCTAATGCAGTCATAAACTGTGCAGCAGTAGGGCAATTATTCTAGTTCAACTGCCAAATAAAGTCCCAAAGGACTATAAAATTTGAATGCAAAAGTGATAATCGACCCAATAGATCAGAAAGTCGAGAGATCGACTCAGTCGTGCCTTCAGAAGGTCTGTAGATTAAAACACCACTAAGTTGAAGTTCACATCAATCCGGGTTCATGTTGTTGAACCATGTTCAGACTAGCTGTTGTTTGTTGTTGTTGGTGAACAGCAGGAATTCTGTTTTGGTATGGTTAAGCTTCAGTTAGCTGCTGGGCATCAAGGTCTGAATGAGGTCCATGTAGTGTTTGAGGTATTGGTCTGGAGCAGAGGGGCCCTTCAAATACTGTGTGTGTAATTAGTGTATTGGTGACGTTTTATGTTATCTGTGACTATAATAGACCCTAAAGGGGCTCCATGTAGAGGTTGAAGATGACAGGGGACCAGATGGAAACCCTGAGACTTCTGCAAGTGATTGAGATCCTCTGGTGCCTGGAGGTGCCTATATGGATGAAATGATGTGAGTTGGATAGGTAAGTGGAGAATCAGCAAATTAAGTTTCCCGTGAAACCCATTCAAGACTTCAGGGTGTGGATGGGGGTGGGGGGTTGATAGCGTCTAGGCAGCCGAGAGGTCCAGCAATACCAAGAGATAAAGGTTGGCATTACCTGTAGTCAGGAGGTCGTCATCTAATGTTTGTAAGGTGGCTGTCTCCATGCTGCAGAGTGATCTGAAGCTGGATTGATAGTTGTGCAGGAGATTGCTGGTATTGATGTGATCTTGAAGTTGTGCATATACTGCCTTTTCAATGATACTGCTGTTGAAGCGTAGATGGGTGATGAGCCGGTAGTTGGCAAGATCTTCAAGGATTAGTGTGGAATTCCTCAGGAGTGGGAGGATCTGGCCTGTCTCGTGACAAAGGCATTTATAACCTTGGTTTTAATATTTTTAAAAGTGTATTATCATGGTTTTATCTTTCTAGTTATGACAAACATCTTTAATTACCATTTGTGATGCAGCCAATAAGACCAGGTCATAAGGATGGGTTAAACTTCTGATCTTTATATTACA
Source organism: Calotriton arnoldi (assembly GCA_963921515.1). NCBI lineage: Eukaryota > Metazoa > Chordata > Amphibia > Caudata > Salamandridae > Calotriton > Calotriton arnoldi. The sequence goes on along the minus strand of CAWUFW010000798.1, from coordinate 899,520 downwards.
CAAATTTAAAGGATAACTGTTAACCTCTTCTAAAGCCTTTCAATGCACCTTGTTAGTTAGCGACACACATACGCAGTTGAGATTTCATCACAAAGGTTTTGCCAGTAGAAAGTAGATAAAAATTTAGCAAAATACAAATATTATATTGTTCAAGCCATAGTGGCCTGTCATTATTGGTGTGGGGCTCTGCCCCTCCTCCTTTTTTAAAGCATGATGAGTGTCTGCCATGCTCAGCAAATGTCCGCCTGACAGGCACTCACCATGTTTGGGTCAGGCAGCCAGTTGCTTTACATGTGCTAATGTGAAGGCGCTTGGCAGCCTGAGCCAAGGTTTGCAGGCCTATAGATGTTACAGCCCTAAAGGCAGTGACATCATCATCCCAGCAAAACCCTATGATGATCCTTACCCTCATGATGAAAAGGAGCATCACTGATACAGTCAGCCCTGGGTACTTGAGATTTAAGCCCTGAAGTACCCAGGACTGACTGTCTATCAGTGACAACTCACATCGCCCTTCCCTAACTCATCACAGAATAGGGTGGGATCAGCAAGTCTCACTGAATCTATCCCATGTTGTAACGAATTAGGGAAGGTCCTCCTCTCATTGGCTAATTCTTGACAAGGTTAGCCAATGAGAGGAGGCAACACGATCTTCCGTTTCCAGCGTCCCTTCTGAAGCCTTCAGCTCCTTTCAGAGCCATCGTTCTTCTCCCTATTGCCATCCACTGATCCTTCCTTCACCGCCACGGCCTGTTAAGTGCCTTATTGAATGTTTGGGTGCATGTATGTACATATGAATGTATGTGTATTTGCTGTGAATGGGGAAGTGCAGGTGTGGTCGTGTATGTGCTTGTGAATGGGTGGACTTGAGTGTGTGCTTGGGAATAGATGGGTGTATGTATGTGCGTGTCTGCTTGTGAAAGGATGAGTGCGAGTATGTGTGCAAGTGAATGCTTGTGAATTGATGGGTGTATGTGTGCGCGTCTGTGAATGGATGGGTGTGAATATGTGTATGCAGTGCTTTAAATGGGGAAAAATAAGTGCAGGTACTCATTAAAATAGAGGTGTGGAAAGTGGGCGGGGCTAAGGACAAAATATGATTCTACATAATGACTTCTGTACCAGTTGCAGCACATATTAAAACACATGAGAAATGTGTTTATGAAAAAAAAAGCAGATTAACTCATTACACAAAATGAAAGTCATGATGGCACTTTCAACTGAATGGTTGCTGCGCACCTGATTGACAGTGCAGGGTCTGTCTAGAGACCCTGTCCTGTTAATCACAGCGTGACACAAGCCCTCTCACCCCCCTGCAGTTTGGGGACATTCAAATGGGCGCTGCTGGAATCTTCACCAGCAACTGCAAGAGGCTACTTCAGCAGAGTTAATTACAAGCTCCTCGGAAGCAGAGCGGCCTTTGCCCTGCAATTGAGCAGAAACCTAACCTGAGCCTGCCGTGCCGTGGATCAGGGTACCGGTACTCTCCCTGGCTGCAGAGAAGTGCCGGTACTGACGGCAAAAAAATTCGGAAGTGCCGGTACTCAGTACCGGTGAGTACCGGCCCATTTAAAGCACTGTGTGTATGCATGCGTGCTTGTGAATGGATGGATGTGAGTGTGTGTGCTTGTAGATGGGTGCAAGTGAGTGTGCGCATGCCATGTCTGCCTGCCCCACTACTGCTTCAAATTACCAGCTGCCACTGCATTCAAGGTTGGAGAGTAAAAACACTGATGTTTTGGGCAGAAAGCGGAGTAGAAAAATCAAGTGAGGTGTCACAGTGCAGTAGAGATGTATTAATTTGAGTGTGAAAACTTCTAATTTCTTTCTAGATGTTTTTTAAATTAAAAATACTACGGTTTTGGAGAAAATGGACGGCATAAAGATACGCTTTAAAAAGTTCAGATCATGCCAGAATTATGCTTACATGGGCAATTAAATATGGCTTGAGAGCGAGAGACATCATTGCACAATGGGCTTAGAAAGTGCATGATTCCGCTGTGTCAGAATTATGAACGATTAGCGTCTGAACATAATTGGTTCATCATTTTCATTTTATTTTATTTTTTGCAGTTTTATATACCGCAAACTCGACCTGAAGTTATTGGAGAGCCTTACACGAGCACCAGTTACACTACACAAGATCACATTCATTATTTTGTTTTTCAGGAACGGGAGATTAAGTGATTTGCCCAGAATCACAGGATTTGAGCCCACACGAAGACTTGAACTTGATTTCCCACTTCCAAAGTTGGCAACTCTGGCTGTAACAATATCATGTATCAAAGTCGTGTTCATATGGAAATAACCTGGGTATATTTTCCCTTGGTTTTCAGCCTCCAGTCAATGATGTGTAGTCTATCCGTATGAATTCTTTTAGTGACAGCATGTCGTCTATGAATCCACCAGGAGGCCTCAGCAAACTTCTTCTAAGACTGTCTAATATGGATGATTGCATGAGTGCCCCTTTTCTTCATAATATGAAGATAATTGAGCATTTTTCGTGTTCCAACCAAACCTTGACTAGTGCTGACATTCATTTGAGGAGTAGGCACGTTTTTACCAAGTATAGCTAGGCGATCACAAAAAATAATCTACTACAAATGTAACATTATGCGAATTGCACATTGAAATGTTTTTTTTGTTGTGCTTTATTTTCCTAATCTTGAATTCCCTTCTTCTGGTTGTGGGGTCACACACTGATCGACTTACACAAAGACGTGGGCGAGCCCACAAATTAATAGGGCAAGCAGAGCCAAGGGTCTGGCTTGGCTGTTAGAGCCCATGCACAAGCCGAGCCCTGAAAATGTTTGCCATGTAAACCATACAACAAACATTACAACATAAAATAGGATAAAGTTCTTCCGAATTAAAAAAAGGGCATTTCTTTAACATGTGGAAGCTTTGACATTAATATGTCACATTATATCACTGCATTGAGAAGTACTTATTAAAAGTGATAGTTTTTAAACTTGAACTTAGAGCCATTCTTGCTCCTGCTCCTACCCCCAACCCGGTGACAGTGCCAAAAGTGAACAAAGAGGCAAGAGGCAAAAGAGTTGTCATGTTAACCCTGTATGTGGCCCAGATTATTATAGATGGAGCAACTTTATAGTCTATTAAATCAAACATAATAGATTTTTGTACAGCTGGGATTCTGAACTCATGTATTTAAAGGTGTTTTCATATAAAACAGTGAAGAAAATGATGTAGCTGTAAAATGAAGTATTTCACACAATTTGATTATGCAGCGAAGGAGAATTCTTTTCTTTTTTATAAACATTTTTATTAGGTACAAGGCTTGGAGTAGTAACATTTGCGATAAGAAACGTATATACAACATTTTGTGCTTCGTTATACATCATTTACATGCACAGGCATACATTATGTCTTACATATGTCCATTTCCTGGGGCACCCTCTATGAATATATGTAGCCTTTTCTGCCGCCATGGCTATATCCATATCCTTACACCATTCTCCCAGTGTTGGGGTAGTTCGTGCCCCCCAGAGTCTGGCAATGTTTCGCTTTGCTGTCATCATGCCCAGTGTTGCCCGAGCTTGAGCCGTGTGATTTAGGTCTGTTGCTTCCCAGACATTTAAGAGACATCATTTAGGTTCTGGTGGTACAGGAGCCTCACTAATATGTGTGATCGTGCTCATAATTGTTGCCCAGTATGTTATAATTGCAGTCACATCGTGTGATAAAATGTGCCTATTTCACCATATTGTCGCAGGCAGAGTTGGTCATCGGTCTTTCCTATCTTGCATAGTGTCACTCTTGTGAAATAGGTTCTGTGGAGCACTTTAAGTTGTATCAAGTGCAACTTCGAGGATACCGCCACCTCCCTCGGGGATTCCAGCGCTTCCTGCCCATCAGTATCATCGAAGTCACCTACATTGGTCTGCCATTTTTCCTGTAGCAGTTGTGCAGGGTCTGGTTGATTGTTGACGATTTTCCGGTACGTTAGGGATATGGCTTTCTTATCTATGTATCCCGTGAGGAGTCTATCCTCCAACGGGGAGGCCTCCGGAAGGACAGTGTCAGGCGGGATGACCGCTTCTAGCGCATGCTTGACCTGCAGGTAGCGGAACATCTCAGTGGGTGGCGTCTCGTACTGGTCTTGCAGTTGAGCAAAGGTAATGATTTTCCCTGTTTTCCAAAGGTCACCTACCCGTGATATTCCTATTGCGTCCCATTGCCTAAACCCCTTACTCCTACCCAGCTTGCCCAGTCTACCGGTTTCCCACAGTGGGGTTTGTTGTGTTATTCTATCGTTCCAGCCTAATTTTCTCAGTACCGCGTACCATAGTTGAACAGCGAAGGAGAAATTAATCCAGATTTTTCCCTTTCACTTGGTACACGTCAGCCACTAATTGGGTATTTATTTGCCTCTCCTTTTCAACTCAAATGTTAATGCTTTGTTTTGAGGGTAGAGCGATGGTGGCAGGCATAAGCTGCATGAAAGCTCGACTCGTTATGGGCTCGAGGTTCCAACGGGACCTTGAGCTGACCTAAAGCCAGGCTTCAGGCTTGAGCCTGGATCGAGCTTTCTGTGGCTCGCCCACCTCTTCTTACACATCTGGGGTGGTAACTGATGGGGCATGTAGTTATTATTGTTTTAAATACTCTTTCTTTGGGTCTCTAACTTTTACTAAACATTCTCAAGTTTCAAGTTTATTTTATTTATGATTAAGGAACTCCAAAGAGGTCCACATAAGATCAAAAAACTGACATACATGTAAATAAGATACATTTCTAATGTACAATTAATTGCATATAATAAAATATTCAGTCCCATCATGAGATCAGACAATCATAGACAATATCCAAGGTTCAAAAAAACTTTCATTTAAAAAGATTCTAACAAACAGCAGCATGCTATGCAGAGCAAAATATAAAGTGACTTTCATGCCATCACTGCAGGGGTTTAAAAAATATATGGTGAGAAGAATAATTTATATACCACAAAAATGCAATCAAACAATGCAAATGACTAAAACATAGAAGATAAAAACTGCCCACACAAGAAAATATCAGCCTCTACAACCTACACCTTAATATAATTTTAAAAAAGCACCTAAAAAAATAAACAATTCTATTACAAAATATTTAATTAGGTGGATTATAAAGTGATTGTAGTACTGCTGAGGCTGAGAGAATAGATAATTGTAAACATATTGGCCTCAGCTAATTCTGCCGACATAATAACAAAGCCAGACAGATGAACAATACATGTTTAATATCTAGAGGACCATTTTTGCACAGATTACAGATCGCTGATGAACCATACCATTTAGCCATGAGGGGATATAAAGGAAGCATGCCCTGCCTCAACAGTAACCAAAAACGTTGCACTCCATGCGGCAGATTCCATGAAATATTAGCCTGTACTTTATTTATCAAACAGGAATCAATAGCCAGATGGTAACCCTTCTTTAAAGTACAGACTTCCCTGTCCATACGGAAATGTAAGGACCAGGTAGCCTGTTTCAAAGTAGCTTTTAATCGGTGCGGTGTCAAAGTAAAAATCAAAGACTGGTCTAATTGCAACAAATCTATTGCAATCATAACATTTCTATAGATTAATGAATTTTCTTTTAGACCATCTAAAATTTCTTTTCGCAACCAGAACCTGAGTGTACCATGGTCACTCTTTGCTAGACCCATGGCCGAAAGCACTAGCCATGCGAGGCCTTGTGCCCAGGTGCTTCTCAATCCAAATTCTAGCCTAAGGGCGGCCACAGAGAATGCCGGATTAACTGGGGCTAGGCTTCTAAGAATTCGACCTTCCACTGAGTTTAGAAAGCCCCATTTCGATACATCAATCAGTTCTGTACCATAAGAGGAGGCAGGAATCTTAGCACAATAGACCTCTAATAAAAGTGTAAAATGCCCTATAAACGGAACCTAGACATTTAGCCGGAGAGGTGGCTTTAGAAATATTATTTTCTATATGGACTTTATAACTTAAATTTCCACACACTATCTTCCCCCCACCAAAAAAGTATACGAATTTACAATTTTCAATTTTTGATCACCTAGAGACCATGCAAGGTTTCCATATTTTGGCTTCTTCCTCTCATGCATACACATAATTTTACTTTTGGATACATTGATCTTTAGGTGATGAGCCTCAGCAAATTTTTGGAGAGCCTGCAGGCAGCTATTTAAACCCTTAGGGGTTAGATAAAAAAATGATGTCTTCTGCGTAAAGTAGGCACATAATCGGCTTTCCCCTAATTGTCGGGGCAATGCCCTCACTTCGGGCCAAATGATCAGGGAAGTCTGAAATATAGAGAGAAGAGCAGGGGGGCAAGTAAACATCTTTGTTTTAATCCATTTGCAGTAGGGATAGCTTGAGATAAACCTCTGCCCCCACCCAATAAAACTCTACACCAAGTAGCAGTATGGAGGGCACAAACTAACTCTAAAAGGGTGCCCGGCATACCCAAATAAAAACAATTACTCCACAGCAAAGGAGATCTACTTTATCAAATGCTGTGGAGAAGTCAATAAAAGCTGTGTATACCTTTCCCCCTCTAACTTTAACATATTTTTCATTTATTACCTGAAGGGTGGTCATATTATCAGTCGTTCCATACTTTGCCCTGAACCCAGTTTGCTCCATAGGTATGATTTTAAGAACTTCTGCCCATTCACAAATCTGGATCAGTAGCCATTTAGCAAAGACTTTAACCACTGACTAAAGAAGTGCGATCTGACAAGTTTTCTGGCAGGTCAGAGTCTCCTTTCTTAAATAGCAGAACTATGATACTTCCCTTCCAAGAGGGGGGAACCATTCATAGCAACATTTAAAAACCGTGGGGGCGCTAGAGTGCCGGCTGCGAAATGGCTGCCACCTAGTGAGGCTCTGCGGGCTGGACCGCTGATCCGCCAATTATTGGGCGGAACGGGCGGGTGTCGGGGGCCCCAGACGGCAGAAACAGACACCGGAATGCGCTGGCGTTTAGCTGGCGTGAGGAGAGGGCTGTAAACACCCACGCTCGGGTTAAACGCGAGGGCTTCACCACAGCGGGGCTGTGACACAAAATGGCGGCCCCGCGAGCCATGGTCTGAGGAACGCGCCCTGGACAGAACCTCGGCGCCGGAGGAAAGCATTCCGCTGGCCCTCTGCACGGCGGGCGGCGGAGACGAGAGATCCTGCATCTGCGGCGGATACATATGTGCCGTTGGCTTGCGGACACCTAGAACACCTTCTGCGAGCGGAGTCTGCCCTCCTCTGGTCCCCGGTGAGTCTGCTGGCCGCGCTGCGGGAGGCTTGGGCCGAGCGGGCAGGCCGCACCCGTGAGGTAGGAGGACTACAGTGGAGGGGAGTGCCCTGCACAACAGCGCGACGGAAGCGCCCTGAGAGCTGGCCGGATCCGCTTTCTGAAATGTGGGGGATCGGCAGCGGGGCCGCGCGGGCGGCCGCGCCCGAGTCCCAGCCAGCACTGGGACACCGGGGAGCGCCCCTAGTACCCTGGACTGTGGTGGGTGCAAGAAGAAGGAGGCAAGGGAGAGCGCTTGCGGACCCCTCCCTGAACCCGCACAAGAATTGAAAGCCCCCCCTCCCTGCTCCCTCATGGCGGAGAAGATTGGTGCGGGGGGCGCATGAGGAGTCCACTGGTCATCGGAGAGGAACCGGAGCTGATGCCTGACTGACCTCGGAACCCAGTTGTGGAGCCTGTCGCTTTTGGTGGGACCTGGCCACCCACTGCCAACGTCAACATAAACGTGCCCTGCTCCCTGGGAACTACAAAGCGGCCCAGTGGGTGCTACAGAGCTGAACGGCGGTGGATAGGGCTGCAGAAGTGCCTCAAATACACTGCTGACTTAGCCGCTAGGGGTACAGAGGGGCCACAGTGAGCCTACGCGGGTGGTGGTGCCCAGGGAGCGTGGGATCATGCTCGGCACTGCTGGTGGGGGTGGTGGGCAGCGCCACCCACTGAAACTGTTCCAAAGAACAAGTGCTTTACACTGGTAGCCACAACAGCAGCAGAAACTGCCTCGGTGAGGGCCTAGTGCTGTGGCTCACGTTGTGCTTGTCCGCGGCGATAAAGCGAGACCGATGCCCCCCTGCATCGTCATGGGTAAGACGGACACAAAGCAAACTAAACTCTCCTTTGAACAGCGGAAAAACCCCCGTGGGGCGCTCCCACCGGAAGAAGAGCAGTCGGAGGTGGCTGGGTCCTCCATGCACCCGTCAGATCCCAATATACGGGAAATGTTTCTGGACCTGAAGCAGTCACTCTCGACCATAGACCTCAAAATGGATTCTATGTCGGATCGACTGGACCGGCTTCAGGACAAGGTCTCAACCCATGAAGAGCGTCTCACGGAAGTCGAACAGCACACGTCTGCGCTGGAAGACGAGGGTACCACTACTCGTGAAAAGCTGCTACAAATGGAAAAGGTGCTGGAGGTGATCCGCAGCAAAAATGAAGATCTACAAGCGAGATCGCGCCGCAACAATCTGCACATAACAGAGGTGCCGGAGACCACGGCCATGACAAGAGTCGAGGACTACATTGAGGAAATGCTCAGGGCGATGTTTGGGGACTCCCTCTCCAAGGTCTGCATAGTGGAGTGCGCGCACAGGGCCCTGGGCCCGAGGCCACCACCGGGAGCTCCGGCAAGGCCGATAATAGCACGCTTATTGAATTATAGGGACCGTGACACTGTGCTGCGCAGAGCCCGAGATCTTCAGGACACAAGGTACCAAGGTAAAGCAATATCCTTCTTTCCCGATTTTACCTTAACGATGCAGGCCGCGCGGAGGGAGTTTGTGCCTGTGAAAAGAATACTTATAAGGAAACAGTGGTCCTTAATAAAGAAAAATTGGGGCTATAATGTGCGCCCACCCCCCTCCTATTTGAAAAGGCTATAATTAATATAGACTAGAATCAGTGCTATATTGGTGAAGCCCAGCCGGGCAGTCAATTTAATGAATAATCAATGCAACGAACAAAATAAGAACAAAACAATAAAGTGGGACACAGTCCTGCGTCCTACATAAACACAAACCAAACACATTAGGACAAAACAATTACAGGCAAGACAAAGTTAGCTTGTAAAAGATGCAATTAGTTGGAACAAGCTTAAAGACAACAGCTGTTGCACATGTTTTATCACATTAGATTAAGGTTCAAGCTGTTTCAACAAGTCGACGACGTTTCCATCCTTTTAAAACAATAGCAGGATCATCATCAGGACGGATTAATACAAGCCTGAATATTAGTGCCTCGTATGTAGTTACGGGCGGGATCGTGGGAGGTCCTCCTAATCAGCCACCGAGCTCCGGACAGCACATTCCTTTATTTAGGTCTAGAAGTGCTTTGACACCTTGACCATTTTACAGCCGTTGCGCACCGGCAGCGGTTGCACCCGCGTAGCAACCTTTTTCCATCCCAGAATCTCAGCTGAAGCTGATCGTGTTACCGAGCTTTCCCTGCTCCCACGATCCCTCCCGTAACTACATACGAGGCACTAATATTCAGGCTTGTATTAATCCGTCCTGATGATGATCCTGTTATTGTTTTAAAAGGATCGAAACGTCGTCGACTTGTTGAAACAGCTTGCACCTTAATCTAATGTGATAAAACATGTGCAACAGCTGTTGTCTTTAAGTTGTTCCAACTAATTGCATCTTTTACAAGCTAACTTTGTCTTGCCTGTAATTGTTTTGTCCTAATGTGTTTGGTTTGTGTTTATGTAGGATGCAGGACTGTGTCCCACTTTATTGTTTTGTTCTTATTTTGTTCGTTGCATTGATTATTCATTAAATTGACTGCCCGGCTGGGCTTCACCAATATAGCACTGATTCTAGTCTATATCAATTATAGCCCCAATTTTTCTTTATTAAGGACCACTGTTTTCTTATAATACTAAATCCCAAGGTCCTTATTTACCTTTTGGGTTCCCTTGTTTGGTTTAAAATATGTGAAAAGAATACTGCAGCAGCAGGACATCAAGTACTCGCTTCTTTATCCAGCGAAGCTTCACATCTTCCATCAGGGCAAGACTGTGTTCTTTACCGATCCTAAGGCGGCCATCAAGTTCGCGCGCTCCCTTAGACAACCCGCACCGGCCGCAAGAGCGCATGGAGAGCACGCGGAGGGAGAACCCCTGGATGAGAATGACTGAGGCGTCGAGTGTGTGGAAATAAGCCGGTAAGGCAGTGCCGCGCCTGGCTGCATAGGACTGATCCCGCAGAACTTTGGCCAAGATGACTGTAGGCCCCGCGACTCGGGGGTGAGGGCCTGCCCAATCCACCCTCGGATGGAGGGGGCTATTCTCTTACCCACTCCTAACTATACCTGGTCCAGCCACCAGGAATATAGTTGCTGGGTCTTCCCAGCTCCCTATCTGTATTGTGTCCCATCAGGGTGGCTTGAAGGCGACAAATCCATTTTGCCTCCCTTTGCCTGACAAGGAGTTCACGGTTCCCACCTCTGTTTCCAACTGGAATGTGGTCAATACCGTGAAACCAGAAGGTGTTGTTATTAGGGTGTGTATCCCTGTAATGGTCACTGAGGGGGTAACGGCTGTCTTTGTTAAGTATTGCCCTCCGATGTTCCTGTATGCGGGTTTTTAATGAACCTACTGTGCTACCTACATAACTGGTGCCACAATCGCATCCTAAAACATAGATTACAGGCGTGGTGTTACAATTTATAAAGTGTGCTATGTTATAGGGCACAGAATTGTTGTATGTGAAGCTGGTGGTTTTGTTGCAACCAAAAGGACAAACATTACAGGAAGCACAGGTGTAAAAGCCTAGTGGTTTAGGGGGTAACCAAGTGTTCTGACTTTGTTTGTTGGTGACATAGCTCGGACATAATGCATCACGCAACGTTTTTCCCTTGCGATAAGTTATTGAGGGTACATCAGAAATGCAATTTTTCAACCCGGGTACATCTAGTAGCAAGCCCCAGTTCTTTTTAAGGATATTGTGGACTTTACTGCTATTGGTGTTGTACTGTGTGACTAAAGTCACTGTCCTCTCATTTACAATCCCTTTCCGTTTTTTGGGAATATCACGGAGGGTGTCTTCCCTCGTTAGATGTGTTGCTTTGGCGATAGCTTTATTCAAAATCTCTTTTCTATATCCTCTTTTAAGAAATCTCTTTTCGCATTCATGGATATTTCTCCAGTAGGTGTCCTCCTCACTACAATTCCGGCGAATTCGCGTCATCTCCCCAAAGGGAATGTTATTGATGACAGACTTCGAATGGGCACTACCAGCATGGAGAACCCCATTGCATGCTGTGTCCTTCCTGTACAGTGTACTCTCGATCACCTGATCCTTGATGTAAAACTGTATATCCAGAAAGTTGATTCTCTCTTTGTCCCAGTTCATTGTGAACCTAACATTGAAGTCGTTTGCGTTTAGGTACAAGAAGTATTGCTGCAACTGTTCACTGGATCCTGACCATAGACAGATAATGTCGTCAATGTACCTCCCCCAGTGCACAATATATTCTGTCCAGGGGAGGCACGGCGGCTCCAGGCATACTCCCCCTCGAACCAACCCATGAAAAGGCAGGCATACGAGGGAGCAAACCTGGAGCCCATGGCAGTCCCGAGTATCTGCTGGAACCAGCATTTATCATGCAGAAAGAAGTTATTATCCAAGATGAGATTTATCATTTCTACAATCATCTCGTTAAATTCATATAAGTTGGCACTCTCTTTATCCAGAAATGTCCTCACTGCCAGTACCCCAAATTCCTTTAGTATGCAGGTATATAAACCTACAACATCAAAGGTAACAAACGTTAGGTCTTCAGACCACTGGAAATCTTTCAGTTTGACAAGAATGTCCTTACTATCTCTGATAAATGATGGTAGGTCCGCAACATGTTTTTGAAGCCTTAGGTCAACGAATTCTGAGATTTTTTCAGTGGGTGATCCCACCCCTGAAATAATCGGGCGCCCAGGGGGAAAACGCCCCCCTTTATGAACTTTGGGCAGGACGTAAATACATGGGTACGTAGGACAGTATACCCTAAAATATTCAAATTCATCCTCAGTCAGAAGGCCAATCTCTTTCCATTCGCTCAATTTTAAATTGATCAATTGTGTTAAGTTCTGTACAGGATTGACAGATATTTTCTTGTAACACTGCTCATTATTCAATTGGCGTTCGATTTCTGACATGTAATCACAGAAATTCATAACCACAACATTACCGCCCTTATCTGCCTCTCTTATCACAATACCTTCATCAGATTTGAGTCTGTTCAAGGCTTCCCTTTCTTTGGCGGTAATGTTGTGGTCAATGGATGTGGGGGTTTTCCTAGACATTTCCATCTTGTACAAATCCTTAGTGACCTTGTCACATGTTTGGGTGGTAATTAAGTGCGGGCACAAATTTGGATCTTGTTCAATTTCAAAGTCACTTAGCAATGTTGGCATCTCAGGGCTAACATCATCATCCAAACTCAGCAATAATTGGACATTACGAATATCCCCAATGGTCTGTCTTGTGACACATGGAATCTCACTGCGCTCTGTGTTTTTGGTTGTGTGTTGTGAAAAGTAATCTCTTAATTTCAACACTCTGACAAATTTATACATATTAATGTGAACATTTGTAGGATCACCACCCTGAGTAGGACAGAAATTCAAGCCTTTGCTCAGAATTGACATTTCATCTTTGTCAAGCACTTTATTCGACAAGTTTACAATTTTCAAATCATTTTCATTGGGTATATTTTCACATAATGTCAAATTGCATATCACATTGTCATTTATTATTTGGATCTGGCTCCCGTATTCCCCTTGTTCAAAGACCCCCGACCTGTGCCTGTACCTGCCTTTTGACCTCCTGCCTCCCCTGCGGGTTTTGGCTGATTTCTTTTTTGTTGCAGCCGGCTGCTTATTCGTAATTTGGCGAGCTCCTTCTGAAAAGAAGAAGCTCCCTCTACTAAAGGGATATCTTGTGTGACGTTTGATGCTACACTATTCAATGATGAAGAGCGTGCCTCATCGTTCTCCTCTCTTTCCTCCCGGGGTCTCTTTTTCTCCTCACCTCCTTGGACATTATCTAATTTTTTGGCGAATGTGTACACGCGCCCATCTCGATAGTCCCTGTCATCTCTCCTGACTTTTTAAAGTTTCTTGCCTTTGAGGTAGAGTTGGTATTCTTCCATAACCTTTTTCAGTATTGCAAACATTTTATTTATAAGTTCCTTTTCTTCCATTGCATTAATTTCCTTCTCTACATTTTCTATTTCTTCCTGTAATTTCTCTCCCTTATCTCTTGCATGGCGAGGTACGTGATCGTTGCAGGGGTCCTGCGGAAGCAACCGGTCAGGCTAGTGTCGGTTTATGGGCCCAATGTGGACGTTCCGCAGTTCTTCAGCGAGGTCTGGAGGCTGACGGAATCGCTCGGACCCGGGACCGTCTTGTGGGGGGGGGAATTTCAATGTGGTGTTGGATGCGGGCATGGACAGGTCTGGCGATTCGCGCTGGCCTCATCCAAGGGCGGCGGAACAGCTCCGCACAATTATGGAGGACCACGACCTGGTGGATGTTTGGCGACGCCGGCACCCAACACAGCGCGAGGGCACATGTGTCTCTACAGCGGGCCCTTCGATTATTAGCTTACGTTGCGAGACATGGACGCATGGATACTCACGGTTGCTCATTTAGCCCGATCCCTTTCTGATCACGGCCCCGTGCTACTTCGATTCGCGCTGCCGGACGCAATGCACACCTTTTAGCTGGAGACTTCCCGCTGGGGCGCTTCGTGATCAGGTATTCAGGGAGTCGATCCGAACTGATATCATAGAATACTTTGAGTTAAATAGTGGGGCTGTGGACTCACCCTCGGTGCTGTGGGAGGCCTTCAAGGCCGTAATCCGGGGCAAATGTATTGCCAAACAGGCAGGAGTGCTGAGCTCGCTCCGTGGAGATCTCCGGCGCCTGGAAGAGGAAATTCAGAAACTTGAGCTGGAGTACTTTGAATGCAACAGCCTGGAAATTCTGGGCAGCATTAAGGGGAAAATTGCAGAATTTGAAGAGGCAGAACAACAGGAAACACACTACCTGAGCAGGGAGGCTCGAGTGCAGCAGTAGGGAGAGGGGGATCGGGCCGGGAAAACACTGGCGGGTTTATTAAAGAAGCCCTGGGCTAGCGAGTATATCGGCGAACTGCGTAGGGACAATGGGGAGATAGTTGTAGGCCAGGAGGCGGTGCAGACAGAGATGCTTGCATTCTATACCTCCCTGTACTCGGCACAACAGACAGCAGTGCATACGGACCTGCTTTCCCTCTTTGACTCGATTGAGCTTGCCTGGCTGAGCGACGGGCAACGGCGATATCTAGATGAGCCCTTCGAGGAGGAGGAGGTCATCGCGGTGATCCGCGCCATGCCTGGGGGTAAGGCCCCTGGGCTGGACGGGCTTACTGCCTCTTTCTATAAAGGATATGCACCGCTTCTGGTCCCTCATCTCCTCAACATGTATGAGGAATCCTTGGACTGCGGTACACTTCCCCCCCTCCCTGCGGGAGGTACTTATCGTGACTATTCTAAAACCTGACAAGGACCCGCTGATGTGCGACTCCTACCGGCCGCCCTCAATGATAAATCTGGATAATAAGATACTGGCCAAGCTATTGGCGTCGCGCCTACTCCCTCTGCTGCCGGCGGTCTGCGGCCCAATCAGTGCGGTTTCGTGCCCAGGCGTAGCACGTTTCACAATTTGCGCACTTTTTTCGCGACCATGCAGGAGGTTGACAGTACCCTTCCCGCTGCAGCTGTTTTTTTAGGTGCGACCAAGGCTTTTGACACCCTGGAGTGGCCTTATCTGTTTGCTCTTCTTTCTCGCATCGGCATCAGTCCCCTATTTCTCAAAAAAATCGCTTTGATGTACTCGGCTCCAATGTCGAGACTGAGAATCAACGGTCCGGTATCCCCCGCTATCCTGGCGGCCCGCGACAGGGGTGCCCTCTTTCCCCCCTCCTGTTCGCTGTTGCGACTGAGCCCGCAAGTGGCTCCTACAGCATCACGCTAGGCGAGGATTGGACTTCACTCCCAGAGTGATTCTAGTTTCAATGTACGCCGATGATGTGACTCTGTACGTCCAGCATCCAGCTGAAAACCTGGACCCACTCATTCGGGAGGTAGTCCGGTTTGGGGGAGTGTCGGGTGTCTCCATCAACTGGGGAAAGCCCATCATCTTTCCGCTTACCGCGGCCACTGACCAATTCCAGTCGGAATTCCCGCTTCAGTGGGCGAGCTCCCCGGTAAAGTACTTGGGGATCTGGCTCAGCCAGAACCTAGACGAACTTTGGAGCCACAACTATGGTAGGCTCATGGAGTGGCTGGAGAGCAGACTTAGCAGGTGGAGGTCACTTCCCTTATCCCTTGCGGGTCACTTGGCCATCGCCAAGATGGTTGTCCTCCCCAAGTTTCTCTATGTCTTTATTAATTTGCCACTTCCCCTCACTGCGGCGTTTCAGCGACGACTACGCTCAAATCTGATAGCATTGGCATGGGCGGCCGACAGCCCCGAGTGGCATGGGAGACCCTGACGCTGCCGTTTGACCAGAGTGGGATGGCAGCCCCAGACATGGAGCTGTACTACAACTGTGCCCAGGCGCAGTTTGCCTATCACTGGGTATTCCCGACCCTCTTCATGGCGCACACTGCCCCGGAGAGTGACAGGGCGGCTCTGGTGCCCCTACATATGGCGCTATTTGGGTCCCAAGGGCGACCCTGGGCCAAGGTTGATACGGTAGGTTGCACGGTGTGGGCATGGCGAGAGCTTAGACGCAGAGCGCGATTGGAGACCACATTCACCCCCTCGATCCCACTCATTAATCACCCGGGGCTGCCTTTCACCACTGAGGCGGGGGTGGGTCGGAGACTGCGGGGGTTTCAGTTAAACACGATGGGGCAGGCGTTCCGAAATGGGGTGTTTGCTACCATCGACGAGGCATTAGGCGACGAGCACACAGGGACGTTGGACAGGTTCACTTACTACCAATTAAGAGCAGCGCTGCGCGCACTATATGAATCCTTACCTGTAGCGCCACAAACATTCCAGGTGCTAGAGGACTTCCTGAAGAACCCCTCGCCACGAAAACTCATCACCCGACTCTACGCGGGCATGCAGCGCACCTCCCCGATATGTAATTCCCCTGTGCAGCGTGAGTGTGAGAAGATTCTGGGGGGTCCGTTTGAGGATGGCACATGGGCTTACTATTGCGCACAGCTGAAAAAAATTTCGCCTAATTACAGATTACGGCTGATTCACTTTGAACTTATTCATAGGTTGTACAGGACCCCCGTATGGATGCACAGAGCTGGTCTGAGTGAGGATGCGAGGTGTGTGCGTTGCCGAGCCCCGGAGGCCTCCTTCATTCACCTGGCCTGGGAGTGCCCTGCGGTGGCAAGGTACTGGGAACGTATTTTTGAGGTGCTGGCCCTGTTGACGAATGCTATAATTGAACGCTCCCCCTGGTGGCCCTGCTGGGGTATGTGCGTAGTGTAGCTGCTGAACGCAGGAAACTAGTAGCCATGCTCTTGCTCTTAGCCAAAAGAAGGGTGGCTATTTGTTGGGGCCGCAGGCGCAGTCCGAAGGCAACGGAGTGGCTCAAGGATGCAGTATTTTGCCACAATCAGCTATCTGATTATTGGAAACTGACGCCTGCACAGTCTCAACACAAAGACATATGGGCGCCATTGCTGAGCTACCTAGACTCCCTGTCCCCTGGCGATGGAGACGATGCGTTGGCCTAGACGTTGCGCGCTGGCTAAACGTCATCGCCGTGGCTAGTTGGCACTCTGGTCGCAGCTAGAACACTTCATCTTCAATTGGACGAGAGAGGAATTCCTGCCCCCCCCCCCCATCTAACTCATCCCTACCCGTTCTGTCTTTTTCTTTTTCCATTATCTTTTTGCTTGTTTTGGTTGGCACGGGACCCTGACTTATCTCTCGTGGGACTGATGCTATGGAATACCTAAAAGAAATATAAGGAAATGGATAATTTACTCCGACACAAATCCTTGCTCTGTGTAGCACCACTGCACGAGATTATTCTGTTAATGGTAAAGCTTGCCAGTAAGTTTGTAAGGAGCAATAGTATGCCTCCGTTTCTGTATTTCTGTGATTGTCTACTTTCTTAAAATACAATAAAAAGTACTCTTAAATAAACATTTAAAAACCGGGCAGAGAATTTTACTCCAAAGAGGACTATTTTATTTTAGAACAGTGTGTGTTATTTCATCAGGGCCTTTCGCCGCCAAAGTACGCATTCCCCTGATTACAAATTCAATTTCTTTTTCAGGGGCTGTCCATACAGAGCAGACTCTTCCTTTAATATAACATACTTGGTAGCACCCTCATTTGCTGCATAGAGTCCCTGGATAAAACTGACCCATTTGAGTTCTTCAGTAGTGACAGGGATGGATCTAACTCTGGCTCCACAACCCTCCGCAACGAGAGTCTAAAAAGTCCTTGTCTGGCCTTTTAAAACTGCTTCCTTAAGTTTTATCCAGAATCTATCTTCCTCCTCATTTCTTAACTAGCAGACTGGCCATCCAACACCCAAGAACTAATAGGAGACGTATTAAAATTTACAAGAACAGTTAGAAGCTTATGATCACTAAGAAAAGAATCGGAGAGACCTTTAATTCACCCAGTAAAACGAAGGAAGCACATCCCACCACCACATAGTCCAAAATATACACTCCCCCTGGAGTTTTATGTGTAAAAGCTATGGGAAAATCGGATGGCAACCTCCCATTTGCTGTTACACCATTGAGCTTTCTCAGCCCAGCCTCTAACATTTTCCCTCTCTTATTAGTTTTTATTTTTGGGGGGAAGAGAGCTCTTCCATATTTTTACTTTTCTGGAGACAAAGATTGGTTCTGTGATGGAAATGTTCTAGCAGACGAGAATATGCCAAATATTTAGAGTTAGGTTTTATTTACATTTTGGCAAAAGGTGATAACATATCCTAATAGTTAATTCTCTATTTGTTTTTGGAGCTAGCGATTTGGTGCTAGCCAAGACAGCTTGATTTTACTATGTTTATATGTACAATACACTTATTTGTGTTGTCAGCCTTTCCTCTTTATCGATTTGGCTGTTTTGTGTTGTTCAAATTTTTCTTCCGCCCACTACAGCATTAAGTCGTCACTTCACTGAGTGATGGTATTTTGCCCTTTCACAAGGAGCCCATTTACACACAAACAGTTCCCTTAAGTGGTAAGCACTACTTTAGCAAAGTGTGCTTATTGAAACCAAATATAATTTTTACGTTTAAGAATTATTTTTTTTTAGACAGACAAAGGCTAGGCAGCTTTCCCAACAATGAAGTTTTGAAAAAAATGTGACAGAACAAAACAAGCACTAACAAAGCCTAATGGCTTTGCCAATGCATGTTAATGTTACAGTAAGCACATCATTGCCTGTTTTATGGTTCTCTTGGCTTATCCCTGAGGAGTGTTTTACGCTCCATTTCAAAACCTGTTTTAAGAAGTTCTTCTTGTACAATTTTTCATACACGTAGAAAATTACCATAAACAAATATTCTTCTAGACTTGACGGGTGATGAAACAGTGCCATTGAGCCATTCAGTCACTATCTGTAAGGATTTTTGATATCTCCACAAATCAACTTTACTTTAAAGGGTGTCATAAATAAATTAGTCCAGTTCAGGACAGACTAATGGGGCATGGCCGAGCAAGCCAACATGATGGGTCGCGTCTTAGCGAGCTCTCGGTTGGCGCCCACTAATCTGTTGTGATTCCCCTTGTTCGCGGGTAGCGTGGAGCAGTATTGGAGGTGCCATGGCATCAGTGATCCCTCCTGGGTCACTGAGACTGCCGAGAAACACGGACAACGGTACTTCAGCCTTGCCGGCCTAATTGAGGACTGCTGTCCGTGTTAGAGCTTGCGGTGCTCTGTGCTGCATGGTGGCCACAGCAACTCATGGACAGACGCACCCTGTGGGCGGTTATTCCCCTCCACTCTCCAGTGCTTGAAAGAAGAGCCTGATTGGGCCTGACAGGGAGATTGTGGGTGAAGCGTGCATGGCACAAATCAGACCGGTTGAGGCAAAGCACTGATGAGGAGTCTGAGAGGGCCAAGATCCCTGCCTGGAGGTCCCTTCCCTCTGAGGAGGGGGATTTGGACTGTGCAACAGCAGAACACAAATGATGGACTTGGGGAGGGGATACCTTTAGAAGTCTGTGAACTTGAGGCACATTGCGGACTACCTTTCCTTGACTGGAGTCACCCAATGAAGCTGGCACCAAGCAGGAGTCATTATGAGCTAGCGATGAATACATGGTGATGCCCCCATAAATGCAGATCTGATTCATCTGTGCATTAAGGACAAATCCACATTGGCCATACATCCTGTTTACACACTGGGAGGACCCTTTGACGGCCCAGATGGGGCTGGGGTCCAGACCGGACAAGTTATTGGCAGCATTAGAGGGTGAATTAACACTTAATCGACGCCATACGCCAGGAGTTAGGCATACATTGGATGTTGTACCCCGGAAGCTCCTTCTGCATTTGGGCCCCTATGAATTGCAAACAATATCCCGCCGGGCAGGGAAGGGCAGTCCGATGTGACATGTGAGGAACACAGTGACATGTAAAGAGAACAATACTAAGTATCCTTGATGGTAGATATGGTGGGCCTCAAAATGGGCAAGTCCAAAACAGCTAAAAAGCCTGCCAATATGGAGGACATCTCACAAAGCCAGATAAAACCAGACCCCCAAAGGACATTTGGGCCTCCAGGGATACATGCTGGATAGTGCTCCTGACATAGCAACCTCTAGGAAGGCCCATGAGACAAAAGTAGACACCTTTGTAGTAAGTCTAGGCTTTCTTAGAGAGGACCAGAACAAGTTAAGGAGCAGCGTAAGTTTAGGGAGAGTGACCCTGACTGAACCATCACTCAAAACGTTAAAATAGCAAACTGAATTGGCAAAACAAGAGCTTGCTGCCAGAGTCCGGTTCCGGGAAGGGAGGGGAGAGGAGGCAGGGGGTTGTGTGTGGTACAGCAACCTTCACATGATGGTTCTCCCAGACAGATCAGGTAGAAGACATGCTGCAATAAATAGAGCACTTGCTTAGTAAGAGAGTGGTGCCACATGGCCTAACCCCTTTCTTTTCAACAGAGAAAGAAGGCACAGAGAGTGCCTGCCCATGGACCTTCCTAACCCCATGGCTGCCCATCGAACAGTGGCGATTAAACTACTACATTTCAAAGACAGAGATGTTTTCCTGCAACAGGCCAGGAAAGTAGGCAAATTCATCATCTGGGTTAGCAAGGTGATGATTTCCCCAGTCTACACCTTAGCTGCCCAGCATCAAAGAGCTTCATTCTTGCAAGTCAAGCGGACATTCTGATACATGGGATTACAATATGCACTCCTTCTCCCGACCAAATCGAAAATGACAGCAGAGCAGCACACCTACTTTTTCACTAGCCTGGAGAAGGCCTGGAAATGGGCCAAGAAATATAAAACTGCTTCAAAAAAGGAAACCCTTCAAATTTAATAGAAGACCGATCTCTCCAAGAGAGCACAATGGGGGAAGCATATATTTCACCCCTTTCTAATTATACCCCGCTCCCATTTCTTATTCTATCTATTAAAGCATCTACCTCCTCAATTTGGCGAAGATTATGCATGTGGTTGTTCCACATGATCCGGAGGGATGCGGGGAACCTCAGTTGTGTCTTGGTCCCCAGGGAGTTTAAGATAGTCATTCTTTTACCTAACTCCCACTGTTTTGTCGCTGTAGTATGGGAGACGTCCGATCTGATAGAAAAGGAAAATGGGCTAGAAAAGGACTCGCTCTTTATCTGGCCTGCTTTCAGAGCCCGCGATAGAATTTTCTCCTTTACAGAGTATGTGAGGAAATTAACTAAAATTTTCCTAGGCTTTTGTTTTTCCATGTTCCTCCTGTAAGGATCGCGGTGCGCTCGCTGAATGTCTAAGTCCAAATCCAATTCCGGTAGATCTTTGAGGATTGTCGCCTTTAGAAGTGAGATCAAAAATTTTTTAATGTCCCCCCCCTCCAGGTCTTCCGGAACATTCAATATTTTCAGATTGTTTCTTCTCACATGGTTTTCAAGACGCTCCATATCATCTTTCAGATCCCTATTTTGATGGACTAGTTTATCCAACTCGACTGAGGAAGAAAGTAAAGTTTCCTTAATTTTAGGAATTTCAGACTCCAAAACATCCGTTCTCTGAGAAACCTCTTCAATTTTTTGTGCCAACACCTCACATGAGGCTTGGATTGCAGCTTGATTAGACTCAGAGATGGAAAACCTTTTCCCTATATCTTCCTTTAAGCTTAATAAAATGTCAGCCAACGATCCAGACAAAGATGTATTAGGTGATAGATTTGTTGCTGAATCAGACAATCTAACTGACGAAGCTACCGAAGATGGTTCAGGCATATCCTTTCTCTCGACCGTTGGTGGGGGGCCTAGGACGGAATCCTGAATGTCCTGGTTATCAAGGGCTGAGAATCTATTCGAGATCTCAACAGACGAATGGATGACCACTTGCTGGCCCATCGATTCATTTGCACCACTCGTCTCTCCTAAAGAAGACATAA
This sequence comes from Calotriton arnoldi, assembly GCA_963921515.1. Lineage (NCBI taxonomy): Eukaryota > Metazoa > Chordata > Amphibia > Caudata > Salamandridae > Calotriton > Calotriton arnoldi. The sequence goes on along the minus strand of CAWUFW010000798.1, from coordinate 877,911 downwards.
CAGAGGGCTGAGAATCAATCTTAGAAGATGGAGAAGGGGGACCTGCATGGATACCAGTGAAAGCCATAGTAGTTTTTTTGTTCTGTCCCTTTTCCGGTATAGTAGATAATACCTTGTAGTATGTTTTCAAAGACGGAGTTATTCTAAGCTTGGAGGACAAGACTTTCTTAGCTTTTCCTCTCCCTCTACCAGACTGGGGGGAGGTGCTCTCCGCGATGACTCTCACTTTTCCCTGTTTCACGGTGGCCCTAACATCTGTTACTGGTGGAGAAACTGAGATGGATTCAACCAGGTTAGGAGCCCTATTTCGCAAAGTATAGCGACAAATATCTGTCTTGGCTGTTTGATTAGTAGTGGGTAGAGTGCTGAAGGCGCTACAGGGGACCCTACTCCCACCGTTCGCCATACAATACCAGGAACCCCTCGTAGTACCGCAGTCCGAACCACCTGGTTAGCGGACCTCTGTATCACAGGTACCTTGCTGTAAGAATTTAAAGGCACCTTAACCAACAGAAAAGCCTTCGTGGGGGGATTTAGGAATGGAACTTCTTCCTTGGATTCCGAAACATTAACTGTCTTTATTTTTAAAGACTCCTGGATCACATTAACCTCGTTACCCCTGAGGTTAGACTTGACGCCTGGAAAATCTGTTAAATCCTGAATAAAGTATCTTAGAGGCTTACCTCCACCTTCAACTTTCCCATCATCTTCTCCCAAACTGGCGCAGGACTGAAAGGGAAAAAGCAAACACACTCTCACTGCGCACTCGTTCCGTGAAACGCCTCCTCGCATCTGCTCTCCAAAGCTCCCGGACAGATGCCCGAATGTGCTGACTCTGCCGTATGAAACCCGGAGCTGCAAGCCCGGGGTCTGCCGCCTCGAGTCACACACTGCACCAATGAGCCGAAACGACGAGGGCTCCAAGATCGCCTCGCTCCGACCCCCAGGCACCATCCAGCACAGCAGGTCGCCAAAAAAGAAAAGGAAGAAAGGGGCGCAAGTACGTGCTTCTCGGAGAGACCGGTCAGTGCACGCCTAGGAACTCCGCCGCGACCGTTTAGCTTCCGGCCGCCATGTTCCCCCCTCACGTCTAGGGATCTTCGTCATAGGGCTTATGCCCAGAGGAGCAGGGTGGGTTCCCCAGGGTATTCAGGGGTTCAAGGGGGCACTTGGGGGGGGGGGGGCGGGGGTGGGGGAGCACGGGTGGGGCTGCAGTGGAAAAAATATTAAAAATATCCTCAATCTCATCTATGCTTCAAGACTTGTGTCACTATTAGAAAGGTTGAATAGAGCCATGTCAGTAGATAGATATTGTAAGCCCTAATGGGTTCAAATATTAAATTTATCTCGTGGAACATCAATGGGCTCAGATGTCCACGTCGGCAGAGATTAGTTATGAAGTTTCTGGAACAATCGTCTGCACAGGTCTGTCTCCTACAAGAGACACACCTGAGTTACTTGGAAAGCAGGGTTTTGTTCAGAAAATATCCGTGGGTAGAGATATTTTGTACATCTGATCAAATAGCCCATAATAGAGGGGTAGCGATATTAATTAGGTCAGGTGCTAGAGGCATCATTAAATCAGTTTTGTCGGATCGATCTGGGAGATGGCTACTCGCCCAGCTGGAGGTTGGGGGATCGAGTTGACTATAGTTTCATTCTATGGCCCTAATGTTGATGACCCAGCATTTATTTATAAAATACAGGCTAAATTGATAGGAATCACAACTCCAATGATAATCGGAGGTGATTTCAACGTCCTTCTTAATCCCTTACAGGATAGATCTAATCATAGTAACTATGTAGGCGCCCCTCGTATTCGTCGGGCAATGATAGATATGATTCACGATCTTGGGCTTGCCGATGTATGGAGGGCAAAAATGGGTTCAGTTCCTGGCTTCACCTTCTATAGTAAGAAATGTGGTCATGCCTCTAGAATCGATTACATTCTTACTGACAGGCTTGGTTTAGAGAATCTGATTGATATCTCTATTTTACCAAGTATCCTTTCAGACCATGCTCCCATTTCTTTCCTATATGCAGGAAAACAGCAAAGTTTAAACTCTAGATGGACATTTAAAAGGGCAATGTTGTCTAACACCGAAATAATTAGGGCCCTTAAAGCTTCTATAATAGACTATTTTGCAATAAATATGGGTTCGACATCACTAGACTATGTCTGGGACGCATTTAAAGCGCATTTCCGTGGACAGTCGCATAGTTTGATTTGCTCTAAGAATAGGGAAGAGGCTTTAGAATTTCAGAATCTGGCAAGGGAAATCTCTAGGTTGGAAGGGGAAAGATTGAATTGTCCTCAAATAAAGTTGACGCAAGTTCTTAAAGATCTTGAATTTTTGCGTCAGGAATATAGGGGAGGTTGGACCAAAAGATTAAAGCACAATGGTCTGTCTGTAACATGCAAAATTATGAGTATGGGGAAAAGGCGGGTGCCCTTTTGGCTTGGAAGGTGAGGAGGGATCGTGTTAAGAATAATATAAGTGAACTAGTTATGGATGAGAGTGGGGTAACTTCTTGTAAACAAGAGGATATGCAAAAATGCCTTCTTGCTATGTTCTCTGATTTATATAGAGAAGAGATAACTCCTAGCTCTGGGAGCATTCAAAATTGGCTTTCAAGTAAGGCCTTATCGGTGTTGTCAGAGGATGGCCGAACTGCATTGGATGCTCCCATTACTGAGATCGAGATAAAACTCTATATAGGTAAGATCAAGAATAACAAGGCTGCGGGGACCGACGCTCTTCCAGGGGAGATTTATAAAATCTTTCAGGATGAGTTGTTATCTAGACTTTGTGAGTTATTTAATTATGTTTACAGCTTAGAAGGTAAAGTCCCTAATTCTTGGAAGGGTGCTACGATCGTGCTTATTTTGAAGCCAGGGAAGGATCCCCTTAAATCAGACTCGTATAGACCAATCTCCCTGCTAAATGCTGATTATAAGCTTTTTATGAGTATTTTGGCGGGGAGATTGGTCAAATTAGTTCCGCAGCTGGTTAATATGGACCAAAAGGGCTTTATCCCTGGGAGGTTCATACAAGATCATACGCTGCAATTGATTGGAAGCATTGACCTCGCAGTAGTAAGATCAGAGCCTTTAGCGGTGGCAGCATATGATGCAGCTAAGGCATTTGACCGGGTCTGTTGGGTTTTTCTTTGGGAAACCCTTAAGATAATGGGATTTGGTTCCACTTTTATACAGACTTTGATCAGATGCTACGAGGGTGCCTCTGCAGCTATCTTGTTGAATGGCTATTTAACATCAAGCTTTAATATAACGAGGGGAACTAGGCAGGGCTGTCCTATCTCGCCCTTACTATTTGATATCTACATTGAACCCCTTGCTCAAGCTATTAGATTGGAAGACTCAATTACCCCATTTCAAGTCCTTAACTATAGTAGTAAATTAGCTCTATATGCGGATGACTTGCTAATATACACTAACAATCCAATAGAGGTACTTCCAAGGGTTGAATCTCTCTTGAAGGAATTCGGTCAGTATTCTGGGTATTTGGTTAATCCTTCTAAGACGGAGGTAATGTGCTGGGGCGTCAACAGTTGGGCTGGGAGAATGAGTAAGGAACTTAGATATCTTGGGATCACTATAGTTAGGGATCTTGAAGCTATCCCTCAGATCAATTTGAAGAAGGTCTCTAAAGAAATTGACCACCTTTTATCGAGATGGCAGAATCTGCCTCTGACCATTTATGGCCGGGTCAATCTTATAAAGATGGTCATCTTGCCAAAGCTAACATATTTGTTTGGTACTATTCCCCTTGATTTTCCTAGTAAGATTATAAGTAAAATACAAGGCAAGATAGGAAGTTTTATATGGTCTAATAAAAATGCCAGGTTATCCTGGAAAAAGCTAAGACGCAAGCTTTTGAAAGGAGGTCTAGCCCTCCCGGATTTGCTCTGGTATTCTTATGCCTTCCAGTTTAAAAATATACGTTCATTGCTCATTATCACTTCTGACACTAACTGGGGGAAGATCTTGGGTGAGATGGTTACGCTCGAAGGGGGTGGTCTGGGCTTTCTATATAAGTTCGGGGCTCCAAGGTTTTTAAAAAGGTCCGTCTAAAAGTCATAAAAACAGCTCTTAAGGTCTGGTACGAGATTAGAAGGAAACTTGGGATTGGTTATTATTCGGACTTCGCTCCTATCTGGGACTCCCCAGGGTTACCTACATGGTTGGAAGACAGTCTTGCGCTGCCTATCAAAAAGCTGGTATAGCGATCTGGTCCGATCTTATTTCATCAGATGGAGTATACCCCTGGGAGGTTTTAAGATCTAAAATAGGAAGCTCTTTCTCCAAATTTAAATGCCTACAATTGTCCTCCTGGTATATAGCTGAAAAAACAAATATAGTGGGAAACTGGGAAATTGAGCTTCGTCTTCAAAATCCAAAACCCTTCAAGAAGGAGGTTGGGTACTGGTATAGAAATCTTGTAGACACAGATGTTGCAGATCTTCCTCCACATTATCATGTCTGGAATAAGTCAGTCCTGGACGATATTGCTGTTGATCTGTTTGGTCTTTCATTACAGATACTATATAAGTACGTTAAGCCTGCATCTCTCAAAAAGAACCATTTCTTTGTTATAAACAGGCTTTATTATACTCCCATGAAAATAGCAAAATTTGCTCCTTCCTCCTCCCCGATGTGCCCAAGATGTGATCTCATCGCGGCGGACGATATCCACATATTTTTGGAATGTGCTATTTTAAATGGTTTTTGGAAGAATGTTGAACGTGCTTTACAAGCAATTTTCAAAGTTAAGTTGATTGTGAATCTTCCATTACTTATATTTGGCCTGGATAATGACTCTACTAATAAGTTGCCGGGAACGCAAAAAGGCCTGTTACTCCTTCTGATTCTTATAGCTCGGAGGGAGATTTGTAAACTCTGGAAAGATTCTAGGCCTCCCCTCTATGAGAACTGGTTGAAAGCTGTATTCGGCATGGCTCGCTTGGACCAAGATAGTAACTCTAATATCTGGGCTCTGTTACTATTATGGGCTAGCGAAATGCGATTAGTCTAACGCCCCCTGGTCCAATGATTACACCAAGCTTCATACAAAGAAGCTGGCCTGGCCAGGCCTGAAGCCTATGCAGTAGCAGAAGACCGGGGTGCCCAGGTCGGATGGTGGTCTCTTCTGCTTTACTCTGCAGATGTTTTGGTGAGATAAGGACAAAAAAAAAAAAAAATATATATATATATATAAAACTGCTGATGAAACAAAGCAGGACTAGGTGTCCCAGGTGTCAATCTTTGAAGAATCAGCCACTGACCCCTCCCCATGACAGGTGAGGGAGGACAGTTTAGGAGCCCTTGCAATGGCTGCTGTAGTACGCAACCCGTCAAAAGGAAAGAGCCCTAGGAGTTTACAATCAGACACTGCTTCAGAGAAAGCAGAGCTGGGCATAGAACTAGGTCTGGGCACAACCCATCATATGATGGATGACCTAATATAATTGCCTGTGGGAAGCAGGCAGACTTCTTTGACCGTGTTGACAGTCATTTATGATAATAGATGCTACCTCTAGAATATTGCATCTGACACATGTGGGCGTCCCATGAACACAACACCCTTTTTGTTGAAACCGAACATCCTAACCCCCTGCTTTTATGTCCCCAGATGGCAGACCATGAAGTCCATATCAGTTGTTTTGGTTCTAGTTTCCTTAATTGTTTGGGCAGGAACAGTTCTAGTTTCCACCCAGACTGTATGTATGATGAGCTCTCATACAGTGGGATGGGTGTTTCTAGGGAGGGGATAGATTCACCAAGGAAACTTTGCCGGAGTTGACAAGAAGATTGCACTACCAATGAAGAATACTTTCACTTTTAATACCTAGAATGTCTGTGGGATGAACACAGTATCTGAGAGATGCAAGGCTTACTCATTTTTGAAATGCAAGTGGGTGCATCTGGCCTTTTTGCAGGAAACCCATTTGACAAGCATAGAGGGTGCCACACTATAGTGCTGGAACGGGACAAATATTTGCTACAAAGTTTTCTTCATGTGCTAGAGGAGTCCTAGTATGGTTCTGACCTGGGGATCTTATTTGCGTCTGGCAATCAATACATTGATATACAAGGAGGGCTGAAAGATGATGGTTGAGGGAAGATTAGATGGTAGACTTATGGTTCATGGTATCCTGTACAATCCCAACTCAGCTGGTGTATTATGCCTCTCTGTTCAGATTACTGGTGTGATAAGCACATCTCCCTCTCCTTCTGGGTGGAGACCTCAACTCTGTGTTGTGCACTCATTTGGATCATTTGTACTCTATTTCCCACAATCACAGACATACAAAACAGCCAAGGCCCTGGGCAATTGTTTGGACAATTGGTAATTAGTAGATGTGTGGAGAAGCAGAAACCAACAAGTATGGGAATATTCAGTTTACTCACCGGTGTATAACTTGCATGTCAGACTGGTCCTCTTTGTATTCAATAGGGCACTGCTGGTGGTGATTCAACATACCGAATATTTGGCCAGGACTATATATGACCACAACCCACAATTACAGTCCATTAAATGGGGCAGGTGCTAATGTTGGAGAACACAGCCATCCGGGTATTATTGAGGAAAATTATTGAACATTTCTATTGAGATACTGCAGTTACAGCTTCATCACTGTCAATAAAATGGGGAAGAATTTAAAGTAGTGGTTAGAGAACACTGCATCCACCAATCAGTTGCAGCCAGAAAATAGATAGATCAAGAACTGAACAAACTAGATCGAGTTCTAGCAAACCTGGAAGGGGAGATAATACGGAATGACTCCAACATAGATGCCCTTAGTGCTGTTAGAGAGGAGTATGCCATTTTGGTGGAAAGATAAAAGGATTTGGCAATAGACTTGACCAGGCAACATGCTAAGGAGGACAGATCTAGCAGGCTTTTAGTTTGGCTATCCAAACCTGAGATGAGAGGGGACCCCTTGACAGTTAAAAAAGACATCCGGGGGACCGCCCAACACTTCCAGGAGAAGATTTATAATGGCTGCTATCAATATTACACTAGCTTATATGTTGAGAGCAACAGTTGCACTGTGGGGAATACAGACACATACTTAGAGGGGATAAAGCTTGCGCAGATGGACCTGTAGAGCACAGAGGAAACAGATCAACTGATTATGATCCCGGAGGTCAGAGGGGCCCTGCTAGACTTGGCCCCCAGAAAGGTCCTAGGAACAGATGGACTATAAACTCCTACACTTATAGCCTGGCCTCTACCCTGGTGGCGCTGTACACGGAGGCCCTTAAGATAGGACAACTGCCCTCCACCACAAGCGAGTTTCTGACAGTGCACTTATTGCAAGCAGGGAAAGGTCCACTGCAAATTACAACATAACGCCAACTATTGATCCGCAATACAGATGATAAAATGTTGGGGAAAATCCTGGCTCATAGATTGCTCCCTCATTTCCCAAAGTTGATCCATCCCAATCAGAATGGGTTTGTCCTCAGCAGGGGTACGTTCCAAAATATCAGAACACTTTACGAGCTTTAGAAACAAAGAAAGCTTTTGTTTCCCTAACTTGGCAGCAGTTATTTCATATTTGGCCTGGGAAGAAACATGATCTAATTGATTGCGCTGTTGTATGCCAACCATTCTGTGGAGGTGATTTCAGCTTTATACCATGCTGGGGGCGCGAAATACACTGGCGGAATCTGATCGCGTTTGAGACTTTTGTATAATGTTTGCTTGAACATTAAATACTCCCTGCTTTCCCAGCATTTTCTTGTTCAAGGGAGGGGACTACAACAATCTGATATTCTGTTTTTGACTTTCTGGAATTCAGAGTTACTGGGGGTTAGGCATAATCTAAATGTCAGCTAACCTTTAGAGGGTGTTCATTTCTTATATGCTCTCACGCCCTAGACAGTTGTGCTGGTCTTTATTTTTCTCCGAATTTGACTTTGTAGTGACATTTCAGCCTGGATCAGAAAACAAGAAAGCAGACTCCTTGTCTAGATGCTCCGATGGGGCAGAAATCCACCAAGTTAACATAACATAACATGTGTATTTGTAAAGATCACGTTCACCCAGAAGGATATCTTGGTGCTGAATAACAGATGTTTACTGTTACCCAACTCAATGGTACTCATTTCAGTGACCTCAGAAGGATGAAAGGCTGAGTGGACCTGCCGGGATTTGAACTTGTGACCATGAGGTTGAACACAGGCCCATACAGTGGACGCATTGCAGTCCACTGAGCCACCAAACCTGGCGCCCTCCATCTTTATTTCACAAAACGTGATAGGTGCCACAACTATTCAAACTTTTCTTGATGAGGTACAAAAGGTGATTTCCTTCCTTGACTTGGCCAAGTGGGTGTCCCAAGATCCTTACAGAAAGATCCATGATCCATGACTACCCTTTCATGGGGTCCAAATGTATGTTCCAATCCCTTCCTTGAGAACCCAGGCAATTAAATGGTGTCATTATTCCCCCATGGTAGGCCATCCAGGTAGAACCAAGACCCAAGAAATAGTCATACAACATTTTTGGTGGCCTAAACTCTCACTTGATGTTACTCAGTTTGTGAACAAATGTGATACATGTGCACAAGCCAAGGCAGATCGCTCACGATCGAAAAGGCAACTTTTGCCATTAAGCACACCCAAGAGAATGTGGGAAAATATAATGGTTGACCTCATTGTGGGGTTGCTTCCTCGTAACAGATATGATACTATCCATGGTAGTAGTTGACTGCTTATATAAAATGGCTCATTTTGTTGCTTTCCCGGGAATTCCTTCAGCTCCTCGAGCCGCTCAGTTACTGTTGGAACATGTTGTTCAGTTTCATGGCCTTCCTCGGACAATTACATGCGATCAAGGAACTCAGTTTAAGTCCCATTTTTGGAAGGCTTGGTGCAACCACCTTGATTTTCAGACTTGTTTATCCACTAGTTTCCATCCTCAAAGTGATGGACAAACGGAGCGTGTCAACACGAAATCAGAAGTTTAAGGTACAACATAGGTTTCAACCTAAATTCATAAGACCCTTCAAGTTCACTCAACAAATCAATCCTGTTAGCTTTTGGCTACAGCTCCCGTCCTCGATAAATGTTCATTCTGTCTTTCATACCTCATTACTTAAACCTGCATCTGACAAAGTGAGACCGCGTCCTCCTCCTGTTTTCATTAATGGAGTTCCTGAATATCGGGCAAAGGCAATTAAAGACATGTGAAAAAGGAAGCAACATGTATGGTATTTGGTGTCTTGGATGGGTTATGGACTGGAGAATGACTCATGGGAACCAGCCCATACAATCCGAGCGCCCCGATTAATTCAGCGCTTTATAACAATGCGACAGCACCCACTCATGTGGTATGGACTTAGAGGGGGGAGTACTGTCATGAGTTGCTGTGTCAGTGCCCATCCCGCGTTCAATATGACTGCTGAGGTGAAACAGCGGGATCAGTCATTTAGCCTCCTTTGTGGTAAACATTTTGGCTGTGGGTCGAAAATGGTGGCAATGCTGGAAGAGAATATCATAGGGTGCACTCCACTCCAATGTGGCCGCTGTGTATTCCCTGGATAACAAGACACATGTAGAAGGGGAAGAATTGAACCTTTGTTCCCATTGGTCAACAAAAGTATAAGGGACTGAAGAATCATGGGACTAGGTGCCTGCTATTCATGGTTTTCGCTCCTGCGGCATTTTAGAAGTCTACGTCTGGGCAGACGCAAGCCTGTCAGAGAGAGTGCTGGATTCAGCAGTTTCCTTCTGATCGCCACTGCGGTATATGGGGCCTTTTGAGTTGTGTGCATGCAGTTGTTTCTCGTGCGTACTCTCGGTCTGCCGGTGCCGGCACCCCAGGGGAGTTCCAGGGTTTGCAGGAGGCATTGGGTCTCTGCTCTAGAGCGCTTTTGCATTCACAGAGATTCTCGCGCTGCAGGAAATACACAGGAGGTATCTGATCGTGCTTGTGACTTTTGTATACCGCTTGCTTGGACGATAAATCCTTCCTGCTCTCTCCCAGCATTTTTGTGTTCAAGGGAGGTGACTACAACAATCTGATATACTGTTTTTGACTTTATTTTGGAATTCAGACTTACGGGGGTTAGGCATAATCTAAATGTCAGCTAACCTTTACAGAGTGTTCATTTCTTTTATACTCTCACGCAGTGGCTATGGTGCTGTATTGGTAACAGAAACCTCATTTGATTGCAAGTGGGACATGTGAGAAAACGATTGTGTATCTTTATGTTAAGCCTTGTCTTCATAAAAGGTGACAATCCTGTATAGTGGTAATGCACTGAGGGTCAAGCAAACTGAATGTTCTGTGCTTATTTTAATACACTCATGTAGCAGTTTGTTACCACTATGTTACCTGATGCTCGAGTTATGATGCATTGCTGGCTATGGTTTAGGTGCTTTGTCGGAAAGTAGGATCTTTCTGACATAGTTACCCCCACTTTTTGCCTGCTGTCAGTGTTATGACTGTAGTACACTGTGATCCTGCTAATCAGAACCCCAGTGTCTGTGCTCTCTCTCCTCAATTCATTGGTAAGTACTTTGTATACCCTACAATTGCTATACTGGTGTACCCCTGTAAGTCCATATCATATTGTACTAAGGTACCTAGGGCATTGGTACACCAGGGGTTTCCCATGGGGTGCAGCATATATTGTGCCACCCATGGGAGCCCATGCAATCTGTGTCTGCAGGTCTGCCATTGCAGCCTGCGTGAAATGGTGCATGCACCTTTCGCTTCAGATGTAAGGTTTTCCTTACATCCCGGTCACTGCACTTAAAACCTATAAGTCACCCCTAAGGTAGGCCTTACAGCCCACAGGCAGGGTGCATGGCTCTAAGTGTGAGGGTGCACCTGTACGAGCAGAGACACCCCTACAAACCCCGAAGTCCATCTCGGGCTTTGTAAGTGTGGAGAAGCTTTTGTAAGGTATGTAGTGGGCACCGTCAAAATTGAGATGTCCAGCTACATAATGGCTTCACCGAACCCGGTCATGTTTCGTATCAAACATGTTGGAATCGTGCAACTACACTGATTCCAGTTTTAGTCGCATGATACCATGTATTGAGGGCTCCTCAGAGAACCCCCCATGTCTACCTGTGTAGTCTTGCAGGGTCTGCATGCAAGCCAGTGCTGCTGCCGACCCCAGACACTGTTCTGCCATCCTGCTGCTGAGCTTAACTCTGGCAGGGGAAGGCAGAACAAAGGATTTCCTGTAGAGGAAAGATGTAACTACTTCTCCTTTAGAAATAGGTGTCTTAGGCTAGGGTGGGGGTGATTCCGAGTGCCTCCAGACTGCTTTGAAGGGCACATTTGGTGCACTCCTTGCATAAACCGATTTACGCAGACAGGAGCCATTGGCTCCCGCTCTGGTGCAAAACTACACAAAGGACAGGGGAGTGACCACCCCCTTTCCGGCTCCTCCCCTGGGAGGTTCCCAGAGCTCTGCCAGGTGGCCACTTGATTCTGCAGAGGCCCCTGGGGGTATCTGATTGGTCAGTCCACCAGAGTAGCGTCCCTGTCCCCCCCCTGATAGGTGGGTCACCGCAGAAGTAGTCCTACCCCCTTTCCAGGTTACTCAAAGGCAGCCCTGCGGGTGGGTCCTTAGATTCGTCCAAACTTCGTCTTCAAGAACTGACTGCCTTCATGTGAAGATTTGGTTAAATACACTTCTCTATTGGACACTGAGCTCTGCTGCTGGAACCGAGCCAGGAACCAAGACAAGACTGCCTCTGGTAGGAAGACTCCTACTGCAACTTCGTCTCCGTGCTCCTCCAAGTGCTGCAACCTCCTTGGCCGAGCATCCTCCTGAGTCGCCAAGGACTCTGCATGCATCAAGATAGCAATAAGGGATCTCACTTGGAATGAAGGAGTCACTCCCCTGCATCCGCAGGCACCTCGACGACGATGACCGGTGTGTGGATCCTGCTGTCCCACGGACACCTCAAGGCTATACAACACAGGTGGTGTTTTGGTGGCTCTCCAGAGGCCTGACCTGTCTTCCCTGCAACTTGGGAGACTGCAATCCCTCTCCAGCCTACAGGAACGGCATCCCTGTGCACCTTGTCTGTTTGCCGTCGCCAAGACTTGTTGTCTCTCCTGACCAAAGATCTTCAAGCTCCAAGAATCCCCAGCCTCAAGCATCACACAGCTCCAAGAGTGACATCTCCACTGTATCTCCTGCGACGTGGGCCTCCATCTTCTGTGCGCTGCTGAGGCCTCCCTCCCTGTGCCTGCTGCCAGAGGGTCCTCCTTTCTTTGATTCTTTGATTTCTCGATTCTTGATGGCTCTCGATGCTTGCTGAGGGCCAGCCCTGACTTACCCCTGCTGGGTGAGTCCCTCAGACCTTGCTGGTTTGCAACTAAGCATTTCTTCATGCAACATGTCTGTTGCGTTTGCTAAGGCTTGTTGATTGTCCTGCCAGCCACTGACCTTCCTGCATCTCGTCAACTGAGGTAGGACAGCTAGTGGATGTCTCCTGTGTATTTGCAATGTCGCCTGGGCTCCACAGCTACAGCTTCAGACCTCTGTGCTACAGTGAAGTACCTCCGACAAGGGCTGGCATTGTGCTCCTAATCCTCCTGAACACCTCCGGGTGGTTTGGAATCTGTCTCCTCTTTTTGCAGGTACTCCTCTTCCGGAATCCACATCTGGGTTCCACCGACCTGGTACCCGAGAATCTGTAGCAGCTGGACATCCAAGGTTCTCCATTGATGTCAACGGGCGGTTCTGACACCACTTCGCACCTATGCACCCAGGCTCTCTGGTGTAGGTATCCTAGTTCTCTGTGTATCCACGGTGGGGGTGTCCTCCAACCTCCCTGTTCCAACAGATTTCCTCTGGGTTCTCTGGGAAGGATCCTGGAACAGTAAAACTCCAACTGCGACTTCCCCCACGTTATCCTATGAACACTGACCAGGGGTATCACCTCTGCACACTGGCGCCTAGCAACTCATAGTTACTTACCTGTGGTGGTTCCGTGCTCCCCCTGGTCCCTAGTCCCTTGGGTGTTAGTCTTGGTTTGGTACTCACCTCGCATTCCATGTACTTAGTATATGGTTCCCCTCCCCTATAGGGGCCCATGTGTTTTATGTGCTTTACTTACCTGTTTTGAAGTATATTTTATTTTGTATTGATAACTCCGGGTAGAGATATACCAAAGTAGTTTTAGTGTTTGTGTATAATAAATACAAGCTATTTTTTAACACTGGTGTGGTTCTCGCTTGTGTGTAAGCTTCACTGACTGACTGTGTGGTAATCGACCTGCTTTATACCCTCCTGAATAAGCCTTAGCTGCTCTCCACAGCTACCCCTTGAGAGCTTTGGTTATCAGGGACCACTTCTACTATCACAAAGGGTTGCCTGGACCTAGTGCATGGTGCCTCATCAATGGGTGTACACCATATAATACTGAGTCAGCCTCCTACATTGGTGGTGCGGCGGTTGGAATAAAGACTTGCATTGCTTTAGCACTTTGTCGTCAGTGAGGTTTTCACAAGAAACCACTACTAACTTGGGAAGACACTATACTGGATAGGAAGTGTCCTTTGCTAAACTTTTGGGTTGAGTGTGAGGGGTCTAGCATAGCCCTTTCTCCACTTCCTTGGAGGTTTAGAATACTAGGTAATACTAGGTAGATACACATACACTACACTAGTACCATGTCTACTGTTGGGGAATCTAGACAAATTCAGGGTCTGGGTACAGTGCCCTTGGGTTCCAGGAACTTAGAGGCCTGAGTAAGACTAGAAAACTCAAGAAAGGTTGTAATCCTACTAGGGCTTATATTATAGAAATACTCTGTCAAAATAACCTCCAGCATCCTGGGAGACACTTAGGTCAGGGAGACCTTGGTGGGGGAGATGACCCTACAGGACAAGAGCAAGAGGTACTTAGTACTACTGGCTCTGTCTCAGGACATGGCCATGAGGAGTCAGAAGAGACTCCTGTGGACAACCCTACACCTGTAGAGGGAGGTACTGATGGTACAGAAGGGGGTCATAGCAATAGGCCCATTTTCTCTCCCCCTGGATTGGTACAGATGATTCCTAGGAGGAACAGGTCCTCCTCATCCTCAATCTCCTCAGCATCTCATGCTGGGTCCATCCACTCTAACATAGACGGGGAAGCTTTAGATAGAGGGTACAGCAGGCTCAGAATTGGCAAGAAGGCAAAGCTCAAATTGATGAGGGAGCAGCTGGCTCTTGATAGGGAATCCCTAGAGGCAGAAGGAGAAAGGAAGAATTTGGGAATAGATCCCATGGTGGCAGCACTAGATACTCCAGTGTCAGGGAGGAACACTTTGACGCTAGGAATCTTAGCAGGATAGTCCCTCTTTACAAAACTGGGGAATGACATCCACAAGTGGGTTACTGCACCGGAGAAGGACTGTAAAGTGCAAAAGGTCCCCCAGAGACAGTGGGCAGCTATACTGTAGGTGGCTCTATTTTGTAGCCAAAGGCAGAGACAAACTTTTGGCAGTTAGAGAAGAGGATGCAGACAACTACCAGATCTTGAAAGAGGCACTCGTTGAAGGGTTAGGGCTTACCCGTGAAAAATAAAGAATTAAGTTCAGAGATACTCAGAAAGTCACTTCACAAGACTGGGTTGATTTTATAGACTGTGCAGTTAAGGCTCTGGAAGGCTGGCTACATGGTAGTAATCCACATGACTATGATGGGCTGTACAATTTGATCATGAGAGAGCACATCCTTAATACTAACTGTGTCTGAAAATCTGCACCAATACCTGATCAACTCTGATCTGACCTCTTCCCAAGAATTGGGAAAGATAGCAGACAAATGGGTTCACACAAGGGTGAGCAATAAGTGTCATAGTGGGGGTGTCCAGAAGAAAAAGAATAATTCTAAGTTTCAAGAGAAGGATTGGGAGAAACCTAAAGATAAAGACAAACCAAAAGAGTCTTCTTCATTCCCACAAACATCTTCTGGGGGTGGGTCTAAATCCTCCTCATCCTCTAATAATAATAATAATAATAATAACAAGAAGCCTTGGTGCTTTGCTTGTAAAACATAGGGACATAAGTCATCTGATGCTATATGTCCTAAGAAAGGCACCGATACTGCTACTACTTCCTCTAGTGCCCCTAGCAGTAGCACTAGTAGCAGTACTACCTCCAAGGGTGTAGCTGGGTTCACCTTGGGAACTGCAGTGGGCTCTGGCCTAGTCAGAGAAGTCACTGAGGCTGTCCTGATATCAACGGATGGCATTGACCTTGCCATTTTGGCTGGAAAAAACAAGCAGCAACCCCTCATTAATGGTATTGAAGCAGAAGCTTACAGGGACACAGGTGCCAGTGTCACCACGATGGGTAAAACACTGGCTGGTGTCATCTGAGCAGATCTTGGCCACACTTACCAAGTAACCAACGCTGATAATATCACAAAGTGCCACCCCATGGCAGTGGTTAACCTTAGCTGGGGGAGGGGGTTACTGGCCCTAAAAACGTTGGGTATCCTCAAACATTCCTGTAGAGTGTCTCATGGGCAATGATTTGGAGACTTCAGCATAGGCTGACGTGGAGTTAAGGACTCATGCAGCCATACTTTGTATCTCTGAAAGTGTTTTTGTGGCAATTAGAGCACAGGTCAAGAAACAGGGAAATCAAGAAGCAGTGGAGCCTGAAATAATGGCCCAGACTGCTTCCAAGAAGACAGGTTGGAAGAGTAAGCAATTATCTTCCCCCAGAATTCAAGTGAGGGTCAGTCTCCTGAGGAAAATGATCTTACCCTTTGTGATGAAACTGCCCCAGAGGAGCTTGGGCCTGACACAGCAGAGCCTTTGGAGGCAGGGGGACCTTCCAGGGGGGAACTGAGTCTGGTGCAGAAATCCTGCCCCTCTCTTGAGAGTCTCAGACAGCAAGCTGCAGCAGAGGCGGGGGTTGTCAATGGGACCCATAAGGTCTACTGGGAAGATGGACTCCTTTATTCTTAGGCTAGAGACCCCAAGCACGGTGCCACCACAAGGTTGGTTGTTCCTCAGAAGTTTAGGGAATTCTTCTTAACCCTGGCTCGTGATATACCCCTTGATGGACAACTTGGGAAAAGCAAAGCTTGGGACAGGCTTGTTCCACACTTTCACTGGCCCCACATGTCTGAAGACACCAAGGTGTTTTGCCACTCCTGTGTCACCTGCCAAGCAAGTGGCAAGTTAGGTAGCACTACAAAGGCCCCCTTAATTTCACTTCCAGTAGATGGGGGTTCCCTTTGAGAGGGTAGAGATTGACACAGTTGATCCCCTAGACCCCCCAACAGCCTCAGGGAACAGTTATATCCTGGTGGTGGTGGACCATGCCACCAGATACCCAGACGCTATTCTGCCCCTTCGGGCCACTACAGCTCTTGCAGTGGCCAAAGCCCTCTTGGGAATCTTTTCCAGAATGAATTTTTCTAAGTAGGTGGTGTCAGACAGAGGTGCAAACATCATGTCTGGCTACCTGAAAGCTATGTGAGAAGAGTGTGGAGTAAATTATAAATTTACCACACCTTATCATCCACAGTACAATGCGTTAGTTGAAAGGTTCAACAAAACCGTCAAAGGTATGATTATGGACCTATCTGAAAAATTCAGGAGGAGATGGGATGTCCTATTACCGAGCCTTCTTTTTGCCTACAGGGAGGTTCCACAGAAGGTAGTGGGTTACAGTCCATTTGAACTTCTGTTTGGACATTACGCTAGGGCTGTACTTTGTCTAGCAAAGGAGGGATGAGAGCAGCCTCTCAAACCTCCCAAGCAAGACATTGTAGACTATGTGCTAGGCCTGCGTTCACGTTTGGCTGAGTACATGAAGATGGCCAGTAAAAACCTGGAGGCCAGACAAGAACTTCAGAAGTTATGGCATGACCAAAAGGCTGCACTGACTGTGTACCAGCCAGGGCAGAAGGTGTGGGTGTTGGAGCCTGTGGCCCTAAGAGCACTCCAAGACAAGTGGAGTGGGCCCCATACTATTTTGGAAAAGAAAGGTGAGGTCTTCTATGTGGTGGACCTAGGCACTCCAAGAAGCCCTCATAGGGTGCTTCATGTGAACCGCCTGAAGCTTTACTTTGACAGGACTGACATGACCTTGCTCATGGCCACTGATGAGGGACAGGAGGAAGAGAGTGACCCTCTCCCTGATCTCCTCTCACACTACCCTGTTGATGGTTCAGTAGATGGAGTAGTCTTGGCAGACAGGCTCACTGAACTACAACAAACTGATTGCAGGCAGGGCCTCAGTCAGTTCCCAGAAGTCTATTCTCTGACACCCAGTTAGACTACCTGGTGTGCCCATGAGGTGGACACAGGTGACAGTCTGCCTGTCAAGAGTAAAATATATAGGCAACCTGACCATATCAGAGATTGCATCAGGACAGAGGTCCAGAAGATGCTAGAGTTAGGGGTTATTGAGCCTTCAGACAGCCCTTTAGCTAGCCCAGTAGTCCTTGTGCCCAAACCTCATTCCTAGGGCGGAAACAGGTTTTATGTAGACTACAGAGGCCCTAATGCAGTCACCAAAACTAATGCCCATCCAATCCCCATGGCAGATGAACTCATAGATACACTGGCAGCTGCCAAGTATCTCAGCATGTTTGACCTGACTGCAGGCTATTGACAAATCAGGCTCACAGATGCTGCAAAACCCAAAACTGTATTTTCAACTCTTGGTGGGCACTATCACTTCACAGTGATGCCCTTTGGATTGACAAATGCACTTGCCACATTCCAGAGGTTGGTGAATCAAGTTCCGAAAGGTCTGGAAGACTTTAGTGCAGCATATCTAGATGATATTGCTGTCTTTTGCTCTACCTGGCAGGATCCCCTGGTCCACCTCAGAAGTATACTTGAGGCCCTGTGGAAGACAGCAGCCTCACTATCAAGGCCAGCAAATGCCAGATAGGGCATAGCAATGTTGTATACTTGTGCCACCTGGTAGGTAGAGGCCAAATTCAACCTTTGGAGAGCAAAATCCAAAGCATTACCCAGACTCAAGTCAGAGCTTTTCTGGACCTGACTGGGTATTACAGAAGATTTGTTAAGGGGCATGGATCCATTCTGACACCCATCAATGATCTGGCCTCTAAGAAGATGCCTAGAAGGTGAATTGGACAGTTAGCTGTCAAGAGGCCTCTGATGCCCTGAAGAAGGCCATGTGCTCTGCTCCCATTTTGCAGAGTCCTGACTATTCCAAACAATGTATTGTTCAGACAGATGCCTCTGAGATAGGAATAGGAGCAGTGTTATCACAACCTAATGAAGAGGGCCAGAATCAACCAGTAGCTTTTATCAGCAGAGAGAAACGTTGGTCAGCTATAGAGAGGGAGGCCTTTGCAGTAATCTGGGCCTTGAAAAATTTGAGGCCATACTTGTTTGGCACTCACTTCATTGTCCAGACAGACCACAAGCCCCTCCTGTGGCTCAAAGACAGAGTGAAAATCCTAAACTTTTGATGTGGTCCATTTCCCTACAACGAATGGACTATTCAGTGGAACATAGACCTGGAAGTAACCATGACAATACAGATGGACTTTCCAGATATTTCCACTAAGTTAATGAAGACTACTGGGCAAGGTTAGTCTTATCTTCTTTCGTTTGGAAGGGGGTTATGTAGGAAAGTAGGATCTTTCTGGCATAGTTCCCCCACTTTTTGCCTGGTGTCAGTGTGTTTTGACTGTAGTACACTGGGATCCTGCTAATCAGGACCCCAGTGCCTGTGCTCTCTCTCCTCAATTCATTGGTAAGTACTTTGTACACTGCACAATTGGTATACTGGTGTACCCCTGTAACTCCCTAGTACATGGTAATAAGGTACCTAGGGAATTGGTACGCCAGGGCAATATGATCGATGACAACGGTCACCACGTCTCATCCACAAGACTGTCGACGACGAGCACGATGACGACGACATCTGACGATGCACCAATTTCGTCGACGAGAATATTATCGTCCACAGCACCGTCGACATTACTGCTAACGACACTGTTGACGACGACCCCACCTTCGGGGAGTTCATCAACTATGCCAAGACCAGGCACCTTGCCTTTGACCATTGCTCTGATGGCGACGTTGTTGGCGATCCCATCGACGATGATGAAAATAACAAAAACCTCTAAAACAACTTTAAGGCCTGAACTGGCTTCCCCCAGCAAAGGTTTTCCTCTCCCCCCCAAGTCACATATTAGACCTGAAGGAGTTGGATGATGACAAACGTTTTGGCGCAGCTCCCAGCCGATCAGAGGTCCAAGTCAAGTTTCAGGCAATGACGATTTTGAAGAGGAAGAACAGAACTACCAACATTATTATGCCTTTCCTACAAAGACAAACGCTATGAACATTATCAGTACTATACTGATCCGCAGCCCAGACAGGGTGGCGTACAGATGCCCATATCATTAGATCAAGATCTGCAGACCATGCTGCAAGATTCCCCGTACCTCTGCAGAAGCATCCAGTAGTTCCACCTCAGCCTACCTCTCCTGTTACTCCACAGACCATTCCTCCACCTATTACACCCAGGATGACGCCTGCTTCCACTATAGCAGCACCACCAAGGGAAAACCCATCGTCATCAGATGACAGGGAAGAAGGCGAGATTTTGGACCCTCAGCATCCACAAGATGATTGGTATGATTACGTTATCCCCACTCTGTCGTCCCCACTAACGCAGCCTGTAGACTCTCTCCCAGAGGATATCTGGGATTTTCATAATTTAATGAACAGGGCCGCAATGAGGCTTCACCTGCAAATTTCTGTCAAGCAGTCTGACTATTTGCTTTATGACTTAAAAGAACAGACCAGGAAGTCAGTCCGAGCTATCAACATCATTGATTATGTTTGGAGGAAGGCATTAAAATGATAAGAAACCCTGCTACGGTGGCTGCCATTCTGCCTTGTATTGATAAAAAAGACAGGGCTCCAGAGGACTCTCCCACTTGCCTCACAGGACATCCCAAACCAGATTCTGTGATTTTGCAAGCGACGCATCATTGCTCCAAAAATCCTGCTACACCCATTTCTACGCCACCAGACAAAGCAGGACGGCACTTGGACAATATATGTAAGAGGTTCTTCACCATGACTGCCATCACCGTTCGTGTAGCTAATTCTCTGGCAATTCTGGGTCTCTACGACTGGCAGACGTGGCAGGATAACAGCGCCCTCATCGACCTGGTGCCTGAGGACAAAAAATCTGAAGCAAGGAAATTCTTGCAAGAGGGAGAGCGCACCTCATCACAAGTAATAGACTGTGCAATGGACATCACCTCCATGGGCTTTCGTCAACTAGCAGGGGCAGCAGTCGTAAGATGGCAGGGATGGCTCAAAGCTAAATCCTTCCAGCCGGAGGTACAGTCCAAGGTCTTGGATATGGCCTACGATGAGGAGACATTATTCGGAAAGCACATAGATGATTCTCTGTTGCCCATCAAAATGGACACGGCCAGATCCCTTGGCACCCATCAGTTAAAAAGTTGCCCTTTCGGGGGGCTCGTGGAAGGGGATTGCAACCTACAGGGAAGGATATCAGCACTCCTGCAGTACCAGCCCTTCCATCCTCAATACAGACCTACTTTTAAACAACAGTACCGTCAACCACCTGTGGCGGCATATACTAAACAAGGCCTCCACAGAAAGCCAGGATCGAGACACAGGTCGTAAGCAGTGACCTCAAACATGTACTGGCTACAGCCACTTCTGCCCACCACCGTGGGTATAAACATTTCCAACTACCTCCCTCAATGGAGAGAGATAACTTCAGACAGATGGGTATTGGACCTGGTCAGCTATGGCCATTCCCTGGAGTTTACCGAAAGACCACCAAACAGTCTTCCAAGGGGAGCACACCCCCTCGTCTTCACTTATTGAAAAAAGAAGCCCTCATAATGCTTGCCAGGGGAGCAATAGAGAAAGTTTCATTTTCACAGAAAGGCATGGGTTTCTACTCCCTTTTTTTCCTTATAAGAAAGAAAACAGGGGAATGGAGACCCATCCTAGACCTCAGGAAGCTAAACAAATTCTTACGCAAGCAATTCTTCCGCATGATCACTCTCTCCGACATCCTGCACCTACTGAACATTGGAGACTAAACGACATCTCTGGATCCACTGGATGCGTATTTCCACATTCCCAAACATACCAAACACCGCAAATCTCAGCTTCACCATAGCCGGTACCCATTACCAGTTCATAGTCCTTCCATTCAGCCTCAAATCAGCTCCCCACATATTCACCAAATGTCTGGCCCCGGTAGCAGCTACTCTCAGAAAACAAGGTATTCCCCTACCTAGACAACTGGCTACTAAAAACCTCAACACCACAGCAAGCGTCCAAAGCTATGAAAGCTTACCTCTCATTGTGGAGAAGTGTGGCTCAATGGCTAGAGCGGCAGACCCTGATGCAGAGATCTGGCCCGGGACCAGGGTTCAATTCCCGCCTCGGCGGGTCTTGGGCTCAACTTCCTCGGACCTGATAATTCTCGCCTCGGTGCCTATTCTAATCATGGGTCCCACTCTGCAACTCTGGGCAATAGCTTAATCTCCACAACGGCCCCACCAGCGCTGGGATGCCTGGCTTCACCTTGGGGGTGCCCAGGAGTGGACATTTCACAGGGAAAAGCCAGGAAGGGTTCCACAGCGGTATGCGTTCAGCGCCAGGATGCCTCAGGGTAGCAGTGCGCTTTACAAGTACAAATTCATTTAATTGTTTCACAGACTGGGTCTCACTGTGAATCATCCAAAATCCTCAACTATTCCAAAACAGACAATGTTTCTAGGAGCCAACCTGGAACAAACCAAAACAAAGCCTTTCTCTCACAGCACAGACAATGGAGGTTAACAAATTTGGCTCTAAACATTTCCAGAAGAAAGTCTGTTTCAGTGTGTAGGAAAGTAGGATCTGCTTCTATGGTTACCCCCACTTTTTGCTTGATGTAATGCTGTTTCTGACTAGTCTGACTGGGATCCTGCTAATCAGGACCCCAGTCTCTCTGCTTTCTCCCCTAAACTGTTATGGTAAGTACTTATGTACACCCCAGATTGGATACTGGGGTACCCTTATCAATCTCTAGTATATGGTACTAAAGTACCCAGGGCATAGGTACCCCAGAGGTCCCCCATAGGCTGAAGCATGTATTATGGCACCTATGGGAGACCATTCAAACTATCACTACAGGCCTGCTATTGCAGCCTGTGTAAGCTGGTGCTAGCACCACTTATGAATGATATAGGTTTCCCTATATCTAGGGTCACTGCACTTAAATCCTATAACAGGGCTCAAAATATCTACTATAGATTCAATAAGTACGAGCTATTTTTAGGTCATACTCGCCCTTAATGGCGAGTAGGAAGACAAACTGACATTTGACCTCTGCCTCTGAAAGCAGAGCAAATGTGACACGATAGCAAGATTTAAAGGCGTCTTTATTGCTCACAAAGTAAATGAGCAATAAAAATGCTTTTAACTCTTGTTAACTTGTCACATTTGCTCAGCTTTCAGAGTCATAGGTCAAGTGCATTTCAGTTAGGTCGAGTAGATGTTTCACGTTATGATTTTTATGATTTTTCGAGCCCTGTATAAGTCACCCCTACAGCAGGACTTTTCAATCCTGAAGGCAGGTTGCTTGGTTCTAAGTGTGAGGGTGCCCCCGCATGAGCAGGAAACCCCTACAACCTTCGGAGTCCATTCTCCCGGGTTGTAAGTGAGACAGCCATATAACATATAGAGGGGCATCGCATCATTACGCGATGGCCATCTCTAAACTGGCTGTAACGAACCCTGTCATGTTTGGTATCAAACATGTTGGACTCATACCCCCACACCGTAAACGGTGTGAAAGGTATGATTCCAAGCACTGTAAAGGCCCTCCGTTAGGCCCCCAGTGCTCCCGATACCAGTCTTCTAGACCCGGACAGTACAAAATGGCTGCTGCCGACCAGAGGCACGATTCTGCCCTCCTGCTGCTGAGCCAAGCTCGAGCAGGGGAAGGCAGACCAATAGGCATCCTGTCACAGGGAGGTGTGTCAGGACCACCTCCCAGACAGGGTTAAGGGCCAGATGAACGACCATTCAATTTTGCGAATCGCAAATTGCGCCGAATTGCGACTCGCAAAATTGAATGTACAACAGTGTCTCAGACACTGTTTGCGATTCCCAATGGGGTCACAAATTGCATGCCTCATTAATATTCATGAGGCAAGTACAATTTGCGGCCCCATTGGGAATGGCTAGCACTCCCAGGGTTGGTGGCCTGCTGGGGTCAGCAGACCACCATGTCTGTGACTGCTTTTTAAATAAAGCAGTTTTTTTTGTAAATGCAGCCCGAAAACAGGATGCATTTAAAAAAGAAAAATGAAACTTTTTAGTTCCATTTCTTAAGGGCAGGCAGTGGTCCCTGGGACCACGGACTGCTCTTAAAAAATATTTTCGCACACTCACCAAGGGGAAGGGGTTCCCTGGGGTCCCCTTCCTGTTTGCGAGTGGTTTACCACCTACTTGAAGTAGGTGGTAAACTGCAAGTGTTTTGCAACTGCAAATGCGGTCGCAAAACAATCCTACATTGCTGTCAAACTCGCTATTAGGAAGGGACGCCCTTGGCACGCCCCTTCATAATAGCAAGTCACAAACCATATTTTGCGAGTCGGTAATAGGTTACCGACCCGCAAAATATGGTTTGTGCATGGGGCAGACCAATTTTGCGGTCACAAACGGGCCAAATTCCCATTTGCGACTGCAAAAAACGGTCTTACATCTGCCCCTTAATGTATTGGGACAGGTTGTGAGCGCTTGCCAGTGCCACAGTCTGCGTGCAGGGCACATTTGGTGCCCTCCATTCATAGTCCAGTTCAAACCAGTTCAGGGAGCCGTTGGCTCCCGCTCTGGAGTGAAACTGGACAAAGGACAGGGGAGTATCCTCCCCCTTGTCCAGCCCTCCTTAGGGAGGGACCCCTGGATCGTCCCAACCCTTTCCTTAGGGTATTTAAGGGCTTACCTGAGGGTGGGTCCCTAGATTCGTCGTGGGACATGATCCAATTCAGACACCACTTCAACTTCGACCGTCTGGGCACTCTGGACTTCGTTGGACTTTGCTCTGGGCATCAAGGCTGCAACCGGAAAGACTCCTGCTGCTCCTGTTCTCTTCGCCCTACTCGTCTGCTGCAACGTCCGTGCCTGTGCTCCATACAGGAAACCTTCCAAGGCCTGTGGGCATCCAAGACACCAGAAGGAATCTCCCTTGGAGTGAAGGAGTAACTTCCCTGCATCTGCAACTAAGCTGACCGGTCTGCTGATCCTGGGCTCCCACAGACTCCGAAAGGCTCAGCAACACAGGTGGTAGTTCTTCACATCCCTCGAGGCCTGCCCTGTCCTCTCACCGAGTCTGAGGCCAGTATCCCTCGTCAGAGCCCCAGGAACCGAACCCCTGTGCGCCCCGTCGACTTGCCGTTGCAAAGGCTTGTTGGCTTTCTTCCATCAAGATCTTCGGGATCCAAGAATATTCGACCACACCGCATTGCTTGCACCGTGGGCCTGTTTCTTTGGTAGATGCTCGAGGTCCTCTTGCGACTCCAGTGCCTCCAACCTTTGGGTCCTGTTGAGGGTCACATTTGAATTCTTTTGGGCTCCCATGATTGCTCGGGGCCTGCCCTGACTCCCGTGCTTGTGGTGAGTCTCCTGGACCTTGCTGGTCCCGACATTGTACCTTCTTCTACACCTTTGTTGGTTGCAGTTGCCAAGGCTTATGGGTGCTCCCGCCGGACACCGACCCCTCAACTCTCGACATCCGACATGGGACAGCTCGTGTACGGCTCCTGGTCTTCCACAGCGTCGCCTGGTTCACACAGTTGCAGTTCCAAGGTCACCGTCAGCTCTCCTGCAACACCCGACATTGGTGGGCATTCATCTTCCGTGCCTCCTGGTCACTCCTGAGTGGCATAGACTCTGTCCCCTCTGCTTGCAGGTTCTTCACAACTTGAATCCACCTTTGGATCCACCGGACACTTTCACCTTCACCAGCAGCAGCATCTTTCTGAAGCCTCCCATTGAGTTCGACGTAGGTTTCCAACGCCGCTTCACACCTATGCACCTGGCTTCCCTGGTGCAGGTATCCTGGTTCCTAAGGTATCCACGGGTGGGGTGGCTCTCCAACCTCTTTCTTTAAAATTGCAACTGCGACTTACACATTGATTTGTACGGAGAACGCGGTCGTGTTCCTACACTGCACACGACCTCCGTGGGGCTCCTAGATACTCACCTTGGGTGGTTCCTTGGGTCCCCGGCACTTCTACGTCCTCTGACTATTGTCTTGACTCGAGTTGTGGTTGGCATACCACTATTTTAGTATATGGTTTGGTCTCACCCTGGGGACCACTGTGTATTCTGTGCTACTTACCTGTTTCTATTGAAAAGTATTGTGTGCATTGTGTATATCTCCGGCTAGGAGATATCTGTATGTGTTAGTGAGTGTCTTATAATAAATACATATTTTTATAGATACACTGTGTGGTTCTTTTTCATTTAATCTATACCTATAAGATTATGTTCTGGTAAAACAAGCTGCTTTACACTCCTTCTGGACTAAGCCTGAAGGCTGCTCTCCACAGCTACCACTTAGAGAGCTTTCTAAGGTTGTCTAAGACCACCAAAATCACCATAAGGGTTGTCTGGATCAGTGCAAGGTGTCCACTTACATAAGTGTACATCATATACTGGGCCAGCCTCTCACAGTGCGACTGTACAAGTCGCTACTGGGCATAATCTCTTGCGTAATCAACCTGGTCATCACCCCAAAGATGGTGGAAACATTACCGTTTTTTGAAAGGCCTCACATTTTTGGCTTTAGTATCAGACTTCGTCATCACCACAGATGCCTCTTTAGAGGGCTGGGGCGGTCACTTGCAGGACCTGGAAATCCAAGGGAAGTGATCTGCGCTTCGGAAAACATTGCATATCAACCGCTTGGAGCTGAAAACGATCACTCTCATCCTAAAAGCTTTTCTTCCAAGAATAGCAGGATCTTCGGTGTTGGTACGTACGGACAATATGACCAGCATGTACTGTATCAACAAGCAAGGGGGTACAAGGTCACTAATGCTGTCTCAGGAAGCGCCAAAGCTTTGGAGCTGGCTCAAAACCCACAAGATATCCCTGAGGGCCGAGCACTTGTCCAAAGTAAACAAAACCTTAGTGGACATGCACAGCAAAGCCAAAGACAGTTGCCACGAGTGGGAACTGGATCTATCGCAGCTGGACAAGATATTCTCATTGTGGGGCAAACCAGCATTGGATCTATCTCTTTGTGACAGATAAGAACATCAAATGCCAGTTCCATGCCAGTCGGTACACGCTCCCAGGGTCATGGGGGAATGCCCTTTTGATGAGATGGTCCAGGATTTATGCATAAACTTTTTCCTCCTTACCTCTCATACCGAGGGTTCTTAACAAGATGAAAATGGGACACTGTTGCCTCATCCTGATCGCTTCCAAGTGGTCCAGGCAGCATTGGTTTATGGAGCTTCTCCTGCTGTCGGAGTCCAATCCCATTTGCCTACCAACAACACAACCATTGTTAACGAGGAACACAGGCCAGATCCTACACCCGGAACCAGCCTCTCTCCACTTGTATGCATGGCTCCTGAATTCTAGGAGTTCAGAGACTTAGATATCCCTCAGGACTGTAGGGAAGCCCCGAACAAGACATACAAGCTGAAATGGAAGCGATTCTGTTCATGGTGTCAACAATCTAACCTGCATCCATTGGAGGTATCACCTGAGCAGATTCTGCCTTACCTCCTGTTGCTTGCTAGATCAGGATTGGTGCATGAGTCTGTCGAGGTTCACCTTGCCACAATCTCAAGGTAGAGGCGCTCTGCAGATTCTCTCTCACTCTGCTCTACAAGAATAATCAAACAATTTATGAAGGGGTTGTTCAGAGTTTTTCCCCCGGTACCAGCTCCTCCCCTAGAATGGCATCTCAATGTGGTTCTATCTCAATTTATGAACCCTCCATTTGAACTCATTCACAAAGCAGACCTGAAATTTCTCATGTGAAAGGTCGCTTTGCTGCAGCTGCGGTCCGTGCAGGTAAGCGGGGTGGGAGGGGTGGGGGGGGGGGGGGGAAGTCGACAGACCACGAAATAGGGAAAGTTAAATAAATAAATAATTCCTATTCTGTCGACATCCCCCTTTGCCCCCCACCCCACCATGCTTACCTGCATGGACCGCTACTGCTTTACTGTTGGCTCTCACTTCGACTAGAAGAGTCAGCAAGATACAGGCTTTCACAACGCATGAACCTTTCTTGCGTTTCACTGATGATTATGTGCTTCTCAGAACAAACCCAAAATTCATCCCCAAGGTTCCATCACACTTTCATGTCAATGAACCTATCATACTACGTATTTTTTCCCAAATCCAGCATGTCTGTCTGAAAGGTCTCTCCATACATTGGACATTAAAAGATGTCTTAAATTCTATTAATATCATACGAAACAGCTTTGGAAAACTGATGTACTGTTGGTGTCTTATCGACAATCTCGACAGGGTACTGCAGTCACGAAAGCAACCATTGCAAGATGTATGTCATTCAGTTTTGTCACTCCAAAGCTGGCAAATCACTCACAGCAAAGGCAAAGGCTCAACAAAGGCAGTATCCACTTCGGCTGCTCTGTTTGCAAGCGTCCCGCTGGACAAGATATGTCATGCTGCGACGCTGAAGAGCACCCACACATTCACGCAGCACTACTGCCTGGAATCAGCACAGCGCAGTGATACAGCCGTAGGACAGGCGGTGTTACGATGTCTGTTCCAATAAGGTGAGCCTCTGTAACTGTAGGTGATTAATAATGGGTTTATACAGATTCATATCATATTGTTGTACACTGCAAGATTGTTTTATCATATATGGAGTATTTATGCAATGTTACTGATATAAAGCTATATAGACATGTATTAGACTGTTACCCACCATTCTTATAGTTTGCTTATATTACTAAAATGTTTACCTACAATAACTGCTGGCTATTCTGATGCAACCTTCTGAATCTATGAAAGATCAAATACCGGAAAAGAAAATGAGTTACTTACCTGTAACTGCAGTTCTCCAGTATTGGTATCTTTTATAGATTCACATGCGACCCACCCTCCTCCCCTGAGAGGCTCCCCTTATAGCTCGGGAGCATTTATTTCCACTTGTACTTGAAAATCTGAGGGACTCTGCCTCTCTTGGGAGTGTTCTAGAGGGTGCTGTCACCTGAATGGTTGTAGTTCACGTTTGGTCCTTTTTTTAACAAGGCCGTAGATAGGCTATTAAACTGACTGTTCATTGCCATTATAGCCTATGATAGTGATACATACTGCTTTACTATGGTAATGTGGAACTCCCACTTCGACGATGGGGAATTAATTATTCAAGCATGTGAGCCTAGACTAAAGCAGTCTCAAACTCAATGCCCGTTCCCCACTCGGGCTTGGACATTATGTCTTCCTGGTTGTCCCTACCCTCACTCCGAGTCCCATTGTTTGTAGCTATTCACCAACAAAGCTTAACCTATAACTAAAGATTACTCCAGATGGCCCACCAGTTACTAAGGTTGAGGAAAGTTGAGTTAAATATCGATTGGGATAATCAACACAAAAAGCTGACATATCTAGGCACTTAAAGACAGTGGCTACTACACTCACAATCCAAATAGGCAAAGGTGGAATATAAGAGAGAGCGATATACGGGGTGGTGCAAAGTAATGTTGACAGCAATAGAGAAATGTAATGTGATGAAAGGAACACAGCCTCGAATGTCTAGAGTGTATAACACAACCGATAATGTTGACAATATTGGATGTAAACTGATTTGAAAATTACATTAAAAATATATATTTTTTTTAAAGTTCAGGATAGACTTCCTGCCTATAGTGGTCCGTATAATCTGTTTTACAGAATATGTAGCAAGAAACATGTGACATTTTATAGGAAGCCACATTGCCAAAGATGTACCCCAACACCTCTTTTTCTAATTTCCATAGCGTCATCTTGCGGTATTTTATATTACTGCAATTCCCCATGCAAAGGGACTAGAATGTCTGTAAGAGTGTATGTTACTAATCAATGTGTTCCATCCTTTAGATACCAAATATTTTATTTAATAAAGTGTATGGTTCTCAATAGGGATCAGCAATCAGACTACAACTTAATAGTGATCAGAACAGTTGAGAAAAGCATGTTCTATAACGTTAATTCGACTTTCCTTCGAAGCCCGGGTTCGTGCGCTCGACCCATAGACACTGGTAGTAGAGGTGCAGGGTGCTAAAGAAAACATGCTAGAGTTCAGAAGATGCCTTTAAATTTTGTTTTGCTCTTGTCACATTTGCTGTGCATTCAAAGACAGAGGTCAAATGTGAAGCTATGTCTTCTCTTCTGACATATTGCTGCTTATTGTTTTAACAAAGAGGTTGGTGTTTACTTTATTTCTCTTACTGCAAAATTGGAGGTTTTTGTAAAGTGAACTATCTAACAATCTTGCTGGGGAGTATAACAGAAAAAGCTGTACGTGTCAGTTTTTTTCTCTTAATACACCGCAACATTAAAATTCCTGTAAATGAACTGTACAAATATTTCAAGTATATCAGCAGTTAGGAAAGCACACACGAAGCATATTTTTCTTGTAATTTGGAAGTGTGATGAAAACAAAGTAAACAAATCAAGACACTTTACTTAGTAGTGTGAAATGATAGTCAGTCAAAAGTTCTTTATTCAGCGTAACGCCATAAAAGACATACTAATAAAATGTAATACACTACATTAAACAACACCTAATAATTTAGGAGATTTTAAGGCAGCGTATAGAGAACTCTGAAGTCATATATACAATCTAAAACAGTAAATATAGCCCAACAGTGAAAACGTTCCTCTTCGCTCCGTTATAAGCTGTCTTGCTTTGCTCCAGCTTTGCAGTTTTCTGTTTTCAGCGCCGGGACGCCCCTTTGCTGGGGCAGCCGTGCGCTCTGCAAGTCACCATAACATAACATAACATATACTAACAGCAAACTGTTTACATTTATACACACTAAAATAAACATATTCATTTCTTCACAAGTAACTTAAGATAAAAAAGTGAAATTCTGCACTGTCTTTTGTTCATAGACTTTAAAACAGGTCCCATAAACAACATTCTTGGTCTTTCATACAATCTACAAAAAAAAGAATAAATGCAAAGTCGATTGTACTTATACTGAATCAGATGGACAGGGGACAAGATCAACTATGCAGTACATTTGGTCAAATATAGGTGTTTGACAGTGTCTTTGGTGGATTGTCAAAACACTCCGGCTTGCCCAAAATAGCGATGTGCACCTTAAGATAGAATAGCCATTGTGCTTTAAGGGCAAGTCGTGTTTAAGTCAGTCAGAAATTATGCAAAGATTAAAGGTGGTATCCTCTTTTGCCCAGATAGTCAGCCAGAGCAGCAGAGGGCAGAGCCTAATAAAATCCTCCAAGTATGCTACTGCCACCCTGTCGACAAGAATAACACTGACAACGCTTAAAGTTACTCGGTCACTACCTACGTCCATCGGCTCGTCGACATCATCGTCGATGACACTAAAAGTTAAAGAGACTTTATTCTTATATGAAGATACCGCACCCAGCAAGGTATCTCCTCTTCCTCCAAGCCATCTTCTAGATATGGAGGAGTCGGAGGGTGATGGCCCTTTTGGGACAGCCCATAGCCCATCCGAACTCCATGTGAAATATCAAGATAAAGAGGATGAGGAAGAACAGTATTATGGGGAGTATTACAACCCACAGGCAAGATATCCCGACAGGCCTAGACATTATTGCGAGCACTACCAGCATTATGCGGAATCCCCTTCTCGTGGGGGAGTGGTTCAAGAGCCTATGTCTCTGTTTCATGAACTACAGGCAATGCTAAAGGACTACCATAAGAGGTTTCCTAACCCTTCATAAGAGCAGCCCAATGCTCCGCCTCCACCTCCGGCTCCCAGAACGCCAAGACCTATCCCTCCACCGATAAAACCCAGGATGACGCCAGCATGGAATATAGCAGCACCCCCTAGGGATGATCTATCATCATCAGATGATGACAGAGAGGAAGGAGAACTTCCACACAACCAGCTCGCCAATGACCAGTGGGACAATTACCTGGTTCCCACTCCATCACCTCCTATATCGCAGCCTGTGGATTCGCCTCCAGAGGACATAGGAGGATTTCACAATTTAATGGAGAGGGCTGCGACAAGGTTCCAACTGCCAGTATTAGTCAAGCAGTCTGACTGCTTTCTCTATGATTTCAAAGAGCAAACAAGGAAATCAGTACCAGCCATCCCCATTATAGACTACATATGGGAAAAAGGCAAAAAGATTATGAGGCGGGGGACTGTAGCTGCAGTCTTGCCACGTATAGATAAAAAGTACAAGGCTTCTGAGGACTCGCCTGCTTGCGTCATTGGTCATCCCAAGCCAGACTCTGTAATTTCACAAGTGGCTCAACGCCATTCTAAGAACCCCTCCACTCTTATCTCTGCTCCACCAGACAAGGAGGGCAGGTGCTTGGACGGAATCTGCAAGAGGCTCTCCACCATGTCGACCATCACTGTTCGTGCAGCCAATGCACAGGCCATCTTAGGTTGCTACGACAGACAGATGTGATCTGACATCGGCACCCTTATTGATCTTGTGCCGGCAAACAAAAAATCAGAGGCAAGAAAGATCTTGCAAGAAGATGAGCGCACGTCATCAGAGATCATAGACTGCGCAATGGACATAGTCTCCACTGGCTTTCGGCAACTAGCGGGAGCTGCAGTGTTGAGACGTCAAGGCTGAGTTCAAAGCAACAACTTTCCGGCCAGAGGTGCAATCCAAAATATTGGATATGTCCAACGATGGAGAAAACCTTTTAGGCAAGCACATAGATGATGCTTTGTTAGGCATCAAGTCAGACACGGACACAGCTAAATCTCTTGGTTCCATGCAGTTCCGAAAACTGCCATTTCGAAGAGCACGCGGAAGGGGATTATCAACGTAGAGAGGAGGATACCAGCCCTTCCAACAGTAGCAGCCTTTCCAATCACAATATAGGTCCTCTTACCAACAACAACCCTATCGCCAATCACCCGCGGTGGCATACAACAAGCAAGGACCTAAAAGGAAACCAAACCCGCAGTGACCTCGACCAGGCGCCGGCTATCCCCAACCCTCCAAAAGCTCTGGGTGCGAACATTTCCATCTACCTCTACCAATGGCGGAAAATGAAATCAGACAGATGGGTATTAGACCTTGTCACCTACGTTTGTCGAGAGGCCGTTAATCCCTCCACCAAGGGGAGCGCACCCACCTCGTCTTCCTTTACTCAGGAAAGAAGCTCTCACCATGCTAGGTAAAGCAATAGAAAAAGTGCCCCATCCCCAGAAGGACATGGGTTTCTACTCCCGTTTTTTCTGAAACAAAAAGAAAATAAGGGAATGGTGACCCATACTAGACCTCTGAAAATTAAATAAGTATCTACGCAAGCAATCCTTTCGCATGGTCACCTTTTCCGACATCCTGCATCTCCTAAACCACGGAGACCACATGACCACCCTGGATTTACAGGATACATACTTCCATAGCCCTATACATCTCAAACATCGCAGATACCTATGCTTCACTGTAGCCGGCACCCATTACCAGTTCAAGATCCTCTCATTTGGCCTCAAACCGTCTCCAGGCATTTTTACCCAATGCCTAGGCACTTTGGCAGCCTCTCTCAGAAAGGACGGTCATCAGGTATTCCCCTACCTAGACGACTGGTTGATAAAAGCACCAACAGCATCTCAAGTGTCGAAAGCCACAGAGCCGTGCCTAAAGTTGTTTCACAAACTAGGTCTCACTGTAAATTATCAAAAATCATCAACTACATGCAGGAAGATAATGTTCCTGGGCGCAGCCTTAGATACTATGCAGAACAAAGCCTTTCTCTCCCAAGACAGACAACGAAGGCTCAAGGAACTGGCTCTGAAACTATCCACAAAAAGGTCCATTTCAGTGCATCTGTTCAAGTCACTGCTGGGCATGATGTCTCCCGCAATCAATCTGGTCCCTCTCACATGCCTAAAAATTAGACCAGGTATGAAGGAAACACTAACCTGGTGGTCCCAGGCCTCCCATCTGTCAAAGGGCCTCACGTTCTTACATCAAATACCTGACTTTGTAATAACTAAGGATGCCTCTATACAGGGCTGGGGCGGTCATCTGCAGGACCTGCAAATTTAAGGAAAGTGGTCTCTACTCCAGAAAACCATGCATATCAATTGTCTGGAGCTCAAGGCCATCTATCTCAGTCTCCAAGTGTTCTTACCAAGGATGCAGGGTCTACAGTGCTAGTGCGCACAGTCAATACCACCAGCATGCACTACCTGAACAAGCAAGGAGGCACGAGGTCTCTCACGCTTTCCAAAAATCTCAAGAAATTTATAGCTGGCTCACAGCTCACAAGATATCTCTGCGACCGAACACCTTCCTGGAACAAGAAATCTCTTAGCAGACACGCTCAGCAAAGCAAAGGACAGCTGCCACGAGTGGGAGCTGGATTAGTCAGTGTTGGACAGGATCTTTTCTCTCTGGGACAAACCAACATTGGATCTCTTCGCAACAAACGAGAACAACAAATGCCAGTTCTATGGAAGTCGGTATCCTGACTCAGGGTTGTTGGGAATTCTTTTTCGATGGTACGGGATCTATGCATACGCTTTCCCCCCCATCCCTCTCATACTGAAAGTTGTCAGCAAAATTAAAGCGGAGTGCTGTCGCCTCCTTCTGATAGCCCCCAGAGGGCCCAGACAGCATTGGTACATGGAACTTCTCCTACTATCGAAATCCAGACACATTCGCCTCCAAACATCCCCAACACTGTTGATGATGAGCCAAGGCCAGGCCCTTCATCCAGACCCAGCTTCTTTCCACTTATGCGCATGGCTCCTGAATTCCAGGAATTCAAAGAGCTGAATATTCCTCAGTACTACAGGGACATTCTTTCAAAAGCAAGAGTTGAATCCATCATAAAAATGTATAAACTAAAAGGGAAATGTTTCTGCTTATGGTGCCAGAAATCAAATCTACATCCTCTACAGGCATCACCTGAGCAAATACTACCCTACCTCCTCTGGCTAGCTCAGTCTGGTCTGGTGCATGCCTCTATCAAGGTTCATCTCGCTGCAATATCTAGATAAAAGAGTTCCTCGCATTCACTTACTTCCTTTATGCTCAAGCAGAATCACCAAACAGTTCATGAAAGGATTGTCCAGGGTTTTCCCCACCTGTAACGGCTCCTCCTCCGG
The DNA here is from genome assembly GCA_963921515.1 of Calotriton arnoldi. NCBI lineage: Eukaryota > Metazoa > Chordata > Amphibia > Caudata > Salamandridae > Calotriton > Calotriton arnoldi. The sequence continues at coordinate 843,583 of CAWUFW010000798.1, read as the reverse complement.
ACTGGCACCTGAACATAGTGTTAGCTCAAATCATAAGAGTCCATTCGAACCCATACACAGAACAGACCTCCAATTTCTCACTTGGAAGGTCCCAATGTTGCTAGCGCTCACGTCAGCCAGAAGGGTGAGTGAGATACAGGCTTTCACAACTCAAGAACCCTTCTTGCCCTTCACAGACAATTTTGTCATTCTCATAACCAATTCAAAATTAATTGCTAAGGCCCCTACTGACTTTCACCTCAAATAACCTATAATATTACGGGCTTTCTTCCTGAATCTGACCTCACCAGTGGAAATGTCTTTCCATACGCTAGATATCAAAAGATGTCTAAAGTTCTACCTACATCACACTAAACTGCTGTTGGTCTCATATGTACACACTTGTAAGGGTGCTGGGGTCACAAAAGAAACCATCGCTCGATGGATCTTAGCCACAATCCAGTTTTGCCACTTGAAAGCGGGTAGACTGCTTGCAACAAGAACCAGGGTACGTTCAACTAGAGCAGTTTCCAACTCAACTGCTTTGCTTGCGGGAGTGGCCTCTGGAAAAGATGTGTTAAGCTGCGACCTGGAAGAGTGTGAATACATTCATGCAGCATTATAGCCTGGATGTAGCGGTTGGGCAGGCTGTATTGCACCACTTATTTCTATACGATGAGCCTCTTTGGATTACATGTGTTTGACTGTATTTCTGCACAGTTTAATGACTTTTATGGATATGTTTGTAGGTAATTTTATATTGAGATGGATTTATGGGTGTATGCACATATGTTTATTCAGCATTGCATGGGAATATGCTATATATATATATATATATTTATTTTTTTCCAACCAAAGAATTTTGACTCGCACTCCAGGAGTTTAGTTTAAGGGCTTATTTAATCCATATATTGTTAGCCATCACCATCACCAGTTACAAACCAACGCGTTTTGACCTGATTGGTCTGGACCACGGTTAGTGGTAGTCCATCTTTCATGTCTATTTATACAAAAGTCCCATGTTGCCCATGATGAGGCATTATGGGATTTGCAGTTTTATTGTTTTTTAATTGTTCTTCTTAAACGAAAGAGTGTCTCATCTTTTACAAAGTAAATATCTATGTACATATTTACACTGTTCATTATTCAAGTATCATAATGATATACTTGATCTTTCGTAGAGAGTTCCTTATTGCTGAATCACTCGTGGATTTGTTGGTGTCCACCTTTTCTCCACATTGGTTTTACACATCTGGCTAAGTGCCATATGTAGTTTAATGTGGTTTAAGGATGATCTCTACTCGCATGGACTGCAGGTGACACTCACTGTTAGTACATATTTACATATTTACACTGTTCATTTATTTAACCCCTTCCGTGCATGCGTCGGCCAACGGCCGTCACGAGCACTACCTCGCTAGTGCTACACACGTCCGTTGGCCGACGCGGCCCCGCCCACTCAATAGAACTCCCGCACCGCGGCGGAATTTGCGTCGCGGTTAAGGAGTTAAGTATCATAATGATGTATCTGATCTTCCGAAGAGAGTTCCTCATTTTTGAACCACTCGTGGATTTATTGGTGTCCACCTTTTCTTCACTTTGGTTTTACACGTCTGGCTAAGTGCCACATGTGGTTTATTGTGGTTTAAGGATGATCTCTACTCGTATGGACTGCAGGTGACATTGTCGGTTTTTATTTGTGTTGATATTTTTGTTCTTTTCTAGCCAGAGTTGTTTTTGTAATGGCTTCTGATTTATTTCTGAGTGATGTTTTATTCATTTTGTGTGGGTGGATGCAGTGTCTCGATTTTACTGATTTAATATGTGCATTCAACCAATTATAGATGAACATGGAGTTCTTCGACCGCGTTCAGGCCATAAGGTTGCTTTGTCCAGAATCTGATTATTAGTCTGGACTCAAGGCGCCGCAGTTTAGTTGTTCTATCCCCGCCTCTCTCACTGAAGGGGATTGTTGCTAGACCCCAAAATTTCATTTGTAGCCAATTGTGGTCCAGATGTGTATGAATATGTTTCATCATGGCATAGTTATTGTCATCATTTTGTATTGCACGGATATGTTGAAGGATTCTCTTCTTCAATTGGCACACCGTGCTGCCAATGTATCTTTGACCGCAATTGCACTCCAACATATATATGACATAGGTGCTTTCACAATTGATCTTTTGATTAATATAGAAGATTTTGCCTTTGGAATCGACAATTTCTTTCATGTTCTTTCCAATGCGACATGCTTTGCATTTGTCGCATTTGCTGAATACTCTTTGGAATTCCATTAACCAAGACTTTGTTTGTGTTCTCGTGAAATGGCTGTGTACCAATTTGTCTTTGGTTGATGGTGCTCTCCTGTATGTTATGTTTGGTTGATTGCCCAAGATTTGTCCCATGTCGTGGTCTTTAAAGAGTACATTCCAAAGTTTATTCATGAATTTAACAATTTCATGATTTTCTTTGTTGTAAGTTAAGATTAATCTGATGTCTGGATTTTCCTTCCCCTGGGTTTCATTGCTTGACTCTTGTTTTGTTCGGAGTGTTTGTACTCAAGGTACTTTCTCAGCTTTCCTTATCCCTGCAATGATGAATGATGGTTTATATCCTCTTTCCATGAACTTTCGTGCTGTTTCTTCTGTTTTAATTTTCAGTTCTTTCTCATCTGAGCAATTTCGTTTCATTCTGAGGAATTCACCATATGGTATGATTTTGATTAAAGACCTGGGATGAAAGCTGGATCCGTGTAAAATGCTGATTGTCGCAGTGGGTTTACGATAAGTTGTTGTTTTGATTACGCCTTGGTCCACATACACCTGTATATCCAAAAATTGTATTGTTGCGGTGCTCATGTTGTGTGTGAATTGCAGACATGTTGCATTGTCATTTAGTACATTCACATATTGTGTGAATTCCTCAGCTGTTCCGTTCCAGATGATAAATAGGTCATCAATAAACCTAAGCCATAGCATGATTTTTTCTGTGTATTGATCTTTATCTTCTCCCCAAGCCATCATCTTTTCCCACCATCCCATGGTGAGATTCGCGTAGCTTGGGGAAAAGGAGACTCCCATTGCGGTTCTGCACATTTGGCAATACAATTGTTGGTCAAATAGGAAGATATTGTTTTTCAGACTTAATTCCGCCATGTCTTTGATCATTTTGGAGTGTTCCAGGTATTTAATGTCTATTTGACCAAGGAAGTACTCAAGTGCATTGAGTCTCCATTTTGTGATTGATTGATGTGTACAGAGATACCACATCAATGGTGGCGAGAAGATATCCTTTCTGCCAATGTGTGCTGTCCAAAATTCTCAGAAAGTCACCTGTGTCTTGTATATACAAGATTAGTGTAGTTACTATGGGTGCCAGGAAGTGGTCAACATATTCCGATATTGATTCATATAGGCTGTCACAACTTGAGATTATTGGTATACCCGGTGGATTCACAAGTGTTTTGTGTACTTTTGGGAGAAAGTATATAGTGGGGACTGTAGGATTGTCTTTCTTCAGGAATTTAACCTCCTCGTTGTTTAGTAGACCTTTGTCGAACCATTCGTCTATTTTTGTATGTAAATTTATTGTTAAATCATTGGTGGGCAATCAACCAAACATAACATACAGGAGAGCACCATCAATCAAAGACAAATTGGTTCGCAGCCATTTCACGAGACCACAAACAAAGTCTTGGTTAATGGAATTCCAAAGAGGATTCAGCAAATGTGAAAAATGCAAAGCATGTCGCATTGGAAAGAACATGAAAGAAATTGTCGATTCCAAAGGCAAAATCTTCTATATCAATCAAAAGATCAATTCTGAAAGCACCTATGTCGAATATATGTTGGAGTGCAATTTCGGTCAAAGATACATTGGCAGCACGGGGTGCCAATTGAAGAATAGATTCCTTGAACATATCCGTGCAATACAAAATGATGACAATAACTATGCCATGACGAAACATATGCACATACATCTGGACCACAATTAGCTACAAATGAAATATTGGGGTCTAGCAACAATCCCGGTCAGTGAGAGAGGCAGGGATAGAACAACTAAACTGCGACGCCTTGAGTCCAGACTAATAATCAGATTCCGGACAAAGCAACCATATGGCCTGAACGGGGACGAAGAACTCCATGTTCATCTATAATTGGTTGAATGCACATATTAAATCAGTAAAATCGAGACAATGCATCCACCCACACAAAATGAATAAAACATCACTCAGAAATAAACTAGAAGCCATTACAAAAACAACTCTGGCTCGAACAGGACAAAAATTTCAACACAAATAAAAACTGTGAATGTCACCTGCAGTCCATACAAGTAGAGATCATCATTAAACCACAATAAACCACATGTGGCACTTAGCCAGACGTGTAAAACCAATGTGAAACCAATGTGAAGAAAAGGTGGACAACTGATGAATTCACACAATATGTGAATGTACTAAACGACAATGCAACAGGTCTGCAATTCACACACAACATAAGCACCACAACAATAAAAATTTTGGATATATAGGTGTATGTGGACCAAGGCGTAATCAAAACAACAACTTATCGTAAACCCACTGCGACAAACAGCATTTTACACTGATCCAGCTTTCATCCCAGATCTTTCATCATTGGCTACAAATGAAATATTGGGGTCTAGCAACAATCCCCGTCAGTGAGAGAGGCGGGGATAGAACAACTAAACTGCGACACCTTGAGTCCAGACTAATAATCAGATTACGTACAAAGCAACCATATGGCCTGAACAGGGACGAAGAACTCCGTGTTCATCTATAATTGGTTGAATGCACATATTAAAGCTGTACAATCGAGACAATGCATCCACCCACACAAAATGAATAAAACATCACTCAGAAATAAATCAGAAGCCATTACAAAAACAACTCTGGCTCGAAAAGAACAAAAATATCAACACAAATAAAAACCGTGAATGTCACCTGCAGTCCATACAAGTAGAGATCATCCTCAAATCACAATAAACCACATGTGGCACTTAGCCAGATGTGTTAAACCCATGTGAAACCAATGTGAAGAAAAGGTGGACACCAATAAATCTACGAGTGGTTCAAAAATGAGGAACTCTCTACGGAAGATCATATACATCATTATGATACTTAAATAAATGAACAGTGTAAATATGTACTAACAGTGAGTGTTACCTGCAGTACATGCGAGTAGAGATCATCCTTAAACCACATTAAACTACATATGGCACTTAGCCAGACGTGTAAAACCAATGTGGAGAAAAGGTGGACACCAACAAATCCACGAGTGGTTCAGCAATAAGGAACTCTCTACGAAAGATCAAATATAAGATTATGATACTTGAATAATGAACAGTGTAAATATGTACATAGATATTTACTTTGTAAAAGATGAGACACTCTTTTGTTTAAGAAAAACAATTAAAAAAACAATAAAACTGCAAATCCCATAATGCCTCATCATGGGAAACATGGGACTTTTGTATAAATAGACATGAAAGATGGACTACCACTAACCGTGATCAAGACCAATCTGGTCGAAACGTGTTGGTTTGTAACTGGTGATGGTGATGGCTAACAATATATGGATTAAATAAGCCCTTAAACTAAACTCCTGGAGTGCGAGTCAAAATTCTTTGGTGGAAATAATATTGGCAGAATTCGATTCCTTTCTGCAGACCAGCACCGGTCGCGAGCGCGCTGTGAGAGGAATCATTTGTTGGCACAGGAAGAGAAGAGCAGCGGCGCCCAACACAAGACCTGGATCACATTGGAATACAAGCAAAAGCAATCGACATCAAAGTCCATAAACGCCTCAAAATTAAGGAATAGCTAATCAACTCACTCAACTGTGGAGGACTGAGTCAGCCAAGCGCAGGAGGCAGGTGAACCAAGCGGATCAAACCGGAGCAGCGGAGCCGGAGGACACCGCAGCGATCAGAAGAGATCCGGGAGGTAAGACACCTTGAAAACGCACGCTGGGCAAGAGGCAGCAGGCTTGTCGATGAGACCGGTGGAATGCGGAAGAGTCGAATGATTCGACTCTAAGCGTTCCGCGCCGAGAGAGACAGAAACAAGGGCACCAAAACAACGCTGCATTTTGAAACCCACTGCAGCGGCAGCCATATGGAGACACACTGATTGTCCATTATTTTCACCAGTTTTTCGGATAAAAAACGAAAGTACACAGCCATTATTCAATCATTAATTGCTCAAATAAGGAACCTGAGTGACACACATCCAATGCATGCTTACAAACTATCAGGATATATATGTAACACGAAGCCTATGATTTAAGTTTGGAGCTGACAGTGTCGAGAGGGAAAAGGAGAGTCAAGAACCTAAATACAAAGTATCTTGCAAACCACGGTATCCAGAAACTTTGAAACCTGGCCATGGAGGCTAGAGTAACAAAAAGGCAATTAAAGGCAGAGTCACTGTTCACAAGTAACAAAAATACACCAATGGGAGACAAACAAACAAATATGCCTAATCAAAAAACGGAAAGTAATTTAAAACAATTATTTTACCAGCTGGAAAAGGCAATGAGAAAGGAGATAAACAAAGGATGGGAGGTTTTGACAATGGAAAAATATTTAGAAGTCAATAGAGTGCCAAGAGGCCTGCGGATTTTTACCTTAATGAATCATCCGGATACCAAACCGGAAATGTTGGAAGAATGGGGACGCAATAATTTGCAATGCTCCAGAAACATGATGCAGATCATAATCAAATATGATAAAAAAGATTTGGATGAAATACATAAAACAATTGAAAATCTTGAAACCCAGATACAGTGACTAAAAAAGAGGAAGAAAGCAACCAATATAGGAAAGACATGGAAACAAAACTGGATAAATATGAAAAAGAAATAGAAGAAAGGAAACAAAGAAAGTTTAGGCGAGATGAAAGGGATTACGAAACAGGTACCATATTCACCTTCGCTAAAAGATTCACAATCCTAAAACAAGCGTTTACAATGCAATAGGTCTCGCATTTTCTAAACTTTGACCTATTGGCATTGTAAATGACAATGCCTTTTACTTATGTGCACTTTGTACTTCTAGTCATTGCTTGCAGGTTTTCAAAACACATAAATAAAAGGCATTGTCACTTACAATGCTATTTAGCTCAAAATCTCGCAAATGTGAGACCTATTGCATTGCAAATGCTTGTTTAAAATCCTGGCGTGCAAGTTACTAAAGTAGAGTGGTGGCTAATTGCAAACAACTTCAATAATATTGGATCGATAGTTTAGAAAAGTTATGAAAATATTAATAAAGTCTTACTAGCAAACACCCTTTGAAACATACCGAATGTCAAGACTGATTTACATATAGCTGTGTCTGAACTGGGGTGGCAAAGTGAGCTAAAGAATGATGATGGATTCAACCCAGATCTGTGACTGGGGGTGAGTGTTTGAAAAGTTTCAGCACTCCGTCCATCATCTCTTTGTGTTTGCTTTGTTCGCCCTAAGTTGGCAGGGTATGCCCAGACGTGGGTCCCTTGCTCACTTTGCCACTGGATTCAAGCTAGCCTGGCTGATGAGGGCTGTTAGCCCGAAACCGGTCCCAGGATGCTTGTTTCCGGTCCAGGAAGACATGGCTTGGCAGTTCGGGCTGGACTGTTCCCATGAGGCACAGGGTCAAGACTGATTTGCATATAGCTGTGTCTGAACTGGGGTGGCAAAGTGAGCTAAAGAATGATGATGGATTCAACCCAGATCTGTGACTGGGGGTGAGTGTTTGAAAAGTTTCAGCACTCCGTCCATCATCTCTTTGTGTTTGCTTTGTTCGCCCTAAGTTGGCAGGGTATGCCCAGACGTGGGTCCCTTGCTCACTTTGCCACTGGATTCAAGCTAGCCTGGCTGATGAGGGCTGTTAGCCCGAAACCGGTCCCAGGTTGCCTTTTTCCGGTCCAGGGAAGACATGGCTTGGCAGTTCGAGCTGGACTGTTCCCATGAGGCACAGGGTCAAGACTGATTTGCATATAGCTGTGTCTGAACTGGGGTGGCAAAGTGAGCTAAAGAATGATGATGGATTCAACCCAGATCTGTGACTGGGGTGAGTGTTTGAAAAGTTTCAGCACTCCGTCCATCATCTCTTTGTGTTTGCTTTGTTCGCCCTAAGTTGGCAGGTTATGCCCAGACGTGGGTCCCTTGCTCACTTTGCCACTGGATTCAAGCTAGCCTGGCTGATGAGGGCTGTTAGCCTGAAACCGGTCCCAGGATGCTTGTTTCCGGTCCAGGGAAGACATGGCTTGGCAGTTCGGGCTGGACTGTTCCCATGAGGCACAGGATCAAGACTGATTTTTATATAGCTGTGTCTGAACTGGGGTGGCAAAGTGAGCTAAAGAATGATGATGGATTCAACCCAGATCTGTGACTGGGGGTGAGTGTTTGAAAAGTTTCAGCACTCCGTCCATCATCTCTTTGTGTTTGCTTTGTTCGCCCTAAGTTGGCAGGGTATGCCCAGACGTGGGTCCCTTGCTCACTTTGCCACTGGATTCAAGCTAGCCTGGCTGATGAGGGCTGTTAGCCCGAAACCGGTCCCAGGATGCTTGTTTCCGGTCCAGGGAAGACATGGTTTGGCAGTTCGGGCTGGACTGTTCCCATGAGGCACAGGGTCAAGACTGATTTGCATATAGCTGTGTCTGAACTGGGGTGGCAAAGTGAGCTAAAGAATGATGATGGATTCAACCCAGATCTGTGACTGGGGGTGAGTGTTTGAAAAGTTTCAGCACTCCGTCCATCATCTCTTTGTGTTTGCTTTGTTCGCCCTAAGTTGGCAGGGTATGCCCAGACGTGGGTCCCTTGCTCACTTTGCCACTGGATTCAAGCTAGCCTGGCTGATGAGGGCTGTTAGCCCGAAACCGGTCCCAGGATGCTTGTTTCCGGTCCAGGGAAGACATGGCTTGGCAGTTCGGGCTGGACTGTTCCCATGAGGCACAGGGTCAAGACTGATTTGCATATAGCTGTGTCTGAACTGGGGTGGCAAAGTGAGCTAAAGAATGATGATGGATTCAACCCAGATCTGTGACTGGGGGTGAGTGTTTGAAAAGTTTCAGCACTCCGTCCATCATCTCTTTGTGTTTGCTTTGTTCGCCCTAAGTTGGCAGGGTATGCCCAGACGTGGGTCCCTTGCTCACTTTGCCACTGGATTCAAGCTAGCCTGGCTGATGAGGGCTGTTAGCCCGAAACCGGTCCCAGGTTGCTTTTTTCCGGTCCAGGGAAGACATGGCTTGGCAGTTCGAGCTGGACTGTTCCCATGAGGCACAGGGTCAAGACTGATTTGCATATAGCTGTGTCTGAACTGGGGTGGCAAAGTGAGCTAAAGAATGATGATGGATTCAACCCAGATCTGTGACTGGGGTGAGTGTTTGAAAAGTTTCAGCACTCCGTCCATCATCTCTTTGTGTTTGCTTTGTTCGCCCGAAGTTGGCAGGTTATGCCCAGACGTGGGTCCCTTGCTCACTTTGCCACTGGATTCAAGCTAGCCTGGCTGATGAGGGCTGTTAGCCTGAAACCGGTCCCAGGATGCTTGATTCCGGTCCAGGGAAGACATGGCTTGGCAGTTCGGGCTGGACTGTTCCCATGAGGCACAGGATCAAGACTGATTTTTATATAGCTGTGTCTGAACTGGGGTGGCAAAGTGAGCTAAAGAATGATGATGGATTCAACCCAGATCTGTGACTGGGGGTGAGTGTTTGAAAAGTTTCAGCACTCCGTCCATCATCTCTTTGTGTTTGCTTTGTTCGCCCTAAGTTGGCAGGGTATGCCCAGATGTGGGTCCCATGCTCACTTTGCCACTGGATTCAAGCTAGCCTGGCTGATGAGGGCTGTTAGCCCGAAACCGGTCCCAGGATGCTTGTTTCCGGTCCAGGGAAGACATGGCTTGGCAGTTCGGGCTGGACTGTTCCCATGAGGCACAGGGTCAAGACTGATTTGCATATAGCTGTGTCTGAACTGGGGTGGCAAAAGTGAGCTAAAGAATGATGATGGATTCAACCCAGATCTGTGACTGGGGGTGAGTGTTTGAAAAGTTTCAGCACTCCGTCCATCAGCTCTTTGTGTTTGCTTTGTTCGCCCTAAGTTGGCAGGGTATGCCCAGACGTGGGTCCCTTGCTCACTTTGCCACTGGATTCAAGCTAGCCTGGCTGATGAGGGCTGTTAGCCCGAAACCGGTCCCAGGATGCTTGTTTCCGATCCAGGGAAGACATGGCTTGGCAGTTCGGGCTGGACTGTTCCCATGAGGCACAGGGTCAAGACTGATTTGCATATAGCTGTGTCTGAACTGGGGTGGCAAAGTGAGCTAAAGAATGATGATGGATTCAACCCAGATCTGTGACTGGGGGTGAGTGTTTGAAAAGTTTCAGCACTCCGTCCATCATCTCTTTGTGTTTGATTAATTTGCTTCACAGCACTGAAAAAAATATTATATAATTTGAAAATAATAAAATGAGTCTCGGCTAAAACATAGACAGATGGAAACCAGTGTGCAAGTTCTGTGCAAATAGCACCATGGAGAGAGGTGCATTTAGGCCACAACACAGACCTCGTTTGAATATGATCATAAGATTAGTATTTTATGCTTTGATACAGCACAGATCAGTAATTATGGTACACAGCGCCTGTTGTTTCAGGGAGGTTCCCAACCTCTCTGTAGGGGGAGGGGGGGGAAGAGCTGCATCCCCAGCTCTGATCCTGGGTGCAGATGCTCACTTGCCCACTCGGAGCTCTGCCCATCTGGTCTGGGTGGTTTGTGCAGGGTCGCCCTGGCCCAGTGGATGCGCCCAGCGTCACCTCCGCAATGGAGGCCGAGCCCTCCGCCCCCCTACGATGTAGTCAGGCAGACACACACGCAACACTGCCACGGAGCACACATTATACAACACAGCCGTTTACACACACACATTACATACAACACAGCCGTCTAGACACCAGACAACAGCGACAAACACCCACCACAGACACACCAACTACAAAGAGTACAGATGCCTCTGCAGCTCGTTACTCAGGGCCTCACACTGCAGACAGTAACATGTATTATGTATAACATTCACACTACACACAAGGGCAGCACAATGTGAACACAAGATGACGTACACAGAACAGAGACTCGGGAGCATACGGACACAGGCATATGTGCATTATACAGGTGCACACACGTACTACAGACAACACAAACAGATTAGGTGGCCACAAAGAAAGGCAGTATGCACAAAACAGAGGTACACAGACTAGAAATTCATCAGCCTACACCACAGAGATGCGCATGCGCACATATACATGCACTATCTACATGCGTTCCTAACAAAGATGTGAACACTACAAACAGAGCATTGGTGCGCAGACAAGGACACATAAACAATGTCCAACATTACACAACAGGTGGTCAGAGGCGCTCTCAAAACTAAACACGCAAGCGCGTGCATCAGTGGCATAACGAAACCTGCGTAGTACATAGAGGCATAGAGGGCCGCACCCCCCGCTCCGGACCCAGTCAGGAACTGTCTAGCGATAATATGGGGAGTGCCCGTCAGGGTCACTACAAAATAGGTACCTCGCTGGGCTAACAAAAACAGATTTCCCCGAAAAAACATAGAGAAGATTTCTTTTATATAAATGACAAAATAGATATATTTTTTATTTTGTTATTTTTGGGATTTACAACATTTTGTCAAAGTTTGCAGAACAATAACATAAGACATAATTTTATTAATGCAAACAAAACAGATAAATAGAGTCCCACACTCATATACTCAAAAAACACTCACATCCGCAAATACACACATACTCATACACTCTAACCACTCAAGAGCAATTCATCATAGGAAATGTCGTCCAAAGTCCAAGGCAATTAAGGGTTCTATACAAGGGATTAATATTAACAAAAACAACTATTGTGCGTCCTCTCAGTGGAAGGTTGTAGAAATATCTGGAGGCACGAGGTTATCCAACGCGCGTTTCGGTGTCTAAACCAATGTGGGTCACACCTTCATCAGGGCGACCAGATCAAAAGTGGGACACAAGGAAAGAACCACCTTAATGCGGGGCATCCAGGTACATAGACTTGGATAGGGAAGGTTAGGTTGAGACCAGCTCAACCCAAAGGATCCATATGAAAATAGAGATAAGATGGACAAATAGGCTCCTTAGGTTCCAATATTTAGCAGGTTAAAAGATATACTGCAATTACAGTCCAGTTTCCGTGGGTCTAAACTAAAGTTTAGTTTTCGGGAGCTCACTGCCCCGCCGGTCGTTGGAGGACGTTCATCACCGTGCTCGCCATTCTAAGACGAGATGAGAATGGACTGATTTAATTTGCGCCTGTGAGCGCCCCGACCCACGGAAACTGGACTGCAATTGCAGTATATCTTTTAACCTGCTAAATATTGGAACCTAAGGAGCCTATTCGTCCATCTTATCTCTATTTTCATATGGATCCTTTGGGTTGAGCTGGTCTCAACCTAACCTTCCCTATCCAAGTCTATGTACCTGGATGCCCCGCATTAAGGTGGTTCTTTCCTTGTGTTCCACTTTTGATCCGGTCGCCTTGATGAAGGTGTGACCCACATTGGGTTAGACGCCGAAACGCGCGTTTGCGCTGGATAACCTTGTGCCTCCAGATATTTCTACAACCTTCCACTGAGAGGACGCACAATAGTTGTTTTTGTTAATATTAATCCCTTGTATAGAACCATTAATTACTTTGGACGACATTTCCTATGATGAATTGCTCTTGAGTGGTTAGAGTGTATGAGTATGTGTGTATTTGCGGATGTGAGTGTTTTTTGAGTATATGAGTGTGGGACTCTATTTATCTGTTTTGTTTGCACTAATAAAATTATGTCTTATGTTATTGTTCTGCAAAGTTTGACAAAATGTTGTAAAAACCAAAAATAACAAAATAAAAAATATATCTATTTTGTCATATATATAAAAGAAATCTTCTCTATTTTTTTCGGGGAAATCTGTTTTTGTTAGCCCAGCGAGGTACCTATTTTGTAGTGACCCTGACGGGCACTCCCCATATTATCGCTAGACAGGTTGGGTTCTTTGATTGTTATTGATCCTTGTTCCCCTGTCCGACCTGTCTATTATTCGCCTCCAGGGGCCCCTTTGTCTCAGTGGTTATCCAGTCAGGAACTGTGTCAGGCCAGAGCCTCCCTGCCGCCCCGACACAGAGCCGGAGGGGGCCCCCTGGAGCTCGCCCTCCCTCTGCACTGCAGGGGCAGCGGGGAGCTATTGAAACCTAAAAAACAACTGACAGAGAGACAAACAAGAGGAAATGAATCAGACGCAACAATAAGCGAATCAGATGCAACAATAAGCGATGCAGAATTGAGTGAAGGGGAAAACACAACAATAACAACCAAAAAAACATCTTTTTCAGAGTAAATGAGACTATTATATATAGACCAAAGACCTGGGAATACAAGAGGAAGGGGGAAAGGGCAAGCACAAAAACGAGGACATGGACGAGGAAAAACAACCAAACAACTGTTGGAAATGGCCCTTTTTGCAGGGTTATCCCCAAACATTTTGCTTCTTCCTCCTATTTTTTTCCTGACCTGTGTTTGTTGGCTATAGGACTCTGGGCACTTTACCACTGCTGATCAGTGCTAAAGTGCATATGCTCTCTGTGTAAATTGTTATTGTAATTGGTTATCCATGATTGGCGTATTTGATTTACCAGTAGGTCCCTAGTAGAGTGCACTGAGCGTGCCAGGGCTGGTAAATCAAATGCTACTAGTGGGCCTGCAGCACTGATTGTGCCACCCACATGAGTAGCCCTGAAAAGATGTCTCAGGCTTGCCACCGTGGTGCCTATGCGCAGTTTGTTAACTGCCATGTCGACTTGGCAAGTGCACCCACTTGCCAGGCCCTACCCTTCCCTTCTCTTACACATTGGACACCCCTATGGTAGGCCCAAGGTACCCCCCTGGGCAGGGTGCAGTGTATGTGAAAGGTAGGACATGCACTGGTGTGTGTAACATGTCCGGATAGTAAAATACTGCCAATTTCGTTTTTCACCATTGAAAGGCTATCTTGCCCCATAGGACAGAATGGGGAATGCTTTGCAACATTTTACAAGCATATCTTCCCATAGGGATAAGACCGAAAAATGGAGTTTGGTATCCCTGAACTCAGGATTTAATAACACATCTTTTAGTAAAGAGGGTTTTTAAATTGTGTGTTTGAAAATGCCACTTTTGAGAAAGTGGCTATTTTCTTGTTCATTCCTATTTATCAAAAAGAGAGGGGGGGACGGTGGGAGCTGATTGTTAGGTCCAGTGACCCTTGCTCCCGATTGGTAACTGGTATATAAAGGGGGTCACTGTTCCTTAAGAGGAGAGTTCAAAGTGGAGAAAGAAAAAGGAAAAGGTGTCCTGTGCTACTCTATGTGTGGCGACAGTGTGTCCTCATCATGATGCCCTCAGACACCCGAAGGATGTCATGCTTCATCATTGGGCTTTTTGCTCCTCGTCGGGCCGGCGCTGCAATGCCCTACGGGTCCCCCGAAGGGTCTCTTTTTCGGAAGATCTTTTGATGAAACAAGCCGTTAGGTGCATGCGTGTGAGTGGAAGTGAGGTCTCAACTAGTGTGTTAAAAAATGACTGGAGGGAGAGTGGCTATTATTTATTAAAGTGGTCCCTCTGTCATTAGTAAAAGGTGTGTGGTGCTGCTAGTGGGATATTATGTCCCTCAGTAGCTAGATATGAGTCCTTAGTGGGTGTCTCTAGTGGTCAACATGTTTCGCGCTATCTGTGGCCTCTGGAGGAGATCCAAAGCGCTTCTTCAGGACCAAGGTGAGTTTAAATAAAGTATCACTAGCGGCCTAAATTTTTCAGTGCCGCCAGGTTGATGGAAACGAGTAGCGTCTCTGAAAAGAGAAAGGGGTAGGACACAATATGGGTATAGCTCTGTCAAAAATGTGTATAGTCCAGGTCTGCCATTGGGGGGGCCTGGTGCATATTACCATTAGCGTGAGACTTATCGCTATAGGTCAGCATGGGTGTATGAATATCTATATTGTGTTAATATTTACAATGATGTAAAAAAATAGAAAAGATAATAAGTAAATGAATACAAAGAAAGAAAGGACATAATCAACATGTAGAACATCGAGGATGAGTTTGTCGCTCTTTGGTCACAAGTATCATGCAGTGCTGTATCCAGTAGTAATTGGTCTATACACGACTTATACCGAGTGGATAATCGGTGAAAAGTTGTCTTGGTAAGGAGTTTGAAAAAATGTAGTTAAAGGTTAAAAAGTAGAAACTATGAATATCACTAGAAGGGCCCCACCATTGATGGCAAACCTAAGGACACTGTTCCTGTTCATAATAAATGAAGAACATAATCCTCACCTATTGTTTCTATAATTATGGCCTAATGAGATCAGTGAGGGCCGATGGGAACTGTAAAAGAACAGGGAAGGAAGCATTGTTTACAAATTCCATTCATTGTAAAAATAACGTTATCAATGTTCACAAACAGAAAAGGAAAATCACACAGTGGTCCTCATTTGTGATTTTTATCCTGCAAACTAAGAAAAAAATAGGAAAATTCTTTGGGTTCTCATATTGTATTGATGTCATAGATCGAGAGATTCACAAATTGTGCATGTCACATTCGGGCACTTAGTTTGCAGGATAAAAATCACAAATGAGGACCACTGTGTGATTTTCCTTTTCTGTTTGTGAACATTGATAACGTGATTTTTACAATGAATGGAATTTGTAAACAATGCTTCCTTCCCTGTTCTTTTACAGTTCCCATCGGCCCTCACTGATCTCATGAGGCCATAATTATAGAAACAAGGGTGAGGATTATGTTTTCATTTATTATGAACAGGAACAGTGTCCTTAGGTTTGCCATCAATGGTGGGGCCCTTCTAGTGATATTCATAGTTTCTACTTTTTTAACCTTTAACTACATTTTTTCAAACTCCTTACCAAGACAACTTTTCACCGATTATCCACTCGGTATAAGTCGTGTATAGACCAATTACTACTGGATACAGCACTGCATGATACTTGTGACCAAAGAGCGACAAACTCATCCTCGATGTTCTACATGTTGATTATGTCCTTTCTTTCTTTGTATTCATTTACTTATTATCTTTTCTATTTTTTTACATCATTGTAAATATTAACACAATATAGATATTCATACACCCATGCTGACCTATAGCGTTAAGTCTCACGCTAATGGTAATATGAACCAGGCCCCCCCAATGGCAGACCTGGACTATACACATTTTTGACATTAGAGCTATACCCATATTGTGTCCTACCCCTTCTCTTTCAGAGACGCTACTCCTTTCCATCAACCTGGCGGCACTGAAAATTTAGGCCGCTAGTGATACTTTATTTAAACTCACCTTGGTCCTGAAGAAGCGCTTTGGATCTCCTCCAGAGGCCACAGATAGCGCGAAACATGTCGACCACTAGAGACACCCACTAAGGACTCATATCTAGCTACTGAGGGACATAATATCCCACTAGCAGCACCACACACCTTTACTAATGACAGAGGGACCACTTTAATAAATAATAGCCACTCTCCCTCCAGTCATTTTTAACACACTAGTTGAGACCTCACTTCCACTCACACGCACGCACCTAACGGCTTGTTTCATCAAAAGATCTCCGAAAAGAGACCCTTCGGGGGACCCGTAGGGCATTGCAGCGCCGGCCCGACGAGGAGCAAAAAGCCCAATGATGAAGCATGACATCCTTCGGGGTGTGTGAGGGCATCATGATGAGGACACACTGTCCCCACACATAGAGTAGCACAGGACACCTTTTCCTTTTTCTTTCTCCACTTTGAACTCTCCTCTTAAGGAACAGTGACCCCCCTTTATATACCTATTTTCTTGTTCATCCATCCTGTGCACCACTGCCTGTTTGTGGATTGACTGTCTGGCTTTGGAGTGACAGGGGCTGGGGAGGTGCAGTGCCTCCAGGAGTCTGGATGAGTCAGCACTAGGCTGAATAGGCCTGAACTGCATTTGGAGTGGTGGGAGGAGTAGCACCTGTACCTGAATAGGGCTGTGCCTGCCTTCCACAATGCTGGCTCCACCCCCCTGTGGTGTGTCTGGAGCCAAGACTCACACTGACAATGGATGTTGTTGTGCACTTGCAGAGTGCCCCCCAGAACTGGTTTGAACTGGGCTCAGAGCCCCTTGCACAAAGAGAACAAAGACATTTTGGGGTATAAGTATCAGACCCAAAACCCCAGACTTTAGATCATTCCTGAAATTCAAGAGGAACCTATGCCAAGGAGAAGAGCTGGAGAGACTGAGGAGAAGTACTGCCCTTGCTGTGTGTCTGGGGTTGGCCTGCAGTTGCTGTTTCTGCCAAGGAAAGGAGAAGGATTTTGCTGTGTGCTGTGTCCCCTGCTTGAAGGAGATCTCCAAGGGCCTGAAGTGTTCTGGCCTCCTGTTCTGAAGTCTCAGGGACACAAAGACTTCACCCCCGGCTCCCCTGAACTCTGCTGCTGTGAGTTCTAGCCTGCCAAGAGGTGCCTGTGCCAGTTTTGGCCCTCTAGAGGTTGTTGCTGCTGTTTGGGAGCTGGAAGAAAGAAGAAACGGGAAGAACTGCTAAAATCGACGCATCGCTCTTCATGCGGCTGTTTTCCCGACGCATTTTCACGGCACGAGAAGAATTTCCACGCCTCACCGCGCTGCTCGCCGCTGCAAGAATTGACGCATTGAGGGATCGCAGCTGAAGAGGACCGAAGCAGCGCCGCTCAAAGCCGCCGCATCGATCGCCGACGCATCCCGGATTTCCACGCATCGTACCTGTGCGGCAAGTTTTGTCGTTTTGGTCTTGTTTAGTTTAGATAAAGGTATTTTATTTTTATAAACTGGTGTGGTGTCCATTTGTGGTGTTTTCACTGTGTTACTGTGTGTGTTGGTACAAATACTTTACACATTGCCTTTGGGATAAGCCTGTCTGCTCGTGCCAAGCTACCAAGGGGGTGAGCAGGGGTTATCTAAAGTGTGTACCCCCCTTACCCTGACTAGAAGCAAGGGTCCCTATTTGGACAAAGGTACCTGCCTCTGCCAACTAGAGACCCCCATTTCTAACAATGACCAAATGAAGAAAAACAAGGAGAAGCCTCAGGAAGTATGAACCAATATCCTCTACGCAGCAAACAGAGGAAATAGGCGAAAAACAAAAATCAGGAATGATGAACAATCTAATCATAAATCTATCCAAATATTCCTCAACGAAAGATCAACATAAAGTTCTCAACAAGGGACTGACCTTCTGCCCCAAGAAACATCATGATTTTGTGGAAACAAAAATAGACACATACAAATTCATTCGAAAATTAAAATTGGCCAAATTTTACGAAAACACCAAATGGCACCTATCTCAAACACCGAGGAAGTAACTAAAACAACGAGTATATCAATTTCTGAGGCGTCTGACACGAAAACAATGTATGACTTAGCTCATAACTTACAGGATAGTGACACTCCTGAATCAGATTTCTTGTTAGAATTGGAACTCAATACCACCAGCAAGGAAAAAACACCCTTTAAACCTAAATCCAAATTTGGCCCAATGCTGACCCCGGGTAATAAAATTGATATATACTATGATTTGGTAACATTGGACTTGGATAATCTAAAGAATAAAACACACACAAAAAGAGAAGAGAATTTGACCAAAGCGGAAAGAACTGCTCTACAGGAATTGATGAATAATCAAGACATTGAAATCAAACCAGCAGATAAGGGTGGCAATATTGTGCTAATGGATAAAATACAGTACAAGAAAGAAGCACTGCGACAACTCAATGTGCCAGAAAATTATAAGGAATTGAAACAAGACCCCACCAATGATTTAACAATAAATTTACATACAAAAATAGGCGAATGGTTCGACAAAGGTCTACTAAACAACGAGGAGGTTAAATTCCTGAAGAAAGACAATCCTACAGTCCCCACTATATACTTTCTCCCAAAAGTACACAAAACACTTGTGAATCCATGGGTAGACCAATAATCTCAAGTTGTGACAGCCTATATGAATCAATATCGGAATATGTTGACCACTTCCTGGCACCCATAGTAACTACACTAAAGTCGTATATACGAGACACAGGTGACTTTCTGAGAATTTTGGACAACACACAATGGCAGAAAGGATATCTTCTCACCACCATTGATGTGGGACTCAATGCACTTGAGTACTACCTTAGTCAAAGAGACATTAAATACCTGGAACACTCCAAAATGATCAAAGACATGGCGGAATTATGTCTGAAAAACAATATCTTCCTATTTGACCAACAATTGTATTGCCAAATGCACGGGACCGCAATGGGAGTTTCCTTTTCCCCAAGCTACGCAAATCTCACCATGGGATGGTGGGAAAAGATGGTGGCTTGGGGAGAAGATCAATACACAGAAAAATCATGCTATGGCTTAGGTTTATTGATGACCTATTTATCATCTGGAACGGAACAACTGAGGAATTCACACAATATGTGAATGTACTAAACGACAATGCAACAGGTCTGCAATTCACACACAACATGAGCACCACAACAATACAATTTTTGGATATACAGGTGTATGTGGACCAAGGCGTAATCAAAACAACAACTTATCGTAAACCCACTGCGACAAACAGCATTTTACACTGATCCAGCTTTCATCCCAGATCTTTAATCAAAAGCATACCATATGGTGAATTCCTCAGAATGAAACAAAATTGCTCAGATGAGAAAACACTAAAAATTAAAACAGAAGAAACAGCACGAAAGTTCATGGAAAGAGGATATAAACCAACATACATCATGGCAGGGATAAGGAAAGCTGAGAAAGTACCTCGAGTACAAACACTCCGAACAAAACAAGAGTCAAGCAATGAAACCCAGGGGAAGAAAAACCCAGACATCAGATTAATCTTAACTTACAACAAAGAAAATCATGAAATTGTTAAATTCATGAATAAACTTTGGAATGTACTCTTGAAAGACCACGACATGGGAAAAATCTTGGGCAATCAACCAAACATAACATACAGGAGAGCACCATCAATCAAAGACAAATTGGTAAACAGCCATTTCACAAGACCACAAACAAAGTCTTGGTTAATGGAATTCCAAAGAGGATTCAGCAAATGCGACAAATGCAAAGCATGTCGCATTGGAAAGAACTTTGAAAGAAAATGTCGATTCCAAAGGCAAAATCCTGTATATCAATCAAAAGATCAATTGTGAAAGCACCTATGTCGTATACATGTTGGAGTGCAATTGCGGTCAAAGATACATTGGCAGCACGGTGTGCCAATTGAAGAAGAGAATCCTTGAACATATCCGCGCAATACAAAATGATGGCAATAACTATGCCATGATGAAACATATGCATACACATATGGACCACAATTGGCTACAAATGAAATATTGGGGTCTAGCAACAATCCCCGTCAGTGAGAGAGGCGGGGATAGAACAACTAAACTGCGACACCTTGAGTCCAGACTAATAATCAGATTACGTACAAATCAACCATATGGCCTGAACGGGGACGAAGAACTCCATCTTCATCTATAATTGGTTGAATGCACATATTAAAGCAGTACAACATATTAAAGTAGTACAATCGAGACAATGCATCCACCCACACAAAATGAATAAAACATCACTCAGAAATAAATCAGAAGCCATTACAAAAACAACTCTGGCTCGAAAAGAACAAAAATATCAACACAAATAAAAACCGTGAATGTCACCTGCAGTCCATACAAGTAGAGATCATCCTCAAACCACAATAAACCACATGTGGCACTTAGCCAGACGTGTTAAACCCATGTGAAACCAATGTGAAGAAAACGTGGACACCAATAAATCCACGAGTGGTTCAAAAATGAGGAACTCTCTACAGAAGATCATATACATCATTATGATACTTAAATAAATGAACAGTGTAAATATGTAAATATGTACTAACAGTGAGTGTCACCTGCAGTCCATGCGAGTAGAGATCATCCTTAAACCACATTAAACTACATATGGCACTTAGCCAGACGTGTAAAACCAATGTGGAGAAAAGGTGGACACCAACAAATCCATGAGTGGTTCAGCAATAAGGAACTCTCTACGAAAGATCAATTATATCATTATGATACTTGAATAATGAACAGTGTAAACATGTACATAGATATTTACTTTGTAAAAGATGAGACACTCTTTCGTTTAAGAAGAACAATTAAAAAAACAATAAAACTGCAAATCCCATAATGCCTCATCATGGGCAACATGGGACTTTTGTATAAATAGACATGAAAGATGGACTACCAGTAACCGTGATCAAGACCAATCTGGTTGAAACATGTTGGTTTGTAACTGGTGATGGTGATGACTAACAATATATGAATTAAATAAGCCCTTAAACTAAACTCCTGGAGTGTGAGTCAAAATTCTTTGGTGGAAATAATACTGGCAGAATTCGATTCCTTTCTGCAGACCAGCACTGGTCGCGAGCGCGCTGTGAGAGGAATCATTTGTTGCCACATATATATATATATATTATCTACTGGCGGTCGCCAGTAGATAGTTATAGTTAGGACCTATTATCCATAGGAAATCCGCAACATTCTATTCCCAATAAGTTTGGCGTCGTTTGACGAATCATCGTGAAATTTTCAAAACTAGTGGGGCGCTCCGGTCCGCTCCTGTCTTGAAAGTTTCGGGGTGATTCATCAAGCTGGGGCCGAGAAAAAGGGGGTCCCAAAACGTGTTTTCTCCATGTTAATTCCCATAGGAAATTTTAGCCACGGCTACAGCTCGAACTGTTGAACGGAATTACACCAAATTTTGCAAAAAGGTAGCGCTTGGTTCAGAAAGCGACCTTTTTTTAAATGGTGTAAATCCGTTCAGTAGTTATGGAGAAATTAAAAAATAAGAGTGAAAAATCAATTTCCCATAGGAAACTTTATGCAAGGCTACAGCAAAACTGCTGAACGGAATTACACCAAATTTGGCAAAAGGTAGTGCTTGGTTCAGAAAGCACCCTTTTAAAAATGGTGTAAATCCGTTCAGTAGTTGCTGAGAAAATCCAAAATAAAAGTTTCGATATCTATGGCCGCGGTGGATCCGCGCACCCTCCCGACCACGAGCTGCATGCTAATTGGCTGTCAACACTCCAAACCAGGAAGTGTTGGCAGCCATCTTGTCCTCGGTAGAACCGAGGGACAAGAAAAGACAAAAACAAGGGCGCAAAAAGGGGGCAGGGTAGAAACACCCTGACCCCCTAGGCCTGCTCAGGGGGTCCTACAAGGACCCCCAGGGCCCCAAAAAAAATAAATATATTTTTTAAAAATTGGCAAAAAACGCGCTGGGTGCGCGGATCCTGCCGATAAAAAAAAAAATCGAAGCGCGGTCTCCCGCGCTTTGATGCTAATTTGCCCCCGGGTGGGCCAAGTCCCGGGGGCATGCGGGGGTTGGTTTTAAGTTTATGTGGGGGCCTCTAAGGCCCCCAAGCCCCGGGGACCGCCACCCCCCGGGGCTTTAAACAAAAATGGTGCGGGAGGGCTCTCCGCCCTCTTGCAGCCCCGGGGACCGCCACCTCCCCGGGGCACTAAGAAAATACATGTGGGGGTCCGTTTCGGACCCCCGAAGCCCCGGGGACCACCACCTCCCCGGGGCTATGCAGAAGTGGGGAGGGGAGCCGCGCGGCCCCCCTCCTGGAGCCTGTGATGGCCCTGGGGACCGCCACCCCCCAGGGCCGGCTCCTGCAGTGTCCCTGGGTGCCTACCCCCGGGACACTGCTGTTTGCAATGGCAGGATGAGAGCCTCGCGGCTCCCGTCCTGCCATTGCAAACTTGCTTTGCTTCATTGAAGCGAGAGAAGGGAAACCTGCTCTCGCTTCAATGAAGCAAAGCAGAATTGCTTTTCCACATGGGGAGCTGCATGTCAGCAGCTCCCCATGTGGAAAAGCAATGCTGGCTCCCGCAGGACGCACGGGAGCCGGCGGGACTGTGCGGGGATTGGGGACCCCACCACGGTCCCCAACGTGTGGCCAGGCCCCGGGGGATGGGGTCCCCGGGGCCATTAGTGGCCCCCCTCCCAAAAAAAGGATTTTTTTTTTTTTTTTTAAAGGACGCAAAGGCCGGCCCCGGGGATGGGGTCCCGGGGCCTTAATGGCCTGAGGAGGGGGCTACGCAGCCCCCTCCAAATATTTAATTATTAAAAAAAGAGGGCATGCCCGGGGGATGGGGTCCCCGGGGCCAATAGAGGCCCAGGGAAGGGGGCCACGAGGCCCCCTTCCCGTTTTTATTTAAAAAAAAAAGAAAATCCTCAGGCCCCGGGGATGGGGTCCCCGGGGCCAAAAGTGGCCGAGGGAAGGGGGCCACGCAGCCCCCCTCCCATACAAAAAAAAAAGACCGGCATCGTGCCAGGGGCTGCGTTGCAGAGAGGTGTACAGAGGCCACGCCCTTTTACACCTCTCTGCAACGCAGCTCTGTGGCGCTTACTGGAGGTACCTGGTGGGATAGTTGGACCCCAGGGACCCTCAGGATTCAAGGGGACTTAATCCCCCAACTTAAAACGCGCCACGGGGCGCGTTTGTACAGTGGTGAAGGGAGGGGGCGGGCTAAAGGTGACATGTGTGCAAACAGGCCCCGTGGCGCGTTTTAAGATGGGGAATTAAATCCCTTTCAATCCTGAGGGTCCCTGGGGCTAACTAGCCCACCAGGTACGTCCAGAAAGCGCCACAGAGCTGCGTTGCAGAGAGGTGTAAAAGGGGCGTGACCTCTGAACACCTCTCTGCAACGCAGCTCTCTGGCGCATACTGGAGGTATCTGGTGGGCTAGTTGGCCCCTAGGGACCCTCGGGATGGGGAGGAATTAATTCTCCAACTTAACACGCACCACAGGGCGTGTTTGCAGACATGTCACCTCAGGCCCCACCCCTTCCTTCACCATTGTGCAAATATTCCTCTAAAATCAGCCGAACTACGAATTCCAATTTACTCACCTGTTATCAGGAGAGACCTCAGTGCTGCATCTTTGAGCCCAGTACTGATCCTGAAAAGTAATTTTAACCGTACTTACCAGTAACTTGAATTTCCTTCCATAGGCTAACATTGACTGGTTTCACTTGGAAATTCTTCTAAGTGTGGAGTTTTGGAACTTTATAATATTCCTCTAAAATCAGCCGAACTACGAATTCCAATTTACTCACCTGTTATCAGGAGAGACCTCAGTGCTGCATCTTAGAGCCCAGTACTGATCCTGAAAAGTAATTTTAACCGTACTTACCAGTAACTTGAATTTCCTTCCATAGGCTAACATTGACTGGTTTCACTTGGAAATTCTTCTAAGTGTGGAGTTTTGGAACTTTATAATATTCCTCTAAAATCAGCCGAACTACGAATTCCGATTTACTCACCTGTTATCAGGAAAGAACCTAGTGCTGCATCTTTTAGCCCAGCACTGACCCTGAAAAGTAATTCTAACCGTACTTACCAGTAACTTGTATTTCCTTCCATAGGAATCCATTGTCTGGTTTTCAGCAGAAAAGTTTCAAAGTGTCGATTTTCACAAACTACAAATATTCCTTAAAAATCGCCTGTATGACTTAAACGCATTCTTTCAACTGCTTACAGGAGATGCACCAGTGCTGGATCCAGGATCCACCACTGAGTAAGAAAAAGTAACGATAACACTACTTACCTGCTAAGTGAATTTCCTCCCATAGGATAACATTGGTGATTCTATGTGAAAAAGTTTCTAAGTGTCAACTTTTAAAATACAATAATATTCCTTAAAAATCACTACTGTAACCAAAACGCTTTTACTCAACTGTTTACAGGAGATGTCCCAGGACTGAATCTAGGATCCAGTCCTGTGGTTAGAAAAGTAATCCATAAAGTAACTAATTGCATTTAACTAGAAATTCACATTGAGCTCAATGTTGCATTGTGTTTGAAATTGTGTTGCCCATTGCAACAACTGTAACTACTGTACTTAAAAGTCTATTGCCTATTTGCAAAGTATTTAAACTAAAGTAATTCATTCTGAGAAAGTATATTTTGTAATGTAATGTATAATGTAATTACAATGTAATTTAAAAAATAAAATATCTAAAAATAAATAGTTTAAAAAAATGTAGTAAATCAGTATCAAAAAAATAAATATAACAATTAATACATTTAAAAATTGTCATTTACAAAACCTTTGAAATTCACTGAAAAAAACCATAGGTTTCAGACATGTTATAGTTAGGAATTAGCATTTAAAAAACCTTTGAAATTCACTGAAAAAACCATAGGTTTCAGGCACGTTATAGTTAGAAATTAGCATTTAAAAACCTTTGAAATTCACTGAAAAACCATAGGTTTTAATGACAGTTATAGTTAGTTAGACATTGCACTCGTACAAAACCCGTGAAATTCCCCGTTATAGTTAGTTCAGCTAACTATAACTCGCGCCCCGCAATGCACTACCGATGACGTCACATATTACATCACTCATGACATGGTCAGTGACATCACTGATGACATCTCAAATGACATCACTGATGACATCACTGATGACATCATCCATGTGATAATTTCATGCATCTTCTCACACCCTAATATAACTTTTGATACACCCACTCTAAATTACAGACTGCCATTCTCAAAACCATAGACACTCCAACACCAATAACTACATACCCACTCACTGATTCTTAGGTCTACACACACATCCACTCACTCACTTGTACAGTCACTCATACTTACGGTCACTCAGTACAGGACTATCATATGCACTCATACACCTACATAGACACTCACACACCGCCACTCATCCATAGAGGTACTCACACACCTAGTCAGTCATGCAAATAATTAATCACACTGCCATTTACTCACCTATACAGTTATACACACACCAGCTCACTTACTCATACAAATACTAGCACATTCTTACGCTCTTAT
This sequence comes from Calotriton arnoldi, assembly GCA_963921515.1. Lineage (NCBI taxonomy): Eukaryota > Metazoa > Chordata > Amphibia > Caudata > Salamandridae > Calotriton > Calotriton arnoldi. Next base: position 817,647 of record CAWUFW010000798.1, on the reverse strand, counting down.
ACATTCACTAATACAAGTACACACTCATCCATACAGCCACTCTCACAATCACACACTCTCACTTATACCCATTTATATACTCCAACACACATATATACTGCCTTTCACATATGTAGTTACTCACACATGTACCACTGAGATATACATTCACTCACTAACACACCCATACACACACTCACCCACCCATACAGTCCATCACAGATGCACTCTTGAAACCATGCACCCAGTGAATCACCCACTCACACATCTATGCACAGAGTCGCACACACCCCACCCACACAAACACTCAGGCACCCATACAGATACTCAGACAACCAATCAATAACTCATATAGACATTCATGTAGCTATTCACAAACCCATGCAGCCACTTACACAGCAACAGACAGACGGATACAGACATTCACACAGTTTAGTCACTAACCCATGCATTCAGTAAGATACGTTTAATCACTCACTTATAGAGTTAGTCACGCACCTAGTAAATAATCCATTCAGACACTTATACACCCACTCATTCTTCAATACGCCTTTCCCTATATATATTAAACATATTTAAACTTTACAGAAACACACAGTCACTGGATGATGTCATCAGTGATGTCATTTGAGATGTCATCAGTGATGTCATCAGTGATGTCACTGACCATGTCATGAGTGATGTAATATGTGACGTCATCAGCAGTGCATTGCGGGCGCGAGTTATAGTTAGCTGAACTAACTATAACGGGGGAATTTCACGGGTTTTGTACGAGTGCAATGTCCAACTAACTATAACTGTCCCTAAAACCTATGGTTTTTTCAGTGAATTTCTAAGGTTTTTTAAATGCTAATTTTTAACTATAACGTGCCTGAAACCTATGGTTTTTTCAGTGAATTTCAAAGGTTTTTTAAATGCTAATTTCTAACTATAACGTGCCTGAAACCTATGGTTTTTTCAGTGAATATATATATATATACATATATATATATGTGTGTGTCTCTACCTACCATCCGCTATTTGCGCTAATGTTATCAAGTATACAAATCCAGTAGCTGCTTGCTATCCTGATTCAAGTATGTGAATCTCTGAAATATCCAATACTGGAGAAGATAATGAGTTACTTACCTGTAACTGCAGTTCACCAGTATTGGTATCTTTCATAGATTCACATGTGACTCACCCTCCTCACCAGAGAGGCTCCCCTTAAAGATTGTGATTTATTTCCCCGCTTGTGCTTTGAAAATCTGAGGGGTTCAATTTCTCTTGGGAGTATTCTAGATTGTGCTATTGTCTGATAGGCTGAAGTGCTGTACTTCTTTTACAAGGACATAGATAGGCTATTAAAGTGATTGTTTGTTGCCATTATAGCCTATGATAATGATAGATACTGCTTTATTATGGTAACGTGGGACTCCCACTTTGACGACGGGGAATGTTTCAAGCATGTGAATCTATGAAAGATACCAATACTGGAGAACTACAGTTACAGGTAAGTAACTTATTTTCTTAGTTGTGATGGTACTGTCATATTTTATTTTTACAAGTCAAGCACTAGTTTAGATCCTAACTTGGAAATGCTAAATATTTGCTGAAAACAGATTTTCACCCATTTTCATTTGTGTGCTACATAGTTTTATCAGTAAACTGCATGTCAGGGCGAATTAATTTTGTGACCATTTCAATAGAAAATGTGCTGTGTGTAAATAACAGTGTGCTATCACACCATGCTTTAGTAATATATTTGTGACAGGGTGCTCCAGAATGCACGACTACCTACATACCACACCCTTACCACTCTCCTGCTGGGAGTAGCTCCTTTGCTATACTTGCTCTTTGTGTGGCACTTGGATTTTTCACAATCCCTTTGACGTCAGTGATATAACATTGATGGCTGTACCTCCACTCCAAAAACTTTCTCCAGCACCTCCCCCTCCAACTTCCTGGAGTAAGAAGTGTTACTTAATTGCCGGATGGTATCTATGGCATAATCCACATTATCAGTACCACATCCTCTTCGTTTTTATGAGCTATATAATTTTAATATAATTATAGTCATATGTTTCTAACGAATTGTAAAACCACTAACTTGGTGCGAGGGTAGGGTTGTTACATTTAGTGGTCATGAAACAAAGTCCCAAAAATCCTCACCTTCCTCTTACAATAAGAAGTGATTGGCCAGGTTAAAGATATATAAAGTCAAGTCCTATACGACGACCTGTATGAGGACCAAATGTATAGTCAGCGGGGGTACTCAATTTTCCCTGGGATATAATTCTGCCTGTATCTGGCCTTATTGCTCTAGGCCTTTGTTTATATATTTTTTTAAAAAGGAGGATGTTGATTAGGCTCTCCTTTCATATCGGAGTTGTTAGCCTCCACTGAAGTACTGGGAATGGAATCAATGGAATCTAAAAAGCTCCAATGTGGAACATACGTGGATCAAGGTAACCTTTTGTCTCAGTCTTGACAGTCTGCTCGGAAATACCTATTTCATATTTTTTTTATTCATTTAACCATTTCATGGTCCCAACTAAATTCTTTATGCTCTCTACAACTACACTTTCACTGGGTTTTCCCCACATGCTGACAAAGATGCCACAAAATAGCTATGACTGCTGAAATGCATTGATTCCCTCTTTGCATAACACTGAATATCTGAAAAGAAGTCAAAACCTTTACACACAGTATGCATGTTTCCTAGGACAAGAATATGTGTCGAGACATATCCGTCACACAGAATTAGAGGCACTGGTCTTTTATTGTGCTCACAACGGTCTATTCCTGCTATGTAAAATATGTAAAATTGATTGTGAAGCTCTGCACCTATAAACAAGCATTGGCATAGCCAACAGGTCTCGCTTTTGGGCCCTTTTAAGTGTTTAGGCAGAGCTATTGACTTTGCCAATGTGTTTGATTGCTGCAAAAGTAAAGAAATAGAAAAAAACATCTATTTCTTTACTTTTGCAGCAATCGCGGCACCGAGCGCTTTACTTTTAACATGGTTAAAGGTAAGCGCCGGTGCATGATATAGCAAAAGTAAAGAAATAGATGTTTTTTTCTTTTCTTTACTTTTGCAGCAATCGCGGCACCGGCGCTTTACCTAAACCATGTTAAAAGTAAAGCGGGTGCCGTGATTGAGCAAAAGTAAAGAAATAGAAAAAACATCTATTTCTTTACTTTTGCTATAATCGCTGCACCGGCGCTTTACTTTTAACATGGTTCCAGCGGGAGGAGCTGGACGTGCTCTGTGGTGGGGGAGGGGGAGGGGCGTGCGTTGAGGCATGGGAGAGCAAGACAAATGCCAGATGGCGGCTGCGCGCGTGCAAGCGCGCGTAACCGCACGCTGGTGGCCGGAAAAAGCCTCTTTGATAGCACTTTCAAAAGCCCCTTACTAAATGTCTCGCAGAGCAGCGCATGAGCGCTGGCTCAGCGAGACCTAAAAAGGGAACACAATAAGGTACACGTTTTGAATAAAGAATTTCAGAAGGACCTTTGAAGCATAGTTTGTTGTATTTGTATTGTATTTATTTTAAACACTGAAGTTACCTAGGTAATCAAATGAGTTGCATTATGTTTGCGAATTTGTATTTGGTTCTTCAGAATTGTCTGTAAATCATATGACTTTTTAACCAATATACGCCCTATGTGTTCCCTATTTTGCAAAACCTTTTTTGTGGGAAGGCATTCTATGTTAGTCCGGTCTAATGTGAGTCTCAGATAGTACTAATCACGGTGTGAACTTTTTCCGAGGTTAGAGTTACGAGATAAAATTTCTTACGTTGTCGTCATTCAGTCAAATGTTGTGTGAAGACATTTCCTTAGTGTCCTCATAATGCTAAGTAGACATTTTGAAACCAGGAAAATACCTTTTGTTTCCATAATGTTGGCAAGTATGCACATCCTGTGTAGGATGCCATGTGCCACCTAAGTGAGTGTTCACCACATATATGCGCATCACAAACACAGAGTGTAGCCATTGCAACATATGCAAGCATTGGCAAAGCAAATAGGTCTCGCCTATGCAAGAACTATTGGCTTTGCCAATGTGATTTAGCCATGCTTTACACCAGCGTGGATGCTGTTTAGCATGGACAAAAGATAGTGGCGAAGGGGAGAGTTGCGTAGAGTGGACTGCTGTAGATTGGAAGGGGTAGAGTGGAGTGGAGTGAAGGGGAGTGTTGTAGAGTGGCGTGGAGAGGAGTGTCAAAGAGTGACAGAGTGGCGTGGAGAGTCATGGAGTAGAGTGGAGTGTCGAGAATGGAGTATCATGGAGTGGCACAGTGTAGAGTGAAGTCAAGTGCCGTTGAGTGGAGTAAAGTGTCACAGAGTAGAGTAGAGTGGCGTACAGCGGAGTGGCATACAGTGTTGTGGAGTGGCGTGGAAGGGCATAGAGTGGAGGATCATAGAGTGCAACAGAATGCCGCCGAGTGGGGTGTCATAAAGGGGCGTATAGTGGAGGAGCATATAGTGTTGTGGCAAAGAGCAGAGTGGTGTAGAGTAGAGTGGAGGGGCATAGAGTGGAGGAGCTTAGAGTAGAGGACGTAGGGTGGAGGGGCATAGAGTGAACTAAAGTGTCATAGAGTAGAGTGGCATAGTGTAGAGCAAAGTGTCATAGACTGAAAAAGAGTGGAGTGGCATAGACTGGCATAAGAGTGGAGTAGAGTTATAAATTGGAGTGGCATAGAGTGGAGTGGAGTAGCATGGCATAGAATAGACTGTCGTAGAGTGGAATAGCCTAGAGTGGGGTAGAGTGGAGTGCCGTGGAGTAGACTGTTGTGGAGTGACATAGCGTAAAGTGTCATAGAGTGCAGTGGCGTAGTGTGGAGTGTTGTAGAGTGGAGTAAAGTGGCATGGATTGTATTAGAGTATAATGGCATAGAGTTGTAGATTGCAGTTGAGAAGAGTGTCGTAGAGTGGAGTGTCATAAAGTGGAATGTAGTAGAGTGGAGTGGCATAGAATGTCATAGAGTGGAGTGTCAGAGTGTCGTAGAGTGAAGTGTCATAGAGTGGTTAGAGTGGAGTGGCATACAGTGGTGTAGAGTGTCCTAGAATGTAATGGAGTGTCATAGAGTGGAATGCCATACAGTGGAGTGTTGTAGAGTGGTGCTGAGTGGAGTGACGTACAGTGGAAGGGCATAGCGTGGAGTATCGTAGAGTGGTGTAGCATAGAGCGGGGTAAAGTGTTGTAGAGTGGCATAGGTTGGAGTGCCATAGAGTGCATTGGAGTAGAGTGGAGTGGCATAGTGTAGAGTGGAGTGGCGTAGTGTGGAGTGTCGTAGAGTGGATTGGTACAGAGTGGCATAGAACGTTGTAGAGTGGCGTGGAGTTTTGTAGAATGACAGCGTGTCGCACAGTGGAGTGGCATAAAGTGGAGTGGCATGGAGTATCAGAAGGGAGAGTTGTAGAGTGGATAAAGTGGTGTGGATTGTAGTAGAGTGGAGTGGCGTAGAGTGGAATGGCATAGAGTGTCGTAGAGTGGAATGTCTTGGAGTGGCATAGAGTGTTGTTGAGTAGAGTGCAGTGGAGCAGAGTAGGCTGGGATAGAGTGGAGTGTCGTAGAGTGGCATAGAGTAGAGTGGAGTGGCTTGCAGTGGCATGGCATAGAGTGGAGTAGAGTAGAGTAACGTAGAGTGTCCTAGAGTGGAGCACAGTGATGTAGAGTAGAGTGGGATGTAGTGGAGTGTCGTAGAGTGGAGTAGAGTGGACTTGAGTGTCATAAAATGGAGTAGAGTGGAGTGCCACAGAGTAGAGTGGAGTGGCATAGTGTGGCGTGGACTGGAGTAGAGTGTGTAGAGTGGAGTGGGATAGAATGGAGTGTCGTAGAGTGGATGGAAGTGGCCTAGAATTGCATACGAGTGGAGTGCCATAGGTTGGAGTGGTGTAGCGTGCAGTGTGATAGAGTGGAGTAAAGTGGCATGGAGTGTTGTAGAGTAGCATAGTGTGTTGTAGAGTGTAGTGTCATAGAATGGTGTTGCATAGAGTGATGTGGAGGGACATGTAGTGTTGTAGAATAGAGTAAAGTGGTGCAGAGTGTAGTAGAATGGAGTGGCATAGAGGTTCGTAGAGTGGAGTGGAACAGAATGGAGTGGGATAGAGTGGAGTGTCTTAGAACAGAGTCATTAGAGTGGCGTAAAGTGTAGTGGAGTAGAGTGTCGTGGAGGGGGGTGGGGTGGGATAGAGTTGAGTGGCCTAGAGTGGTGTGGCATAGAGTGTAGTAGGGTGAAGTGTTGTGGAGTTGCTTAGAGTGGAGTACAGTGGTGTAGAGGGGAGTACAGCAAAGTGGAGGGGCTTAGAATGTCGTGGAGTGACTTTGAGTGTCTTGGAGGGGCATAGAGTGGAGTAGAGTCTTGTACAGTGGAGTATGTATGGTGTAGTAGTGCACTGTCATTACACGCTAACACATTTTTATTTAAATTACCAATATATTTGCACAGACATACAGTTTTACTGATAAAACTATACAGTTCAAAAACAATAATGTGTGGAAATGGCATCACCTAGTGTATTGATTTGTTTTGCTAGTATTAAAATATTTCTTTCCAGCACACTTCGGAATTACAAAAACATTTGCTCCTTTTGTGCTTTCCTAATTCGGATATATTCTAAAATATCTGCACAGTTAATTTACAGACAAATTGTTTTGTGTGCTAGAATGAAGCCTTTCCTTTCACACCCCTAGTTTGTCAAATACATCCTCTCACTTTGAAGTCAGAGAAAGAAAGGTAAACACCAAGCTCTCTTAGATAACAGAGCCTGACATTTGACCTCTGTCTTTGAATGCACTGAAATGTGACAAGATAAGAACAAAATTTAAAGGCCTGTTTACAGAAAGAAAGCCCTCGTGGAAGAATACAGTAAACAGGCTATGCTCCACGGGAGGGACAAACTCAAGCTGGACAGCCTAAAACAAATAAAGGCAGCAAATAGAAAGCAAGCAACTGTGAATTACAAAACAAAAAGCCAAAGGTAAGCAATGAGCGGGATGCATTTCCTGGAAAGTTTTCAGAATGTCCCCAAGACATCTTGAGGAAACCGTCTGGTAAGCTTCGACCTAAAAAGGGAACGTGGCTGTTCGAGGTCAGTTCTAAGATGCACATACTGGAGTAGCACAAGTCTTTCCATGTAGGGAAAGAATGCCTAAGGCCTGTGGTATAGGCCCCAAACACGCCACTGCCCCCTGTATACTCAACCAACACCTTGATGAAGAGCAGCAGCTCAGTGCCCAATGTATCTTTTTTGCATCCGGACAGCACTGGGGGCTCTGATGCCTTCACGGGCTCGGGTATGATGCCTCACCAGACCAACCATCCTGCTTTCCTGGCCTCTGGAAGCCGGTTCTGTACTATAAGCCAAACCAGGTCCCGATACTCTTGTGATGACGGCTTTGTGGCTTGCTCTGCGCTTATCCTGCTCCATGGTAGCATGCAGTGATATCCTGAGTTTCTGTTAAAGAGTGTGAGCCCAGCTCTACACCACGTGCATACAACAAAATCTACTATGTACTGCAAACAACAACAAACCAACACCTGATCTGCATCACCACCAAGCACACAGCAGCAGCCCAGGTCACAATGGAGGAAACAATACAGGGTGCACAAACATAAACCACAATCTGCACCTGACTTGCAGCACTATTAAGCACATAGCACAACCTAAATCTGCAGCACTAAGCATACAGCCACAACTTGGGCCACAATGGAGACAAACACCACTAAGCGCAGAATCACACACCATATTCTACACCAAAACTGCAACACCACCAGGCACAATGCACAAACTACACAGGATCACCCCACAATTAGGGGGGGGGGTGAAATCTGCTCAATTTATGTGAAATTCCTGAAAAAGTATGTGAAATTGCATGAAAACCAGATCAAGTGTTTAGTGCTATTGCTTAATGTAAAATGCATCCTTGCATTCATTTTTGGATGCAAGTACGCAATTTGCACAAAAAAATGTGCACAAATTACATATGGCACATACAACAACCACTCTCGTTCTGGTTGCTTACATTATTCTTGTGGTCCTGCGATATGATTTTTACCTGAATGTAAGCTCAAATACACAAAATTGCCTAATTTCGGGCATTTCATAAAACAATCATAATGCAAAATGCCGGAAATTACGCAAGATTATGCCTGCGTCACAGAAATGTTGCCCAGCCTAATCACAATGGAGGCAAAAACACGTTTCAAGCAGTATTTACCAGAGGGAATACATTTATTCACAGTGTACCAAAGGTCAACTAAAAACAGAGGTATTAGCTGTATCAGTGCATCCAGGAATGTTATGCACTTTGTTGCTACTTGTGACACTCATTTGTGCCTTGAAGTTACATTTTCATGGATTTTGCTTTAGAGTTGCATTTTCATGGATTTTATGTGTTATAAAGGCCCTTTCAGTACGCTGTCAATTTTAGTTACTTTTGCAGGTTAAGGTGGCAACTGTTTTGGTGGTAGCCCGTGTGCCTCAAGAACTCAACTGGTGGTGCATTGGTTTTGAAGTCTCGCCTAAGGCAGCGCTTGTGTTATCACTTGTGACAATCTATGGTTTCTAAAAAAAAAAAGAGTCTAAAAAGGGGCTTTTAGCCTGGCCATTACTTACCTTTAGTTAACTTTATAGTCACTCTTATTTTCTTTATTTTTCACTGGAGAGCGCATGTTCGCACATATCGGCTTCACTTCATCTCAGTGTGTTTCTTTTCTTTCCTGGAGCAAGGACCCACTGCTGATGGATTTCTTGATTAGAGTTCTTCCTTGCTGTCTGTGCTCGGATTGTGGTACCTTTTTTTTTTTTTTGCTTGCAAGACAACTCAAAACCATTAGAGTTGAAGTCATGCTTCCTGGTATTTCCGAAAGCTGAATGCCAACAACTAGCAATAATGAATACCTCTACCCACCTCCGAGCTCTCAAGTCACTTTCACCTCTACCTGCCCCAAACCCTCAAGTCACTCTCTTCTCCATTTACTGCTACCCACCCCATAACCCTCGAGTCACTCTCACCTCCCTTTACCTCTAAACACTCCCGAGCCCTCAAGTCACCCTGACCTTCCTTTACCTCAACCCACCTCTGAACCCTCACGTCACCTTAACCTCCCTGTACATCTACTCACCCGAACCCTCAACCCACCCTCACCTCCTTTTACCTCTACTCAGCCCTGAACCGTAAAGTCACACCTTACTTTCCTTTATGTCTACCCATCCCTAAACCCTAAATTCACTTATTTTAAATAATATAAAAAGTATGTTGTCAAAAAAGAAAATACTTACCTGTGTGGTAAAGGTTCCGAGTGGTAAAGGCTATTTCCTCTCAAGTAGCATACATCCCCGCCCCTTCCTTAAACACTCTACTACCTTAAGCCTAGTGCTCATAAATGTTTTGAGGGCACTGTTGGTTGTTTATGCCCTTGAGTATGTTTGACAGGCACCTTCGCCTCTTTGACAGTTTGTCCTCTCCCCCGTATTGTAGGTCTCTCCAGACAGCGCATGCGCTGCCACTTGCAAGACATTTTGTTTATTTACAGGGGGCTTAAAGCCACCCAATTTTTAACATTTGTTGTCTTCATTATTACTCTCTTTTCCTTGCTTCTCTTTGGTCAGCCAGTGCTAGCTTTCACTTCCTCTTCCTGTGTTTGTCCCTACCCTGGAGTATTGCCCACTTAATGCTTACCATGCCCAGTGTTGTTCCACCGCTTGCTTCTTTCAGATGTACTTTTTTTGCTATTACTTGCATCCCCATACCTCCCTCCACCTCCTGCATTGTTGCTTGCCCTACCCCCCACCCTTCTCCTGCATTGTTGCTTGCCTGGTCCGCCCCATCCCCGTTGTTGCTTGCCCTCTACACCCCCCACCCCGTCCACCTTTGTTGCTTGCCCTTGCCAGAAAAAAAGCACCCAAAATTCACCCTAACATGTTTCAAGATGGTACAAAGATGCAAACTGCAATGTGCTCCCTGCTCTACATCGCTTTTTTGGCACTTTCTTCATGCGGGGCTAACACGGCGAACTTCAGCTCGGATGTAAGATAATTAAACTCTTTGGGGAATAATCCCTTATAAGAAAATGGATCACTGTCTCTCACGGTCAGCACTGGCGAGTCATAGCCCTTTTTTTCTAACTTTCAGCCATGCTGCACAAAACTGCACTGCTGTACAATATGGTTAAAAGAATTTGACAAAGCCAATAGCTCTACCACAGGCTGCATCTATTGGCTTTGTCACTGCTTGGCGATTCAAAGGTTTTCAACCAATATATATTTTACTGTTTTAGCGCATTCCACTGTCCTATGTGGTGTTGCTTTTACATGTTGTTGGGCTTAAGCATGTGTGGCACAGATGTGCAATGCTCATTGGGCTAAAAGGGCCTTAGCCCTCTTGTCATGTGTCTTAGCGCGGGCTGCTCAGTTTCCAGGGCAGTCGCTATTTTTCAGCTGATGTGGCTTGGGCTGCACTAGAGATGGGGCCTCAATGACAACTTCGCAGGTCAAGGGGCTGACGTACATATAACAAACATGAGAACTGTGATCCTGAGTGTAAAGGGGACTTCGGCAGACATGTGGCTAAAAAAAGAACAAAAGATTCTGCAACGATTTTGTTGGCCTTTCACCTGCATGTAAATAATCATAACGCAAGTACCTTAAATGAAAAATAAATGCAAGTTAAAGTAAAAGGTGCGAAATGCATTCTTTTATGTTTTGTAAGCTCAATTGGTTAATGCGATCACTGAAGATGTCTTTTGTGTGTAAACAGACAATACAATGTAAGGTGGATTAGTAGAGCGCTGCTCGTCACCCGTGAGGGTATCCAGGTGTTGAGTAAGTGAGAGTAAGTGTGTGGTGAGGCTGGGCCGGAGTACAGGCAGTCTGTATGGCCTCGCAAGAAGACTAATTGAAAAGCCAGGTCTTTAGCTACTTGCGGAATTCAAGAAAGTGAGGAGGAGGCCCTGATGTGTTGGGTGAAGTCCTTCCAGGATTTGGAGGCTTGGTTAGATAATGATGGACCTCCCATTCTGCTTCTGTGGATGTGGGGATTGTGAGCAAGGGAGAGTGATGCTGAGCGAAGTTGTCTGGTGGGTTGGCAGAAGTGAAGCCAGTGATTGAGGTTTGCAGGCCCCGTGTGGTGTAGTTACTTGAAAGAGTGTGTAAGAGTTTGAACTGGCAGCACTTTTGGATGAGGGGCCAGTGGAGCTCTCTGAGGAGTGGTGAGGTGTGGGATTGCTGCGGGAGGTTGAGGACGACTCTGACAGCAGCGTTTTGGATGGTTTAACGTCTGTGAAGAAGATGGGTTGGGATGCCAGCATACAGTGCATTGACTTAGTCCAATCTGCTTGTGATTAGAGCTTGCGTGATGGTATGTCTGGTGTCCAGTGGGAGCAACTTGAAGACTTTACGTAACATGCGGAAGATGTGGACGCATGAGGAGGTGACGGCGTTGACCTGGGACCTCATGGTGAGGTTGGTGTCCAGGATGAGGCCTAGGTTCCTAGGGTGATCGGTTAGGGTGGGAGTGGGTCCAAGTTCGGCAGACCACCAAGTGGAGTCCCAAAGTGAGCTCTTATTCCCGAAGATCAGCACTTCAGCTTAGTCTGTGTTGAGTTTAGGCAGTTTTCTTTCATCCACTTGGCTACGAGCTGGGTGTCATAAGTGTCAAATATGTTGATTCAGTGGGATCTGAAGATGTTAGCCAGAGGAGTCATGTACATGTTGAAAAGTGTGGGGCTGAGTGATGATCCCTTTGGGACTCCACCGATGAAGTCCCTGGGTTCTGATGTGAATGGAGTGAGCCTTACTCTGTGTCTTCCAGAGAGGAAAGAAGCTATCCATTTGAGTGCTGGTCCTTATATTCCCGCTGTGTTTAGTCTGGTGACGAGTGTATGGTGGGAGACAGTATTGAATGCGGCAGAGAGGTCGAAGAGGGAGGATGAGGGCGGCGCTCTGTCCACAATCGAGAATGGTGCGTATGTCATCAGTGGCAGTGATGAGGGCTGTTTCGGTGCTGTGGTTGTTTCGGAATCCTGAATGGGAGTCGTCCAGGAGTTTGAGGCATTCTAGGTGGTCAGAGAGTTGTCTATTGAAGATATTCTCAATGACTTTGGCTGGGAAGGGGAGCAGCGAGATGGGTTGGTAGTTGCTGAGTGCTTTGGGGTCGGCTGAGGGTTTTTTGAAGAGGTCAGTCAATTTGGCATGTTTCTTGCTATCTGGGAAGGTGGCTGTCTTGAGGGAGGTGTAGATGATGGAAGTGAGTGCATAGCTGATTGTGGCTCTTCTCAGGTTGTAGATATGATGGGGCAGGGGTCTGTGGGCACCCCCGAGTGGACTGTCTTCATTATTGCTGCAGTGTCCTTGTCGTTAGAAGGTACCATGCTGTCAGTTGGTAGTCTTTGGTTGATGAGGCTAGCAGGCTGGGAAGGTCGATGGGGGACTGCTGGGGTTCTAAGTTGCTGTAGATCTTGGTAATTTTTTCATTGATTAAGTCAGAGTTGCAGAGTTCTTATGTAGGGTAGATGGAGTTGGCTGCAGTTGTTGGGTTGGTGAATTCCTTGACGATGATGAAATGTTCCTTGCATTTGTTGGAGTTAGATTTGATTCTCAGGGTTAGGGCCTTTTTCTTTGTCTCTTTCACTTGATGATGGTAGTGTCTGAGTTCAGCTTTGTAGGTGTTTCTTGTGGTGGTTTAGTTGGAGGGCGTTGAGCCATTCCATTTCTGTAACTTTCTTCCAGCAGCGGCTTGAGGTGTTGCTAGACTCCGTAGGGGTGGCTGGTGGCCTTGTTATGTCGAAGTGGACGATGGAGTGGTCTGTCCATGTGAGTGGAGTGATGTGGCTGAGTTTAACCTTGTTGATGGAAAAGATGGGGTCCAGGGTGAAACTGGCGATGAGAGTAGAGCCTTGTATGAGCTGGGTGAGGCCGATGTTCTGTAGATTTTCAAGCAAGTCCTTAGGGTCATCGAGATGAAAGTTGAAATCGCCTGGGAGTATGAAGTCTTTGGTGCCCATGACAAGGGGTGTGATGAGGTCAGTGAGGAGGTTGCTGAAATGGGTGCGAGGTCCTGGGGGCCAGTAGGTTAGGGTGTCTTTGATAGTGGTTTTACTGTCTCTCTGAATCTTGAAGTGCATGTGTTCTATAAAAGTGGCTCCTGGGTCAGTGTAAGAGGTACACTTGATGGTCTCTCTGTGGATGATGGTGAGTCCTCATCCTAGTTTATGGGGTCAGTCCTGGTGAAGGATTTTGTACCCAGTAGGGATGGCTGCTGCGATGTACATCGCCGATGTAGAGTTGAGCCAGGTTTTGGTGAGGAAGAGGAGGTCTGGTGCATTGGAGTCAATGAGGTCCCAAATCTTGGTGGAGTGCTTGCCGAGTGAGCATGTGTTAAGGAGCATGCATGCGAGTGAGTGTTGTTCTGCCGGGTGGGTGTGTGGTGCTGTGTGAGTGCGAGTCTTGAGTTCCTACTTGATGAGGGGTGCAACTGAATCCTAGTTGGTGCGCCAGTAAATAGTGATGAGTATTTATAGTGCTGTGAGGCCCCAGCCTGTTGAAAGCAAAATATGAAAGAGATTTTGGGCCCAATGTACAAAGCCATTTTGTGGTTGTAAAGCCTGCGATTTGCAAAATCACTGGCAGTTGCGGTCCCTAAATGGCTATTTTTTAATGCACTAAATCCATTTTGCGATCAGTAACAGGTTACCAAATCGCAAAATGGGTTTAGAAAGGCATAATGAATCACTATTGGGAATGGCAGAGTTTAGGGCGGCCCTTCTAAATAGTGATTTGTTATGGTAATGTTTAGCAACTGAAATCCGTTCACAAAACTTTGAAAAGTTACCAAATCCGGAGTTGGGATGGTAACACGTTAGCAAACGTGAATGTAAAAATAAAGTTTGTTGGGGAGTAGGCAGTGGTCCAAGGAACCATTGGCAACTCTCAAACTTTGAAAAAAAACTTTTCTTTTTTAAATGCAGCTCCGTTTCCTTTAAGAAAAACACTGCATTTAAAAGAAAGTTGACTTTATTTAAATGTGATCACAAACATGATGATCTACTGACCCCAGGAAGCCACCATCCATCCCTGTGATGGCATCAAATTATAGTGAGTTGTAATTTGTGCCCACCTCATGAATACTAATGAGGTAGGTCATATTGTGACCCACTACCATTTGCAATTTTGGGAACAGACCTATTAAAACATAGATTGGTATGCACATTTTTTGAATTCGCAAAAAATAGGTACACAATTTGCAACCACTTTTGGCAATGGATATTTTGTACACCACGCCATTACAGTGCAAGAGAACACATTTTTAAAAAGTGTGTTCAAAATATATATCTGTCGCTCTACGTATGACAACGGGCTTGCCATGGCAGATATCCGCTTTTATAACTGGGCAGTGCAAACCCGGTGGTAAACGATTGGCTACACAGAGGATGGGAGGATCCTGTGTTTCAGGGGCATATAGCACTGATCAGCTTGGATAACATAATGGGTCTCCTTTACAGGACACCTGTTTCTGGTTTGCTCAAGGGGTCCACTAAGGTGGTGTTCCTGACATTGAGAGTGGCGCTGAGATAAACGGGATGGCACCGGAGGGTAGCACTTGAGATCCCTCTCTGGACCGGGTGGCACGTCTGGAGAGTTTTCAGGGTTGGGACCTGATCAGAATTTCACAACTGGGACACGTCTGGGCTGGTGACCACATGAGGTCCTTTCAGGACCATTTTGTTCCAGCAGCATAGCGCGGTCCTCTGCCCAATCCTAAGAGGCACAAACTCCACTCAAATAGTGCCGGACTTCTGATGGCCTGTACCACAGCAGGTATGGTTGACAAAACATGTACATTGGGTACATTTATTCATTTGAATCACATCTTCATTTCCAATCAGGTGTAGGTTAGGTGTCACTTCTCTGGTCCTGACAAATTGCCTAAGATCCAGTTGGGCCACGCACGGCATAAAACATATTGACCCTGATTCACATATTTTGAGCTGTCTATGTTCATTGATTCCCAGGACAGCGTTAGTTTGTTTTTACTCTTGTCAAGGGGACCACCTTATTAAACTGTCTTTGGTAACCCTTTAGACATTTCTAATTCTCCAGTATTGAATTTTTTATAGATTCACATGGTTGAATCTTCTCTGTTGTCATGGTGGGAATCCCACGGTACTTAGATAAGCAGTACTATAGAAGTACATTAGAGACCATTAAGAAAGGAAATTTTAAAACCTATCTGCATCTTTATGTAAGATCCAAACTTTAACCAATCAGAGACAAGCCCCAGACCCCATCTCCCCTGCAGAGCCACCATACCTCAGATTTCTAACAGAACGTCGTGTGTGAGGGAGTCTCCCTGAGCTCTGCTCAGTTTGTCAGTTAGTGAACTTTTGACCCTGCTGAATTCAGCTTAAGGGATCTAAGAAAAGGCTTTTTAGACCCTGCAGATCTTGTGGGAAGGCAAGACTTTTCTCTGAGGACCCCCGCAAGGACTATCTTTACTGCCTATATCCCAAGCATACTGCCAAGGATTGTAAATATTGCAGAACCTTTTCGGCCAAAACTCTGAAGAACAGAGAGGCCAGATTATTATTATGGCTTCAGAAGAAAAAGTCCAGATCTGATTCTGGATCTGATGTGGAGGAAAGTCCTGGTCCATCCTCATCTGAGAGAAAACATAAAAATGAGGGCTCCACCTCATTAAAGGCAGAATAAAAGAAGATGAAGGCTGACAAACCATCCACTTCTGATAAAGCACCCATGAAACAGCCATCGGAAGGTTCTGACCAGAAGAAATCCTCCTCTTCTTCTGCCTGTCACGCCTCAGAAGCAGGCTTCGTCCATGAAAAAGGCTCCGTCGACGGACCTGTCGTCGAGAACTACAGCCACATCACGGTCGACGTTTGTGGCTTGTACTGTGCTGGCTTCGACTGCGGCAGTGGCGACATCCTCGTCGACAAGCACAGTGACGACGATCACCTCGACGACAATTGCGTCGACGGCCACGTCTACGGCTCCGACGACGGCGACTTCGTCCACAGCCTCGTTGGCGGTCACTCCGTCGACGACGATGTTCAAGTCCCCTACAAGAATACCGGTGTCGACGACGATTACCTTTAGACGTCTTCCTTCGTCGACTGCGTCATCGACGGAGCATAAAAAGGACATTAAAAGGCATCATTTGATCCAGAAATCTCCAGGCCTGACATCCCTAACCAAGGTATCACCTCTACCCCATCTCATCTTCTGGATACGGAAGAATCAGGGGACGAGAGTTTTTTTGGTCCAGCTTACAGCCCATCACAGCTTAAGGTTAAATGCCAGGACACGGATGATGAGGATGACGCTTATATCTAGGATACCTCAGAGTTCATGGAAGGGGACTACTCCTTCACGGCTCGTCATCAACCACAACGATGTGACTCTTTTCAGGCGCATTATCCGTATGAAGGAACATCAGGATGTACGATGGGATGCCATGTTGGTGCCAACTTCTCGTCACCGACATTAGGCACATGCTTCATGATTATTATAAACATTTTTCGGACTCTCACGCCCCAGTTCCGCTCACGCCGGGGGGGGCCTAGCATACAGGTTTCATCGCCACCCGCCAGTGGCTACTCCGCCACCTCCAACACAGGAGGAGAGACCAGCTCCTCAGAGTATTACAATAAGGGACGACTACATTGAACGCGATGCTGATGATCAGCCTGAGGAGGGAGAGCTCATTCAGGATACAGACATGATCGGCTCGGAAGGGAACGACTATGTTGCTCCATCTTCACCGTCGCCATCTCCCCCTTCAGCGAGTTCTTCTCCAGGGGATATTGGAGGTTTCAATGAGTTATTGGAAAGAGCTTCCAAAAGATTTGATTTACCACTGCCCGTAACCCAGACCGAATGTTTCCTCTATGATTTTAAAGATCCTGCCAGGAAATCGGTACGATCCATACCAATAGTCGATTACATCTGGGAGGAAGGGTTGAAGTTGATGAGAAATCTGGCCTCTGTTACGGCCATATTACCAAGAATGGAGAAGAAGTACAAAGCCCTGATTCTGCTCCTGCGTGCTTGATTGGGCATCCTCGGCTGGATTCACTGATAATGCAAGCAGCGCAGAGGCGCTCCAGGAGTCCAGCAGCTCTTTGCTCAGTGCCTCCAGACAGGGAGGGAAAACGACTAGACAACATCGGCAGGCGCTTTGCCACTCTGGCGGCTACTTCCATTAAGGCCTCCAACGCCTTAGCGATTCTGTGGCGGTACGACTGCCAGTTGCGGTCAGATTTTGCACCGCTTCTTGAACACCTACCTGAAGACAAGAAAAAGGAGGCGAAAGACATTCTGCAGGAAGGTGTCCGAGCATCTTCTGAAGCTATGGATCTGTCTTCCATCGCATTCAGGCAGATGGCAGGTGCAGCTGTTCTCTGTAGGCAGGGCTGGTTGAAGGCTACGTCTTTCCGCCCGGAGATCCAAACGAAATTCCTAGACATGCCCTTTGATGGAGAGAACCTGTTTGGAAAACATGTGGACGAGGCGTTACAGGGCATCAAGACGGATACAGAGATGGCACGTTCTCTAGGTACACTGCAACAAAGGCATTTTCAGTCCTTTCGAGGAGTAAGGGGACAGGATCAGTTTCAGCAGAGACCGTCCTTTCAATCGTACAAATTTCAGCCTTATTCCCAACAGAGTTATAGGCCACAGTACGGTGGTCAGCAGCAGCAATAGTTTTGTGCTTCCAATGCGCCGTACAACCAGCAGTCGGCTAGACATAGATCTTTGACACGAGGTAAATCCAAAGATACCTCCAGACGACAGTGACGTTTTTCACCCACCAGCCACCTCTCCTCGTCACCAGCCTCAGGGGATCCATCATCTGTCCACTTTTTTCTGTCAATGGGAAGCCATCACGAAAGACAAATGGGTGTTGGCTATCATCCATCGAGGTCACACCCTGGACTTTGTTCAAAAGCCTCCACGCCATCCACCTTTGAGGAGGACACATCAACATCTTCCTCTCTTGAAGAAAGAGATTACGACTCTGCTGTGAGTTCCTTCCCACCAATGAGGGAAGGGCTTCTATTCAAATTTCTTCCTCATAAGAAAGAAATTCGGGAAATGGAGACAGGTCATGGATCTCAGACAGCTGAACAAATACATCAAGAAAAACCATTCAGAATGCTGTCTCTGCAAGAGATTCTCTTGTTGGTGAGCAAAGGGGATTTTTTTGCGTCACTCGATCTATTAAACGCATATTTCCACATTCCCATTCACGCCAAACACCGTCAGTTCCTGAGGTTCGAGGTGGCAGGGTGCCACTATCAGTTCAAAGTTCTTCCTTTCGGCCTTTGCTCAGTCTCCAGAGTTTTCACAAAGTGCATGGCTCCGGTAGCAGCTTTCCTTAGAAGGCAGGGCCACCATGTTTTTCCCTACCTGAACGATTGGCTGGTAAAAGGGTCCACGTTACACTCTGCAAGACGATTTACAGGGGCCTGTCGTCAGCTTTTCAAATCTCTAGGATTGCAACTCAATGTAGAAAAGTCATGTCTTATTTCAAGCCAGAAATGGATATTTCTCGGAGCGGTCTTAAACACCAGAATAATGAAAGCATTTCCCACGCCAGAGAGAAGCACAAGATAATGCACATGGCAGCCCTGCTGTGCGCAAAAGAGTCCACTTCAGTAAGAGTGTACAAGTCTATGCTGGGAATGCTATCATCATGCATCCCATTGATACCAAATTGTCGTTCGCACATGAGACCTCTTCAGGAACAAGTGGATAGGCAGTGGATTCAGGTGCAGGGCTCTTTCGAAGACATCATTCTCATCTCTCAGACAATGAAACAGGCCCTGTCATGGTGGGAGAAAGAAGGCAATATCTCTCCAGGCCTATAATTCCAGGCCACACAACCCAGTTACATTATGACAACGGATGCCTCGATGGACGGTTGGGGAGCATATCGCCAAGACTTACAAATTCATGGAAGATGGTCTGCCCAAGAGGCGCAAAAGCACATCAATCTCTTGGAATTGAGGGCAGTGTTTCTGGGGCTGCAGGGGTTCCTTCCAAGGATTCAAGGCGTTTCTGTTCTAGTAAGAACAGACAACACCACAACGATGTTCTACCTGGCCAAGCAAGGGGGCACCAAGTCTTGCACGCTATCGACTCAAGCCCAGGAAATCTAGAAATGGCTGATAGAGCACAAGATAACTATGCAAATAGAACACATTTCAGGCGTGGACAACGAGTGGGCGGATTCTTTTAGCAGAACCGGCTCTCAATGTCACGAATGGGAATTGGATTGAGAGCTGCTGAAGCACATTTTCAAACTGTGGGGCACTCTGAGGCTGGATCTCTTCGCAACACTAAACAACAAAAAGTGCGAAAGGTTTGCCAGCAGGTTTCCTCAGACCAAGTCTTGGGGAATGCTCCACACATGCAGTGGACAGGGATGTTCGCTTATGCTTTCCCACCGTTCCCACTCATCCCAAGGGTGGTGTACAAAATGAAGAAGGAACCATGCCATCTCATTCTCATAGTCCCGGCATGGCCGTGGCAGTTTTGGTACCCAGAGCTTCTACTACGGTCAATAACCCCGCACATTCTCTTTCAAGCTCTGCCCCACTTGCTGTCCATGGACAATGGTCAAATTCTTCACCCTCAGATAAAATCTCTGAGTTTATCAGCTTGGAACCTCACGACTATGAGTTTAGAGATCTAGATATTGCACCAGAGTGTAAGTCCATCCTACAGAATTCCAGAGCTTTTTCCACTAATAAATCATGCACAGCAAAATGGAGGAGATTCTGCTACCGGTTCATTTAAAAGGGTATTCATCCTCTCCGTTCTTCACCGGACTAAGTACTGCCATATCTCCTCCTTTTGCCAAAATCAAAATTGGCGCATTCATTGATCAAAGTGCACCTGGCAGCAATTTCCAGGTTTCGCAGGAAGCCAGGAGAACTCTCGCTGTGGTCTACGAGAATAGTGAAGGAATTTATGAAGGGCCTTTCAGGGCTTTTCCACCTTTGAAGGGCCCTGTGGTTCCTTGGCAGTTAAACACGGTTCTCGCTCAACTCATGCAGCCACCCTTTGAGCCGATCCATAAAGCAGAATTAAAATACGTCTTGTGGAAAACTGCACTTTTGTTGGCTCTCACGTCGGCCAGAAGGGTCAGCGAAATTCAGGCTTTCACTGTTGCTGAACCGTTTCTCCAGTTTAAACCGGACAAGGTAATTTTGAGAAAAAATCCACACTTTATGCCAAAAGTCCCAACCTCTTTTCATCTAAATGAACCAGTAATACTGGCAACATACTTCGGAAACCCTTCCACTCCTGGGAACGTCCTCTACATTCTTTGGATGTGTGGCATTGCCTAAAATTCTACATTCACAGAACAAAGACTTTCAGGAAGTCAGAACAGCTCTTTGTATCGTTTGCATCTCCAAGGAAAGGTCACTCTCTTTCAAGGAGTAGTATTGCTCATTGGATATCATCTGCGATTGCCTTCTGCCATGAAAAAGCCGGAAGACCTCTGTCCGCAAGGTTTACAGTGCATTCCAAAAGAAAGGTGGCAGCCTCTACAGCCCTTTTTGCCGGAGTTTCACTCCCAGATATCTGTAGAGCGGCAACATGGTCGAACGTGCATACGTTCACCAAGCAATACTGCCTGGATTCAGCATGGAAGCCTGATGCCGCAGTGGGTCAGGCGGTCCTGAAGCATCTGTTCATGTGAGGTACAGTCTTTTTTGCATTCTTTATCTCTGTTATGTAGAGGAGCTACTACGAGATATATATTATTATTATTAGTGATTAGATATGAGAAGTGTTACTAATGAAAGTAGATATATATATATTATATATATATATTATATATATATATATATATATATATATATTGTTATGTTGTTGTAGATTCTTGACAAAATATATAATTCATACAGAGGTGTCTTCGCCTAATCGCTTTGATTTTAAGCATTGTACTGCTAACCACTCTGATTCAAGCATGTGAAACTATGAAAGATTCAATACTGGAGAAAAAACAAGTTACTTACCTGTACACTGTGGTTCTCCAGTGTTGAGATCTTTCATAGATTCACATGCGGTACACTCACCTCCCCATTTAGGCTTGCCACATCTTACCTCATATGACTATTCACTTGGGCACACTTGTGCGCGAAATCTGAGGTATGGTGGCTCTGCAGGGGAGATGGGGTCTGGGGCTTGTCTCTGATTGGTCAAAGTTTGGATCTAACATAAAGATGCAGATGGGTTTTAAAATGTCCTTTCTTTCTAAATGGTCTGTAATGTACTTCTATAGTACTGCTTATCTAAGTACCGTGGGACTAACACCATAACGACCGGGAAGATTCAAGCATGTGAATCTATGAAAGATCCCAACACTGGAGAACCACAGTAAACAGGTAAGTAACTTGTTTTTCACTCACTACACCACCCTACACTCACAATATCCTCACTTGCATTCATTATTACGACATCCAACTTTAAAGATCTCTGGCAAGGAGCCCGCTTGAGGGTCCCGTTGTTGGGCATTGTAGCGCCGGCCCAATGAGGAGTTGTCCAATGATGAAGCATGACACCAATCAGGGTGTGTGAGGGCTATTGCTTCTGATCAATCGGATCCCCTGATCCAGTTGATCAGACCCATCTCTCAACCAACAGCTTCTCTTTCCTAATCTCCCCTTTTCTTGAGGAACAGCATCCTTCTATGATTAATTGTTACACTTAAGGAGTGTGGGTGCTGGACCTGATAATCTAGATTTATAGGACTCTGGTGATGCACTCCCCAGATTTGATGGGACCCTTGAGTGTGAGGTGGGAGGGTTGTCTGGGCCCATTAGAGAACGGACTGGCAGGATGCCTGCAAGGCGCCCCGTACACTGGTAATCACTGCCCGGCTTCACGGTATCCATTTTAAATATCTCCAATAGGCTTGCCACACACCACACGCTTTGTGAAAAGTCCAAATGCTGCCAACATCTACCTGTTTTAGAAGCCCAGAGTCTGATGGGGACTTCTAGCACATGGTCTGAAGCTACCCGATCATACTGTGCTACTGCTCGCAGATAATTGCTTCATTATCTAGGGTGCTGGGAACACACATTGATGTTACACCAGTAGTGCCCTTGTTGAGTATCCTGGAGGAGCTGATGGGACCATGGGGAGACAGGATTCTAGTACTGCCAAATACTAGAGATCTGCCGAGGATCCCCCCATTCTTGAATTGGGGGGGGGGGGGATTGGTGGGCAAAACAAGAGGAGACAATATACACAGCACAGGGTTGCCCCTGGAAGCACGGCAGGATATAAGGAAAGTGGTGGGCTCATTATGAGCTAGGCTGGGAACGACAAATGTGACCTTGTCTGCTTTTACTTCCTGTACCTGTGTGGGATGTGGATCTGTATTCTACGTTGCATATATGCTGTAATCGCTGTGAGAGAGTGCTAATGACTGTATTAAAAATAAATAAACGTTTTACTATAAAATATATATATTTGTAGTACTATGCAATCAGACTATACGTAGCACAAAACTTTTTAATAACTTTCCATTAGAAAGACACAGTCCAGAACGCATCTAACACCTTTACATTACTTATCATAAAGAATAAACCTTTATCACCATAAAACCTCAAATAATTCTATCAATTAACTCTATATACTGGCTCCCATGCAGAATTGAGATTTGCTGATTAACCAATTATACACCTTTATAATTATTTCAGGTAGCAGACACCTCGACGAGAAGGCTGGTTTCTTCTTGTGCTGTCTGCCTCTATCTTGGCTTCACAGAACATTCTGAAATGTTTTTTTTTTTATATGTCAACTGTTATTGTAAAAAATAAAAAAGATTGGGAATGTCATTCCTAATACATCCCACCTACTTCAACCATTTAATTTATCCAAAAGCCATTTACATGCACCTAACCAAATCCTGGCTGCTGCTGCAACCCAGCTCATCCACTACTGAAATCAAAAGAGAGCGAGTGAGAAGGTATTAACATGGGTCACCCCTACTTCCCAGGTGCAATTCATCAAAAAGTAGGAGGCAGCACTACTAGAGTACGCATATAAACTATACTAGCTCCAAACCCAAGGGCAACCTATGACTCTATAATCGAACACCAGTCAGGTGTTATTTAAGGACTCTCACCCTCAGTCAGAGGTATGCTTCATCATAGAGTCCTAGTGCCGGGACCTATTGTCCCTGCACAGGATCTACCTTGTTAAACAAGGGAGCTCTTTGATTTAATTGAAGGGATCCTAAGGTTAACAAGCATTGGCATAGCCAATAGGTCTCGCCTTTGGGACCTTGTAAGTATTTGGCCATGCAGCACATTATCTGCTAACTGTCGCCCTCCTTCCTCAGCGTAGAAACTGAGAGGAGACTACAGGCTCTGGCAGGCTGGGCTTGGGGTAAATAGCGGCAGAGGACATTTTGTAATAGAGAATTATTCAATTATTTGTCACAGGCATTCAGCGTTTTGCTTATTTGTTATATTTCACTGTAAAAGAAATAAAAGCTTACATATTTTACAGCTTTATAAATAGTAATGATAGAAGTGAGGGAGGGTGAGCAGTGTAGGGGTGATGGGCTAGGCTGGGAAGGGCGCCAGAGTGTGAGAGAGTGGGTAAAAAGGCACAGAAGCAGGTAAAGAGCGGTGAGGAGGGAGGCGGTTGCAGAAAGGGCGGGTACAGCGAGAGCTGACGCACAGTGCAAAGCAAAAGGCAAAGGCACAACAGGTAAAAAAAATGGGTGAAAATGCACAAAACGCAAATAAGGCAAAAAATAAAGGCAGACTAATAGTG
Organism: Calotriton arnoldi; assembly: GCA_963921515.1. NCBI lineage: Eukaryota > Metazoa > Chordata > Amphibia > Caudata > Salamandridae > Calotriton > Calotriton arnoldi. The sequence continues at coordinate 793,854 of CAWUFW010000798.1, read as the reverse complement.
AAAAGGCAGAAACAAATATGGGTGAAAATACAGTGAAAACACTAGGCAGGAAATGAGAGAAAGACAGTGCGTTTTTTTTAATGTGGTTATTTCAAAAAGAAGAGTCAGTGCTCTGTAGATGACAAATGCTTTTAGTATCCACACCCCTCCAGTAGGTGTCCCTTACCCCACCGCTCCCTCTGCAAACATGAAGTAAACAAACATTTTTGACGCCTTGACAACAGTGAATCAATTGGGGGAATTTGTTCTTTATACCCAGACTGAAATGAAATAAAAAGATAACCTATTTTCTGAAGAAGCTTTTGCTTTTGTGGCCGGGCTCTGGGAGTGCTAGAAGCTGTGGGGACTGTGGGCAGACACGGGAAGCACAAGGGAAGGAGTTGAATTTACAGATGCAGCAGTGCGACAAGGGGCTCTTGGAAGCCAAGGAAGACTAAGCCTGCTGCAGAGGGTACGGTTGCTTCTCCCACAGCCTCCGCCTGCCTCTCCAGCGTTTGCAAATACTTCTGGAGAGCACAGACAACATTTTTGCAAAATCGTTTTCCACCCGCAAGCCTCCAATTCCTGCTATCTGTTGGCCAGGCAGCTGTAACCATATCAAAGTGTTGAAAATTATACTGCAATAAGTGCCGAAGGAAGCCAGCAACTGTACGCATCTAGGACAATGTTCTGATGCAAAGCTGAAGCAATACCAGCATTTCTGGAAGAGTTTTCTGACTTTATTGAAGAGAGCAGCGCGCCCGAGCTCGGCCGGTGTGTGCTGGCAAAGCTGCCCTGTTTTCCCCCACATGCCTCCCATGCCTGCTGTTAGCTGTCCCTAGACGAACGGAGGGAAAGGAAAAAAAAGAGTGCCAGGAACCAACATATATTGAAAACAGAATAATGACAAGTGGAGGGAAAGGGAAAAAAAGAGTGCCAGGAACCAACATATATTAAAAACAGAATAATGCAACAGTAACCGGGCCACTCGCCTGGGAGGGTCCAAAAGGCAGGACTAATTTACCCTATCCACTAAACAAATGCAGGCATTTAATAAGGGCACTAGCAAAAGCTAATAGAAAAGAGGAGAGTTTCTTCCACCACACATACCAGATACAGCATGCCTCGCAGAGCAGCAGCACATGCGCGCTGCGCTAGGCTCAACCTAAAAATCCTAAGGTGTCTCGATTGTTTCTTTTTTATTATTTAAAGTGGTTCTTTGATAAGATTATGAACAGATCACAACGTTTACTGAGAGATTATATCTCAAGCTTCTATGAGTCAACATGTTTAGTCACCTCACTGCCTAAGTCTTGTGGCTTTCACCAGGACCTTCTTAATCAGATCTGTAATAGTTCTCTGCCTATATGTTTTTTTTCTTCTTACTGTGTTGTAGAACCACCCTTTGTGGAAATCAACAATCATACCATGCCAGCCGGTCGTACGGGCATACACAGATATAGAAACCCACAATACGTTTTCTATATTGAGGTATTAGAATGTTCAGTTTTTTTAAGCACCATAAAGACAGGGGGGTGGTAGTCATACATTCGTCAAGGAAGACTGCCAGTCATCCATACCTAAATGTTCCCTCCACCACCTCATATCTACAACCATTGGCTCAGGCAGCTAACCTCCACCCCCCTCACTGATGGACTCTGGCAGAGCCTTGTCCTGACCACATTAAGCCATGGAATGGCTTTCTGAAACAGACAAACCGAGCAAAAGATGATGACCCAAGCAGGCAATCCAACAGACAATAATAATCACATTTCAGACAAAAAAAAGCTTATCTGCAAGCTTGTATTAAAGTGTGATGATGAAGGAAGAGGGTATGGCTAGACGTTGCCTAAATCTGAAGACAAAGGAGGTCCACAATAGTATTCAAAAGAGGCCAAGAAGAGGTAACTCCCACCTTTAACTTGTGAGGGCCTGAGCCTGGTGAGGTAGCCTGTCTGCTTTCTTACACTGTTCTACCAAGGTTTTAGGAACTGTAAGACTCCTATCACTGGCAGCGAGTGAGGGGTGATCTGTGCTGGATGCAAAGCAGCCAAGTGGCCCCTGAATGCATCATTCTGCGCCCCATTAAAGCAACAGTAAAATGAAAATTACAAACCTCGTAATCCACAGTGGCTTTAGCTAAAAAGCCAAGTCTGGCTGAACTTGTCATACAAGATTTAGAGCTATGGTGCATCTAGGTGGAACCATTCGGGAGGGAAGGAGTGTTTCAGTTGCACTTCATGCAGTTACTGCTGGAGACTGAAGGTCGGGGGTTCGGCGAGTATTGAATGCACTTGAGCGGCAGGGTTTGTGCAGGCATCCACGACCTTGGTGGGAGGCAGTGCTACAGACACCCAAAGGGAGTAAATGCTGCGGGTGTCTGAAGGGTGACACAGCAGCAATAACCTTAATCTGGGTGCAACTGGAACTTGAAGGGAGGGTGGGGTGCAGGCATGTGAACGAAACAAGTTACAAGTGTTTGACAAGGGGAATACTTCTGAGGAGCAAAGGAAGGGAGAGCTGCCAGGGAGAAGGGAAAACGCACAAATCTGTATGTTGTGCTGAAGGAGCTTGCAGGAATGGAGAACCAGAATCCAGAAATGATGGAGTGCTCCACTGAGGGAACGATGCTAGAGTCTGATACAAGGAAGAACTGCATGTACCCAGAATGTGGGAGCCATTGTTTGAGGAGTTTGTATAAATGGAGTATGCAGGATCTGGATAGTAGGGAGCAATGTAGGAGTCTAGGAGAAAGTGGAGAGTGGTGGTGTAAGGACGAAGGTCTGCAGATCTTCTCTTCAGATGTTCCATTCCACCATTTTTCCTTTGTCCCAAGAACTGTCCATGTATTTCTGATTTTGTAGCTGGGTCCATAACTTAACACTGGTGTCTACATAAAGCAAATCTAGTGATCCCTAGGAACACTGCTAGTGTCTCTTCGAGATTTGGGAGACTATAAACTGGTCTTCCCAACCCTTTAGTATTAAGGGGTAGCCACTCTCACTTCGCCCTTAACCATGCTGCCAGTTTCTGCTTGTTGACATTGTCTATGGTAGTATGGCTGCAGGCCAGGTAAGATGCTTACTGTCTTCCTTATGAATGAAATTCAGAGACCCCCCGTCCAGTAATTTGGACTCCCTGGACTGATCACAAACACCAGACTAAATAATGATAATAGAACAACAGTCCCCTGCACACGCTAACAGTGTATCAATTATATCAATAACGTGACAAAAGCTTGAGTCTTTGCTGGAACATGCGCTTCAGTTTATTCACAACAGCATTAGCCAACACGTGTTTCGTCGCGCTTACGGTTGTGCGCAGCGACTTCTTCAGGGCTATACTCAATGCTTGAAGATCCTTAAATCCGGTTGTATTTCCGTCCCGAATAGGAATATGGTCCAATGTTAGACACACAGTTAAGACTGCACATATCTTGTGTCCAGAAATAATCCCTCCTATTCACAGTATATCTATCCTGGATGTGTTTCTCAATGAGGAGTCCCTTAAACGAGGATTTATTAATAGTGCAAGTTTATTCAGGCATGAATAAATAAAATCCGTGGTGCATTGCACTCACTCGATGCAGGTTGTGTTAAAGAAAACAACCGGCAGCCATATCCTAGCCGGTATTAATACGGGACCTTTGCCTCTGTGAGGCAAAGGCTCCTTAGGAGCTCTGTTCATCACAGAGGCAAAGGTCCCGTATTAATACCGGCTAGGATATGGCTGCCGGTTATTTTCTTTAACACAACCTGCATCGAGTGGGTGCAATGCACCACGGATTTTATTTATTCATGCCTGAATAAACTTGCACTATTAATAAATCCAGGTTTAAGGGACTCCTCATTGAGAAACACATCCAGGATACATATACTGTGAATAGGAGGGATTATTTATGGACACAAGATATGTGCAGTCTTAACTGTGTGTCTAACATTGGACCATATTGAATCCCATTCGGGACGGAAATACAACCGGATTTAAGGATCTTCAAGCATTGAGTATAGCCCTGAAGAAGTCGCTGCGCACAACCGTAAGCGCGACGAAACACGTGTTGGCTAAGGCTGTTGTGAATAAACTGAAGCGCATGTTCCAGCAAAGACTCAAGCTTTTGTTACACTGTTATTGATATAATTGATACACTGTTAGCGTGTGCAGTGGACTGTTGTTCTGTTTTACCAGTGGATATCCACACGTTGGGGAGGAGGGTGGCTCTCCCTACCCTTATGCACCGCAATCCTCACTCAGTACTAGAGTAGACTTACCTGTGTATTGCCCAGGAGCGCCAATACCCTATAGAACCACCTACCAAGCAGTTTCATTTAAATAATGATAATGAATGATTACAATTACTACTTGGGATTACGTTTTAGTTTGCCCACAGATGATTTGCAAACACCCCTTTGTGTGAATATTAACCCAAAATGGAGGATGAATGTTATCCACTAAAAAACAAAAGTGTCTGTCCATCTCCTATTTCTCCTTCCGATTTCCTTGTGTGGTCTGGATGAGATGCTCATAGTTTCGCCCGACCAGCCTGGAGTGCACATCTGTTTGGTGGCATGCCCCGAAGTTAATCTCTGTGCATGCTTGAAACACAACAAGCCTTATTTACTTAGCAATAACTATACCTTAAGTTATAAGCGTACACAAATCCAGCCACAACAGACTGGATGAGATCTCAAACAATGCGATTATACTAACTCTAAAAGGCTCATATCCAACTGTCATACTGGCAATATAAGGTGAAGCTCTACTCAAACTTGTGTGAGAGACCTAAGTGAATCCTGACTTGGCGCTTCCTGAACGCTTGCAGTTGCATAGTGCCTATTTCCTCAATGCTAGCACTAAACATTGAAGCTGTCCACATTGCCTTGCTACCCGTTCTGCTGCTGTTGAGTCTTTGTGCATTGCTCTCACAGGTTGGTGCGCCAGGAAATAGTGATGTGTATTCATAGTGCTACTAGTGCTGAAGGCACTATAAATACGCAAATTATTATTTTAATATTCTACTAGACAAAGTATAAGATAGGTTGCCACAAAATGTGCAAAGATATTTGGGCCAGATGTACAAAGCCATTTAGCACTGTCGTCCAAGGCACGAAACACCCTACTTATACCTCATCAAAGATGGAAAGCAACTAACAAGAAATGAAGCAAAAGTGCAAGCGAATCTTCCTGGGAATCTATACACGCTATCCCCTTCAACAAGTTTGCTTTCTTTATGTGGAGACCCCCAACTTGCCCAATCCTCAGCACACATCAATCAACCTTTTTTTTGCAGTTTTATAAAGTGTGAACTCGACCCGAAGGTATTGGAGCGCTTTACATGAGCACCAGTTACGTTACACAAGGACACGTTCATTTTTGGTAGGCATGGGGAGATTAAGTGATTTGCCCAGTATCATAGGACGTTGAGCCAACGCCGAGACTCTAACCTGGTTCCCCAGCTCCAAAGTCGGCAGCTCTGGCCCTTACGCCACATTGCTGCTGTGATGAGAAAGCAGACCTATCACCACACTCCTGGCTTGCGTGCTAGAAGAAGCGTCACTGGGCCACAATTGCTGGTCATGCACATGGACAGTGGTTCCCTTATTTATTTTTTGTCCCCGAGGGTTCACACCTAAAGTTACCAGAGTTTAAAAATGGAAATCGGGACAACTTAAGTCTGTTGGCATCATTTACCTTTTTGTGTTAAATCAGGCGGTACAGCTTTGTGGCACAATGTCAACTGTGCTGAGTTTTAACACAACATTTAGGGTCTCATTTTAAAATGACAACAATTACGTGCACTAATTTCGTACTCGGTAAAATTGCATCTGGTGAATGCTGGCTCAGTGTGTGCGGTATTTACCAGATGAGGTATTACTTCATCAGATTGAATTCGGCATCCCTGAATGATAGATAAATAATACAGTAATACTGTGAGTTCTCTCCCCGCCCCGAGGGACAAAAGCATGAATAACGCATTTTGACCCTGGCTGCATTCCAACAGGTTATGGCGGTCGGAAATTGTGCACGAAAAAACCTGCAGGTGGGGTAATTATTGCAAAACTTAGAATCCAAATTTAGGTGCAAACTACCATTTGCACCCAAATCATGTTTACCATGGGCCCTGTAATTAGTTCATGAGTCATATTTTCGGGGAATAACCGGAGCAAACCACTTTTGTGCTTGCTTTGTTTGTGCCCATTTTGCACTCCATCTCCCTAATAATACAAAAGTTTGTTTTTTTTAACTTAGATTGCACAAGGTACACAGTAAGAAAGGGTGCAAAAAATGATGGTGCTGTTTTTGGACTTCGTGCCAACTGTTTATTCAGACCGAGGGATAGATAACTGGGTTTAGGGAGAGTTGGGTAGGTCAAAAGAAGAATTTTAAAAATACATTTGCAGACTATTTTGGTGGCAGATTGATTTTATACAGCTGCAAAGGGGCCTGTAAAGCCTTTCTTTAATTTGCTCAGTGTTTCTAACAGCACCTCTGATTTCTTTATTCATGTGCGCCAGCAAAAACATTACTATCTTTGGGATCCTAAATGGACAATATGCTACTGGACTGTGGAGAACGCTGCAGAAACAGAAACGGCGCTCCCACTGGGCCAGCATTTTACCAACGAGGCCAATACGTTCAATGCTGTTAAAGAAATTGGGAAAATCGGTAAATCTGGTATTTCATCTTTGAAATATAAACGTATAGCAAATACAAAACGAAAACACCACAAATGTATTTTAGAGCTTCGTGAGCAGTTCCTATTTATTACCAAAACATACAACAGCAGAATCTCCACGCTAGAAAGGATACAGAGGATTTCACACAAATTCTTCATTTAGTACCACAAAGCAGATTTTTTTCTGGAGTTATTATTTTACCACATTTTGCTTTCTGATCCCAGGCTCCGGGTAGGAGAGGCGCTGTGCTTCTGACGTGTAGGTATTCCAAATTTCTGCCCCTGGCTCTACGTGTTTTTGGTAAAGGATTCAGTCAGGATTTGAGCGTAAAATAAATACCCATGTACATTGATTGCTTCCTGGTCCACAATAAAGGAATTGAGAGTTTGGCGAGTAGGGTTACTGCCTACGTCACTGCTACATGTTTTCGCCTTGCCAAGATTAGGAGCTGTGCTCATAGTCTGTGCAATTCTCCATTTGCCTCCATCTCACTGATCCTAACCCCTCAATGATTCACACAACCCATATTCCCAGAACCTGGAGCGAAAGAAACAGTATCACTTGTCTGATAGAAGGCGCTTAGGTAAAAGGCTGTCAGTCAATTTTCTTACTTAAAAGAGTATATGTCCAGAGCTGCCACTTTCGGGTAATGACTACAAACACTAAAGAAAGGGCCTGGGGACGTAGACAGCACAGCTCAAAGTCTAAATGGGCCATTCTGAACTTGGCATGGAAATGTGTGCCTAACTAGGTATTGAGATCCCGGCATATAAATGTGTACCAAACTGGGGCATTGTGATGCTGGCATGGAAATGTGTACCTAATAGGGGCATTGCGACAGTGGTGTTAAAATTGTTATCGTACTGCAGCATTGTAAGAGCGGCACACAAATATGTAGCTAGCTGGGGCCCTGTGAACCAAGCACTGAAATTTATAGCGAACTTGGTTATTGTGATGCTAGCATGGATGTGTGTACCTCCCTGGTGTATTGTTACACTGCTATGAAATCGTGTACCTATAACTGGGGCATGGTTATACTGGCAAGGCAATGTGTTACGCAACTGAGAATTGTGAACCTGGCACGAAAATGTGCACCTAATTAGAAGCTTGTAATACTAGCATGGAAATGCATTCCTAATTGGGGCACTGTGATTCTAAAATGGAACTGCGTCATTTACTGGGCGTTTTGAGCGTGGCTACTCCAATGAAGGCTGTTAACTATGATTTGGGTCTGTTGCACTGTCTTGTACGTTAAGTTTCATTACATTTGCAATATCTTTGTTTAGAATGAAACCCTAGCAATCTGTGCCTTGGTGGATAAAGAATAGGGGTTTCATTATGGAATTATAATTACTTAGAGAAAATCTCTGATGTCAGTGTTATTAGAACTTCAAATTCCAACATACATTTTCTATCCTCATGCATTTCCCTTAAAACCTCATTATTGAGTGGTTTGTTTTTTGTACGATAATTATCACACACGATAATAACCGACCCTGAGGTGTAAGGAATTTGTGTGCAATAAGTATCATTTATTACCAACATCTGCATGTCCTCGTATAAACCAGATATTTTACCCCCAATAAATATCAGAATGTTTGACCTGTCGAACTTTATCCAGGGGCTCTCTACTGGCTTTTATTGCACGCAGCATGTCCAGTGTGAGATAAAAACTGCAAACTCGCAATCCCGAAAATTAGCTCTAATGGAGTTACCACACACATCGGAAGTTATCTGGCAACTCACAATGAGGGCCTGAGTGTTTAAGAAAATGTAGTTAATGGGTCTTAGGGACTATGCCAAACAATGCATGCACTCTGGTTAATCAACTAACATGGCCTGTTATCTGTTGACTGGAAGGATTGGATCCAGCCACGTAGTTAGCAGCATCTAAATATCGAAACCGGAAAACTTTAGCTGAAATTGAGATTCGGAATGTCTGCAACACTAAAAGAGATGCAAAAGAAGATACCGCATACTGAAGAGTATGTGCATGTAATACTGAAAGTGTGGGTATCTTGGCTCATGTGACCTTTCATTTCCCTTTTTCATTGCCATAACAGAGAAGTATTTGGATGACTTTAATTCGATGAGCATCTAGAATGAAAAAGATAAACGTAAGTTTTTATTCTCTGGTGCCTTTACGGAATAACTTATTAAATGTTATTTTTTGGTGCTATGATGAGATGTTGAATAACATATATATAGTAAGATGATATTTGTTTTATATTATATGATGATGACACGTTTTATGAAATCGGAGTAATACTGTAAAGTTAACAACTACACAATACTTTTCGATTTGAGTGGAATATGGCAGCGTAATTGTCCCTAAAGCACTGTGCTACTGGCACAAAAATGTATATTGAAATAGGTTACTATAATACTATCAAGTGGAAACTGATGATACATTATACAGAACCCTGATGGTCTTATGCAGCATAGTTGTCAGGCTGGCTCATTGAGCAGAACACTTTTAGCAGGACCATGCAATGTTTGAGTACCACCATGATATTACTGAGAACAACCTAGAATATTTTTACATTACTGTAATATACACAGGAAGTGCTACAACTATGTAAGAAGAAACACTTGGCACGACATTGTGATTTTGGTGACATTTTATTTTCTGCTATATTTACTTCAATAGTTTCTTAACTGCCACAGAAAAAGTACCATGGGTTACATCTTCTAGCACTGAGTTTTATAAGTAGTGTAATTTCTACTATCATATTAATTAGTACAGCGTGGTTTTACGCAGTTTACTCGAGAGGAATAAAGTATCTCAGATGTGACAAATTCATACAATGTTCACAATTTCTTGTTTCCAGTTTTTAACCTAGGTTACATTTTGTGCATCTTTTAGGCAAAATTCAATGTACCAATGTATGTCTATCCAAAGTCATACCTCTTCCACCTAAAGCAAACGCCGCTATGATCAGTTTCTCAGAGTGCATTGTAAGACAAATGTGGAATTTGCTTTAAAGCACGGCTTGATTGTTTTTTCTCCAGAATGGTGTCTATGTAGAGGAAGTATCAGCACTCCCCTTGTATAGGCATTGCACCGCTCTGTCCTACCTCTTTAAACTAGTGTAGTTTGTTGCAAAATTCTTGAGAAACTTTATTCTGCTGTCAAACTTAGCATGAGTCTGTCAAAACAGCATACCTCGGATACTGAGTATAACAGATTTTCAATGCAAAAGTATCGTACATTGAAAACACTACTTTGTGCACTACTTGTTCCAGTGTTACAGTGACAAACTAGTGTCCATGTTATCTGTCTGGTGTCTCTCTCATGCTCCCTTCAAGAGTGTCCTTTTCACTACCCAGGCTAACAGCTACGATTAGTATAGACATTTAGGAACAACCATGATAGAGAATATGATCATTCTTCTCAAGGGATTTTTGGAGAAATTTGTAACAAATGTTGCATTTTATATTGTACTTTGCCCCTGCAAGATATACTAACAACATTGATGTTTTAGTGGATTTGACAATTTATGTGCTGGGTGCTTTAAAACATAATTGAAAGCATGCTTGTTGTTATTATAACATGCTATTAAGAGGCATGATTTCTGTTCTTGAGCAATTACCTATTTGAAGTACACTGCCGATCAGCCACACATTCTATGTGTTCTGGAGATTGAAAGAATGCTTGCATTCTTTGAATGCTAGAACACCATTTGTTGTGAAGTTATTTCAAAGGAACTACCTTTTTGCTAGTTCTTTAGGCTTGATTGCTTCCTGCATGGATATATCTCAAGTCACCTCATATGAGAACTGCTCAACGCGGGATGCTATATTACCAGTTATTTTGGTTTAGGATAGCGCAAATTCTTGGCAGAGTAATTATCAGGCAGTAATACTGCCAACTGATTGGCACTAACTTACTCATTTGCAAGAGAAATGGAATATGCATTAGAAATCAAGCCTGTGACTTGCCAGTCACACATCCTGAAATCAGATGAAATATTCTGAGACCTCAAACAAGCATAAGTTGCAATGTCTCGATGGAGAGGATGAAACTAAATAATTTTTGGTAAAAACAAAAAAAACATCCCTCACCTGAATAAGGTTGCCTTTGAATGCCTGATGTAGCAATTCTTGCTTCTGTTGGAGACAATTCTTTTGCTTGGAGCTTATAGAGTATACTGCCGGGAATAATTTGCTCTACTGCAATTACTAGCCTGGGGTTGGGGGTGTCAAATTTAAAAGGGTCACTCAAGTTGTCATAGACATGCGAACACCAAACATAAGCATTTTCACATCATAAAAATATTGAATTACGCGAGGACATAAATTCCCTTTTGACTTGCATTGACATAAGAATACCTGCAAAAAATACAAAAGTGAAAAAATAAACATTTTCGGCTAAACAATATGGAGTTTTTCACCAAGATACAAAGTAGGCATCTTATGTGCAGGGCTTTAAGTGGGATGCAAAAAGGTAGGGAGTCTCTAAAAGGGGTGTGGTCTGTGTAGTTAAGGGTGTGGCTTAAACACGTAAAATACATTTCTGTGGTTCCGATAGTGTGCCACCGGACCAGTATTTTGGTACCTCTCTGAGCTTACTGTTATTGCATCCAGATATATAACACAACTGACATACATCTAAAACTGGCCAGGATTATTGGCTTTGTAAATGGTTGTCAGCTGTTCAAGACAGATGAGCAACAATGATTTTGTTGTAAATAATTAACATTGAAAATATTTCAATTCTGAAATTGTGACACTGTTAATTAAACATTACTGAGGCCTTTAGAAGGGCTAGTGGTCTTCAGTGTCTCAATCACTCCCATTATGCTCACTCTACGTTACACATGTACGCCCCTTTTCTCTCTGCATCTTCTCCAACTGCATATATTACACCTCATCTATTTCCTCTTCAGCACCCTCTTTTCACTCGCTCCTAAATGCACTTTTTGGTATCTTGTTCACTTCACCACCAATCAAACAAACATACCCACATCTGTAAGCACTGCATTTTCTTTTACTTTCACATTGGCAATATTGTGACTGTGTACCTCCTTCACACACACATTTGCACAGCATCATAATTGTAACTGGAAAATGTGACCACACACTGTCCGCTCAGCAGAAGGGCCAAGGATAGGGTGACCATGTATTCTGAACACCTTTTGACCCACAGAGTGAAACTTGCACTGCCTCGTGTCCAGGTTTAAACACCTGTAGGGAACTCAGATCAAAGTATATACTATACAAGAGTAATATGCTGCCCGGAAAAAATTTGTTTAACATAACATCCTGGAAAAACCAAGCACTCTTAGAGAATGCAAGATTAAGCAAAACGTGTGAAATATAAACAGGATCTAAACTGGTGACATGGATTACCTTGATGCTTTATTTTACATTGTTAGCAAATCGTTTGGTGTTATTTACCAGTAAAGTTAAGTATATATATATATAGGGCGGGTCAGGGACCTGTTTCAATGTCCGTTTTTAATTACTACCTGGTCTCCGACCAGGAAGGACCTGGCCCACTTAAAGCTGATTATGTGCCATTTTTCTTCTCTCTTTTTGCTTGTCCGTTGTTCAAACGCCCATCGTCTTTTGTTTATCAATCACCATTAGCTCGTCCAATTAGTTCCAGCAACTTCCATACTTAGGTCGCCGTTTCAACTCTAGTTTAATGGGCCAACATTAGATGGAGCAAAGTGTAGAAAGGCCTAAAGAAATGCAGTTTACAACGCCGAAAGGGCGAGCAGGAAGTAGTAAACAAAACAGGAAAAGAAGTAACACGAAACACAACACCCAACCCGAAGAGCTGAGTAAAACACCCACTAAACATCGCGGAGCGCAGGACAAGCGCACATGGAGCCGGAAGTGCCGCCCACTGTTGTCAAGGCGTCCGTGACGCGACCCCATTCCTAATTTAGCCCTGTTGCCAACCCCCTGGCAGCGCACCGTCTGGTGGAGGGAGTTGTCAGTCACATGACGTCAGAGCACTCCTACGGGCACTGTAAACACTGCGCGCGAGCGTAGCCTTTTCTTCGGCTTGACTCGGGCACACTGGGAACTTAAGACAGAAGAACCCGACCCTGGTCGAGAATAAAGGAGGAGGCCGTGGTACAACGTTCACGCCTCTTAGGAGGAGGCTAGCTGTCGCCATCGCTTTCCCGGTAGCCGGTGTCCCCTGGTGTTTGGTGGGACAATACACACAAACTGGGCGCACGGTGCAATGACGTAATCCCACCCCTGCCCAGCAACGCTTAAATGCGCCTCACCTACTGCAGCCAGTAGCGGCATAGCCTTTTACATTTTGTCACAATAACTGGCACTTTTTGTTTGGCCAGCTTCTGATTGAGAGGTGTCTTGACCCAGCTACCAGTCTTCCAGTTGGGGAGAGGGTGAAGGGGGTCGGAGGCAGGAACGGTCGTGAAGAGAATGGTGCGTGCTCTCCATCGCCAAGGTGCAGAGGAAACAAACAAACCGGCACTAGGCTGTAAACAAGCCTTTGCCGAAAAGGGAGAGGGTAAGATGACAGCTGATTCTCCGTTACAGCCTCTAAAAAGATCTGAAAGTATCAAAGAACTGAGGCTACTTGAACCTAAATACCGGCTGTTTGATGTATTTTCGCTCTGTCAAATCCTCTTTTCTGGTAGGGAGTAGATAGTATGATAGGGCATTAGGGAAATTGACGTTATTAGCCAAATCTTACATTTCGCCCTTGCAAATGGTTCCCCGAGTCTATACCCCTGCGTATCCACCACAACTTGTACCTTACCTTTTTGAATTAATGATACCGGATAAGTCAATTTTCTTTTAAAGGTGTGCAATAGAATTCTCGACGATTTTAAGCGTTGGTGCATCTGGAATGTCCTGATCCCGTCCCCCGAAAACAACAATTTACCGACAGACTGACACTTCTGACAGCCGAGCAGCAGAACAGTAGACATTAAAACATTCCCAAATCGATCACGTACCATACGCCTCAAAGCCGGTGAAGAGTTTTCACCCCAGTGTCCTAGGTCAAAGCAAGCAGGTATAGATACGTCCGTTGTTACCAGATCAGACACATCTTGACATCTCCTGATACTTTGGATGCAGCAGGTACAGTGTACCACAGCCAATATTCACCAAGAAGAAGGTATCGGAAGATACTTACTGGATCCCGAATCTGCCAGGTAGGAAAAGGAGCTCGGTGACGACAGAAAACCTGCTTCATTGGTTCGACCACGAATAACATCCAACCAAAATGCCATCTTTCGAATTAAAATCTGCCGGTGGAATTAACCTCCCGTATTCTACGAAGAAGATAACGCGCAGCCTGCTGCCGTTTATTTTGAAAAAGACATTGGTGCAGTTTCAGCAAGCTTCAAGGAAGTTGTCCTTTTGTTCCACTATTTATAGTTTTGCAAAGAGGGGGAGGGGGAGGAGGTGGAGCAGAGGTGGTGGCAGCTCGGGCAGCAAAGCCCAGCACAAGACCTTAAGTACACACACGCACACACACCCTTACACACACACAGCCCGTGCCCCCTCCCTTCGGAGGAGCACCCCATCCGAGAGCAGAGTCACGTGTCTGGGGATAACCAGCCAGCCTCCCTCCCTTGGCAGGGGAAGACCTGGAGCGCAGGCAGCAACAGCAGACATACCACTCTCTGCCAGCGCTGCATTCAGCCAGTAGTGTTCCGTCCGAGTCCCAGAGACTGTAGATCTGCCTCGCCTCAAATGTAAAGGTTGTGGGGAGGCAAGATCAGTATTTAGTTGTCAGTTAATACGAAGGGATACGTAAACATATGTACCAGAAACTTTCCCTAAATTAGCCAGGAATCCCTCTAGTGTGTAGCCAAATATTTTAATATTTGTTAACTTTTTTCTTCCTCTATTCGAAAACATTTATTACAGAAATGTAAGTCAACGGGAAATAAAATTCACTTACTTTCCGTCACGAAGCCACCTTCTTCACCAGTGTTAAGTGTTAGGACCAGGGCCACTGGAAAAAGATTTTGCATCAGGGTTGACAAAATGATGCGACAAGAAAAGGCACATTTTGCGGCGGAATACGCCCCATTTTGTGATAGTATTACTTTATTTTTTTCTATTTTTACACCATAACTCCTGGACACCTCATTAATATACTTTTAACACCCAAATACGGCAGTAGCCAACAGAAATCTTTCAACCAGTCAACCTTTGAGAAGAGCATTTCACTGCGCAGCAACACGCGTTACAGCACATTAAACCTGCAGATTATGCAGCAGATGATGATTATGTGGCAAATGGAGCAAACCATAATTAGGCGTAAATGCAACAGCTGCAAAATCATTTAATTTCGGTGGCCCTGGTTATAACGAATGAGGTTCCCTAGTAAATTGTCTTCCACCCCACAAGTATTCCTAAATGTTAGCATATATCAAGGTATGGAATGCCTATCACCTGATGCTCAGGACACATTGTGCAACTTTACCATTTTTGTGAGACATCATTTAATAAGACTGATGAATGCCATATTTTTTTTTAAAGAAAGCCAGCAAAGTGCACCTGCAGGTATATGTCCTTGCATTAGTGAAGATTTATGACTTTCAGGAATTCAGAAAAGTTTATAGAAGTAGGCCTGGCAACTGTACTCCTAGCAAACTTTTTGACATCCATTTTCTCACAAGCAAATATGCGCAGTTATATTTGCTCTTGGGAAAATCTGCCAAGCAACTGCAAATTCACTTTTCAAACACCCCCTTTTTCCCCCGCTATGAAAACCATTACGCCTGCCTTTGTCAGATGTGAATTACCAACCATTTCCACTATGGAAAGAGATCGAAGAGGAGTTGGTGAATATCCTTAAACATGTAAGTTTGTGGGTGTGCACAGACTCACAGAATATTGCAATAGTTGAACTACCAAATCTTGCCTGCTTCCAGCCCTTCTATGGCCCCTCTTATGAGTTGAACGGTACTGGTGGAGTGGTAAACTCACACCTGTTCAAACTAGTACCACTTGGTAATCCCCCATTAATACCATGCAATTTCACGTTTATCCTCATAGAATGGGGAAAACCGTGCAGGCTTAGTTTTACCAGGCTTAATTATGTACAGTATTCCCTTTTCTATGGGTATTATCACTCAAATTTACCATTTGCTCTGGGCAAGTTATGCTGTAAGGCGAGGAGGAAGGATGGCAGAGAAGGTATGGGAGGGCAGAGCAGACTGTATTCCGACAGGAGGAAGTATTACATGCTCCCCATGTCCTGTGGCTGAGGGTTGGGTTGGGGCAGGAAAACGGTTCGAGGCTGCAATACAGCCAGTTCCTGCATCAATTTTAACGTCCTGATTTTCTAGCTGGTAAAATTGAGTTTGTTGGTTTTTCAAAGGGAAATCTAGCTGCAGGAACAACAGAGTACTCATGATTGAGTGGTGCAGATTTCCGAACGGGAATTCTGCTCAGTTCCACTCAAATTCAGGGTATATATTGATTTTTTAGAAAGGTGGCAAGTTCAACCTTGCTGGAATCCAACCTCCAATATATCATGAGCCATGGCATAATCAGAGGAGCTATTATCAGAGCTTTTATATAATGAAAATGGGCAGTTACTTACCGGTAATCTTGATTACCTCCTTGTTCGACTTCCCCATCACAGTCCTTACTACTTGAGCTGATTCCAAGCATGCAGTCGGCTTCAATAAGCCATTCCTTACAGAAACAGGATGTCACAGGTCTAATTATTCCAAACAATAGCATATAATCATTAGCTCATAAATGATTCTCCAGTGATCTCAACTCAGAAATGTCAAACGCAGATAAAGCATTCATGGCATTACACATTTCTGCCATTGAAGCACCCTTAAATGCTGCCTAGGAGGCCACAATACCTGTTGCTTACCTCTCCTGAACTACAATGGATAGCATTTTTCCCTGTGCTTAAGAGGCTGTAATGAAGGCCCATTTTAGCCACGTACTCAACATTGCATTAGAAAGTTTAAGACCCTGTCCTGCTATGCCACAAGTGACAACAGAGCATCCGCTTTCCTAAATGACACTGTTTGAGCCAGGTAGATTGATTATGCTCTTTTCACATCCAAAGTATGTAGGACTTGTTCCTCCTGTGATACAGGAGATGGCAATATGACTGGCAATACCAGATCCTCTGAACAGAGAAAAGAAGAAGGGACCTTCGGAATAAACTGGACACCTGGCCTAAGAATAACATTATCAAACAAAAACCTTCGTAAGGGTTCTGAACACAAAAGAGCTCCCTACTCTCCCATCCTTCTAGCGGAAGTGATGGCAGCCAAAAATATCCTCTTGATCGTGAATAACTTTGTCTTCTTGGTCCAGTGGCTCAAAGGGTGAAAACTGAAATGCCTTTAACACCAAAGGTAAATCACAATCCAGCAGAGGAGACCGAGAAACAGTATTTTTCAGAAAAAAAACTTAATAATCTTGTCACTAGCGGAACCAGAGATTAAAATTCATGGTTTCTGAAAGAGCTAAGTGCCGTCCTTGAGCACGTAAGAATATCGAAAAATTTAAATCTTATCAATGAGCAATCCAGAGGACCCATTCTTAATACATCACTTCTCAAATAACTACTAATGACGGGAATACGTTCTTAAAGTCGCAGGTCGTTTTGGATGGCTGAATGAAAATAATAATTTCTGGAGAGCATCTTCTAGCCTCAAGGTATAACTTCTCAGTAGTCAGGCCCAACTGTAGACGTCTCAGGCCTGCCTCAGGCAACTGGGAGATGCCAACGGGTAGGGCTTCAGAGGAATATTTCAGTGAGTAGCTACTGACAATTGCATAGGTAAGCGGAACCCTGGGCAGTGATTCCAACATGGAACTACTAACAGAATCATTGCCCCTTCTTCCTTTATTTTCTGGAGCACTTTCTGTGTCAAGGGAATTCGGAGACAGCTATAGATGAGCTCCTCTGGCCACTTGAACGATATTGCATCCACCCTCCGTGCATTGGTGGAGGACGCAATTGTGCACAATGTGGGTAGCAGGGCATTTTCTGAGGCAGCGAGATCTATCTGAGGCAGGCCAAACCACCAACTACTGGAATACTTTTCTCCTCAATGACATCGAAGCAGTGCTAGGAAAACCCCGTTCAAATCTTCTGCTTCTGTGTTCAGTTTCCCTAGAAAGTGAATTGCCTTTTGAGAAAAGAGATTCATTTCTGCCCACTGGCAAATCTCCTGCTCTAACAGGCTCAAAGAGTGGACCAGACAACTCCCCTGATGATTCAGAGAAGACCACAACTTTGTTGTCTGTCCTAGTTTGAACCTGCTGCTGAAACACTTAGGGAGCAAAATGGTTCAAGGTCAATTGAAGTGCCCTCAGCTCCCTTCAATTGGATGAGTAGTCCATTTTCTGGTTGATTAAAGGCCCTGAATTTCCTCTTAGCCTAGGACTGCCCCCAACCCACCTTGGTGGCATCTGTCGTTAATACTATCAAAGGAATAGGAGTGAATGGGGACCCTTTAATTAAATTCTCATTTTACATCTACCACTGCTTACAGCCACCATTGCATGTCTTGAACTAACCCAGAACTCACTGGAACGTTCTGCTCATAGTTCTTTAAACTGTGACACCAGTGAGTTAAGAGGTGGTTTACTAGAAGGAACATGTGTAGCCTGGCCCATGCAAGAATAATACATGGAATCCATGAGACCTTGCAGTCTTAGCCATTCTCTGACTGTAGCAACGCACTGTTTTGATAGGAGCAATGTCAATTTTGATTTTAGTATTCTTATCTTTGAAGAAGAAAAATATTCCTCTGAAATGGCCGCCAGTAAATTGCAGGTCTTGTGATGGAAATAAATGTGACTTTTCATGATTTATCAGAAATCTGTGTTGGTCTACCACCTTTCTCTAGTTGTGAAGTGGGAAAATGAGAGGAATAGGTCAGCCAATCATCTAGGTTTGGAAAAACCAAGATCTCCCTAGAGTGCAGTAACTCCACTAGGGGAGACAGCACCGTAGTAAATACTCTGAAATAGGACGAAAAGCCAAAGGGTAACACCTGTAACTGGTCAGTTTCTTTCTGTGCACAAAAACACAGAAATCTTGGTTGGATGTACTGGTACATGTAGATACACATACCTGAGCTCCAATGATATTAAAAAATCTTCCTTGGTCTGCAAGGGCAAAACCATCTGAAGTGTTACTATCTTTCTTGTGCGGTATGAAGGAATTTACCACTTTCAGGACTAACACTGGCCTGAATTTAGTTGATTTTGTCAAAAGAAATAAGATGGAATGTGTTTTTTTCTCTTTTACAATCACTCTCTTTTCACAGAGTTTTTAGATTCCATTCAGGAGCGCCTTTCTCTTTTCTGGAGTGGCCGATAATGAGGTTATACAGAAGTATTTTAGAGGAGATTCTTGAAACTCTATGTGATAACCTTCCTGAATCATCTGCAATACATCTGTCTTGGATCAAACTCTACTTCAAACTTCATGCCACCCCCAACAGGCATGTGCAACGGCATGGTCAGGATTTGGGGACTGACGAACCTTGAGCTGAAGTGTTAGGCTGTTGTAGCCAGGACGTTTTTGAGGTAGGGACTTCCACACCATGTCCCTTTCTACGAAAGGGCTGGCCTCCCATCCTAGACTGGAATACTGGGCCCAAAGCTCTTTGTATTCCAAAGTATCTTTCTCTTTTAGGCTGGTGAACCGGCGCCAGCAGCTTCCTATCTTCAGCCGATTTCTTTATCATGACCTCAAATTGGTCCCCAAAGAACATGGACTGTGAAAATGGAATTTTCATCAACAGATTTCTCCGAGCTGCTTCAACTTCCACAGTCTCATCCACAACTGCCTTTGTGCTTCCACTAAAGACCCAGCTGCTGCTGAGGTGGCACTGAGGGTATCATGTGATAGATCCGAAAGAAAGTGAAATTGTTGCTATTATTGCTAGTTTAGATGTGGTGTCTACGCCTTGCCCCATCAGTTCAGCTCACGCCTGGGAACCCTTCTACAGTATAACTGGAATATGCTGCAGTTCTAATCGAAAAGTTTGATGCAGCGTATGCTCTCTTGATGGCCAGATTTATTCTCTTATCGACTGGGTGAGGTGGAACTGCATCTTCTAGGCTGATAAGCACCTGGGAAGATAGGCCTGCCATTATGGAATCTACTTTAGCCATTGTAGGGAATTCATCTGCAAACCCTTGAAGAGAATATCATTTGGTCAAAAACGGAGGAAATTAATGCTTAACAGTATCCTTCCATTCCCCCTTCATGACCTTTCTCATAGCCTTATGCAATGGAAAGGACTTTGGCTCCTCTTTGTGATAATTACTGAAATAAATATTACCCCTCATGTGTGCATCACATCCTCAAATTCTGCTTCTTGAATAAATCTCCCCCTGATTTCCTCATCTATGTCCATATCATCTGGGTCTGGGATAACCATCTGCCTTTTTTGGGGGGGAAGCAGAAGCCTCTCTGGCCTTAAAAACGGCTGCCCCTGCCACTTGAATTATCTCTTATAGATCAGCCATTGTGGAAATAACATGGGAAGATTCCCACATACTTCAGGCTCCATGTTGTGTCATTTTGCTGAACACTTGCCTTCCCCTATGGTAAAAACGCACAGAGGTCAAGCAGCGCGCATTTCCTTTAATAAAGGTTACCCCAATCAGTGTGCAGGAAGACCAGGAAACATTTCCTGCTGCTTCCTGCAACACTCCTTTGCATTGTTAATGCTTACCAATCACAGCGTGGCATTCTAAGGCCACAACCCCAGTTTGCACTCCTGCGCCTGACATGTCAACGCTTAACCTGATGTGATTAAACATGTTTATATCATGCTGAAAAGGGCCCTAAAATATTTTTAAATAAAAAGCGACGTTACAATCTCATTTTGCAGACCAAATAAATATATGGAAAGGCTTTGCTTGAGCAGAAGTTCTTACTACCTTAATTTACTCTGCTAAACCAGGACCTCTGACAAATGGCTTTTGCTGTTTATGGGTCTCTGCGGCAGACCCTCTATATTATTATTTAAACTTAATGATTTTCTCAAAGATATAAATAGACTTATATTTCTCCCTCGCCTGGTGACCACACCTGGAGCACAAAGAACAAAAACAGGACATGAGGTCATTGTGACAGGAAGTAATAAATAGCCATGAGGGAGGGATGGGACGCATATTTCTATTTTGCTTGGTGGCCATTCTGGTGGGAGAAGGGTTCACTCAAGGAGTAATGACTCTGACAGGGAAGTTGGATGATGAGGTAATTCTGCCATAATTTATTTCCTCTCTGCGCGGCACCAAAAGGGTCAAGTGAATTTTTTACAAAACAAATAGATTTCTGAAGCATCCAGTAGCTTGGACAAGTACATATTGTATACAATTCCAAGCCACTGATATATGTATATATGGTGCGCTGGACAGTTACACAAATAATGATGCAAACACTAAATAGGTTACTGTGTCGTGTGAGCCTCCGCATTCAGGTGACCTTCATTAATCCTTTGACGCCATGCCTCGCGTCAGGATGCGGGGATGCCGGTACGTCCTTCCCCAACATAGATCTGGAACCATCCTTGCACTGCATAGTCTTCTTACCTGTCTTCCTTGGCTGTTGCTCAACAGGCGTAGTTCCTGAGCCTTAAGGAGGGACATGGATTTTGTCTGACTCTATAGTCATCCATTCCCCCCCTCGCAGCGTTGGGCACAAGCCTGGGGGTGGGGTTTCTGAGCTGTGAGGTCTGGCTCTGACTTCATGTGTAGCAATGGTCCTTGTCAGGCTTGCTCTAGGTGTTTGGGTGGCCCCTTCCTTCTCAGCTTTCTTCATACCTCCTACAGCTGAAGGAAGTGACCCAACTAGGGCCACCCGGGTCACTCTCGACCTTCTCTAGCCTTCCATTCAATGAAGAGTCGATGATGCAGTAGAGAACACAAGCAGACTAGTTTATTCACAAGGTACACTGCAGTGGAGTCCAGTCTGACCAGCCTCCTATGATGGCTGACGAGGGACTGACTCTAGCAAACATACAGTTACATTATGTAGGTTGCGGAGCCCACAAAGACCCGCCTACTATGGAAAAATACTGGTAGCTGTCGAAATACAATGGGGGTACAGAGCACAAGTTTCGATTCCGCAGCCTGGCACAAGTTATCTACTGCCCAAGGTCGTCTGACTTATCCTCCCTACTAGACAGGTGGGAGAAGGCCTTCATGTAATAGAAAAGGCATGCGTTAATGAGCAAGATTCAACATTGAAGAAACGAAACTTAGCAAGGGTCATTTCTCGTAAATGATCAAGTAACAGTTTCGATTATAATACAAAATGGTGTCTTCGAGAGCTAAAATGGTGGCACAGATGTTAACATAACTAACATAACGTCTGCATTTTCTAATTACGTTTGCACACACAGAATACTAATGAATTAGCTATATAAATGCTAACACAGCATCGAATAAAATGCGAATAATATAGTACTAATGCATTTCAATTCTAACAGACCTTCCTTTTAGCATTTATTATGCTAATACAGACATCTTTATTCGTGCTATCAGGTAAGGGTCTTTACAATTCTAAAAATAGAGAAAATATAGAAAAATAACTAGTAATAATATGTCAAATACGGATGTATATTCGGGTATATGCACGGGCAAACATAGCAAAGGAAAGAACACTATTTATTATCAACACAGGGAGTTTCAGGAACAGACCCTGCAAGAGATGTTGTTGAACCAAAAACTCCCTCGTCTAATTGCATAATGGTATTGAGCTTCTGTTGGAGCATGACCTTTGCATTTGTGTCATGAATCGAAATTCTTTTGGGAGACAGATAAGTAGTACAGTATGAGCAGCATAAGGGAAGACTCTGAATCAAGACACAGCAACATATTAACAGGACTATGAAATATATCACCTTTTCTAGAATCCAACCCCAACCACCAAATAATGACCAGCTCCAATTGCCGCTCTCCATTCCTCGAACATTTTCCAAAATGTCTAAAATATGTTTAGTGATATTTTTCTCCATATTTGTGATACCGACTTCACACTGCTCTCCTATCACTGCGCATGCACCACCATTCTTAGCTAAAATAAAGTCAACTGCATATCTCATTTGTTCGGAGTATATGCGCATGCTTTCCAACTGAGTGGTGATGTCCTGTAAAGCTGCTACTGTAGAATTAGATAAAATTTGCAATTTACACCCAAAATACTCTCTAGCTCGTTCACCCCTGGCCATGGCAGTACCACCAAAGGTAATAATAGAAGAGAGGATATATCCAAAAGTAATACCATTACTATAATTATTAACTTCCAAATCGGTAACGCCCTCACAAAATTCCTTAGTCAATGTTCTTTTTACCCATCTTATATTTGGTTTAATGTACTTAAAAGGCACCCCAAGAGGTAACACCATCCCCAAGGCCACATCCTCTGTACCGTTGTACATATTAGAAAATGTACCATTTGATAAAAAATAAAAACCTGGATGTGCATAGAGTGGACCTTGATAATCTAATGGAGCATATCTAGTATTCATCCCCTTAATGCTAGGATCATCCTTTTCCCTAAATGCATTACATTTTTGTACACTTTTTCTCCAGAACAATTGAGATACAAATAAGCATCAGTACTATTTATTACTGGGCAACACGCAGGATAAATACCTGCTTCTTGAGTGACAGTCAGATCTTTGTAGTGCCAACCTGTCAAGGTGATATTTCTCTTAGCTAAGTACAGATCACCACAATACATATCGGGCATGCACCCAGGGTACCCTGTCCCCCTTGGCTTTCTATAATATAAACAAGGTCCAGGGTATCCTAGGCCGAATTCACCTTTTGCTTCTACAAAATGGGGAGGACGAACATATGTATAATTTACCAAAGATAATGGATAAGTGGTCCATAAACTTGTAACAGAATCAGTGGGGTAACAAGCTGTACTATCTCCAAAGAATTTCCTGTGTGTATCTAAGAAGACATTGCTATGCATTGTTCTTTATCTACGATCAGAGGAAACTGTATGATATAAAACACATAACGAGGTGACTCCAGTATAACACTCCAATATCCAGAACAGCCCCCCTCCCACCAAGAAAAACAACAACATAACTATAGCCCAAAACTTTTTCCTTTTGAGAAACCATTCAAAACTGATCTGCCCCGGTCGCAGGGCAACAAAAAACTGTTCATCTTCTACATGGGGTCGACCAAAAAGATACATGTTTACTTATAGAGCTACAAAAGAAAACACCAGAGAAAGAGACGTCATATAATGGAACCAACGGTGGAAAGGACACACAAAAAAAAGGGAAAAAAAAAAAAACGGTAAAAAGATCAGGGTCCGCTACAAGCCTCCCTGGCAGGCTTCTATTGTTCAATCCTCGATGGTGCTATTGAGCACTGTACGGTGGAGCCACACTGTTGCAGCTCATCAGCAAATGTTCACAATCCTCAGGATAGGGCACTCTCCCTCCAGGGAAAACACCCTCAACTTATCCTGTCCTGCTCCACAGGCAGTGCACCAATTGTCCAAACATGGTAACATCTGGTACCCATCTAGCAGGTCCTGCCACAAACATTTTCGTCATTTTCGATCTGGCTGTCTCTTTTGCTGTTTGATCTGCAAAGGCATTTACTTTCCCTACATCATCAGTGATTGCTTTATGGGCACTACACTTCACTATTGCCAATCGTTTGGGAAGGGTCAAAGCTGTCAAAAGTCTTTCTATCAGCGGACCATTCTGGATCCTAGTTCCATGTGAAGTCAAGAATCCTCTCTCTGCCCAGAGGCGTCCAAAATTATGGGCCACCCCGAAGGCATACTGACTGTCAGTGTAGATATTGACAGTCAGTCCTTCACTTAATTCACATGCTCGCAAAAGAGCTATCAACTCCGCAGCTTGAGCAGATTGGTAGGGAATGCGTAAGGTCTCAACTACAGTGCGCAGCATACTAATAGCATACGCCACTGTAGTGGTTCCATCTGACAATTTGAAACAAGAACCATCTACATATAGTTCCCCTTGCGGGTCAGATAAGGGAACATCAGTCAAGTCTACCCGTCCCTTCGTCTCTTCCTCCGTGCGAAACAAACAATCATGGACATCTTGGTCCTTTTCTTCCGAAGGGAGGGGTAGTAACGTGGCTGGGTTCAGAGTGGCACATCTTTTGATAGTAATATGGGGTGCAAATAAAGTCAGCTCATAACCAGTAAGACGAGCACTGGTGAGGTGCTGAGTCTTTGTCTTGTTTAAAAGTACATCCACAGCATGAGGTACCATTACTGTGAGGTCATGATTGAGGACGAGCCCTGCCGACTGTCGTATAGAGACCGCCGCTGCGGCTCTTAAACAACTTGGGAGGGCTCTGGCGACAGGGTCAAGCGTAGCAGAAAAATAAGCACACAGCCTCTGCTTACCTCCAAAGGCTTGTGTTAACACCAAAAGTGCACACCCAGCCATTTCGTGTACGTACAACACGAAAGGCTTCTTATAATCAGGCGTACCAAGCACAGGTGCAGAGCAAAGCACAACTTTTAAGTGCTCAAAAGCATGCTGGCATTCATGCGTCCAAGGCAAAGGTTCATGCACATCTTTAGTTGTCAAGCGAAGCAAGGGCTGTATTAATAAAGAATAAGCAGGAATCCAGTGTCGACAATACGAGGTGATGCCTATAAAAGCACGCACATCCCTCTGTGTCACAGGGACAGGCATCTTAACAATGGCATCAACTCGTTCAGCTGTTAGCCTCCGACCCTCCTTCGACAGCAGGTGACCTAAATAGGTGACCTGCTGTGGACAATATTGGAATTTAGAAAGGGACACTTTATGCCAATGGATGTCGGACCATTGTCTGAAGTTGAATGCAGGGAAATCAGAAATTCTGCTCTTCGGAGGAGCCAACTTAATCTGGGATGCCACGTGGTGGCCACAAACCCTGGGAGACACCCCAGCTCCTAAGCGGTGTGCAAAAAAACTTAGGCATCATTATTGATGACTCCCTTTCCATGAAGGACCATGTGCGGATCCTGTGTGGAAGGGGTTTTGCAACTCTGAAATTACTAAGGAGACTCTTTCCCTGGATCCCACTGGACTGCAGAAGAACCGTCACACAGGCACTACTCATAAGCAAGCTTGACTATGGCAACGCCTTATTCGTTGGCATGGCAGACTAACTTTTTACTCGCCTGCAGGTACTTCAAAATGCTGCAGCCAAACTGGTGTGTAATAAAAGCAGACTGAGCTCAGCATCTACGTGCATGAAAGATCTTCATTGGCTGCCCATGCGACAAAGAGCAGTGTTTAAGCTGCTCAGTCATGCACACAAGGCTCTCCACCAACGTGGCCCTAGAGTTCTACAGAATAAAATTGAATTCTATGTCCCCTCAAGGAGCCTACGTTCACTCCACCAAGCCCTGGCCAGGACAAAGCGTATAAAAAAAGTTAGATCTGGAGGACGCTCGTTCTCATACCTGGCGGCCAGGAAATGGAATGAACTTCCCCAAGATTTGCGCCTCACTATTGACTACCTGGCCTTCAGGAGAAAGCTCAAGACCCATCTGTTTCCTAAGACGTACATTTCTAATAGACCATATGCCTTGATTGGCAGCCTCACCATAATCTCTCGCTATTTAGCGCCGTGATATCCTCCGGGATGAATGCTGCGCTCTATAAATAAATAAATAAATAAATGCCCTTTGTTTGCCAAATGCTTCAATAATTTAACCGTAGCCGCCCGACAACCCTCTTCGGTATCGGAGGCTATCAAAATGTCATCCACGTACTGCAATAATACATTACCTGCGGGAAGAGAGAGAGAGTTCAATTGACCTTTCAAAGCTTGACTATAAATACTGGGACTTTCAGTATACCCCTGAGGAGCCCGACAGAATTGGAAACTCCTTCCAGCCAAGGCGAAGCCAAAAAGATATCTACTGGCTGGATGAATAGGGATACTAAAAAAAGCATTTTTTAAAATCAATCAGAGAAAAGAACTTAGCTGTGGAAGGAATCATTGTCAAGAGTACAGCAATATCTGGCACCACCGGGAACAGAGGAACTACAATCTTATTGATTTCCCCGAGGTCAATCACAATACGATAAACATCAGGATGTGAATCAGGGGAATCCAATGGTGCTTTCTTAAGAAGAGGAAGAATGGGGCTATTGCATACATTCGCCACTGTCTCCTCAACCACCCCTGATTTGATCAGGTCCTGTATAATCTGCATCAAATGTGAGAATCAAGAAGAACTAGCTATTGTTCAAAAGATTATAAAATTATAGTGTGCGTTTCGGCGTAATGAAAAAACATGTGTTTTTCAAGCTAGGGACAAAACTTTTGCTTTTTATGAAGGCCCTCACCCACCAACCTAGTTGGTGGCATGCTTCATCATTGGGCTCCACCCAGGGCACCAAGTGTGCCTCGGGAGTGCTGCGACGACTGTTTACAGCGGAGCGTTTTTTTGTGTGTGAGGTGAGTGTGTGGTGATGGTGTGTGTAAGTTAAAAAGCTGTCCTAAGGGTCCCAGTGTCCACAAGGGTTCATTTAATAATGGGCCCTTGGCAGTGTTAAAAGCAAGGCGGCGGATGTGAGTGGAGGTAATTATGAGCTCCCACATCCAATGTGGTCAACATGTTTCAGCCAGGCCTCATGTTAAAACTGGCTTTTGTCAGGACCTTTATGTGAAGAGTGAGAATAAAAGTTGGTCTATCAGGTGTATATGGCCAACTAAGTGACGCACTCGCTAAGGTGTGATATGGGTAAGAGGATGTTTTCCTCTAGTTTCGTACTCTCAAGTTGTAAGAGAGAAACTCCATGAGTCCCGGGCAGGGGTCCGGCTGGTAGTCAAACATTCGTCAAAGCTCGCAACCCTCCGTACAAAACCCTCCGTACAACCTACTTGGCCGGCGTCAGGACTATGATCGGAGTCCTGACGCCGGCCAAGTAGGTTGCACGGAGGTTGCGAGCTTTGACGAATGTTTGACTACCAGCCGGACCCTGCCGGGACTCATGGAGTTTCTCTCTACAACTTGAGAGTACGAAACTAGAGGAAAACATCCTCTTACCCATATCGCACCTTAGCGAGTGCGTCACTAGTTGGCCATATACACCTGATAGACCAACTTTATTCTCACTCTTCACATAAAGGTCCTGACGAAGCCAGTTTTAACATGAGGCCTGGCTGAAACATGTTGACCACATTGGATGTGGGAGCTCATAATTACCTCTACTCACATCTGCCGCCTTGCTTTAACACTGCCAAGGGCCCATTATTAAATGAACCCTTGTGGACACTGGGACCCTTAGGACAGCTTTTAACTTACACTCATAACACCATCACCACACACTCACCTCACAAAAACCGCTCCGCTGTAAACAGTCGTCGCAGCACACCCGAGGCACACTCGGTACCCTGGGTGGGGCCCAATGATGAAGCATGCCACCAACTAGGTTGGTGGGTGAGGGCCTTCATAAAAAGCAAAAGTCTTGTCCCTAGCTTGAACAACATGTTTTTTCATTACGCCGAAACACACACTATAATTTTATAATCTTTTGAACAATAGCTATTTCTTCTGGATTCTCATATCATACCAAGGGGAAGTGAACCAGCCTATTCTCTATTCCTCCCTTTCCTTTTGATACCCACTAATCTGCATCAAAGCCTGTTCCCCTGCTTGTGATATTTTATACTGGGGAATACGAGGGAGCACAGCATTCTCCTTAACCTTTATGGAAACTGGTGGTATCTGTAACAACCCCACATCCGTATCCCCTGTGGCCTACAATGTGAACAGCACATTTTTGAATTCAACAGGAAGCGGGGCATCCTTTGCCAGACACTGTTTTGCACTAACCACGTTAGGTCCGATAGTCATATAAACACCATCTGGAGAACAAGAAATTGTAGCATGTAACTTTTTTAATAGATCCAATCCTAATAAATTTTCACCACAATTCGCCGTTAACAAAAATGGAGAGTCCACAGTAAAAGGACCAACAGTCAAAGCAAGAGGTTTGGAAATGGGGCTCACGACCGGTACGCCTGAAAAACCTACCGAAACATTATTACGGCCATACATGGCTGCCCCTGGGACCAGCGTATGAGAAACAGAGCTGTTCATTGCACCTGTATCCACCAAAAATGTATGTGCTGAACCATGCAAATCTGCTGTGACATAAGGACCACGCTGATCTACAGGAATTTGGACTGGTCCCTTTCCCTGTCCCTGGCTGTCCTAACCATAGGACATCCCTGCAGCGTCATCCATATCATAATCATCATGATAGTACGGTCATCAAAATAGTTCTGATCAGAACGACCTCCTGAGGATGCATCTGCTTGAGCCTCATCCCGGCCAACCTCATAACGGCCACTTCCTCGCAAACCTCGCCCATCAGGAACTGCAAGTTTTTGCAATAAATCTGGGCACTCACTCCGCCAGTGTCCCTCCTTTTTACAGTACGCACACTGATTCGGCCCTAGGGGTGCACCACCTCTACCAGCACCCCGTGACCTTTGAGCCGGACCAGTGCCCCGTCCCCTTCCGGACCCTCTTGCAACTTGCTGCAGCAACACCCTCGTTTTCAAATCCTTTTCTTATCCACCTTATCCTTTTCCTCGTTTTCTCGATGTTCATAGTACTGAGCCATTCTCAATATCACCGAAGGGGAGGAGGTAGTCCAAGTGCTCTATGAAGCCTGCAACCAGGCTGCAATCTCCGGAAGCAGATTTGTAACAAACCTATTAACAAACAAACGAATACCACCTTCAACTGACAAATCCTGTCCACTAAAATCCAGGAAAACCCCTTCAAACCTAGTAAAAAAATCAGACACACTGTAGAAATAAAAACCTTCTTAGGGGTTCACTGATACATCTGGTCCTTAAGACCAACAAAGAAAAGATTGGCACGGAAGCTGTAATATCAAAAAACATGTTTTAATAACCTCAGATGAGGGAGATTGCGTCTTACGGTACCCGCAGGCCACTGTAGGAGGCATTCTAATGAGTGCAGAGAACAGGGTCCTTATATATGCATTTGTTACATAGTCAGCATAAAATCAAGGGGAGGTCCTATAACATATAAGCATGCTTATTGACTAATATGGGTATACAAAATTTGCTTGCTCCACAAAGTGGGAGGGGAGACTAAACTGCTTACATCAGTAAGAATAGCCTGACAGTTCTATACTAGGAGCAGGTGCATTCTACCAGCTAGGCCTTTCTGAGCATGTGCAAGACTCTGGAAGAGGGAGAAAGCACATGGCGAGCACATGGCTAACTAAAATGGCTGCCAAGTACAAAATGGCTTTCAGCTCATGCTAACAGCGATTCCTGCAATCTTTAACAACACTCTCCTCTTTCTTCTGACAACAAGCCGTTAGCTTATCCCAATCCACCCGTCGGGGTGGGATAAGAGAATGCATATATGTGATGATACGACTCGGCAAAGCCAAGATCTCAACTCTGGGTTTCTCACCGGGCTTTCGCTCCAGATTCCATGCCTTAATCTCCTCCCATGAACCACCCAATTCCACCCTATGATCCTGCGTATGCACCTGCCTCCATATGTCCACCGGCACCAACAGCCCAAAAAACATCTCTGTATCCCCAAGGGTCATAACTGACGAAGAGGCAGCCTCTGTCAACTCTTTATAATACGCCGTAGGGTTTTTTCTTGGATCTGGTAACTGACTTTTAAGGGCCAATACCTCACTTCTTTTCCACGGAGTATAAACCCACTGTTCCTGAAAATGAGCCGCCACCCGCTGTTGGACCACCTCATTTCTTTGGTTCCGCTGCTCTGGAATCTCGGGATGAAAAATAGGATGTACCTCCCTCATCGGAAATTGGGACACACTAACCGGAGTACGATGATGTAATCTTTCTCGATAACTGAGTAGCGTCCCAATGTTACCAAGAACTTCCACAGGGGCCATACCAGCTGAATATACACGATTTCGAATGTCATAAATAATTTGAGGGGCTGTACTTCCAATACACTGTTCCCACAAACTAATCAATGTAGCCGACATATGCTGAAGGGCATGCTGCTGTACAAACGGATCAAAATCTTTCATCACACTCCATATATCCTCCACATTATAAATCGGATTCCGGGCCCACTGTGCTGCCTGATTTGCAACCATCCTTTTCTCCTCTTCACCTACATTAGATCGAGTCAATACCTGCTCCATTCGCTCCTGTATTGCCGCCCAATTCCCTCCATCTGACCCTCGCACTGGTGTCTCAACACTACTCAGCACTGCAGATGAAAGACTTGGGGAAGACAAAAGAGATACCGACATAGGGGACAGTGTCAACAATGACTGCGTGGTAGGAGTAAGAGAAGGAGGAGAAACGGGAGCAGAAATAGCAGATGCTGCGGGGGTGCCTGCAGTCACCACACTCGCAGCTTGTAGAACCGAACGGGAGATAGACAAGGCTGGAGCCGAGGCTGTTGAGCTCACGGGGAGACTCGAAGAGAGCGAAAGTGCAACGGAAGACTGAGACGACGGAACAACAGGATATATTCTCTGCGGGGCATAGGGAGGTGGGGGACGAGTTTCCAACAGATCCTCCACAAAAGGATCCTCATCCTCTCGAACCACTTCCTATCAGCACACTCAATACCTTTCTCTGTTTGTTCTTTATCATAAGCTACAGCTTTCTGCACCACTGTCTGCATTGCTTTCTTCCTAGACGCCTTCTCGGCCGGTATACGCCTCTGTTTAGCTTCCTTCTGCCATACGTGTAAAGTATCAAACATAGACTGTCTACTTCTTCTAGCAAATAATTTGTCCTGTAAATTATTCAATTTTTGTTCGTCAAAAGTACCATCCAGTGGCCACTGAAGCTCAGCATTGTCCCTCGTATATTTGTGCCACAATGTACGAAACATAATAGGGCCAATACCGTGCTTCACATACATCTCAAAATTTGGAGTGCCTTCTGGAGGCGCAGGCTGCCGTTCCCCCAGTCGATGCTCCACAGAGCAACAGCGACACCCAAAGCACCACATTTTACTCCAACAAGACATCTTAGCATCATACACATTCACTATCCACTCACTCAACACACACATGCAATAAAAACACGCACACAGACAAAGAGCTCTCAAAAACAGTCCGTAAACTGCACCAAGACAAGTCAGTCCTCAGACTGCACCAAAACAAGATAGGCTCTAGCCCCAGGCCTTTTCAAAACTAAACCAAATTTAACTAGTGGCCTGGCGGAACGTTCACAAATGCTCCGTATCACAAGGGTCCACCGACCCACCAAGTTAATCAAGACGGCGATGCTCTTACCAGAGATCACAATGAACTCACCTGGTGCACACAGGTCAAACAAGATTATTCTCCACTGCCGACTCTTCTGACCAAACGGTCAGATCCAAGGGTTTCGCCTTCTCAGGACCCCAGCCAAGATGACCACTAGACAAGGAGCCGCCCGATCAGACAGGCGGGGCAGCCGCGAGAACCAGGCTCTATCATATGGGGATCCCCGATCCGCCCATCGGGTGCCAACTGAAGGAAGTGGCCACCCGGGTCACTCTCGACCTCCTCTAGCCTTCCATTCAATGAAGAGTCGATGATGCAGTAGAGAACACAAGCAGACTAGTTTATTCACAAGGTACACTGCAGTGGAGTCCAGTCTGACTAGCCTCCTATGATGGCTGACGAGGGACTGACTCTAGCAAACATACAGTTACATTATGTAGGTTGCGGAGCCCACAAAGACCCGCCTACTATGGAAAAATACTGGTAGCTGTCAAAATACAATGGGGGTACAGAGCACAAGTTTCGATTCCGCAGCCTGGCACAAGTTATTTACTGCCCAAGGTCGTCTGGCTTATCCTCCCTACTAGACAGGTGGGAGAAGGCCTTCATGTAATAGAAAAGGCATGCGTTAATGAGCAAGATTCAACATTGAAGAAACGAAACTTAGCAAGGGTCATTTCTCGTAAATGATCAAGTAACAGTTTCGATTATAATACAAAATGTCTTCAAGAGCTAAAATGGTGGCACAGATGTTAACATAACTAACATAACATCAGCATTTTCTAATTACGTTTGCACACAAAGAGAATACTAATGAATTAGCTATATAAATGCTAACACAACATCGAATAAAATGCGAATAATATAGTACTAATGCATTTCAATTCTAACATAGCTTCTTCTACTTGGTTGTGATGGCTGGCTGCCCCCTCCATTTCTTGAAGAATGATATGTTCTGGGTCACCCTCTTCTCTCTTGGCTGTGATCATAGTGCCCTTCCTGTAAACCACTGTCCATGGTTCTCTCTTGAATGACTTTCAAAACTTGCCACCCCAGTGTTGGTTCCTGATGAGAACAACATCACCTGGACACAATATCGCTGTGCCTCGCTCCCCTCCCTAGACTGGCGGAGTCTTTCCTCGTCTGCCATCATTGACTCAGAATAGGGTCAGGTGGTGCTGGAGACCACCTTTGGACATTGGAATGGTATAAGTCGCTTATCTCTTTCCAGGGTTCAGTGATCGTGGGTCCAGGGTGACCTAGGCTCCTTGTTACTTGTCTTTATTGGTACTCACCTACTACCTGCTCTAGTAGGGCATCCATGCCAGGAAAATATCCTTCTCCCATAACCCCTTAAGTACGTGAGTCAGCCAATGGCTGAGACACCCACACTCTCCCCGTGTGTCAGTCGACCATTGGCCAACACCGAGGAGGGTTTAAAAGATTCATCTGGTGCAAGCACTGGAGGATTCCTTTTCTAAAAATGCTGGGGGAGACGCGGAATTGCTTCTATGTCTCTCCCCGCCCCCTCCGCCCATCTGTGATGGAGCGCCGGTGGGGCATGCTGACATCACAGTATCTCCACCGGCGATGGAGAAGACTCCAGGTAAGAGCTTCCTCCATCGTTGGTGGGGTTTGGGAGGGCCGGGATGCCCCCCCAGATGTCTGGGAGGCATTGTTGGCACCGTTTCCTGGTTGTGGATCGCTACACAGTCACGATCCACAGCCAGGAAACTCCACTAGACACCAGTGAGTTTATCTGGGGGGTGGGCCCTCGTGCTGATGGACCGGCCCCCACCCCAGAGGTAATTTTTTTTTTTTTTTTTTTTTAAAGGTGTTTTTCTGCTGGGGGCACGGGCACTTGGCCCACCCACACAAGTGAGGTAGCATTTTTATCAGGAGAACTGGGTGAATGCTGGGTGTTAGGAATTTTGTGCCCGTTCAGTGATCCTACAACTTTCCCACACAGAAATGTTAGGAAAATATGTCTTTTTAGTTAAATTTGAGGTTTGCAGGGGATTCTGGGTAAGAAAACGTTGGGGGATCCACGCAAGCCACACCACTCTGGACTCCCCCAGGTGTCTAGTTTTCAAAAATGTCTGTGTTTGATAGGTTTCCCTAGATGGCCGCTCCCCTTGCAAAATCAGGTTGTTTTGTGATAGATAATTTTGATGTCTCCACAATACATTTTGAGCCCTTCCCTGTCACAGGCACTTGGCCCACCCATGCAAGTGAGGCCCCGTTTTTCTCGGGAGACTTGGGGGACCACTGGGTGGTAGAAAATGTGTCTGCCTGCAGATTCCAGGACTTTTCCTCACAGAAATGCAAAGAAAAAGTGTTTTCTTTTAGGCAAAGTTTGAGCTTAGGTGAGAGCCATGCAAATCACCCCACCCTGGACTCCCAAAATGTGCTGGTTTGGTAGGTTACCCTGGGTGCCAGCTGAGTTGGGGTCTAAAATTCACAGTTACCCACATTGCAAAAAACACATCGTTTTTCAGTGAAAAAATGTGATGTGTCTACGCTGCGTTTGGCGCCCTTTCGTGTCATGAACACTTGGCCTACCCACACAAGTGAGGCACCGTTGTTCTCGAGAGACCTGGGGAAATGCTGGGTGGTACGCAATTTGTAGCTTCCTGCAGATTCCAGGACTTTTCCTCACATGCTAGGAAAATTTGTATTTTTAGGTCAAGTTTGAGCTTTGCACCAGATTATGGGTAAAAAAACCTGGTGAGAGCCATGCAAGTCACCCTACCTCAACCACTGTTCTGAAACTCAGTATCTGGTCTACATTTCAGAAATACAGTTTCCTTCATACCCTTTTTCCATTCTTTATAATTTACCATATTATTTGCTTTATAGTAAGTACAGAATGAAAAGCCATGGTAAGGTGCAGCTCGTTTGTTTGCTTTGGGTACCTCGGGTTCTTGGGAACCTACAAGCCTATATATCCCCACAATCAAAAGGGTTCAACGTACATAACAGTGCATTGCCTTTGAACATCTGCCACAGTAAGAAGAAGTTACAGATGAAAACAGAGACACAGATGGCTGTTTTTTCAACTCCATTTAAATATTAAAACCTTGAATGATCTACACAAATGGTTCTTGCTGAATTCAGATTTTTGTCTAGTTTACAGAAATGTAGCTTTCCAGGAATCACCATGGGTTTCACACCCGTTTCCACCACAAACTGAAAGGAGGTTGAAAGCACGAAAAATTGGAAAAATGGGCTATCTCCCACTAAAATTCCAAAACCGTTAAAAAATGTGGTTTTCTGATTCAAGTCTGCCTGTTCATGAAAGCTGAAAAGATGGTGATTTTAGCACCGTAAACCCTTTGTTGATGCCATTTGCAAGAATAAAACCAGACTCTTTCTTCTGCAGCACTTTTTTCACATTTTCCCCAACCCCCCCAAGATTTAGCTATATTTTGGCTAATTCTCATTCCGCTCCATGGGACTCCACAAACCCTGGGTACCTTTAGACTCTCCAGGATTTTGGAAACAAAAGGACGCAAATTTGGCATGGAAACCTTATGTGGAAAAAAGTTATGGAGCCCTAAGCGTAAACTACCCCAAGCAGCCAAAAAAGGGCTCAGCATCTGGGGGGTGGGGGGGGGGGGGGGTGGGAAAGGCCAAGCAGCTAAGGGGTTAAGCTAGCTTTTGTTTTGGCACCCCTTGATGTCCTTGTGTGTTAGAGTGGCCCGTGGTGTCAGAGCCACTAGGGTATTATTGTATGGGTTCCCGTAGCAAGATGCTGTCCTCTATGGCGCTGAGTTCACTGCAAACTCTGCAGAATGGATGTTGGTATTATTTACTTGTTTCCTCTTTCTATTCTGATGGTCTTGTAGAGCGCATGGCTACCAGAAGGCCTTCCAGCGCTGGAACAGTCATCATGTGGACGTGATCATCAGAAGGTTAGTTGCCAAAGAGCCAGGTTTTCAATGACTTGCGAAAAGAAAGAGACAAAGTCTGCAGATGGGCTGAGGAGATCTCAAAGACCTTCCAGGGATATATGGAGTAGCTACTGATCTCAAAAAAGCAGGGCCTTTCTTGAGTAGAGACCTATGCAATTCTTTGTATATGCATCTTTGTCTCGGGATCCCACAAGAAGCAGTTTCCAGGAGTTTATTAAGACTGCCTCCTTTGCTGTCTGAAGGCATTCATCCTTTATTATCTCCTGCTTGATGACTCGTAGTGATAGTGCCTTGGGGGTAGGCAGTTTATTTGCAGCAGTAGCTTGCTCTGAATCAGACGGCACACTGTGAGAGGGGTGTCGTTTTGAGCTATCCAGTTGGGTTGCTAAATCCTTGCTTATGGGCTATTGAGAATTGGTATTTCTGAAGTTGATGTGTGCATTTTCTATGCTGGGGTGGCACATGGGCGCAGTGCCCTCAAAGAGGGGAAGAAGTATGCGATCTGTGACCACTTTAAAGGGGTATCCATATAAATAAAGGTGAAAGTAGATGCTGTAGAACTTGATGGCTAGCACCTCCATCTCTATCTGGGAATCGCTCTATTCCTTTTCCATGAATGCTGTGCTTGTAAAGGCAATCGTCTTCCACTTTTTCTGCTTGGTCCTGCAGCAATATAGCCCAAGTCCCACTGGGCTGGTGTCCTTAATTAACTGTCTTTGGTTGGGTTGAAGTACCCCATTGTCATGGTGTGCCAGAGCGAGTCTTTAATTGATTAGAACATGTGCTGCTGCGTTTCTCCCCAATTCCAAGTCATCTTCATTTTAGTCAGGGCCGAGTGTTTCTGAGAGGATCGCCAGGTTGGGAATGAATCTACCTCAATAATTTGCCATGCCCAAGAAACTTAGTACATCGGCCATGAATTGGGGGGGGTACAGAATCCTGCTAATGCTAATCCTGTTAATCCTGTTACATTCTATGTGGCAACCCTTACTCCAGCTTGGAAGAATATGGAGCCATGGAGCTGTACTCCTTTCCTTAAGAACTCGTACTTGCGCTGGTGCAGGGTTAGGCCACAGTGCAGACCGTTTAAAAGAAGCTTTGGTGCTCCTGTGGTGTTCAGGGATGTTACAGGCATATATCAAGATGTCACCACTGATGTTTAAGTACCACTCGAGGCCTGACATTGTGTTATTAATGGCATTCTGGAAAAACAAGATTCTAAAGTTCAGTCTCCTGTACCTCCTCAGGTCTACATGGGTGCAGAACATCGTGACATATCCGCATTTTTCATCCAGTTTTAGCTCGTCATAGCCAGTGTTGAGATTCAGCTTTGAGAACCACTAGGTCACTCTTGGTGGCTTTCTTTCGGAGCCTCATATTGATATACAGCTGACTGGTCCTGGGTTGCTTAAGCTTGGTTGGCACCACTATCGGTGAGTCCCCATGTGGTGGTGCCCAGCACTTTCTCAGTACTCCAAGGTTGTCCAAGGTCTGCTTCAATGAGTGGTTGCAAGTGGAAATGCATGCTATGATGTAGGAAAGTGGTGGCCTTTACCGTCATATCTACGTGAAGTTTCATACCGGGTGCCTTCTGACATCCTAGCCTGTGGAACAGGTGATCCAAGTCATTTAGAATCTGGTTAGCCCCTTGTGGGTGTATACTGTGTGCAAATTATATCAGTACGAGTTCTTCCGCTGCAGTGAAGCTGAGCAGGGTGTCATCTCCTGTCTTTGCTGCAAAGAACTTGTCAGGCCAGATCGTCTGGTGATGACTGACCTGCATGTTGAATGTGCCTGATAGTGGGATGGAGCCTATACCCCGATGGAGAAAAATTCAGATAGTTTTGGGCATCAGTTAGGGGTGTGGTTGTAGGTGATTGTATTGGCCATAACTGATACAATTTACTGAGCCCCTGTGTTGATGAGGGTCGTGATGATGGGAAACTGCATTTTCACTAAGAGTCACTGGTAGAAAAGACACTACTGTAGCAGCAGCAGGCGCTGGCGTGGATGCATCCACAGGGTGGATGCCGGCCTTGTTTCCACCATCTTCCCTCATAGAGCCCAAGTAGGGTCATTTCTAATGAATGCTTATGCAAGGCCCAAGGGTAGCTTACTAGTAGTAGTAATATTTGGGGTCCCCGACATTGGAAGGATACGACATCGCGTCCCGGTTTCCACACGTACTATGGTGTGGAACCTTTAATTTTCTTGCTCTGGCCCACCGTAATTGAGTGTAACCGGATGTTTTTGGTGCTTGTGGATATAATACCGGAAATCCGATACATACCCCTACAACTTGATATTGTATACTTATCAAAAACTGAACACGGGGCGATCCATTTGTCCAGTCTACGGCAATACTCGCATTTTGATCTCTGATCTTCCTCCATATTTCATGGACATTTTGGCATTATATATTGAGGAGCGCCTCACCTATGCCCTGAAGAAGTCCAATCTCTTTGGACGAAACTCGTTGGCTGATTGACTTGAAAAAGTTGTTGATGTTTAATGAAAATAAAAAGGATAATGGAAAGAACAACTCTGGACACATCTCTCATATTTGTGTGATATTACCTGTAGAGTGGTGCACTACTTGCTTTGTTTTTGTTTGACATTATAAAGTCCAGTTGTTTGGACTGCATCGTGGCAGTGGGTGCTTATAGCGTGTGCACACAATTTTGGGATATTTCCCATCCCTTATATAAGTTTGGTGATAGCAGGTTAGGTGGTAGTGTTCATAGGGTTTCAGTGTCAACGATTGTTTGAATTTAATATTTGGGGTCCCACTGGAAGTGATGTCAGCATCACCAGCTGGATACACAGGGACCATGTCTGCCCTTTCGGGACACACGCAGTGGCAGTCAGTGAGTATTGAATCTCCTCAAACAATTCATCTACGGTCATGAGCACAGAGTCATAAGCATCTATGGTCATGAGCAGCGAGTGTGCGTGTGTTGATTGGTGCTTGTAAAACACAAAGACTTTATCAGCACTGGGTTG
Source organism: Calotriton arnoldi (assembly GCA_963921515.1). Taxonomy (NCBI): domain Eukaryota; kingdom Metazoa; phylum Chordata; class Amphibia; order Caudata; family Salamandridae; genus Calotriton; species Calotriton arnoldi. The sequence goes on along the minus strand of CAWUFW010000798.1, from coordinate 755,055 downwards.
TTCAGGCTTGTGGCCGGGCCAGCACAAACTGTGTTTCTATGTTAGGTCTCTGGGCGTCTGAGTAGCAGAGCATACTAGGCTGAAAAGCAGGCCGCTGGGTTTCAGTGAAGTGGTGTGTATCAGGCTACAAGGCCTACCACATGTTTAAGTGGGAAAGTAGAAGGCAGAGAGTTTGCTGCTCTGTTGCAGCTGTGCTGTGGAGTAGCAGGAGCATGGTGCTACGCCATATTCTTGGTCTTTGACAGAGGAGGCAGCAGGTGTACTCGGAGGATGAGCCGTGGAGGCATGTGGTCTTAATTATCTGCTTTGTCACCATTGTTGCACAATGGCCTACCAGTACAAATAACAATCCGGACATTCAGTAGGTTACTATGTCGTCTGTACCTGGTGACACACTAAAGAATGTACTCCCAGAACAACAATATCTAGCAAGTATTGACTAGCAATGTTAGGCGTCCAGGAATAAAATATAAAATACAGAACTAATCGAATATGGTTAAGAGTACTGGGCTAAAGATACAAGGGTGGGGTATAGGGTTAATAGCACAGGGTTTATAGTTAGGGTTACCAGAGATAGGGATTTCTTGGATTTGTGTCCCTTAATAACTTTGCACCCGTTGGAAAAATCTCAGTGAAACTTTGCAGACCTGTTGCACCCGTTACGTTGTCAGAGGATTGAAAATTGTGTGGTGTTTGGCCAAGGGGGTGCAAAGAAACAAGTGGGGTCCCAAATCACGCTTGAAATCCAATGCATCTTACCTAGACTTTTGTATTTCACGTAGCAGCAAAACGGCTGAACGGATTGTAATGAAATTTCACAGCAATGTACATTAGACTATGTAGATGATTCTTTTTGCTATTGCAAGTGATGTTATAAAGTGGTTATGAAGGTTATATGGGCCAACAACGTAGTGATATCTTGTAGCAGTATACTACTAAAAGTAGTAAGGAAACCCAAAAAATGAACTAGACTGCATATGTAAAGTTTCAGATTTACTACATGAACAACTGAAAGACCCATTTATTATCACATGCTAATGGAAACCTATAAACAAATACATAACAAGTGGAATACATCTTAATCAACATAAGTTTTCTTTGCATGCTCACTGGCTCTCAAAATAAAACTGGCCCAACAAGCCAAACCAAGACCATGTTTCTTATGCACCCCGTGCAACAAAATGAAAAATTGACCTAGCAGTGAGCCACACAAACTACTATTTGGAGGACATGATAATTGCTCACTGTTAGACTTGGCTTTTTTCAGCGGGTTTACCCCCAGACTTTTTGCTTTTTGGCCTCCTGTTTTTGACCCTGTGTGTGTTGGTTTTAGGACTCTGGGCACTTTACCACTGCTAATCAGTGCTAAAGTGCATATGCTCTCTGTGTAAAATGTGTTATGGATTGGTGTTTCCATGATTGGCCTATTTGATTTATGTGTTAGTCCCTAGTAAAGTGCACTGAGAGTGCCAGGGCCTATAGATCAAATGCTGTTGGTGGGCTGCAGCACTGGATTGTGCCACCCACGCAAACAGCCCGTAAAGTGTAACTCTGGCCTGCCATTGCAGAGCCTGTGTGCAGCCTGGGGCTGCCATGTCGACTTGGCAAGTGCACACACTTGCAAGTCCCTAAACCTTCCCTTTTCTACATGTTAGTCACCCCTAAGGTAGGCCCAAGGTACCCCTGTGGGCAGGGTGCATTGTATGTGAAAGGTAGGACATGGCCTGGTGTGTGTGGCATGTCCTGATAGTGAATCACAGCCTATTTCGTTTTTCACTATGCAAGGCTACCTGTTCCCCATAGGCCAGAATGGGCAGTTTTGATTATTACAGCTTATATTCCTAACTGACCCAGGGAACATGGTAGAAATTCGAGTTTAGTATGCCTGGATTCAGAATGATAAAATGCATCTTTTAGTGAAGTTGGTTTTAACATTCTGTGTTTCAAAATACCACTTTTAGAAAGTGGGTATTTCCTTGGCTAACCATCCAAGCCTGCCTCTGCTAGCTTGTGTATTCCTTGTCTGGAGTGTGAGTGACAGGGGCTGGGGGATGCCAGGAGACAGGGTGAGTCAGCACAGGCTGAATAGCAAAATCTACACGTAGATGGGTGGGTGGAGATGCACCTGGGACCTGAATAGGGCTGGGCCTTCCCTCCACAATGCTGGCTCCACCTCCTGTGGTGCGTCTGATGTCCCTGGCCTGCACTGTGAAAGGAAAGAAGGAGACTTGTCAACAAAGTGCTCCAGGACTGACCAGAACTGGTTTGGACTAGGCAAAGGCCTCTCTGCCTTCAGAGGACAAAGAGAAATTGAGGATAAAAAGGGGGACCCAAACCCCAGAAAATTGGAACTCTTTTGGATCAAGAAGACTGCCAAGAAGAAGAGCTGGAGAAGCTGTGAGGAGGAACTACCACTTTGCTGTGTGCTTTGCTGTGTTGGCCTGCAGTGGCTGCTTCTGTCTTGGGCAGTGAAAGGACTGGAACTGAACTTTCTGCAATCTACTTTGTGAGTGTCTCCAAGGGCTTGAGGTAGAGCTTGCCCCCTGTTCAAGAAGTCTCAGGAACAGCAAAGACTTCAAGTTCTTCTGCCCTCAGCACTGGGGACTGTGTGTTTTGTGCTGCAACAGAAGAAAAGCAACTCAACGACGTCGACGACGCCGCTGCCGACTCCGTGTCCCGACGGCACCGCAGAGGGCACCGCCGCAACGCCGCACCGCGACCCTGGTCTCACCGACGACGCCTGCTGACTCCGCCACCGAGCCGCTGCTCGCACCGCGACCTGTGGGCACCGCACCGCTTCACGACGACGCCGTGGCCTTCCCGACGACGCCGCTCCACGCCAGACTCGACGCCGCTGCTTGCACCGTGGTTCGGGGGCACCGCTCATAAGTTACACGACGCACCGCCCTCATCCCGCACCGCAGCCTTGGCCCACCGACGCCGGTGCCATCGACTCCAGTTCGTCAGCCGACGACAGCGCTGCAGCTACGACCGCCGCCGCTGCTGCACCGTGACCTGCCAGCACCGTGGCGAGCACCGCCTTCATCTCACACTGCGACCCTGGTCTCACCGACGACGCCATACGACGCCGCCACCGAGCCGCTGCTCGCACCGCGACCTGAGAGCACCGCACGCTGCACCGCTGCACTTCGCACCGCAGCACCCGACGCCGGCCGTCGCCAGCGCTCCTGACTTCAACAGAGGAGATCGATCTGCAACGCGTGTGACTTCGAGGGCCCCGACGACGCCGCAACGACCTCCGGAACGGACGCCTGCGGACGCCGTGTTTTCGGAAGCTCACCGCGAGGTCATCGACGCCCTGCATTTCTGAAAGGTACTGTTTGCGGGTCTTCCCGACACCGTAGTTGACCCGCGACGCCGCGGTCAGCCAGAACTGTTTGGATTTGTTTGTTCACGACGCCGTGATAGCCCTGGACGGAGCTATCGACATCAAGGAACTGTTTTTAAAGACATTTTGAGAAGTAACTATTTCTGAAGTACTGTACAGTGGATTTTTATCATATTTGGTCTTGTTTAAAGTATATAAAAATATTGGATATTTTTCTAAACTGGTGTGGTGTCCGTTTGTAGGGCTTACATTGTATTACTGTTGGTTTGGTGCAAATGCTTTACACACTGCCTCTAGAATAAGCCTGACTGCTCGTGCCAAGCTACCAAGGGGGTGAGCAGGGGTTATTTTAGGAGTGTAACTCCCTTACCCTGACTAGGAAGAAGGGTCCCTACTTGGACAAAGGTGCAAGACCTTGCCAACTAAAGAACCCATTTCTAACATTGGTTGTCAGCGGTGAGGATAGGACTTGTGTTTGCACTTGACTTACAGTGATTGGTGTGCACTACTACCATATCGCAGACCATTACGTACCACTTACAGGTTCTTTGTCTTTTTGGCCTCTTTTTGATCTTGCCAGTTTGAACTTGCTACTTCAACATGCCTGAATCAATTGCATCATCTGTTACATCAGTAGAAATTGCCTTTGAGGAGGATCGATTGGAAGCCTACAATGTCAAGGAGTTAAAATCGATTTGCAAGAACCTGAAAGTCCAGGTCAGAGGCCTCACCAGGAAGGATGAGCTACAAAAGGCGCTGAGGGCCTGGGTAGCAGCCAGACATGCCAGTGGGCAATCTGGTGATCTCCATGGAGAGGTGGAGGAGCCTGTTCCTAGGGTGGATGTGCTTTTGGGAGGGGGGGAACCCTCCAGGCAAGGCAGCAGTAGCTTGTCCCCAGAGGAGCTGGAGGACAGGCGGGAAGCAAGGAAGTTCGAATTAGAGAAACTCAGGATGGAAAGTGAGAGGGAAGACAAAAGAATAGCCATGGAGGAAAAGAAGATGATCTTGGATCATGACCTTAAAATGAGAGAGCTGGTGCTGGATTGGGAAGCCGGTAGGGCTTGGTCCAGCCCAGATGGTGGCAGCAAAAATGTAGTGTCTAGTACTGAGGATGAGGTACACACACACACAGATTTGGGGCCCTACTTCAAGGAGGGGGTTGACATACACCAGGGGGTTCAGGATTGTGAGGTTACTCCAGTGGTGCACAGTATCCCTGAGGTGGATTGGGGAGCTGGCACAGGGGATCATATTCCTGGTAGTGGGAGGGACACTCTACTGACTCTAGAGAGGTGCAGGGAGAGGGGTTCCCCCATGATAGACGCCCTGGTAAGTGAGTATGGAGACCAGCCAGAAGAGTATGGGTGGAGAGACAGCAACAGTCAGACACTGTCTCACCAGTCTTGTGAGAATGATGTGGGGTACTTTTCTGAGGCACTGCATGGTTGGGTGAAGGGTAGTTTGGTTAACACCTGTATGGGGCTGTGTGATTCAATTGTTGGAGAGCATATTTTAAGTCCCTGTTTTCCAGAGCTATGCCAACACCCAGTAGAGTGTGAGTTTTCTGACCCCAGGGAGCTTGCACTGGAGGCAGACCTTTTGGTGGATTCCAGAGGGTCTGGAGAAGCATCTGGGGGTGACCCGGAAGGAAGTGGCTTAGGTATTTCCCAACCAAGGGTGGTGGGAAAGGTTCGTGGTAGCCCAGATAGGTCCCGGTGTCATGGGAAGGGTGTAGGGACTCACGTCCTGTCTCCGCGGAGAAGGAGTGAGAAGGGGCTGCGGCCCAAGGTGCCCGAAACCCGGTCCCAGAGCCTGGGTGGTTCCAGGAGGGAACACCAGGTGGGGAGCCTAGGCTGTACTGATAGGCCATCCGTTGAGGGGGATCTCCCAGAGTCAGGAGAACCTGGAGCATCTGTAAGTGGAGCTCCAGTGGTTCTGGTGTCTGGCGGCACCGCTCCAGTTGGGAGGGTGCAGGAGTCCAGATGGAGGGGTGAGAGGGGGATGCGTTCCCCAGTGGGAGAACCAGTGGGTCAGGGGCCAGCCAGAAGGGCTGAGCCTCCTAGCAGTGACCATGGTGACACCACTTCTGTCCTGGGGGATCTTCGCGCACTGTCAGATGGACAGAGGTCAGGAGATCTGCGCCAGGCAGACTGTCACACAACCATGAGTCATGTGTTACCCTCAGGGGGGGCATGCGTGCTCCCCAGGAAGTCCTGGTGTGCCAGGCAAGTGTTCAACCGCAGGGTTTAGTCCCTGGGTTGGGAGGCCAGGTTCAGGTCCTGCCTGACCTGGAGGGAAGGACGACTGTGAGCAGTGTCCTGACCGGGTTGTCTGCTGGGGGTACCGCTCCAGGTGGGAGGGTACAGAGCCCCAGGGAGAAGGAGTGGGTGTGGGAGAGCCCACCCCAGTCTCCTGTCCAGCCGCAGGGTACAGACCCTGGGCTGGTGCACCAGTTGCAGGATAGCACCCCTGAACTGGTGGGCGAGTTGGGCAGGACACCTGCCACAAGTGCCCTGACAATTTTGGAAGGACCAGTAGGTCAGGGGTTGCCAGCTCTGAGGTCAGAGCACCCCAGGACTGACCCTGGTGAGGCCACTTCTGGCCTGGGGGGTCTTCATGCTCTGTCAGGTGGACAGGAGGCTAGAGACCTGCGCCAGGTGGATTCTGGCCCAACTCAGGAGGGGTGTGTTTCCCTTGGGGGGGGGGTTGGTGTACTCCCCCGGAAGTCCTGGGTTGCCAGGCACAGGTCCAGCCTAAGGGTACAGGTCCTGGGTTGGAGGACCAGGTTCAGGGTGTCCCCCCTGACCTGGGGGAAGGGGCAACTGCTAACAGTGCCACTACCAGTTTGTCTTCTGGGGGTGCCGCTCCAGGTGGGAGGGTACAGTGCCCCAGGGAGGAGGACCGGGTGTGGGAGAGCCTACCCCAGTCTCCTGTCCAGCCACCGGGTACAGACCCTAGGCTGGTGGGTCAGTGCCAGGATGTCATCCCTGGCCTGACAAGAGGGAGAGTGGACAAAGGGTGCCAGGCACCTGGGGCTACCGCCCCCCCTCTCTGACGCCACAGAGGGTAGAGAGCCCTGAGAGGCATAAGGCCTGGGTCTCCCCACTGACAACTGTCGGTAGCCACTGTAGCTTACTGTCCTGGTGGACAGAGTTGCCCCTGGCAGGGGGACAGGAGTCGCACCCCGGGGGTGGACTGGGCCACACCACTGTGTTGGCCATGTGGGCACTGTCGGCCTGTTGGGACACATCTGTGAGCAAAGTAAGTTTAGGCGCTGCACAGATGGGGTTCACAGGTGAAGAGAAGGGTACCCCATGGGTCAGCTTAGTGGGCCCTGAGAGTATGGATAGAGGGATCCAACTGGGTTTGGAAAGGCGTAGAACTAGAACGTGCCCCCGCTGTTGTGGGCCAGGTCTATGTTCTATCGCCCCAAGCAGGGAAGTCCATCAAGGGATTGATTAGTCTACCCTGGCTTTAGGCTGGGAGGGGTTGTGTTAGACTTGGCTTTTTCAGCGGGTTTACCCCCAGACTTTTTGCTTTTGGCCTCCTGTTTTTGACCCTGTGTGTGTTGGTTTTAGGACTCTGGGCACTTTACCACTGCTAATCAGTGCTAAAGTGCATATGCTCTCTGTGTAAAATGTGTTATGGATTGGTGTTTCCATGATTGGCCTATTTGATTATGTGTCAGTCCCTAGTAAAGTGCACTGAGAGTGCCAGGGCCTATAGATCAAATGCTGTTGGTGGGCTGCAGCACTGGATTGTGCCACCCACGCAAACAGCCCGTAAAGTGTAACTCTGGCCTGCCATTGCAGAGCCTGTGTGCAGCCTGGGGCTGCCATGTCGACTTGGCAAGTGCACACACTTGCAAGTCCCTAAACCTTCCCTTTTCTACATGTTAGTCACCCGTAAGGTAGGCCCAAGGTACCCCTGTGGGCAGGGTGCATTGTATGTGAAAGGTAGGACATGGCCTGGTGTGTGTGGCATGTCCTGATAGTGAATCACAGCCTATTTCGTTTTTCAGTATTGCAAGGCTACCTGATCCCCATAGGCCAGAATGGGCAGTTTTGATTATTACAGTTTATAATCCTAACTGACCCAGGGAACATGGTAGAAATTCGAGTTTAGTATGCCTGGACTCAGAATGATAAAATGCATCTTTTAGTGAAGTTGGTTTTAACATTCTGTGTTTGAAAATACCACTTTTAGAAAGTGGGTATTTCCTTGTCTAACCATCCAAGCCTGCCTCTGCTAGCTTGTGTATTCCTTGTCTGGAGTGTGAGTGACAGGGGCTGGGGGATGCCAGGAGACAGGGTGAGTCAGCACAGGGCTGAATAGCAAAATCTACATGTAGATGGGTGGGAGGAGATGCACCTGGGACCTGAATAGGGCTGGGCCTTCCCTCCACAATGCTGGCTCCACCTCCTGTGGTGCGTCTGATGTCCCTGGCGTGCACTGTGAAAGGAAAGAAGGAGACTTGTCAACAAAGTGCTCCAGGACTGACCAGAACTGGTTTGGACTAGGCAAATGCCTCTCTGCCTTCAGAGGACAAAGAGAAATTGAGGATAAAAAGGGGGACCCAAACCCCAGAAAATTGGAACTCTTTTGGATCAAGAAGACTGCCAAGAAGAAGAGCTGGAGAAGCTGTGAGGAGGAACTACCACTTTGCTGTGTGCTTTGCTGTGTTGGCCTGCAGTGGCTGCTTCTGTCTTGGGCAGTGAAAGGACTGGAACTGAACTTTCTGCAATCTACTTTGTGAGTGTCTCCAAGGCTTGAGGTAGAGCTTGCCCCCTGTTCAAGAAGTCTCAGGAACAGCAAAGACTTCAAGTTCTTCTGCCCTCAGCACTGGGGACTGTGTGTTTTGTGCTGCAACAGAAGAAAAGCAACTCGACGACGACGCCACTGCCGACTCCGTGTCCCGACGGCACCGCAGAGGGCACCGCCGCAACGCCGCACCGCGACCCTGGTCTCACCGACGACGCCTGCTGACGCCGCCACCGAGCCGCTGCTCGCACCGCGACCTGTGGGCACCGCACTCCGCACCGCCTCGCTTCACGACGACGCCATGGCCTTCCCGACGACGCCGCTCCACGCCGGACTCGACGCCGCTGCTTGCACCGTGGTTCGGGGGCACCGCTTGTAAGTTACACGAGGCACCGCCCTCATCCCGCACCGCAGCCTTGGCCCACCGACGCCGGTGCCATCGACTCCAGTTCGTCAGCCGACGACAGCGCTGCAGCTACGACGACGCCGCTGCTGCACCGTGACCTGCCAGCACCGTGACGAGCACCGCCTTCATCTCACACTGCGACCCTGGTCTCACCGACGATGCCATACGACGCCACCACCGAGCCGCTGCTCGCACAGCGACCTGAGAGCACCGCATGCCGCACCGCTGCACTTCGCACCGCAGCACCCGACGCCGGCCAACGCCAGCGCTCCTGACTTCAACAGAGGAGATCGATCTGCAACGCGTGTGACTTCGAGGGCCCCGACGATGCCGCACTGACCTCCGGAACCGACGCCTGCGGACGCCGTGTTTTCGGAAGCTCACCGCGAGGTCATCGACGCCCTGCATTTCTGAAAGGTACTGTTTGCGGGTCTTCCCGACACCGTAGTTGACCCGCGACGCCGCGGTCAGCCAGAACTGTTTGGATTTGTTTGTTCACGACGCCGTGATAGCCCTGGACCGGAGCTATCGACATCAAGGAACTGTTTTTAAAGACATTTTGAGAAGTAACTATTTCTGAAGTACTGTACAGTGGATTTTTATCGTATTTGGTCTTGTTTAAAGTATATAAAAATGTTGGATATTTTTCTAAACTGGTGTGGTGTCCGTTTGTAGTGCTTACATTGTAATACTGTTGGTTTGGTGCAAATGCTTTACACACTGCCTCTAGAATAAGCCTGACTGCTCGTGCCAAGCTACCAAGGGGGTGGGCAGGGGTTATTTTAGGAGTGTAACTCCCTTACCCTAACTAGGAAGAAGGGTCCCTACTTGGACAAAGGTGCAAGCCCTTGCCAACTAAAGATCCCATTTCTAACACTCACCAGGAAAAAAATTATCTTAATTTTTATAACAATAATTGCCTTTTATTCACTTTGCTCTTCATATGTAGCACAATCCTACTAAAAGTAGCAAGGAAGCCCAAAGAATAAACTAGACTGCACTGTAAAGTTTCATACTTAGTACATGAACAAACGAAAGACCCATTTATGGTCACATGCTAATGGAAACCTATAAACAAATACATAACAAATGGAATACTTCTTAATCTACATAAGTTTATTTTGTATGCTCTCTGGCTCGCAAAATAAAACTGGGCCCAACAAGCCAAATAAAAATCGTCTTCCTTATGTACTCCTGTGCAAAAAAATGGAAAAGTGACCTAGCAGTGAGCTACACAAACTACTATACAGAGGACATGATAATGGACCATTAGGAAAACAAGCATTTGCAATGCAATTGATCTCGCCTTTGGGACCTTATATGTATTTAGCTATGCAGCACATTAGCCTGGGTGCTGAAACATCTACTGTTCTTTAACATGGAGGGAAAGTAAGCACCAAACTGCGTGACACGCCAGGTATGGGAACACATGGAGAGAAATATTGCCTTTCAGCAGGAAATGGTATTGTCCAAAGCTCTGTTTTTAATATAAAATCAGGGCCATAGGTGGTCATATCACTGAAAATACAAGATTTGAAAAAAATATTATTGTCTACGGGTGCTCGTGGAAGACAATTTCTATGGACTGGAATCTAGAGAATGCTAAAGTGATTCTGGTATTTTACTGACCTCTGCTGGTCGTTTTCTATCAAGAAAGTTAAATAGAGGCAGTTGCCAGAAAAATTAAAAAAAGAAAGTCCCTCAGCAGAAAGCAATTCTAGTATTTTACTGACCTCTACTGGTCGTTTTCTATCAAGACAGTTAAATAGAGGCAGTTGAACAAGCAGAAAGCAATTCTGGTATTTTACTGACCTCTACTGGTCGTTTTCTAGCAAGACAGTTAAATAGAGGCAGTTGAACAGAAAAAAAAGTCGCTAAGCGGAAGCAGACAAGTCCTAGGGCTGATCTCCAGAGCCCACAACGTACATACACATATAAGTATATACTAAAGTATATACAAGACGTCTCGAATGTTTGACCTAAAAAATAATAATCTTAATTTTTATAACAATAATGATTGACTTTCATTCATTTTGGGCTTCATATGTAGCACAATCCTACTAAAAGTAGAAAAGAAGCCTAAAAAAGAAACTGGACTGCATATGTAAAGTTTCAGAATTACTTCATGAACAATTAAAAGACACATTTATGGTCACATGATTATGTAAACCAATAAACAAATACATAACAAATACAATAGATAAAAAGAAAGAAGTCACATTAACCCCTTCCATGCTTATGACGAGCTGGACTCGTCATGGCACACAGTGCTCGTGTGCTCATGACGAGTCCAGCTCGTCATAGACCACCCACGGGGAAGCGCTGGCGCTCCCCGTGGGAATCCGATCGTCGGGGTTTTTTTTTAGGAGAGAGGGGAAGGACTTCCCTGCCTCTCCCGCCCCCCGCCCCCATCAATGACGTCAGCGCGCGAGGCGCGCTGACATCATTGAGGGTTTCTTTCTTCCCGACGCGCTGGAAGCCATTTGCTTCCAGCGCGTCGGGAAATAAGGTGAGTTTTGGCTCGGGGAGGGGGGTTTGATTCAAAAGAGACATCGAGGGAAAGGAAAGGGTTTTCCTTTCCCCGATGCCTCTTTTGTGCATTCCTGCTGCACGATCATGTGATCGTGCAGCAGAAATGCCCACTAGAGCGGGATTGTGAGCGTGGAGATGTGCCTTCTCTCCATTGCCACCCTGTAAAGTTAGCTGTAATCCTTGATGGAGGTCTCTGCACCCTTGATTTTCTTGAGCGCAATCCTTCTCCTCGTCTGCCGCTGCGATCCTGCAATTCTTCTGGTCCTTTACGCAGCTGTAGTGTAGGAAAGGCATTATACATTTACCCAACGAGGTAGCACTTACTGATTAGCCAGTAGAAAGTACTCCAGTTGAGTAGAGGTATTGCACAAAACGGTGGCATCTTCGTGGATAAATATGCAGGGCAGATGTGCCTTCTCTCCATTTCCAATGTGAAAAGTTAGCTCTAATCCTTGATGGAGGTCTCTGCACCCTTGATTTTCTCGAGCGCAATCCTCGTGTAGTTCCTGTGACCAGGAGGTTCCTTCTCCTCGTCTGCCGCTGCGATCCTGCAATTCTTCTGGTCCTTTACGCAGCTGTAGTGTAGGAAAGGCATTATACATTTACCCAACGAGGTAGCACTTACTGATTAGCCAGTAGAAAGTACTCCAGTTGAGTAGAGGTATTGCACAAAACGGTGGCATCTTCGTGGATAAATATGCAGGGCAGATGTGCCTTCTCTCCATTTCCAATGTGAAAAGTTAGCTCTAATCCTTGATGGAGGTCTCTGCACCCTTGATTTTCTCGAGCGCAATCCTCGTGTAGTTCCTGTGACCAGGAGGTTCCTTCTCCTCGTCTGCCGCTGCGATCCTGCTCTGACCCTTTATAAACAAGAGGCATGTGAACGGGCCTAGAAGCCCCGCTCGTTTGGCCCCGCCACACATACACTAGCGGTATGCAACGTATGCCCGCCCTTTCCCTACTATGATGGACAGCTTACTCAAAGGATCCCGGCGCTTTCGGCGCGGTGGCAAAGTTACAGACACACAGGTCACTGGAGACAATTCTTCTGGTCCTTTACGCAGCTGTAGTGTAGGAAAGGCACTATACATTTACCCAACGAGGTAGCACTTACTGATTAGCCAGTAGAAAGCACTCCAGTTGAGTAGAGGTATTGCACAAAACGGTGGCATCTTCGTGGATAAATATGCAGGGCAGATGTGCCTTCTCTCCATTTACACCCTGAAAAGTTAGCTGTAATCCTTGATGGAGGTCTTTGCATCCTTGAATTTCTCGAGCGCAATGCTCGTGTAGTTCCTGTGACCAGGAGGTTCCTTCTCCTCGTCTGCCGCTGAGATCCTGCTCTGACCCTTTATAAACAAGAGGCATGTGAACGGGCCTAGAAGCCCCGCCACACATACACTAGCGGTATGCAACGTATGCCCGCCCTTTCCCCACTATGATGGACAGCTTACTCAAAGGACCCCGGCACTTTCGGCGCGGTGGCAAAGTTACAGACACACAGGTCACTGGAGACAATTCTTCTGGTCCTTTACGCAGCTGTAGTGTAGGAAAGGCACTATACATTTACCCAACGAGGTAGCACTTACTGATTAGCCAGTAGAAAGCACTCCAGTTGAGTAGAGGTATTGCACAAAACGGTGGCATCTTCGTGGATAAATATGCAGGGCAGATGTGCCTTCTCTCCATTTACACCCTGAAAAGTTAGCTGTAATCCTTGATGGAGGTCTTTGCATCCTTGAATTTCTCGAGCGCAATGCTCGTGTAGTTCCTGTGACCAGGAGGTTCCTTCTCCTCGTCTGCCGCTGAGATCCTGCTCTGACCCTTTATAAACAAGAGGCATGTGAACGGGCCTAGAAGCCCCGCCACACATACACTAGCGGTATGCAACGTATGCCCGCCCTTTCCCCACTATGATGGAGAGCTTACTCAAAGGACCCCGGCACTTTCGGCGCGGTGGCAAAGTTACAGACACACAGGTCACTGGAGACAATTCTTCTGGTCCTTTACGCAGCTGTAGTGTAGGAAAGGCACTATACATTTACCCAACGAGGTAGCACTTACTGATTAGCCAGTAGAAAGCACTCCAGTTGAGTAGAGGTATTGCACAAAACGGTGGCATCTTCGTGGATAAATATGCAGGGCAGATGTGCCTTCTCTCCATTTACACCCTGAAAAGTTAGCTGTAATCCTTGATGGAGGTCTTTGCATCCTTGAATTTCTCGAGCGCAATGCTCGTGTAGTTCCTGTGACCAGGAGGTTCCTTCTCCTCGTCTGCCGCTGAGATCCTGCTCTGACCCTTTATAAACAAGAGGCATGTGAACGGGCCTAGAAGCCCCGCCACACATACACTAGCGGTATGCAACGTATGCCCGCCCTTTCCCCACTATGATGGACAGCTTACTCAAAGGACCCCGGCACTTTCGGCGCGGTGGCAAAGTTACAGACACACAGGTCACTGGAGACAATTCTTCTGGTCCTTTACGCAGCTGTAGTGTAGGAAAGGCACTATACATTTACCCAACGAGGTAGCACTTACTGATTAGCCAGTAGAAAGCACTCCAGTTGAGTAGAGGTATTGCACAAAACGGTGGCATCTTCGTGGATAAATATGCAGGGCAGATGTGCCTTCTCTCCATTTACACCCTGAAAAGTTAGCTGTAATCCTTGATGGAGGTCTTTGCATCCTTGAATTTCTCGAGCGCAATGCTCGTGTAGTTCCTGTGACCAGGAGGTTCCTTCTCCTCGTCTGCCGCTGAGATCCTGCTCTGACCCTTTATAAACAAGAGGCATGTGAACGGGCCTAGAAGCCCCGCCACACATACACTAGCGGTATGCAACGTATGCCCGCCCTTTCCCCACTATGATGGAGAGCTTACTCAAAGGACCCCGGCACTTTCGGCGCGGTGGCAAAGTTACAGACACACAGGTCACTGGAGACAATTCTTCTGGTCCTTTACGCAGCTGTAGTGTAGGAAAGGCACTATACATTTACCCAACGAGGTAGCACTTACTGATTAGCCAGTAGAAAGCACTCCAGTTGAGTAGAGGTATTGCACAAAACGGTGGCATCTTCGTGGATAAATATGCAGGGCAGATGTGCCTTCTCTCCATTTACACCCTGAAAAGTTAGCTGTAATCCTTGATGGAGGTCTTTGCATCCTTGAATTTCTCGAGCGCAATGCTCGTGTAGTTCCTGTGACCAGGAGGTTCCTTCTCCTCGTCTGCCGCTGAGATCCTGCTCTGACCCTTTATCCCCTTCGGTGCTTATGACGAGCTGGACTCGTCATGGCACACAGTGCTCGTGACGAGTCCAGCTCGTCATAAGACCACCCACGGGGAAGCGCTGGCGCTCCCCGTGAGAATCTGATCGTTAGGTTTTTTTGGGGGAGGCAGGGGAAGGGCTTCCCTGCCTCCCCTCGCCCCATCAATGACGTCAGCGCGCTGACATCATTGAGGGTTTCCTTTCTTCCCGACGCGCTGGAAGCCATTTGCTTCCAGCGCGTCGGGGAAATCAGGTGAGGTTTGGCTCGGGGAGGGGGGTTTGTATCAAAAGAGGCATCGAGGGAAAGGAAATGGTTTTCCTTTCCCCGATGCCTCTTTTAGCATTCCTGCTGCACGATCATGTGATTGTGCAGCAGGAATGCCCACTAGGCACCAGGGTTTTTTTAATTTTTGTGTTGGGGAGTGGCCAAAAGGGCAAGGGTTGCTCCCCTTTACGGGTGTGAATATTTTATTTATACTGTTAGGCCCAACTACCCCTTAGCTTGGCTGGTGGATTGTGTGTGGACTGGTGCATTATTTGCATATGTGATTGTAATGTTTTTTTCCTCCTTTTTATTCTAGTGTAAAGCTTTTGATTCCTGTTTGCGGTTTCGGCAGTTGTGGTTCTGCAGTTTTGCGTAATTGCATTTATTTGGTAAGAAAAATATTTTTGTTGTGTGTACTCCAAATGAGTATTATTGTCATGCATGAATGAATTTTTTGTAAGTGGTGCCATAATGGCAGCATATTTGTTAGTGTTCAGAGCATGAAATTCTTTGCGATGTTTTGCATTGTCTTATGTGTAATTTTTTTCTTCTTCTTTTTAGTGGGATATTGTTGATCCTTACTGTGTCTGTGCAGAGTAGGTGGTGGTGAGTCTAGCTGCTTCTGTCACGTGAGTGGTATAGTGTTGGAGTATATAGGTCTATATACTATAAAGCTACATTTTGTTTATTTCTTTTTTTTTTTACAAAGGGTTTGTTGTTGTTGACTTGTTTGACAAGTAACCTTTATTAGTAAGCATTATGGCTAGCCGTAGAATTACTGCTCAGCAGGTGGTTGGTTTGCTTCTTGAATCTTCCTCTGAGCAGGATTATGAGACTGACAGTGCGTCTGAGGGAGAGGAGGGAGGGGAAGATTCAGGCAGTGAGTTTTCTCTCCACATGGAATCATCGGATGATGAAGGTACTCTCAGTGCAGATGAAGTGCCTGATTTAGAGGAGGATACTAATGTGCCGATGGTGCAAGAGGCATCTGGATTGCAGCCTGGGGCTGCTAGGCTTCCTACTGGAAGTGCTGGACTCTGGGTTGATCCAAACATGGTGCAGCCGGTGTTGCCTGCCTTTAGTGGTTATGCAGGGTGTAGAGTGGATTGTGAACATTATTTACCTATACAGTATTTTCAGTTGTTTATGGATGATGTATTTTTGGGTGAGATTGTTGAGCAGACTAATTTGTATGCTGAACAGTTTTTGAGGGACAACAGTGCCAGACTTAGGCCCCATTCTAGAGCTACCCGGTGGAGTCCCACAAATCTGGAAGAGATGAAGAAGTTTTTGGGTTTGACTTTTTGATGGGTTTGATAAGGAAGCCGTCCATGAGTTCATATTGGTCTACCAGTCCCTTGATGGCAACGGCCATATTTCCTGCAGTTATGACTCGTGATCGGTATTTACTTTTGCTTCGGATGCTGCATTTTGTTGATAATGGTTTGGCGTTGCCACGAGATCACCCTGAATGTGACCGTCTTTTTAAGATTCGGCCTGTTCTTGATCACTTTGTAGATCGATTTTCAGAGATCTATACTCCAGGGAAAGAAATATCTATTGATGAGTCTTTGGTGCTGTTCAAGGGCCGTTTGGTTTTAGGCAGTACATTCCTAGCAAGAGGGCACGCTATGGAATTAAGCTGTATATGTTGTCTGAGAGTAGGACAGGATATGTTTTTAATTTGCGTGTGTACACTGGTAGGGATTCCACTATTGACCCCCTGGTTGTCCGTCCACTTTAGTAGGAGTTTCAGAGAAAATTGTGTGGGAACTTGCTAGAGGACTGTTTAACAGAGGCCACCATTTGTACATTGATAACTTCTACACTGCTGTGCAATTGTTTAAGGAATTGTTCAAAGTGGACACTTTTGCTTGTGGCACAATCCGCTCTAACCGTAAAGGTTATCCAAAAGAGCTTGTTTGCAAAAACTTCAGAGGGGACAGTGCAGTGCCTTGCGTAGTGAGGAACTGCTAGCTGTGAAATTTGTGGACAGGAGGGATGTGTACATGCTGACTACCATCCATGATGAGAGTACTTCACCTGTGGCTGTTTGGGGTCAGATTGCTGAAGTGCGCAAACCTGTGTGCATTTTAGACTACAATAAGCACATGGGTGGTGTTGATAGAGTAGATCAGAGGTTGGAACCTTACACTGCTATTCGTAAGTCTTACATTTGGTATAAGAAGTTGGCCATCCATCTCTTCAATTTAGCAACTTTCAATGCTTTTGTTGTGTTCAAGGAGTGTTCTCCTGCGTCAAAGTTGACTTTTGTTCAGTTTCAGGAGTCTGTCATAGGCAGCCTTGTTGTTGTGGAACAGGCAAGTGCTCCTAGAGTTGGAGTGGTGGAGGATGTGGCTCGATTGAAAGATCGCCACTTTCCTGATCACATTCCTCCTACATCCTCAAAAGACTTTCCCACTAGGAGATGTAGAGTCTGTTGGCGAAGAGGTACGCGGAAGGAGACTCGTATGTACTGCCCTGAGTGTCCTTCTAACCCTGGGCTGTGTGTGCCTGCTTGTTATAGAGCGTACCACAAGCAAAAGAATTATTGGGAGCAACCATGAGTGGTAAAGTGAACTGCCTGGTCTGTAATGTTTAAGAATTGTTGTTCTGTTTCAAGGTTGGCATTAGTGCAATGTTTCTGATTTTGTGTTAGTAGATTTGTATCTATTTGCAATTTGTTTGTGTTTTCTTTTTGTATAAAAAAATCCTAAATGTGATGGTGGTGTGTGTAGGCTGGTGCTTGGCTGGCGGTGTGCGTGGAGTGGCGCTCGGCTGGCAGTGTGTGAGTAGTGACTTGCTGCTGGTCACTACACACACTGCTAGCCGAGCGACACTCCACGCAATCCATCAGGTTGTGTTGTTGCTGTGTTAGGAATGTGGGCGTGTGAAAGTGATGGGCCCTTGAATGGCGCTGTCTGCTGGTGTGAGTGTTGTAATGTGATGGGCCCGCGGCTGGTGGTGTGAATGGTTTTGTATTTGTCACACGTATGAAAGGTGTATGAATGGCCTGTAAAGAGGTTGGTGCCTTGTCGTGGCTTTACAGCTCACGAGCTGTGAGTCAATGGTTCAGTTTCTCGTCCTTTCAATTATTAACAGTGCACTTCATTTTTGTGAAATCACTTGTTAATACAATTGTATATACTGAACCATCACTCACCCTCGTGCCAAATCCAACCAGTATGTGTGTGTGTGCTTGAGGATTAGATGGTTGTGCAGTAATATTTTTTTTTTGTCTTTCTCAAGCAGGGTGTACCTTGTCCCTTTTTGTGAATGTTGTAATGTGTTTGTTTCGTGCCTGGGGGTGTGAATGGTCTTGTGTGTATCACGTATGAAAGGTGTGTGAATGGCCTGTAAAGCGGTTGGGGCCTTGACGTGGCTTTACAGCTCACGAGCTGCGAGTCACTGGTTCCGTTTTTTGTCCTTTCAATTATTGACAGTGCATTTCATTTTTGTGAAATCTCTTGTTAATAAAATTGTATATACTGAACCATCACTTGCCCTCGTGCCAAATCCAACCAGTATGTGTGTGTGTGCTTGAGGAATAGATGGCTGTGCAGTAATCTTTGTCTTTTAGTCTGTCTGCCAAGGTGTACATTCCGTCTAAGAATAACCTACCAACTGTAGATATTGTCGTAAACGAAACACCCATGGGAGTACATGGTGATATCTCTCTTGTGGATCCCAACAAGTTATGGTACCCACAATGTCCTGCAAACCTCAAAATGTCTGTCACATTTTCCTTGCAATATTGTGCCAACATTTTCACGCTGCAGAAATAAACAACACATTATCTCATTATGACTTGGTTTTGCAAGGGGGTCACCTGGGTTTTTGGCCCGTGCTCGGCGGCCATCTAGGAAACCTACCAAACCCACACATTTCTGAAAAGTAGACACCCGGGGGCTTCCAGGGAGGTATGGCTTGCGTGGATCCCCCAACGTTTCCTTACCCAGAATCCCTGCAAACCTCACTTTTAGCTGAAAAAATCACTTTTTCACACATTTGTGTGTGGGAAAGTGTGGCATCACTGGCCTCACACAAATTTCCTACCACCCAGCGTTCCCCCAGGTCTCCCGCTAAAAATGGTGCCTCACTTGTGTGGGAGGCCCAAGTACCCGCGACAGGCAAGGGCCCACAACGTATTGAGGCGACCTCAAAATGGCCTTTCACAAAACCACCTGGTTTTGCAAGGGAGTCACCTGGGTTTTTGGCCCCGTGCTCGGCGGCCATCTAGGAAACCTACCAAACCCACACATTTCTGAAAAGTAGACACCCGGGGCTTCCAGGGAGGTATGGCTTGCGTGGATCCCCAACGTTTCCTTACCCAGAATCCCCTGCAAACCTCACTTTTAGCTGAAAAAATCACTTTTTCACACATTTGTGTGTGGAAAGTGTGGCATCACTGGCCTCACACAAATTTCCTACCACCCAGCGTTCCCCCAGGTCTCCCGCTAAAATGGTGCCTCACTTGTGTGGGAGGCCCAAGTACCACGACAGGCAAGGGCCCACAACGTATTGAGGCGACCTCAAAATGGCCTTTCACAAAACCACCTGGTTTTGCAAGGGAGTCACCTGGGTTTTGGCCCGTGCTCGGCGGCCATCTAGGAAACCTACCAAACCCACACATTTCTGAAAAGTAGACACCCGGGGCTTCCAGGGAGGTATGGCTTGCGTGGATCCCCCAAAGTTTCTTACCCAGAATCCCCTGCAAACCTCACTTTTAGCTGAAGAAATCACTTTTTCACACATTTGTGTGTGGGAAAGTGTGGCATCACTGGCCTCACACAAATTTCCTACCACCCAGCGTTCCCCCAGGTCTCCCGCTAAAAATGGTGCCTCACTTGTGTGGGAGGCCCAAGTACCCGCGACAGGCAAGGGCCCACAACGTATTGAGGCGACCTCAAAATGGCCTTTCACAAAACCACCTGGTTTTGCAAGGAAGTCACCTGGGTTTTGGCCCGTGCTCGGCGGCCATCTAGGGAAACCTACCAAACCCACACATTTCTGAAAAGTAGACACCCGGGGCTTCCAGGGAGGTATGGCTTGCGTGGATCCCCAACGTTTCCTTACCCAGAATCCCTGCAAACCTCACTTTTAGCTGAAAAAATCACTTTTTCACACATTTGTGTGTGGAAAGTGTGGCATCACTGGCCTCACACAAATTTCCTACCACCCAGCGTTCCCCCAGGTCTCCCGCTAAAATGGTGCCTCACTTGTGTGGGAGGCCCAAGTACCAGCGACAGGCAAGGGCCCACAACGTATTGAGGCGACCTCAAAATGGCCTTTCACAAAACCACCTGGTTTTGCAAGGGGGTCACCTGGGTTTTGGCCCAGTGCTCGGCGGCCATCTAGGAAACCTACCAAACCCACACATTTCTGAAAAGTAGACACCCGGTGGCTTCCAGGGAGGTATGGCTTGCGTGGATCCCCAACGTTTCTTACCCAGAATCCCTGCAAACCTCACTTTTAGCTGAAAAAATCACTTTTTCACACATTTGTGTGTGGGAAAGTGTGGCATCACTGGCCTCACACAAATTTCCTACCACCCAGCGTTCCCCAGGTCTCCCGATAAAAATGGTGCCTCACTTGTGTGGGAGGCCCAAGTACCAGCGACAGGCAAGGACACAAAACGTTTTGAGGCAACATCAACATTGCCTATCAAAAAATGTTTTGGGCCCTTGCCTGTCGCGGGTACTTGGGCCTCCCACACAAGTGAGGCACCATTTTTATCGGGAGACCTGGGGAACGCTGGGTGGTAGGAAATTTGTGTGAGGCCAGTGATGCCACACTTTCCCACACACAAATGTGTGAAAAAGTGATTTTTTCAGCTAAAATTGAGGTTTGCAAGGGATTCTGGTAAGGAAACGTTGGGGGATCCACGCAAGCCATACCTCCCTGGAAGCCCCGGGTGTCTACTTTTCAGAAATGTGTGGGTTTGGTAGGTTTCCTAGATGGCCGCCGAGCACGGGGCCAAAACCCAGGTGACTTCCCTGCAAAACCAGGTGGTTTTGTGAAAGGCCATTTTGAGGTCGCCTCACTACGTTGTGCGCCCTTGCCTGTCGCTGGTACTTGGGCCTCCCACACAAGTGAGGCACCATTTTTAGCGGGAGACCTGGGGGAACGCTGGGTGGTAGGAAATTTGTGTGAGGCCAGTGATGCCACACTTTCCCACACACAAATGTGTGAAAAAGTGATTTTTTCAGCTAAAATTGAGGTTTGCAAGGGATTCTGGGTAAGGAAACGTTGGGGGATCCACGCAAGCCATACCTCCCTGGAAGCCCCCGGTGTCTACTTTTCAGAAATGTGTGGGTTTGGTAGGTTTCCTAGATGGCCGCCGAGCACGAGGCCAAAAACCCAGGTGACTCCTTGCAAAACCAGGTGGTTTTGTGAAAGGCCATTTTGAGGTCGCCTCAATACGTTGTGCGCCCTTGCCTGTCGCGGGTACTTGGGCCTCCCACACAAGTGAGGCACCATTTTTAGCGGGAGACCTGGGGGAACGCTGGGTGGTAGGAAATTTGTGTGAGGCCAGTGATGCCACACTTTCCCACACACAAATGTGTGAAAAAAGTTATTTTTTCAGCTAAAATTGAGGTTTGCAAGGGATTCTGGAGTGAAACGTTGGGGATCCACGCAAGCCATACCTCCCTGGAAGCCCCGGGTGTCTACTTTTCAGAAATGTGTGGGTTTGGTAGGTTTCCTAGATGGCCGTCGAGCACGGGGCCAAAACCCAGGTGACTCCCTTGCAAAACCAGGTGGTTTTGTGAAAGGCCATTTTGAGGTCGCCTCCATACGTTGTGGGCCCTTGCCTGTCGCGGGTACTTGGGCCTCCCACACAAGTGAGGCACCATTTTTATCGGGAGACCTGGGGAACGCTGGGTGGTAGGAAATTTGTGTGAGGCCAGTGATGCCACACTTTCCCACACACAAATGTGTGAAAAAGTGATTTTTTCCAGCTAAAAGTGAGGTTTGCAGGGGATTCTGGGTAAGGAAACGTTGGGGGATCCACGCAAGCCATACCTCCCTGGAAGGCCCCGGGTGTCTACTTTTCAGAAATGTGTGTGTTTGGTAGGTTTCCCTAGGTGCCGGCAGAGCTAGGGTTCAAAAACTACAGCTAGGCACTTTGCCAAAAAGGGTCATTTTTCACTGCGAAATTGAGGTGGGACCGCATTGCATTTTGCGCCGTTTCCTGTCGCAGGCACTAGGCCGACCCACACAAGTGAGGTACCATTTTTCTCGTAAGACTTTGGGGAACGCGGGGTGGGTGGAAATTTGTGGATCCACGCAGATTCCAGAACTTTCCACCACAGAAATGTGGGGAAAATGTGTTTTTTGGACAATTTGTTATGTTTGCAAGGGATTCTGGGTAACAGAACCTGGTGGGAGGCAGTCAAGTCACCCCATCCTGGATTCCCCTGGGTGTCTAGTTTTCAAAAATGTATAGGTTTGCTAGGTTTCCCTAGGTGCCGGCAGCGGTAGGGTTCAAAAACTACAGCTAGGCACTTTGCCAAAAAGGGTCATTTTTCACTGCGAAATTGAGGTGTGACCACGTTGCGTTTTGCACCGTTTCCTGTCGCAGGCACTAGGCCGACCCACACAAGTGAGGTACCATTTTTCTCGTAAGACTTTGGGGAACGCGGGGTGGGTGGAAATTTGTGGATCCACGCAGATTCCAGAACTTTCCACCACAGAAATGTGGAGAAAATGTGTTTTTTGGACATTTTTTATGTTTTCAAGGGATTCTGGGTAACAGAACCTGGTGGGAGCCAGTCAAGTCACCCCATCCTGCATTCCCCTGGGTATCTAGTTTTCAAAAATGTATAGGTTTGCTAGGTTTCCCTAGGTGCCGGCAGAGGTAGGGTTCAAAAACTACAGCTAGGCACTTTGCCAAAAAAGGGTCATTTTTCACTGCGAAATTGAGGTGTGACCACGTTGCGTTTTGCGCCGTTTCCTGTCGCAGGCACTAGGCCGACCCACACAAGTGAGGTACCATTTTTCTCGTAAGACTTTGGGGAACGCGGGTGGGTGGAAATTTGTGGATCCACGCAGATTCCAGAACTTTCCACCACAGAAATGTGGGGAAAATGTGTTTTTTGGGACAATTTTTTATGTTTGCAAGGGATTCTGGGTAACAGAACCTGGTGGGAGGCAGTCAAGTCACCCCATCCTGGATTCCCCTGGGTGTCTAGTTTTCAAAAATGTATAGGTTTGCTAGGTTTCCCTAGGTGCCGGCAGCGGTAGGGTTCAAAAACTACAGCTAGGCACTTTGCCAAAAAGGGTCATTTTTCACTGCGAAATTGAGGTGTGACCACGTTGCGTTTTGCACCGTTTCCTGTCGCAGGCACTAGGCCGACCCACACAAGTGAGGTACCATTTTTCTCGTAAGACTTTGGGGAACGCGGGGTGGGTGGAAATTTGTGGATCCACGCAGATTCCAGAACTTTCCACCACAGAAATGTGGAGAAAATGTGTTTTTTTGGACATTTTTTTATGTTTTCAAGGGATTCTGGGTAACAGAACCTGGTGGGAGCCAGTCAAGTCACCCCATCCTGCATTCCCCTGGGTATCTAGTTTTCAAAAATGTATAGGTTTGCTAGGTTTCCCTAGGTGCCGGCAGAGGTAGGGTTCAAAAACTACAGCTAGGCACTTTGCCAAAAAAGGGTCATTTTTCACTGCGAAATTGAGGTGTGACCACGTTGCGTTTTGCGCCGTTTCCTGTCGCAGGCACTAGGCCGACCCACACAAGTGAGGTACCATTTTTCTCGTAAGACTTTGGGGAACGCGGGGTGGGTGGAAATTTGTGGATCCACGCAGATTCCAGAACTTTCCACCACAGAAATGTGGGGAAAATGTGTTTTTTGGGACAATTTTTTATGTTTGCAAGGGATTCTGGGTAACAGAACCTGGTGGGAGGCAGTCAAGTCACCCCATCCTGGATTCCCCTGGGTGTCTAGTTTTCAAAAATGTATAGGTTTGCTAGGTTTCCCTAGGTGCCGGCAGAGGTAGGGTTCAAAAACTACAGCTAGGCACTTTGCCAAAAAGGGTCATTTTTCACTGCGAAATTGAGGTGTGACCACGTTGCGTTTTGCGCCGTTTCCTGTCGCAGGCACTAGGCCGACCCACACAAGTGAGGTACCATTTTTCTCATAAGACTTTGGGGAACACGGGGTGGGTGGAAATTTGTGGATCCACGCAGATTCCAGAACTTTCCACCACAGAAATGTGGGGAAAATGTGTTTTTTGGACAATTTTTATGTTTGCAAGGGATTCTGGGTAACAGAACCTGGTGGGAGGCAGTCAAGTCACCCCATCCTGGATTCCTCTGGGTGTCTAGTTTTCAAAAATGTATAGGTTTGCTAGGTTTCCCTAGGTGCCGGCAGAGGTAGGGTTCAAAAACTACAGCTAGGCACTTTGCCAAAAAGGGTCATTTTTCACTGCGAAATTGAGGTGTGACCACGTTTCGTTTTGCGCCGTTTCCTGTCGCAGGCACTAGGCCGACCCACACAAGTGAGGTACCATTTTTCTCGTAAGACTTTGGGGAACGCGGGGTGGGTGGAAATTTGTGGATCCACGCAGATTCCAGAACTTTCCACCACAGAAATGTGGGGAAAATGTGTTTTTTTGGACAATTTTTTATGTTTGCAAGGGATTCTGGGTAACAGAACCTGGTGGGAGGCAGTCAAGTCACCCCATCCTGGATTCCCCTGGGTGTCTAGTTTTCAAAAATGTATAGGCTTGCTAGGTTTCCCTAGGTGCCGGCAGAGGTAGGGTTCAAAAACTACAGCTAGGCACTTTGCCAAAAAGGGTCATTTTTCACTGCGAAATTGAGGTGGGACCGCATTGCGTTTTGCGCCGTTTCCTGTCGCAGGCACTAGGCCGACCCACACAAGTGAGGTACCATTTTTCTCGTAAGACTTTGGGGAACGCGGGGTAGGTGGAAATTTGTGGATCCACGCAGATTCCAGAACTTTCCACCACAGAAATGTGGGGAAAATGTGTTTTTTGGACAATTTTTTATGTTTGCAAGGGATTCTGGGTAACAGAACCTGGTGGGAGGCAGTCAAGTCACCCCATCCTGGATTCCTCTGGGTGTCTAGTTTTCAAAAATGTATAGGTTTGCTAGGTTTCCCTAGGTGCCGGCAGAGGTAGGGTTCAAAAACTACAGCTAGGCACTTTGCCAAAAAAGGGTCATTTTTCACTGCGAAATTGAGGTGTGACCACGTTTCGTTTTGCGCCGTTTCCTGTCGCAGGCACTAGGCCGACCCACACAAGTGAGGTACCATTTTTCTCGTAAGACTTTGGGGAACGCGGGGTGGGTGGAAATTTGTGGATCCACGCAGATTCCAGAACTTTCCACCACAGAAATGTGGGGAAAATGTGTTTTTTGGACAATTTTTTATGTTTGCAAGGGATTCTGGGTAACAGAACCTGGTGGGAGGCAGTCAAGTCACCCCATCCTGGATTCCCCTGGGTGTCTAGTTTTCAAAAATGTATAGGTTTGCTAGGTTTCCCTAGGTGCCGGCAGAGGTAGGGTTCAAAAACTACAGCTAGGCACTTTGCCAAAAAAGGGTCATTTTTCACTGCGAAATTGAGATGTGACCACGTTGCGTTTTGCGCCGTTTCCTGTCACAGGCACTAGGCCGACCCACACAAGTGAGGTACCATTTTTCTCGTAAGACTTTGGGGAACGCGGGGTGGGTGGAAATTTGTGGATCCACGCAGATTCCAGAACTTTCCACCACAGAAATGTGGGGAAAATGTGTTTTTTGGACAATTTTTTATGTTTGCAAGGGATTCTGGGTAACAGAACCTGGTGGGAGGCAGTCAAGTCACCCCATCCTGGATTCCCCTGGGTGTCTAGTTTTCAAAAATGTATAGGTTTGCTAGGTTTCCCTAGGTGCCGGCAGAGGTAGGGTTCAAAAACTACAGCTAGGCACTTTGCCAAAAAAGGGTCATTTTTCACTGCGAAATTGAGATGTGACCACGTTGCGTTTTGCGCCGTTTCCTGTCACAGGCACTAGGCCGACCCACACAAGTGAGGTACCATTTTTCTCGTAAGACTTTGGGGAACGCGGGGTGGGTGGAAATTTGTGGATCCACGCAGATTCCAGAACTTTCCACCACAGAAATGTGGGGAAAATGTGTTTTTTGGACAATTTTTTATGTTTGCAAGGGATTCTGGGTAACAGAACCTGGTGGGAGGCAGTCAAGTCACCCCATCCTGGATTCCCCTGGGTGTCTAGTTTTCAAAAATGTATAGGTTTGCTAGGTTTCCCTAGGTGCCGGCAGAGGTAGGGTTCAAAAACTACAGCTAGGCACTTTGCCAAAAAAGGGTCATTTTTCACTGCGAAATTGAGGTGTGACCACGTTGCGTTTTGCGCCGTTTCCTGTCGCAGGCACTAGGCCGACCCACACAAGTGAGGTACCATTTTTCTCGTAATACTTTGGGGAACGCGGGGTGGGTGGAAATTTGTGGATCCACGCAGATTCCAGAACTTTCCACCACAGAAATGTGGGGAAAATGTGTTTTTTTGGACAATTTGTTATGTTTGCAAGGGATTCTGGGTAACAGAACCTGGTGGGAGGCAGTCAAGTCACCCCATCCTGGATTCCCCTGGGTGTCTAGTTTTCAAAAATGTATAGGTTTGCTAGGTTTCCCTAGGTGCCGGCAGAGCTAGGGTTCAAAAACTACAGCTAGGCACTTTGCCAAAAAGGGTCATTTTTCACTGCGAAATTGAGGTGTGACCACGTTGCGTTTTGCGCCGTTTCCTGTCGCAGGCACTAGGCCGACCCACACAAGTGAGGTACCATTTTTCTCGTTAGACTTTGGGGAACGCGGGGTGGGTGGAAATTTGTGGATCCACGCAGATTCCAGACCTTTCCACCACAGAAATGTGGGGAAAATGTGATTTTTTTGACAATTTTTTATGTTTGCAAGGGATTCTGGGTAACAGAACCTGGTGGGAGGCAGTCAAGTCACCCCATCCTGGATTCCCCTGGGTGTCTAGTTTTCAAAAATGTATAGGTTTGCTAGGTTTCCCTAGGTGCCGGCAGAGCTAGGGTTCAAAAACTACACCTAGGCACTTTGCAAAAAAAGGGTAATTTTTCATTGTGAAAATGTGGTACGTCCAAGTTGCATTTTGAGCCATTTCCTGTTGTGGGCACAAGGGCTACCCACACAAGTGAGGTACCATTTTTATCGGGAGACTTAGGGTAACACAGAATTGTAGAGCAACTGTTATTACCTATTGACTTTCGATGCATTTCTGCCTTCCAAATGAAAGACAATGTGTAAAAATAAGTCATTTTGAAAAATGACCTATAATTCTCATGCTAGTATGGGTACTCCCAATTTCGGAAATGTGCAAATATCTACTGTTTCTAAAATCTACATTTTGTTCCCATTTCAGAAATACATAGGTGTCTTTCATAACAATTTTTCCATGTATACATTTTCCCAAAATAATTGCTATATACCCGGTACTTAAAAAAAAATCATTGCAAGATGTTGCTCAATTATTGGCTCTGGGTTCGTCGGGTTCTTGGTGAACCTACAAGTCCTATATATCCCCACAACTAGAAAGGTCCAGCGGATATAACGGTATATTGCCTTCAAATAGCTGTCATAATTAGAAGAAGTTACAGGTGAAAACGTTGACACAAATGGCTGTTTTTTTCAACTAATTTTCAATTTTTCCTTTATTTAACTGTTAGTTTCTATAAGGAAAACTTTAAGGATCTACACAAATGACCCCTTGCTGAATTCAGAATTTTGTCTACTTTTCATAAATGTATGGCTTTCCAGGATCCATTATTGGTTTCATACCCATTTCTACCATTAACTGGAAGGAGGTTGAAAGCACAAAAAATAGCAAAAATAGGCTATGTCCCAGAAAAATGCCAAAACTGTGTAAAAAAGTTGGTTTTCTGACAAAAGTCTGCTTGTCCCTGAAAGCTGGGAAGATGGTGATTTCATCCCCACAACCCCTTTTTGATGCCATTTGCAGGGAAAATCAAGATGCTTTCATCTGTAGCCCTTTTTTGCCTTTTTCCAAAAAAAAACAAAATTTAGCTGTATTTTGACAAATTTCTGGGTCCCCTCCAGGGGAACCCACAAACCCTGGGTACCTTTACAATCCCCATGATGTTAGAAAAAAGGACGCAAATTTGGCATGGATACCTTATGTGGTCAAAAAGTTACAGGGGACTAAGCGCGCACTACCCCAAATAGCCAAAAAAAGGCTTAGCACAGGAGGGGAAAAGGCCTAGCAGCGAAGGGGTTAAAATAAATCTGATTGCCACTCTGTTGTTATAGTTAGTGTTCCTGAAGATAGGAATTCCTCGGATATTAGCTCCCTAATAACGTTCCACCCGTTTGACGAATCACCCCCAAACTTTCCAAAGATATAGCATTATCTACATTTTGAGATGATGTAAATTTTAGTGGTGCATCGTTAAGGGGGTGCAGAGATAAAAAGGCGTCCCAAAAAGCATTTTTTCACCAATGCATGTTTTGTGGACTATTGTATTTGACATAGTGTGAAAACGGCTGAATAGATTTACTTGACATTTGGCAGGATTATACTTTATGGTGCAGAGATGATGCTTTTTGGGTGCTGTAGTTAAGTAGGGCAAGTATTTTTTAAGTTATTAGGCATTTAAACTTAGTTATATCTGTCACCGCTGTACTTTTGCAGAATTTCACAAGATTTTGTGAAACTACCACAGTACATGGCGGGAAACTTATTTAAAAACATATTAAAAAGTATAAATACGTTTCCCTACCTATTACCACTTTAATAAAGTGCTAATAGATATGGACCTACTGTTTCACTATATCTAAGGCCCTAACACTGAACACAGCCAAAGTATAATAAAAACAATATGGCTGCCTTTTCATTCTCTAAAAATAGCCATTACCCAATTATATACTGGCTTGTCATCGCCATGTACCACGCTATACTGCAAAGTTATCACGGTATACCATGGCCCAAAATATAAATAAGGCCTAGCTGTATTATTGGATTGTGGTACCCTTGCATCTCGCATGGTGTTGCATGGACAACGCAATACTTAAGTCAGATTTACAAAGCAACGCAAGGCCACCATGTGTGGCCCTGCATTGATTTGTAAATCTGGAGAAACGCAAGGCAGCAAAATTTGCTGTTTTGCGTTACTCTGCACACCATAATTTACATTGCTGCTAAATTTCAAATACATCCGCATGCCACGCCACTGTAGCCACTCCACTCTGCTCTTTTCCACTCTACGCCAGACTCCACTGTTCGCCACTCCACTCTACTCTATACTGTACGCAACGCCACTGTAGGCCACTACACTTTATGCTCTTACACTGTACGCACCTCCACTTTATGCCACTCCAGTCTACATCACTCCACTGTACATCATTACAATTGACGCTACTCCACTATACGCTATTCCACTCTAAGCCATTCTACTGTATGACATGCCTCTGTACTCCATTCCACTTTATTGCCACTCCTCTGTACGCTACTCCACTCTACGCCACTCCAATGTACGGCACTCCTCTCTTTGCAGCTTCATTCTACTCTAATCGATTGGACTCTACTCCAATGTACGCCACTCCACTGTCTGCTATTACACTCTACACCACTCCATTATACGCTACTCCACTATACACTATTACACTCTACGCCACTGCGCCACTCCACTCTACACTATTACACTGTACACTACTCCACTCTGTGCCAGTCCACTCCATGCTATTTCACTGTATGCATCTTCACTCTAAGTCTCTTTTGTGTATGCCACTCCACTATTTGCCACTATGCTATACACTTCCCCAGTATATGCTGTTCCACTCTATGCCATTTCACTGTATGCCACTCAACTCTATGCTATTCCACTGTATGCCACTCCACTCTACGCCACTCTAGTGTATGCCACTCCACTCTACCCCACTCCATTCTACGCTATTCCTTTGGACGCCCCTCCATTGTACGCCATTCCACTATATGCTATTTCAGTTTACCCCACTACACTGTACACCACTCCACTGTACGCCACTCCAGTCTACGCTATTCTACTATACGCTATTTCACACTAAACTATTCTACTGTGTGCCACTCCACTTTATGCTATTCCACTGTACGCAACTCCACTACGCTATTACACTGTATGCAATTTCAATCTTTGCCCCTCTACTGTATGGTATTTCACTCTAACACACTCCACTGTACGCCATGCCAGTGTATGCTATTATACTTTACCCCACCCCACAATCCACCGCTTCACTGTATGCCACTCCACTGTACACTACTACGCTATTACACTCCAATCCACTCCACTGTATGTCACTCCACTCTACGATATTCCAATTTATGCCACTACACTCTACGCTACTCCACTCTACAACCGCCCTAACTCTGCACTATTTATAGTAATGCAAAATTCACGGAAATAAAAGGGTAAAGTGCGGCCAGGCCCGGCGCCCAACCCACTGGTGGCTATCCCGTCTACTGCACATGGCCTTTGGCTATGTACGGCGTAGGGTTGGCCACAGGGCCTGCTCACAACCCCTACATGTGGCCAAGCTCCTGAGAGCAGTTTACCGCCCATGTACCCCCACCCCACACTCTTTCTTTGTTTTTAATTTTCTTTTCAGTTCCATGGGACTTCCGCAGAAGAATACAGGTCGCTCTGGCTCCCGCATGAATCCCGTAGGACCACTTAGCTGTGCAGGGTCCTCCAGGACCACCATGGGAGCTGTCAAAATCTCCTGCAAGAGGACCAGCAGACGGATTCTTGGGCCCCAAGGGAGGTCCCAAATGGGCCACAAGATCGGGGTACCCTTACCCTTCTCCCTATTACTTCATTTTTTTAAAGGTTTGATGACACGGGGACCGTGTCCTGTAATGGCAGCCGCAATATTTTCTTTCATGCTGCAAATGAGCCAATGAGAGTGATCTGTCCCGCAGGACCGAACTGGCCAACAGGAAGAAAAGCCCTTGCAAACAATAAAAACGCTCAATTTGTTTTTGTGGTCCTGAGGGAGTCTCACAGGTGTCCCTTGGGACTAACCATCCAGATATCTATTTTTTTAACCTTATTGTCTTCAAAACAACAACAGATTTACAACAAAT
This sequence comes from Calotriton arnoldi, assembly GCA_963921515.1. Classification (NCBI taxonomy): domain Eukaryota; kingdom Metazoa; phylum Chordata; class Amphibia; order Caudata; family Salamandridae; genus Calotriton; species Calotriton arnoldi. The sequence goes on along the minus strand of CAWUFW010000798.1, from coordinate 724,350 downwards.
CACAAAAAGCACATTTTCTGGATAAAAATCTTGCTTTCTGCCAGATTTGGTATAATTCTCTTTTGCCCTTTTCACTGTATCAGTGTTCAAAAATCCCTATAGAGAGAAATTGCGTTTTGGGGACCTTAAGGAGCTGAGGTGGAAGAGCTTTTTTTAAAAAGGTTTTGTGAAGATTCATCAAAAGGCACCAAAGGTATTAGCAAAACAAAAATGCTCTTCCGATACAGTAATTTCTGATGTAATGGTTCGATCAATCGTAACTTCCAATGTAGTTCCTGCGATGTACATACTTGTGATGTTTTTGCCATCAATTTAATGATATACAGCCATCTAGCACAATGTAAGTCAGGAATAGTTATATGGTGTTTTTTTTTACAATGGATAGAAATTTCAGTTTGCCACATTCCAACCTAATTACGACATAGCAGTCTACTTTAATTTAATCATCTCTAAAGGTCATAGGTCTGCACAAGCAACATAACTGACACTGATTAAGAAATAATGCAAACTTCCTTGGAGCTTCAGAAAACCTTTCTGAAGGTGCAAAGGGTGTGATTGGAGTCCCTACAGAACAAGGACAAATAAAAATATTGTATCTTGAAAGGGAGGTGGCAATGTCCATGATTCAACGTTTTTAGAATCTGGGGGCAAAGGCACTTGAACAGCGCCTTTCTTCTCAGTTTTAAACATACTATCAATCTCCTTTTTCACTGTGATTAATTCTGACTTTATAGCCTTATTCTCAGACTTCACTGAACTCACCTGCTGCAACTTGTCACTATATCTAATGTCTGAGAAACAGTAGTGTCACAATCCATTGCTCAGGTTGGATGATAATTTAGGCTTGGCAGTCTGTCAGAAAGCACTGATCTTGTACTTTGGATCCTTCAGGAGTGATTCACTTTTCCATCTCTTAATGCCTCGGCTAGTGACCACATCCAAAAGAATGTGAGAGCCAACAGTAGAAACAGGGAAATGGGAGGATAAGAGAGAAATCAGAGACACCGGACACCACCAATCTGACTCGTCACTTCTGCTAGGCACTGATGTCTGTAGGCCGAAGTGGGTATCAAAAGAAGACAGGACAGCAAAATCTGTTAGTAGCCTGTTGTGAAAGTCCTGTATCTAACCATAACATTGAAAGGATATATTGTAACTGTATCTCTGTGTAACCAACTGATATGAAGCTTGTTATCCCTGAAACTAAAGCTTTGTAATTCTGTTCTCACTCCCAAAATACTACTCGACTCTTTGTGTCCTTTACGCACAAACACATATAAATATTGTCATTGTTATCATAACTTGAAATTAGAATCCTTCCTGTTACTTCACAAGAATAAAACTCAAATTTTAAATGAAACAATTCTTAAGTCTTTAGTAAGCTCAAAGTCAAAAGTTCAGAAAGAAATAGATCTAAGGTTGTTTTCTCAGCACAGCATGATTTTCAGAATATTTCTCTGTATTCCTAATGTTCTTGAACAACTTCTAAGGAAACCAGTTGTGTTTTACAAAAGAATTCTTGATTCCTCATGCATTCTGGCTACAGCAATATTGTATCACGATTGCTATTAAGGACACCATACGACTTGAGGGAAGTTATATATTATCACTTAAGATGGTCGCACCATCTACAAATAACATGAGAGTTCAAGGAGCGCTTGAAAATGTAACTTGTCATTGAGTCACTACTGCATACTGCTTTCTTTGCATATGCAAACCAGACAGCCGCATACCAGACAGCGTCCATAGTCTTTGGAGACTGCCAGCCTTTTCTTCTCTGAATTGGACTCTGCATGAATGAGTTTAGAGTAATGTACTACGTTGCCTGCCAAACCATAAGCAATAAACCATACCCCCGGAAATGCTTCCTGATATTAATCATGCCTGGGGTCGTTGACATTCAGTATTGCAGGGGACATTGAGATTCAATACTGCCAGGGATTTTGATGTACAATTCTGCAAATGGACATTGATGTATAGTACTGTCAGGGATCATTCATGTTCAGCACAGCCAGAGGCTAATGATGTTTAGTTCTTCCAAAGGCCATTAATGCTCAATACTGCTAGAGGCCATTAATGCTTATTATTGGCTGGGGCTATTGATGTTCGTTATTGGCTGTGGCTAATGGCGCTCATTATTTTCTTGGACCATTGATGTTCATTACTGTCTGTGGGCACTGATGCTTATTACAGACCGTGAATCAGAAGGAGAGGGACTGGGGCTTAACAGGTCCAGCATACGCGCCCCTATGTGTCAATAGCCAGAATAAGGGTATGCAGTTCCTAGTGGCAGCAGGAAGGAGGGATACGGGAGGGATACGGTAGGGAGGGGAGGTGGGGAGCAAGGTAAGGTGATATTCCAGGTGTCAAAAAAAGATGGATAGAAAGGGAGTAGCTCCTTTAGGAGCAATGGCCCTCACACACCCCAAGAGGTGTCATGCTTCATCATCGGGCAGCTCCTCGTTGGGCCGGCCCTGCAATGCCCAACGGGCCCCGCGAGGGGTCTCTTTGCCAGAGGTCTTTTCTTTTTGCCGATGTGTGATGGAAGGGGTGGAGGGGCATATGTGTTGGGAGTAGTATGAGTAGAGGTGGAAAAGGGTTTGTGCAAGATAGAAATAGCTACAGGAATCCCACAGGATTCTTTTATTGGCTGGGTCCCTATTCTATAGTAAAAACAAGAGAGTGTAAAGTCGTAGCTGGAGAGGGACATTTTTAGCCTCTCGAGTGCAAGTTAGTGTATGTGAGGTGAAAGGGGTCAACATGTTTCATGCCTTTTATAGTCCAATGGATCTTGGCATTTCGTCAGGACCGGTGGATCCTTGTCTAATCAAGTAGGGGCGGTGTAGGTGTGTGTCTGTGAAGTACCGTACCCTATAATTTGAACTTGTGGTGTCGTATAATATATATATACAATATACCTTCTGGATACACCTGGAGGGGGAGCAAACATCGACACAGTTAAATAACCAAGGGATCGGGCGTGGTTCGGACGCAGCCTAGCGGAGTTCCGACCGCCCAAGCCGAAAATCCGTTATAATCCGCCGATTATCCTCTCCCAAGTGTGCCATACTCATCGCTCCTGCACTTGGAGCCAAGCGGTGTCCTCGACTCTGGTGCAGCGGCGGACCTGAAGCTGCAAGCGGCCACAACAGGTAACGGTGGAATTGTGGCCTAGTACCCGTGCTGGCATTGGAGGAGGAGACCGGGCTGCCGCAGGTGCCAAGCGCGAGGTGAGCGGCCCAAGAAAAGGCCTGAGCGCTGCCCCCGCAGGTCCTGTTGCCGAGGTGAGGTTGGTGCCACGGCGCGCCGGGGCCGGTGCGGCCGAGGCTGGGTCTGGGGCCTGGTCGCGGGCGCCCGAGTAGCGGACCCGCCCGCATCGGAGGACCTGGAGGCACGTGGGCCTTGCGGGGGCCCTCGTGTGTTCTGTGCGGCAGTGCCCGAGGCGGCTGGGGCTGGACTGCTGGCCCCCGCGTGGCGGACCCACCCGCATCGGAGGGCCTCGACTGCGAGGTGGTGCACGACGTACCTGGGGCGGTCCCGGTATGGTTCCGGAGTGGTACGGCTGTGGCGGCAGCCCAGAGTCGAGGGCGCGCCGCCTCGGGCCGAGTGCTACCCCGGGGAGCCCCGTCGAGCAGGGAGCATTGGAGCGGACGGCGAGCAAACATGGCTTGGGGGACCACTCCAGGAACTACTACGCCCCTGAACATTTACCCTGGGACTCCCTGTTGGGGTCCTGGGCTTCCTTCTTCCGCGACGGATACTCCTTGTTGGTGGAGGTATTGGGGTGGGGGGATGGAGGGGGGGGAGTCCAGACTTGCTGGGCTAGTGTTATTTCAGTTCCTACATAGACACAGGTAACTCACTTCAGTTTCACACGCTTACTCGAGTTGGCAACCTCTATAGATGACAGATGACCTCGCACACACGTAACTCCCAGCCTGGGGGTCTGAACATAGTAACATAGAACGTTAAAGGGATCCTAAATAAAATAAAGAGAGGTGCCGTTCTTCGGTAAGCCAAACACTGCAAAACTGTTATCCTTCTTTTGCAAGAGACCCATCTATTAGGCAGCAAAGCCCCATGCCTTACTCGGTTTGGGTATGACACAGTATACCATTCAGGGTACACACGCGGCACCCATGGAACGGCCATTCTCGTGCACCACCATATTCCCTTCACCCTGATCAAACTCTGGTCGGACCCAGGGGGTTGGTACACCATAGTGAGGAGCACATTACTTGGCGAAAGTATAACCACAGGTAGCGTATACGCCCCTCCCTCTTTGGGACATACCTTCATTGACAAAATCACACAACTATGGGGAGAACTCCCAGATGGCCTGATACTACTGGGTGGCGACTGGAATGACGTCATGTCACCCTTGGATCGCTGGCGTGAGCCGGGGCATAGGCCCCAATTGGTAGAATACAAACTCCATCTGCTGGCCGCCACACTGGGGTGGTCAGATGCATGGCGGGCATATCACCCCTCAGAATTGGGCTTTACGTTCCTTTCAGCCGTGCATGGCTCCCTATCCAGAATAGACTATTTCTTTTACCACGTAGTTACATACATAGGTCCTCACACGTCTCTATCCTGTCCAGAGGCCTCTCAGACCACTCCCCGGTCCTCCCCAAACTGCACATTGGGCCACAAAAACCCTCCTTCAGGTGGCGTATGTCACCATGGCATCTCCGCGACCCGAGCTACCAAGACATCCTTCGACAGGCAATTACAGACTACCTTATGTCCAATGTGGCCTCTGCCCCCTCCAGTGTCATTCTGTGGGAAGCTCTTAAACCCACAATCCGCGGGTAGACATCAGCTTTCACGCAGGCGAAAAGCGTAAACGTCTCGCCCAAACAGTAGATTTGTAAAATCGCCAGAGGTTCCCTCGAAGCCGAAGCGGCCACGACCTCAGACCCATTACCGCATCGCAATCTCCTCCAAATACAACAACAAATCCATCAACATCTCACTAACGAGGTGGACGAGATCTGGTTAGCGACCCAACATAGGATCTATCAATGGGGTGCAAATCAAGTAAAATGCGCCATCGGCTGTGCCAGGCTGCGATGTCCCCCACCTCAGGGCCGGCACTCCGAAATGTGGACGGAGTCCTTTGTACTACCCCCGACGCAGTGGTCCAGGTGTTTGCGGCCTACTATGCCTCCCTTTATGAGCAGAAAGAACCTATATCGGATGCTATGATTGGGGAATTTTTAACAGACATACCTCCCAAAAGGCACCCAGACCACATACGGGACCAGCTAGATGCTCTCATAACCGTAGAGGAACTCAGCTCCGCGTTAGCCAACATACACCCCGGCCGGGCGCCTGGCCCCAACGGCTTTCCCAGCGACTTCTTACGGCCACACATGACACAGCTCGGCCCACACTTGCTGGAAGCACTTCATGAGGCTTGGAGCAACATATCTTACGCCACGCCGAGATAGTGGTGTTCCTCAAACCAGGCCGCCCCCCCCCTCCCCCCAGAAGAACCCTCTTCTTACCGCCCTATCTCCCTTCTAAATTTTGAACCCAAACTCTTGGGTAAGGTCCTTGCCGATCGTCTCCGTACGTGTATCCACGACTTAATCCACCCAGACCAGTCTGACTTCATGCCGCACCGGTCAACCTGACATAATATTCGACGAGTTCACAATGCCATCGCGAAGGCCCGGAGTTGGGCCATCCTGCGGCCATCCTCTTGGCTGACATAGATAAGGCGTTTGACTCCTTAAGCTGGATCTATCTATTCCAGCTCCTCCAATCCCTCAACTTTGGCCCGCGCTTTTTGTCTTATGTTCAGTTATTATACACAGAGCTCTGCCTCAGTGCGGGTGGCAGGTTTCTGGTCAGCACCCTTCCCAATACGTCGGAGTACGAGGCAGGGTTGCCCCCTGCCCCCATTGTTATTCGCAATAGCCATAGAGCCTTTAGCTACATGGGTGCGGCGGGACCCACTGAGTTCGGGGTTTGAGTGGTTGCGGGACCAGTCGGACAGGATCGCGCTATACGCTGATGACGTGTTGTTCTTCTTGGATGATCCCGGATTTTCTGGCCCCCGAGTTCTTCAGATACTCCGGGTGTTTGGGGTGACCTCGGCCTTGGAGCCAATCCATCGAAGTCAGTGTTGTTTCCTGTATATGTAGACCAGGGGCGCGGCTCCTGGTCCACGCAGTTATCCCATGCTACTGAGGGCTTCAAATATCTACGAGTTTTCATCTCGCCGTGTCCCACGTTATCGTGGGCGCATAATATTAATCCGCTACTCTCTGGTATCCGAGAGGAGACCAAGATATGGTCCCCTCTACCGCTGGCCTTGTATGGGCGTTCAGCAATTTTTAAGATGGTCTCCCTGCCCCGTATACTTTACAGTCTTCAAAATTTCCCATACAATATTCCACGCACATGCCTTGCCCAAGTTAATGCACTCCTGAATAATTTCCTATGGGGAGGGGCGCTGTTCGAGTGGCGCTACGAACCTGCACGCAGTCGACGTACTGTGGCGGGATTGTAGCGGCCGATATATACGCCTACTACGCGGCATCGCACCTGTTGAACATCAATGAGTGGTGGTACAGCAAATACGCTAATCCAGCGTATGCTGTGGAGCGACTCGCGATGGAGGGTATCCCCCTCTTGAGCCTCCTTTACAGTCGCATAAACCGAGACTTTTTACCCCCCGCCTGCAGAACTGTTATCCAGCTTTGGCGCTATATCATGAAGAAAATGGGCTGGGACGGGCGCCTGACTCAGACAAACCCTCTTTGGCAGGGCACTTACCTGCGACCTGTCGCCGAACTTCCAGGCTTCCATGCATGGGACCTCCTTGGAATTTCTACCCTGGGTGACATTATGCAGGGAACCACCCTCAAATCTTTTCAGCAATCGCAAACAGAATCCCATTTGCACCGGACACAGTTTTACAAGTATTTGCAGCTGAGACATGCCCTGACTCCCCTAATTCGTTCGCTGAGTGGCCTACCGGAATTTCACCCTCTAGAGGGACGCTTACTAATGGGGGATTTCGGCACGCATAAGACTCGCCAGATCTACCAGACACTGATTACCCACAACCAAACCACATTGCACAAAACCTGAGAGGCATGGGAGGTTGACTTGCCTGACTTTACCAACGATGACTGGACAGAGGCGCTTGCTAGTCCCCACGGTGCCACTATTGCCACACGTTATCATCTTATCCAGTTTAAATACCTCCACCAAGCATACTTCACCTGCTCCCGCCTCTGGAAGATGGGTGTTATCCAGTCCCCTACGTGCCTCAGATGCGGTGAATCGGAGGGGACCTTCTTACACACGGTCTGGAGTTGTGGGGCACTGCAACCGTTTTGGCATAGAATATCGTCTTGCCTGGGTTGAGTCCTGTCCTGTCGTCTCCAGTTTGACCTCAAACTTTTCTTACTCCACAGTACGGAGGGAATAGGAGGAAACCATTATAAACAACACTTACTGTTTTTGGGCCTCACACTTGCCAAGCGGGACATTGCCCAAACGTGGAAGGGGACCTCCCCGCCAACAATGGGTGGGTGGAAGGCGGCCATGGACAGATGCATGGGGGCTGAAATTGCGGTGTACCAGGTGCGCGGTTGCCCACAAAAACATAAGAAAATATGGTCCCATTGGGCAACATATTGTGGCATAGGCTTGCCCCCCCCCTGTCATCACCAGACCCTCTTTAAACCCAGCAATCACTTCAGACTGAACCATATACAGACAAGATGAGTCGCTCTGCCATTTTTACACACACACCTGGACACACTACTTACAGTGGAACACGTAGTAACCTGTGCCAAGTTTTAGCTATTGGGCCTGTGCGTTCACAGGCAAAGTTGTTCTTTAGATATAATTGGTACCATCGCATTCAATCTGTATCCATAACATATGCTCCGGGCACTGCCCGATATGTACCCTTAAACTCAATCAAATTTGTTATTAAAATAAATAACCAAGGCATCTGTGATATCATGACCAAGGTGCACGATATTTGGTTGGAGAACGCTGCAGATCACTCTAAAAACAGTATCATCTGGCTGTTGAAACAAGTACTCGCCGTTATAAAATCAAGATAATCCATTTTAAAAAACAGGTATAGATCCACGGAAGAACAGAAAAGTACAATTGTTAGTTATTCATGCAATTGGTCTTATCGGTATTGATAAGGGAATGGCAGTACCAGTAGATTAGTGTGACACTCAATACGAGGCTCCACCGCGAGGGTAGTGATGGTGTGCCATCGCGGCTGAGCCCCAGTGCATGTAACCCTGACATCCTGCCATATAGGTTGCCAGGCAAAGGCATGTAGGCTACATGATAACTTACCTAGTGGAGAGGGCTACTTGCCCCTGTCGTAGCACATTGGCGAAAAATGAGAGCCTGTAAGGAAAAGTACAATTAGAGCCTGAAAGCAAAGGACCAAAATAAGGGGGGTGGGGTCAGATGGAATCAGAAGGTGCCGTAGATTACTTATTTCTCTATTATCACTTATGTAATGGGCAGCTGATTAGCCACAGAACCGGTTACTAGAAATGGCAGGTCCGATTCCCAGGTAAGGGTGATCAGGCGGGCGGGGGACCCTTGGTGAGGGCCATGATCGAGATAGGCCCTGTGGAAGCGGCCCATGGGAGCTCAGGCAGCGACAGGAACGGCGGGTCTCAAATAGTACCCTAGAGAGGCTCGCTCACCGGCGGGGGATTGCGAGCCGTGGAACCTGTTAAGGTTCTGAAACGAGAAGGTGCAGGGCAGCTCAAATCCACCGCACCACATACTCACACGTCATGGAATGTGCTGGAGTCCCAAGTGGATCGGGTAATTAACTACGACTGGAAGGGCGTAATTGTAACAGCTAGAGCGCGGACGTAGTGTAAAATTGATCAACACACGGGCGCCATGATGTGATCCCAGACACGGACGCCATCTTGGAGTGGTGTTAGGGTGACCAACCGTCCGTAAATTTCACGGACCGTCCGTAATTTGGACCTCATGTCCGTTGTCCGTGACGATCCCTTTTACGGACGCCTTTTGTCCGTAATTTTAGGCATTGGGGAACATCACTGTTCCACTGCCAGAAGCGTCAGCTCCCTGATGGGGCCGCCATGCACTCAGCCTTTGAGCGCAAGACAAGCCCCATCCGCCCATTGTCATTCTGTATGGGGCTGATTGCCACATACAGAATGACAATGGGACAGTCTGTACTCTTAATGCATGTGGTGGGCCTCCTGCAGCTTCGGTCTAGGGCAGGGCATTCAGTCAGGTGGTGAAATGCACAAAAACGCCAATGCTGCTACACGAGAATCCAGTTCATGAAAAGAAGGCGGTGAAACAAGTTAAAAAAAAAAAATGGTTATGGATCTTTCACTGTCTCATCATTTTAAAAGGGACGCATTTTCAGTGTTATATTCAACAAAGGCATGGTTGCTGCTTTTTTATTTTATGCAACTGACATCCATTGACAAAGCCAATAGTTCTGGCTTGTAGATGTAACGCTACTTGTTGTGTTATATATCTGGATGCAATGAAAGAAGCAGCAAATTACCAGTCGGGCGGCACACTATGCTAAGCACAGATTTTTAGCTTAGGTGTTTTAAGCCATGCCCTTAATTACATCGAACACCCCTTTGGGGAGACCCCCCAGTTTTTTCCTCCCACTTAAAACCCTGGAAACAACACCATGTCACAGTGGCACTGTGCTTCATTCATGACTCATGACTTCCACTTTTTTCACATTTCCTATGTGCAGGGGCATAGTGGGGCACCTCTTGCTTTCGGAACTCTAGCAGGGGTGAAGTCCTTGATGGGCCTCTTCTGTCTGCAACTCTGCAGACAAAGGCTCAGCTCCTAATTAATGTGAAAAAGTGAGTAAGTGAAGGGATGGGTGGATGGCTGGATGGATTAGTGAAAGGGTGAATGGATGAATGAAAGGGTGAATGGATGGATAATGAGAGAAAGGATGGACGGATGAGTGAGTGGACGGATCGATGAGAGAAGGTAAATACATGGATGTATGGGTGGAAGGGTAGATGGACGGGTAAATGGATGGATGGATGAGTGGATGGATGGATGAGTGAAAGGGTGGATGATAGGTGAGTGAATGGGTGGATGGATGAGTGAACTGATGGGAGGATTGGTGAATTGATAAGTGAAAGGATGGATGGATGGATGAGTGAAAGGGTGGTTGTAAGGCTGGATGAGTGAGTGAAAGGTAGGGTAAATGGACAAAAGGGTGGATAGATGAGTGAAGGAGTAAAAGGGTGGATGGATGAGAGAAAGGATGGATGAGTGACGGAGTGAAAGGGTGGATGGATGAGAGAAAGGATGGATGAGTGATAGGGTCAATGGATGGATTCATGAGTGGATGAGTAGGTGGATGGAAGGATGGATGACTAAGTTAAAGGGGGATGGAGAGAGAAAGGGAGGATGGATGGATGGATGGATGACTGAAAGGGTGAATGGGTGGAAGGATGAGTGACTGGGTGGATGAATGAGTAAGTGAAAGGATGGCTGGATCGGTGAAAGGTTAAATGGCTGGATGGATGAGTGTATGGATGAGTGGAAGAGTGGATGGATGAGTGTATGAATGGGTAGGGTGAAAGGAGGAATGGAGGGATGGATGAGTGAAAGGGTCGATGGAGGGATAGATGAGTGGAATGATGGATGGATGGAAGGATAGATGATGGATAGGTTTGCAAATGGTTGAATATTGATATGGATGGGCACACAGATAGAAGGACAGAATGAATGGTGAAAGATTGAATGATGGATGAAAGAATGTTTACACCTTGTAACCCCCATTATCTTAAGTAACATTTCCTATACATTGACTTTTACATTTATATGAGTCATTGTCTCTATATAATGTGTGTGTGATGTAACGCACTCCGACACCCTGTCCTACTTACTTGGGATGAGTAGCACTATAAAATAAATTAAATACACATGAGAGAGGGTCTTTGTGAAGATGAGGGGCACCATTGAAGGGTGGTTGCAAGGCCGGACTGGCCGGACCGGGCATCAGGCGTTTTCCTGGGAGGCTGGAAAGGTGGGGTGGGGGCGGTTTTCTTACCACAAAAAGACCTGCACATTTGCTCAAAGCTGCGCGCATACTGAAAAAACATGAAGTGCACAATTGGCTCAACCTAATATAAACTTATTTTCACTTGTACTTAAGTGGTTGTCTATTTACTTACTTATATACTATTGCGCAACCTCCTCTGATGTGTCTGCAAAACTTACCTTTTGTCCTGAATTTCGACCTCCTGTCCTGAATTTTTGTCCTGAATTTTGACCCTTTGTCCTGAATTTTTACACTCACTGTCCTGAATTTGCCCTTATGCCAGTTGGTCACCCTAAGTGGTGTCAAGCGAAGTACGCTGAAACCCTAGCAAATTCATAATTCAAGAATCTTACTGTAACTATAAACTATTTTTGAAAATATGTTAAACAAAGAAAGAATGTTTTGGTCATGCGGGAACCAAATTGAGGCTGGGGAGGAGCTAATTGTATGGTAATTCACCAGTGCTAGAAAAGAAGCCTGAAAGCGTGACCTTTGTTAGGCGAGTTTCCAGCCTGTCTTTCACATCTCATTTACAGTGATGGGAGGGGAGTGGAGGATCCTGCTAGTACATCAGGCTGGCCCTGGCACCCATGCAGAGAGAGCAGCGCTACCCTTTGTCTGGACTCCTAAGACTTGCTGATGGGAGTAGAGCAATGTGTAATAGGGAGCGGCGACTGCCTGCTAGGGGCTCACAGCAATGGCCCATTGTACAGAGGGATGAGGGAGCCTCATTGTGATGCTTTGCAAATACGAAGAGGACACTGTGGCCTCAGACCAGTGGCAAGTAGGAGGGGGAAAGGGGAGAAACGTCTACCTGCTTCAACATGTCAGCGCACCTTGTCGCAGAGGAGAGAGACCTACCCTTCTGAGGCAAATGTTCTAATAAAAAAGGTACCACCAGATCTCAGATCTGTTGCTTTGAAAAACACACAAAATAAGCACATCTCATAGCTGCTGCAGCATAAATGGACAGAAGCGGCAGATCTGAGATGTGTTTCTTTACCAAGGGCTGTGTTTCCAATAGTTTGTTACATAAAGCATTGTAAAAACAGTGAAAATGATCAAGCACTTGGTAAAGAGTAGATGCTCTGGGGTCTGCTTTTTCTGTCCTCTGGTGCAATAAGTCTGAGAGCATCATGCATGCATCTCATTTCACCATCTTTTTAAGGGTGTCAACTTCCTTGGACTAACCACCCTTCAAACCAGGGACATACCTCCCATTTACTTCATTGAGCTGATCTGTTCAGAAAACCTTCCTCACCCTCCCCCCCAAAAACTTTATTTCCGTTGATTTCAATGAGATCGCCATCAAGAATCCTGAGTCTCACCCACCTTGGAGTCTCGAGAAGTATGCATCATGCCGTAACTGCTAAAAGAGGTACTTTTTAGGAGTCAGTACTACATCTGTTTGCTATATTAGTCATTTAGCAATAGGTTAGAAAGCAGTGAAATACAAGAAGAAATCATGTCAGACTTTTCTGTTTTGTTTATTTTTCGAAGATGAAAAACAGTGGCTTTTGCAGATTGTCTCCTTTGTGCCAGCCTTAATGTTAGTTATTAAGCCTCAGTCTCTCCTTCCCCACTACCTTCCTGACCGTAAAGCTTGGAAGAGGGGCCTGATATATGATCACATTTTGTTCAAGGGGGGAATGGAAAAAGAAAGTTTGAAGTACACACTAAGGCAGAACTCAGTCGGCCGGTATCTGTTTTCTTGTTTGCTGTTAAGTGAATCATGTTGCTCCTAACTTGTCAAATCGTTTCACTGTTGTCGCCATTCCTCTTTGAAGGATGCACGTGACTGCTGGGTTGGAGTCTGCAATCGTGGGGTCCTATGTGGTGCGTACTCTACTGCCCGCATTTAGAGGTGCTATGGATCTGCTTTGCTGCAGCTTGATTGTGGTTTTCAACTGTTTGCCAGAGCAGCATTTTGTTCTGGCAGCTGACTTGTTATACTTACTGGGCATTTTCTATTGGACTCCTGATGTTGCTGCTCTTTCACTTGTCCTCTGTTTTGGACACAAGGTTCTAGAACAGGGTTCTCCAAAGTCGGTCCTGGAGGGCCGGATCCCCGCCAGATTTTTAGCATATCCGCAGTTGGATAAATGTAGTTATCTTAAAAATCTGGCATGGATCCGGCCCTCCAGGACCGACTTTGGAGAGCCCTGTTCTAGAATGCCAGTGTAATGTTGTAAAGGTGGTGGGAGCCACCACGTATCCCACTGTGTGAGGGGTGGTCCCGTGAGATCCCCCTATAAGCGTAAGTGATAATGAGCCAGGCCGGCATACGCCGGCAGAACGTGACAATGTATCAATAAATAGCCCAGGGCTCTGGTCGTGGCTCAGTTACGATCTGGCCACCACCATTAACGTGTCTCCAGGACTCCCATTTTGTCAGTGGCCCCGGGGCCTAGGCCACAATACCACACTGGCGACGAGGTGGTCAAGTAGCCCGCTACACCGCCTCTCACCCACCGTGTCGGCCACTGTCGCCTCTTCTGGAGCGCTCCTGCCACGCATCCCGTGCCCTCGACCCGGCGCGCCCCTGCCGCGTGTCCGGCCAACCCTGCACCTGTGAGCGGCACCGATCTCCTGCCCGCCCGGTGAGCTCACCCGCCTGCATCCTGGCCCGAGGTCTCCACGCCGCTCCGCCAATGAGCGCGCGCACGTGCGGTCTCTGCCTCTGACCCCACGTGGTGCTGCGGCGCTCTTTGCACTGTGCAAGTGCGCTCGCGGACACCGCGCACCGACTTCTGCACCCGGTAAGCCGCTCTGACTGGCCCCCGCTGCCTCACTGCTACCCAGCCGACCTCTGCCAGCCCAGCGCTGCAGGCAATATACTATTCACGCTACGGCGCCCACAAGGCCTAGCGGCCAGCCGCCTCCTCTGCCCACGTGGTCCCCTAGCCGCCTGCGGCCCTGCCTGTCAGCCCCTGCATCCAAGGCCGCTGTTGTACTTCAGCTACACACTCCTTTCCAGCAGGAGTTTCTACCACCTACTGTGCGCTCCCTCCCTCCACGCTCTGCCTCCTGGGTTCCAGCCGCCTATCCTTCAGGCCCTCTCACCATCACACGTCCTAGGACGCCTGCTCCTCGCCTGGCGCGGCCCCAGGCCCAGCCTCCACCTCATCTGGTGGTGCCCGCGCCCGCCTGCGCCCGCAGTCCGTGTGACCGCCGCCTCCTTGGCAGCAGCCTACCTTCTTGCCCACATGGCGTCTGTCCCACCGCTGGAGCCTTTCGCCATCACGGGGCCCCCGCCCTCCCAGGCAGCACGCTGGAAAGCATGGGTAGAGTGCCTGGAAACATACTTTGATGCCGCGGACATCCCGGCCCCGTGGAGGAGGCCTATGCTCCTTCACCTGGGAGGGGCGGACATTCACAAAATCGCAAAGAAAGTTCGCGAAGCTGGGCCCCCGAGGAACTATGCCACGATGCGCGATGCTATTACTGCCCACTTTGAGCCCTATGCCAACCCCGACTACGAGCGCTTCCTTCTCCGCCAAGCGCGGCAACAACCGAATGAGTCTGTCGACGTCTTCTGTGGAAGACTTAAGGAGCTGGCGAGCACCTGCACCCTCCCCGATGTGGATGATGAAGTCAGGGCGCAATTCATTCAGGGCTGCGCATCTTCCAAACTGCGTGAACGCATCCTGCAGGAACACAACATGCCGATGAGGGCCATCCTGACACTAGGGCGCTCCAAGGAACTGTCCAAAGCCAGGGCGGCCCACATGGAACTCAAGACCACTGCGGCGGTCAAGGAAGAACCAGTCTGCGCCATTCGCACTGACGCCCGGGAAACCCAGCCTAGATCCAGTAGGCCGTCCGCACAAGCCTCCAGACAGAGCCCAAGGAATCGCACGTGCGGGTGGTGGCCCGCTCCCACACGACGGCGCCTGCCCAGCCCAAGGAAAGTCCTGCAGTGCGTGTGGAAAACTGAATCATTTTTCCAAAGTGTGCCGCTCAACGCCACGAAGAAAACCGAAAGGCCCGCCACGCCATGTGAGAGCCCTCAAACCTCTCCCGGATGATTCCTCGAGCGGCGACATGGACGAAGATGAAGCGGTGACAGTCCACGTCATACGCATGCTGAATGCCCTCACAGCCACCCCGCAGGCGGCACCCATGTGCACGATTAGGGTGCAGGACCACTCTGTAGCAGCGCTAATCGACATGGGCGCAACCATCAACCTCATGGCTGCCAGCGTCTACCAGAGCCTACCCAACCCGCCGGCCCTCCACAACACCAAAGTCCAGGTGTATACGTTTGGCACCCACTCTCCACTCCAGCTGTGCAGTGTATTCCAGGCGGACCTCTCCCATGACCATACTCACCAGCGGTCCAAAGTCTACGTATCGCAAGAAGGGTCAGGGTTCTTGCTCAGCTGTCGCACCGCGCAGGATCTTCACCTCATCCAATTCGCCTTCACCGTGCATGCCCACGACCTCGACCGCCTGCTGAACGAGTTCACACCTCTCTTCGAAGGGATTGGATGCTTAAAAGGCCCGGCTGTCCAGCTGCACATAGACAAGTCTGTAGCCCCTATAGCCCTCAGGCACAGGAGGATTGCCTTTCACCTCCGACCGAAGGTTGAAGCGGAGCTCTGCCTCTTGGAGACTGCTGGGATCATCGAACGGGTGCGAGGCCCCACTCCGTGGGTGTCCCCCATCGTCATCGCGAAGAAACCGAAGCAGCCCGATGCAGTCCGCATCTGCGTGGACATGAGGATCCCAAACCTCGCCATCAAACGAAAACGCCACCTGACGCCCACGGTCGACGACATCATTGGCGAGCTCGTGGGGTCCAAATGGTTCTCGAAGATGGACCTCTGCTCAGGGTACCACCAGGTCCCACTACACCCTGACTCCCATCCGATCACCACGTTCTCCACCCACACCGGACTCTGGTGCTACACCCGCCTCAACTTTGGAATTTCAAGCGCAGCCGAGGTGTTCCAGAACATCGTCAAGAACGTCCTCCAGGGGCTAGAGGGAGTGCTCAATGTGAGCGACGACATCTTGGTGCACGCCCCCTCTTTAGAAGAACATCTCCTTCGTCTCCAGGCTGTGCTCGTTCGCCTCAGAGACAGCGGGCTAACCCTGCACAAGGAGAAGTGTGAGTCCCTGCGGTGGGACATCAGTTTCTTCGGGTATCGGTTCTCAGACAAAGGCATCGGACTCGATCCGGACAAAGTGAAGGACGTTCAGGAAGCGCCCGCCCCAACGTCAGTGTCAGGAGTCCGCAGCTTCCTGGGCATGGTTACGTATTGTGGGCGTTTCATGAGGAACCTCTCCGACCTAACCGGCCCCCTCCGGGACCTCACCAAAGCCACCAGCCACTGGACATGGGGTCCGGAACAGGAGATGGCGTTCCAACAAACAAAAGCTGCACTGTCTGCCGATACCATGCTGGTATACTTCGATCCACAGCACGACTCCCAACTAGTGGTTGACGCCAGCCCTACGGGCCTGGGCGCTGGTCTAGCGCAACGACAGGACTGCGGAGAATGGGCCCCTGTTTCCTACGCCAGCCGGACCCTCACGCTCACCGAACAACTCTATTCTCAAATCGAGAAAGAAGCTATCGTGATCTTATGGGGGTGCCGCCACTTTCACATCTACCTGTACGGCCACCCGTTTACAGTCATCACAGACCACAAGCCTCTGATCCCGCTATTCCAAGGCTCCTCGTCTCGCCCTCCCCCACGGATCGAGAAGTGGGTCCTACAGCTGCAGGAATTCCAGTTCACAGTGGAATACAAACCGGGCACCCGAAACCCAGCGGACTTCCTGTCGCGGCACGCACGGCCGGTCACCCCTCCGGAAGCTGCCGAAGCTGCAGCCACGGAAGACTACGTAAGGCTGGTAGTGGAAAGGTCCAGACCTCTCCCGATGTCCCTGAAGGAAGTCATCGAAGCCACGCAAGATGACGACTGCCTCCAGATCGCCATCAGAGCTGTCGCCTCAGGGGACTGGAAGCCCCTACAGAGCCCTTCACCACTCCGGACAGCGTCCGCCCAGGCAATCTTGAAGTCCTTGTACCTAGTCCGCCATGAACTGTCTGTGTCAGCTGACGGCTGCCTTCTGAGAGCCCCGCGCCTTGTCCTACCAGAGAGTTTGACTCAACAAGCAGCCCTCCTTGCACATAGCGCTCACCAGGGGATCGTCAAATCGAAAAACCGCCTCAGGAGCAAGGTCTGGTTCCCTGGCCTGGACCAACGGATAGAGTCAGTGGTGCAACACTGCCCGGTATGTCTAGCGACGAGCCTGCCAAGCAAACTAGCACCGGTCATCACGGAAGCAGCTCCGAACGCACCATGGGAGAGAGTGAGTGCTGATTTTGGTAGCCTGACCGGAGGGAAATACATGTTGGTAGTGGTGGACGATTTCTCACGGTACCCCGAGGTTGAGTTTGTCCTCTCCACGGCCATGGCAGAAGTGATTCCCAAACTAGAGAAGCTCATGGCAACCCATGGACTCTTTGGTGAGCTCCGCACCGACAATGGACCACCGTTCACCAGTGCAGAAGTAGCCGTGTATCTAGCCTCCCACAGAGTGAAACACCGCAAGATAACACCAAGATGGCCCCAGGCCAACGGGGAGGTGGGACACCTGATGTGGACACTGAACAAAACAATCCAAATTGCCCTAGCTGATGGACACAATCTAGAGCAAGCTGTGTATCGGTTCCTCCGAGAGTATAAGCTCACTCCTCACTGCACCATAGGCATCACCCCGAGCCGGCTGTGCTTTGGTCACGCTGTGACAGACACCATCCCGCATCATCCAGCGTGGGCCGAGGCGCCCAACCCCCTGAACCAGTCATTATCCAGACGAGAAAATAATAACAATGAAGCATCCCAGAGGAGACAAGCCAAAGAAAGCCCAATTGTCGTTGGTGACCGAGTACTGGTACGAGACCGCCGCCCCGGAGGGAAGTTCAGGTTGCCCTTTGAACTAAACCCCTGGACTGTGACTGCGATAAAGGGCACTATGGTAACCGCCGAAAGAGGGCATGAGACTGTGACTCGCAACATATCATTCTTCAAGAAAGTCCCCGATGACGAAGTGGACGAACTCCCGATGCCCGAAGGGCACAACAAGACTTTCTCAGATGGACTCCTGGACAGCAACGGTGAGGCCCGTGAGCCTGCATCCCCAGCCAGGGACGATCCGCCCCCCACTCCAGCTCTCAGGGTGACCCCAGACCCGGAACCTGAGAGCAACCAGAGCCCCGAAGTCTGCAGCAACCCACTCGGGTTGTCGCCAACGCCTCCAGTGCGGAGCAGCCAGAATCGGTACAACCTGCGGCCTTGTCCAAGGCCGTCCCAGAAGTATAAAGACTATGTATCCTGAGGCTAGTCGGCGACAGCAGAACGGGTCGCAGCCAGTGAGAACAGCCGCACACAAAGACCAAGTAAGACTGTTTCATGAGTGCCCCGCGCTAGGGGTTGTGTTTTATGGACTGTATGTTTTATTCTGTTTTGCCCCTGCACACCCGTTGGTGTCTTTCATTCAGTTGACATTTTCTCCCGGTAAAGAAGGAATGTAATGTTGTAAAGGTGGTGGGAGCCACCACGTATCCCACTGTGTGATGGGTGGTCCCGTGAGATCCCCCTATAAGCGTAAGTGATAATGAACCAGGCAGGCGTACGCCAGCAGAACGTGACAATGTATCAATAAATAGCCCAGGGCTCTGGGCGTGGCTCAGTTACGATCTGGCCAACACCATTAACGTGTCTCCAGGTCTCCCATTTTGTCAGTGGCCCCAGGGCCTAGGCCACAACACCACAGCCAGATTGCCGATGCTTTCATTCTTCACGTTGAGACAGGCCCCTTCACCCTGCATTCTTGGGAAAAGGGCCAACAGAAGTGCACGCTGCCTCTTGACATGCAGTGATCAACAGTTCATGTGTTTGATATCTGGCGTGGCTGACTCTACCTTCCATCCCTCCAAGGTTTGTAAATTGAGTGCCATTACCTTGGGAGCACCTGTTTTTATGAAGCACCTCTTTTTTTATAGACTGGTAAAAGTGCAAGATGAAGCACGACAGGAAAACGGCTCTACAGCTTAACTCCTGACTCTCTGGGATGGATTTTTGCAGCGGAAGCATCATTTGCAGCCGAATGGTTAGATTCTGTGATGCTAAGCCAGTGGGTTACAGATTCAAACCCTGTGGTCATGCTGGCAATGTGTACATTGAGAGCACTGCTCTTGTCTAGTGATTGAAATCTTTGATTCTCAGCTCGCAGGTTCAGGGTTCAATTTGCAGTTGTGTTTGGTCATACAAAGGGTAAAAGCATGGCTGTAAGTGGGCTGGGTTCTGTCGGGTTTCGGATGCAGCAGTAACTAAAAACGGACTTTGAAACTGGTCCTTATCAGGCCCTATGTTCATGACCTTACTTTTATGAGCAAAAATACTGATCGATTCTCTCAACAATGGCTGTCAAGTTCTTCAAGGTAATCCAAGTCAGCAATGCAATCCATGTTTATTTTTCAGATGGTTCACCTCATCTTGCCTTCCTTGCTTTTTCCAAGATAATGTGTTCTGTAGTTTCTTCCATACAACAGATGGCTCTTGTCTAGTGCATGCTGTGAACTGAGGTGCTCATTGGTACCTGGGCGAATTCAAGTTGTCACTGGAGGCTGATGGAGCCAGTTGCCTGATGGAGTACAATTGAAAGCTCTATTGTTGAGGCTGAAGAAAATACAATTTTCCGACGGTGCCTGTAAATGGGCCATAAACGTGTGTATTCGGCCATCTCTCTGCAGAACGCAAAGAGTAACGATCATATATGTGCTGATTGTAATTGTGGGAAAGTGTGTGAAGGGAGTCCACAGGTGGCAAATATGGACAGCATCAAAGGAAAAGAAAAGGCAGTGCTCCTTAGTAATGTTTAAGTCACAGTCTCACATTTTCAGAATTGAAATATTTTTAATTCTAATCATTCACTAAAAATGATCCAGCAGCGATACCACGGCCACAGAAAAAATATAAAGCGCCAGAATAAGCTCCAGCATGTCTTACTGCTCACCCAAAGACGAACTCTTTGATCTCGTCAGCTGCTCAACGAATATCTAGTAAAACCCCCATCACACCATTCTCTGGTCCTCCAGACAAAGATGGTAGGCATATTGAAAATTTGGGGTCATAGAATCAATCAGGTCAATGGCAGCAACATCTATTAAAGCGGCCAATGCTCTTGCAATTTTAAGACGTTACGATTGCCAGATGTGGCATGATATTGCACCATTGCTTCATCTCATTCCTGAGGATACAAGAGAAGCTGCTAAGGCAATCCTCAAGGAAGGAGAAATTACATCAGCGGCCATTATTGATGCACCAATGACGTCTCAATTGCAGGCTTTTTGCCAGCTTGTTAGTGCACCTGTTTTGAGGAGGCAAGGCTAGCTCAGATCCACAGCCTTCTATCGAGAAGTTTAATCCAAAATACTTGACGTGCCCTTTGATGATCTTACACTGTTTGAAAAGCATGTGGATGATGCCCTCCAAAGTGTTAAATCAGACACAGATACAGCAAAAGCAACTTCTGCAATAGAGGTGATCTGGTTTGTCTATTTTCAGGCTCACGCAGGCCCCAAACCTACAGGGGAGGATTCAGCCAATATGAGGGACAAAGTTGAGCATACTATCCTCAGAGACATTCTGGCTAAGCCCAATTTTACGACACCAACCGGACCCAAAGGCAAGGATATGTAAAGTCACTGGGACGAAAAAGGAGCTCCTCTCAGTTACGATTAAATGAGAACCAAAAGAGAGCTTGGCCCACAATTGCTTCACATTCCATATCAAACACAAAAGGTGACAGGCAGGCAAGGGGGTCCATGATCATACTTCACGAGGTCCTCCTGATGAACCAGGAAGGGGACTACCTAACATCCCGGGATGTTCAGGATGCTTACTTCCACATACTTATCCACCGTAGTAACAGAAGATATCTCTGCTTTTTAGTGGCAGGAAATTATTAGTTCAAGGCACTCCCCTTTGGCCTCAAGTCAGCACTCAGGATTTTCAGCAAGTGCCTATCACCAGCTGCTGCCTTCCTCCAGCAACAATGCCACCAAGAGTACCCTTATTTGGACTCCGGGCTCGTCAAGGTTCCATCAAAGGAAAAGGCAATTGCTTCTACGACTCCTTGTATCAGTCAATTTCAGAGTTTGGGTCTCATGCTGAACAAAGAAAAATAAATTTTAGAGTTCCACACAAAATCCAATTAATCGGAGTGATACACGACAGACAGTTCAGAAAGGCTATCCCTTCAAGGGAGAGAGCCATGGCGAACAGTTTGTCTACAAATCAATCAATCATGGTCAGAAAATACAAGTCCGTGTTAGGCTAGATGTCATCCTTTATAGGCCTCATTCCCTTTTTCAGACTCAGAATGAGACTAGTCTAACAAGAACTGGGTGCTCAATGGAAACTAATTGAAGGTTCATGGTTTGACATAGTTCAAGTTACGAGACGACTGAATAGTAATCTCCACCATTATTGTTGTGGAGATTAACCACCAATCTGAAGGCAGGTACCTAGTTTCAACCTGTAACACAAAGAATTGTGCTAACCATGGATGTGTCCATGGAAGGTTGGGGAGCTCACGTGCAAGAACAATCGACCAGAGGCCTCTGGTGGCGGGATACAGAAAAGTTGTTTCACATCACAGTGTTGGAGCTCTGAATCATAAGACTAGACTTGCAAGTGTTCCTCCAAGGCTAGCAAGGCAGGCAAACCTAATCCGATCAGACAATATGACGTATGTTTTACATAGCCAAACAAGGCGCAACACAGTCCAGTCTTTTCTCAGAAGATTCTCAGCTACTATGGGCTGGGCCATTTTTTCAAAATACAGACATTGTCATGGACCACCTGCCACCTTGCCAAAATGATCAGGTGGATGTGGTCTGCGACAACTATCAGATTCCCACGAGTGGGAACTGCACCAGGGCCAAGTCAATTCCATGATCCAACAATGGGATCAGCTGATTATCTTTTCGCCACACTGAGCGTCAAGAAATACTGGTACTTTGGAAGCAGATTTTGGTATTTATGAACCATGGACAATGGCCTTTCAATCAGATGGTTAAAAATGTTTGCTTTGCTTATGCCTTTCCTCTGTTTCCCCTGATCCCTATGGTGCTGAAGAAGGTGAATACAGAATATTTCACTCTGATCCTCATTGCTCTGGTGTGGCCACACAAGTACTGGTACAGCAAACTCCTGCAACTGTTAGAATGCGCATCGGTCTCTCTGAAATTGTACTCCAAGCTCCTCTCCAGACAGCATGGAGAGATACTGCACCACAACCTCAAATCACGGAACCTGAGTGAATGGTACCTGACTACTTAAAGCATGGCCACTTGGATCTATCGCAAGACTGCAGATAGATCCTAGCACAGGCACTCACTCCGGCAACTACAAAAACTTACAATGCCAAGTGGAAGTGCTTTTGTGTATTGTGCAAGACCAAAGGCTTTCAGCCACTTTAAATACAACCTCACCAAATATTGGATTTAGCTAAAAGAGGACTAAAATACTCATAAATAAGAGTACATCCAGCTGCAATATCAAGATTTAGGAGTATAGAAATTGCATTATTCACTTTGTTCTCCCAATAAGTTATAAAACATTTTATGAAAGGGCTCTTCAGAGCATTTCCACCTGTAGGACTCCAACTAGTTCCTTGGCAGCTCAATAACCTACTGCGTCAGTTAATGCAACCTCCCTTTGAGCCTGTACACAAGTCGCTCTTAAAGTTTGTCTCATGAAAAACATTGCTTCTCCTTGTTTTAACATCCGCAAGGAGAGTAGTGGAAATGTAAGCGTTCACTATCATTCACAAGGGACAGAGTCATACTGCGACCTAACCCTAAATTTATAAGGTTCCTACTGACTTTCACTTGAATGAACCAGTCATTCTACGATCTTTCTTCCCAATCCCATCTACTTCAGCAGAAAGATCATTTCATTCACTTGACTTATATAGATGCCTCAATTTCTGCATCAATAAGACAAGGAATGTAAGGTCAACAGACCAATTGTTTGTGTCTTTTGGACAGTCAGGAAGAGGTTGTCCCCTGTCCAAACTGGGAATAGTATGTTGGCTTTCAGCCTGCATAATCTTCTGCCATAGCAAAACCAAATGTCCGCTGGAGGGACGAGTAAGGGCAAATTCCACCCAGTGCTTAATTTGTGCTGGTGTTTGCCGGTGCTCGGCACCAGCACTTTGTAACAATGGCACATATTTATGACAGTCCACCACATGGTTTTGCTGTCAGTCTATTTTTAAAAAAGCATATGAGCAAAGTGCGTAGCAATTCAATATGAGATTAAAAATAATGATACCAGAAAGCTTAGGCCATTCAAACACCTTTGGGTCACCTAGTACAGTCCAAATATTCACATTTGTAGGACTGTAAATGCAAGTAGGTGTTGTTGGTACTGGTACTTGGTAGCGCTGGCAGGGAGTGTAGGTAAAGCAAGCTGCAGTGCTCCTGAGAAATATCTTGGGTCCTGGTACCTATTATTTTTCAAATTAAGTACTGATTGCACCAGGAGCATGGTGACAACTGCAGCACTCTACCAGTATGTCTGCTAGGCAGCAACCTGGAGGAGAAGGCATGCTTTCACGAAGCACTACTGCCTTGACATGGATGTAGAAGCCGAGTACATCAGTGGGGACTGGCAGTCCTCAGAAATCTGTTTCAATAAAGGTGAGCATCCTCTTCGATTTCTTTCAGAGTATTATAATTATTATGTACTACTTATTATTCTGATTCAACCATGTGCATATATGAAAGATCCAATGTTGTAGATAAAAATAGTTATGTACCTGTAACTCCAGTTCTCCAACAATGGAATCTTTCGTATATTCACATGCACCTCTCCCTCCTCCCTGGTCAGAAGATCATTAATTACATACTCTTCTCATGCTTATGCTTTGAAATCTGAGTTTTGGTGGCCTCTAAGGCTAGTAGGAGAGCTGATATTTCTACCTCATTGGCTGAAGTTCGCGTTGCTTCAAAGGAGGTGGATGTGCTACTAAATAGACACTGTTGTTCAGGATTATGGCCATTTTAACACTGTTTACTGTAATTTAAAAGTACTGGGATTTCCTAGCCTGACGATGGGGAATGATTCAAGCATGTGACTATATTAAAGTTTTCAATGTTGAAGAACTGGAGTTACAAGTAAGTACTTAATTTCTTTTTATGTTTCAGGGGTTAACATGGATGGTTTTTCAGAATTGGGCTGAATCCTGAAATAGCACATTTGGCAGATATGAACATTGATCATATCAGCTGGCCCACTGGCAAGACTTAACTTCTTGAATTAGTTTAAATAAACTGCTACATGCTTTTTTAAAGTTATGTCAGGACACTGCCTGGATGATGCTTTCCAGTTTAATGATGCTCAATTGTTCGACCTCTGGGCTGTGTGGCTCCCACCTGGACTTTCTTGTACCTGTGTCATGTTCCACAGTTTCCTGCAGGAAGGGCGATCCCGGAACCTGGCTGTGGTTTTACTCCTGCATTAAGGGACTATTAGTTGGTTCTGTTCCCTGGTGTTCGATTACACATTCCTCTTAGGTGCATAGGATTGGGTGCAGTGATTTCACTGGGTTTAGCAATGATCCTGTAGCTTTCTGTGGAACACTGATGGTGCGGTCCAAGCACTGTGTTTCTGCTTGCTGTCCCTGGACGTTGGAACTGGAGATGAGGCCTGTTACTCCCTGCTCAGAGGTATCTCTGTCTTTTGTGCTGCTGATGTTCTGGCACCATAGCCAGAGAATGCAAGGGGTCTTTTGGTCCATTTGTTGTTACCCAGCCATTGGTTAAGCAGGCCAGTTTCGCTTGACGCTAATTGGCTACTAGTGAGCTTCCTATTTCACAAGAGATATCATTTGTTTTTCCTTCTCAGGAATAAGGTTCAGGGTGGAGATCCCTGCCATCCTCTGGTTGTTATATTGTCTAGACTGAGACTCATTGCTTCTCATAGGGTTGTGCACTTGCTATTCTTCCAGGTTGGTCTGAGCCTGCGATTGCTATGGTCCTAGCTCAGAATGTGCTTTTTCTACTCTGTGACTATTTCTTGACTAGCAGAATGCCAGTCCTCTGACTTTCATTTCAGCATTTTGGCTTTAAGGCTAGTGCTCTAGTGCTGTAATATGGCACAAGGAGGTCAGTGTACATGAATGAGTGATGAGATGCACTCCTATGTACTCATATCAAAACGTTATAGGCGTGCAAGTTTGCTCCGCGCTCCGCCTAACTGCGCTGCAGCTAACTGAACACGAAGGAACCATCCTGAGTTCCAAATCAAACTGCACAGCCACGACCATTGTAGAATGAATCCAATCAATCAAATATTCATTTTTAATCTTCGTTTTCCTCTTGAATTTCTTTACGGCTTTTTCCGTTATTTTTCCAAGTTTATTTCAATTCATTATATTTATATTCATCCCAATGCCATACAGATATTAAGTCAAAGCCCAGAAGCCGTAAAATGTATCCAACATAGGAGTGCATCTCATCACTCATTCATGTACATTAAACAATGTTTCCGCCTAATCCGATGAGATGGCACCCAGGACAAGACAGTTGGATGAACATTGAATAAATTAAACATTCAACAAATTAAAGAATTAAAACGAAATTGACACTATGTCTACAACCACTGCTTCGACCAGCACAGGAGTAGAGTTTTCGTACTCACCATCAACATACCTAAAGAACCAGCATTTACTTGATCGCAACGTTGACAATACATTGGTTTATTACACATGTTTGAACTATGTATGAGGAATGTTTCTTGCGCTAAAATGTTTTTCACCAATATGCTATTATGGAGTATTGTACATGAGCAACCCTTTTTGACAACCGGGGAGCGATGCCATGTTCAACTTGTTATGAGGGAGGCATTTTGGGTAATGTAGTCGCGACTAATTGGCTCGAGCATGAGGGGTAGTGTAACCTAGCAGAAACCTCTTCGTTTTACGTAATTACC
The DNA here is from genome assembly GCA_963921515.1 of Calotriton arnoldi. Classification (NCBI taxonomy): domain Eukaryota; kingdom Metazoa; phylum Chordata; class Amphibia; order Caudata; family Salamandridae; genus Calotriton; species Calotriton arnoldi. The sequence goes on along the minus strand of CAWUFW010000798.1, from coordinate 698,253 downwards.
TTGGTGAACACACGTGGTAGAGCACCTGTGGGGTGGTAGGAGGAGGGATTATAAATTCCGTTAGTTTGCGATAGCGAATTAGGAGGAGTTGTCATACCTCACGTAACACGAATGTGATAATCGTACCCACGTTTTATAAAACGAGCGGGATACTTTGTGAGGTCCAGTTTTAGATAATGGACACACTTCAGCATTTGTCACGGTAAGCCCATGGGAACGCAGAGGTAGCATTTTGAAGATAAGGGTGGATGGTACCATTGAGGCTTGGGAGGTTTCAACCACAGACAGACGTTGGGTTAAAAAGGTTTCTGGGCGGTATTTAAAAGCTCAAGCTATTGTATAATCTATTGAGAGAAGCGTAGTGGGTTATTATGATGTGTCGCTTTGCAGGCAGCATACGTATGTTGAATTGTATAAAAGAAAAAAGGTTAATGTCAATGTATACACTAATGAGGTGTGTGAAAATTATGTTGATGGCGATATGTATCATTTTTGTATTTTTGATTCCCCTGACGAAGGGATGTTTCCCGAAATGCATTGGGACTTTTTAAATAAAATTGTGACACTTTGGATACATTTTACGGCTCCTGTGCTTTGACTTAATATCTTTATGGCATTGGGATGAATATAATGAATTGAAATAACTTGGAAAAATAACGGAAAAAGCAGTAAAGAAATTGAAGAGGAAAACGAAGATTAAAAATGAATATTTGATTGATTGGATTCATTCTACAATGGTCGTGGCTGTGCAGTTTGATTTGGAACTCAGGATGGTTCCTTCGTGTTCACAAGGAGGTCAGTGCCAGGATTCACGGACAGGGCTCTACTGGATCTACTATGCAGGCAAGGAGGCAAGCCCCTTCAAACTTCCTAGGTGCTTAGGTCTTTCACAGAAGAAACGGTCAGAGGTATACTCCGACCGTTAGAGCCACTTGGTAGGAGGCTCTGTGTCTGCAACAAATGCACTACACAAAACACACAGATGGAATAAACACACACTACAGTGCCAGTGTGCCCACAGGACTCTCACAAGACTTGCAGTGCTGACGACCATCTTAGATTCATATACTTTATGTGCCTCTTGTTTCAGAGTATTCCTTGCTGGACACTCAGCATAAGTATACTGGTGCAGACCATCACTGGGAGGAGCAACGTTTGAAAGGGTAAACACGTTCGAACACTTAGGCATAAAATTATCTGAGAAAATGCTGTGTAGACCTCATGTCCAAAAGATGGCTCTGAAACACAAACAGATAGACGGGGCATTAGGGAAAGAACACCACCAGTCATCAAGCCAACCAATAGCTGCGGCCCCTCAAGTTTATGATGCAAAGGCAGTCAGTTCTGCCTTATACGGGGCAGAACTATGGGGCTTTGAGAAGCTAGAGAGGATGCCTTAATCTGAGCATAAATTGTTGAGGACCTTGGTATCGTTGCCCCAGAGCACCCCACTCCATCCCCTAGTGCTGGATATGGGTAGGAGATCGATACATAACATCGACAAGCTCCGCCCGCTCTTATTCTGGGCTAGACTTAGATCTGTCCCGGAGCTCTTCCCTTACGCGAATGCAATGGCAGAATTTATTCGCCTTTATAAAAACAACGAGATCAACTGGCTTTGTAACGTAAGGAGGCTACTTGCAGAAATAGGGCTTCAGAAAGCCTGGGACAACTCTAGTACACCCTTGCCACGAAGGAGTATAATCAAGCGTCATTATTGGGATTGGGTCACACAGAAAGCCTATCAGGAATCATCCCGGGGGGAGGCTCACGATGGAATTTAGACTCCACAAGCAAACCATCTACTTGGAGCCCTATTTAGACTTAATCACAATCCCTCTTGACGGGAAACTGTACATCCAGTTTAGGTTTGGCTCACTCCCTTTGTTTGACTTCCAAAGTGGGTGGCAAAACAATATATTAGTGCCAAAAAACTGTCCTGGCTGCGAACACTACAAAGAAACCGTGCCTCATGTTATGTTCGCTTGCCTGGTCTATTCACAGCTCAGACTGAAGTGGCTAAAACCAATTTGTAGGCAATTGGGCACCGCTATCCTCAGGCGGCTATGAGAATCTTTAAATCAGATGCAAGACCACTGTTCGCCTCCGTAATTGCTAAATTCCGCGGCTATATGTGGCGTATCAGGCGAAGAGTTTTGGACGGAAAATTGTAAGGCTGCACTGACACTTTATAGGGATTGTCCCTCCATTTTAACTGCAAAGCTGCTACAATAATGTACTATATGTCTTTTTAACTATATATTTTATCGTAAAAATTCTTAAAATAGTTGAGGCAAGTTTTTACTCCACGTTTTTAATTTTTTAAATGATAGTTGATGTATTTTAAAATATCCAATCAGGAAACAATCATTGTATGGTAACTTGTGATGCGCTATGATGGAGGAAACTTTAATGGCATGTTGCTGAAATAAAGTATTTTGGATTGGTATACTGGTGCACCCAGACACTGGTTGTCAGAATTTGGAACTTGATACACTGTCATCTGGAGCTATCAAAGGCTTACTGGATACAGATAACTATTCTGGGATAATATTAAAGATTTAAATTTTGTTATGTGCACACTATTGCTGGCGTCATCCTTTTAAGGATTAGAAACTCTAACTTGCACTTATTCTTTCACGAAAGAAATCTTCAACTTGTTTAGACTTTTGTTTATATTACGTTTGATTCAGATATGCTATTAATGTATTGACAGTGCTGAGGAAGATATTGCTTCTTGGCTAGCAAAAAGGTGTAATACTAATGTGTATTCATTATGCTACAGCTGATGAACTTGTTACTTTTAGAATCATTTAGAACACCAACCTAATTTACAAATCACAGAAGGTGGTTAATAATATAGAAATTAATGTTGTAGTTCAGGTATTTCATTGCATTCAGTATAGATGTTTAATTTATATTTCAGCTCCAAGAAGTCCCAGAGTTTCAACCACCTAAAAAGAGTCGGAAATACAGAAATTGTCACCAGGTATATTAAGAATGGTGACTTGGAATTTCAATTGTAAAAATATAAATGAGTTATCTCTTATTTTGGATATCAGAGCCTCTACACAGCAGGTTGAGCCCAGCTATAAAAGCAGGCAAGTGAAGCTATCCAGTGTCATTTTTTCTTTCTCTTGTAGCATTTTCCTTTCTCCAAGTATGTTGCTGACCAGCTTAATATCATTTGCATGGTTGTCAGTAGATTCAGGGAAGTGAGGAGATCAGCATTGCTCCTGTTGCATCCGGATTGCCAGGATAGTGCAAATGTGACAGTTCGCCTCTTCGATGTCTACTGGCGAGTATCTCACATAAGGCCGCTTTAAGTAGCATCGAAGTAATGGCAAGATTGTTGCCTGTATCACTATGGTCCATGGCGGGGACCAGTTGTTTTATCTTTCATGCTTTGTTTTGGTTTCCTTGCAGGGGCTCTTTTTGGATGTCCTTGCAGATGCGTTCCATGTCCAGGTTCTTTTAGACTTGCACTGTCTCCATTCAGGTCTCTGTAGGATGTTGGGGTATGTCCTTCCTCAGGCTCAGAAGTGGTCCGTTAGAAGCCTCGCTTGTTTTGCTGCTAGGGTCGCAGCTTGGTTCCCTTGGCTGCCTCTACCTAGCAGGCGCAGCTTCTAGTCCTTCTGGCTGACTGTGCTGCTGCCATTTAGGAATGCTGGCATTAGATAACAGGTTTCTATCTTTTCCTGTTCAGGTGTGTTTAGTGGGATTCATGGTAGGTTGTCTTGCCTTCTTTACTCCTTTTAGTTGTGAGGAGCTGCTTACCTGCCACAAGCCACAAGGTGCTAGTGAATTCAGATATCATTGATGTTTTTAACACTGGCCGCTCAAAGGTTTTCTTCTTATTCTCTACCTTAGTGCATTCTGAAAACAGTTGTGTATTCCAGACTTTTCAGACTTATCATTCTTACTTAGAAGACATTTTGAAGCATTTGGTAACTACAGCCCTTCCTTGTAGAACTCGTTTGGCACCTTCACCTATATATGTGGTTCCTCCTCAACTTTGTGGAGTTCAATGTTTCTTCCATTGGCTCCCTCTCATCTTTAAGCTTTCAGTTATGGTGTTGGGTGTTCAAATATTTATCTCGTGCGTTCACTCAATGTTTTGTCTTTCTGTATCAGTTATTGAGGGTTGAATGGGTACATTGATCTGTTCATCTGGTCTTTTTATTTTGGCTTTTAAGGTCATCTGTCGGCTTGGTGAATGGTGGTCTGGGTTTTTGTGTGCTTTAAATCCATTATGTCTGCTTCCGAATCTTGTGTTTTTCATTTGTGGTTGATAGCGGCTCTTACAGGTCTCTCAATTAGCTATGTGTGGGGGGATAGGGAGTATCTAGGTGATTTTGTTCTTATTCTGCCCTCTTGTGTGGTGCAGTTGGCCTTAGCTCTATGTCTGTTGGATTCCCTCTTTGCCCTCTAAGCTTGTCTTGCAGGCTTCTGATGTTTGCCTGGGTCTGTAAGTCTTTCTCCTGTTGTATTTTTGTGGGCTTCTTTGCTGTCACCTCTACCTTGCTCTACTTGTACTGCAGACTTCTGTGACCTGGCATTTTGATTCTTCCATCTTCTGCAGGGAACACTTGTTGTAGACTCATGCATGTAAGGACTGTGACAGGGACATCGGATGAGGAGACAATGGCCAAATTACTTACCAGTTACCTTCATCATCTATGTCCTAGTCTTCCTCATCACTGTCCTTGTTTATGCCCTTGGTTTGCCTTTTCTGGTGCTTCCACCAGAACCTCAAAGATGCATGGTTGGTTAGTGTCAGTGATTGTGTTTGGTATATAACAGGTGGGGCTCTCTGGTCTATCTGAACTTATGGGTAAAAGAGGCGGGGTAAGGTGTTTAAAAAAACAAGAAAGGTTAATCCACAGATTGGACAAGGTAAAAGCCTTGTTCATAGTTATGGAATATTGGTTGGCTTTCTTGGGGTGAGGACTCGCCTTATATATGTAAGGACTGTGACATGGAAGACTAGGACTTGGAGTACTGATGATTACCGGTAAAGGACAACCAGAGGTATTACACCCTTCATACTATCTCAAGAGCCCCCACTAGAGGTGCCTTTGGTGAAACTGCAAAATTGTAGTATGCTAAAATGTTGAAGTTTAATATGCTAAAGAGCAGGTTTGTAAAATGCTATTTATTACCATTGTTGGGTATGGGAAGGTGCCAGGACTTATGAAAGTCCAAGCCTGGAGTAGATCACTATGACTTCCATGCCCTTAACAATGGTAATAAATAGCTTACTATGATCTGTACATCTGCACATATGGTTTATACAGTAAGGTTTTTCATGTGTATTTGTTTAAAACAATGTAGTTAACAAAAGATCCGGATGCAAGGGTTTAAATTTGATACAGTAAGGGAAAGAGGCTTTGGGGCTATTTAGAGAGTTGAGTTGTTTTCCTGTATAAAGTAATTGTAACCTGCAGTCTGTGAGGCAGTAAACAGTGTGTTCCTCATGTTGGTGATACTGTACTGTGGTAATAACATTCAATTTGCCCTTTGCACTGTAGTAATGTGTGAATTTGTGTTATTAGTATAGCTGCTCTAAATGACACATTATTGGGCCACATTTATGTTCACTGCCACAGCATAACAATGTTTTTTACTGAAGGGTTTTTGTGAAATCCTAAATAAGTGATTATGAGAAAGTGCCCTGTTTTGCCTGGTCACCCCAGCTGCTTTATTTCAGTGCACTGTGACACTGCTAATCAGGCTCCACCGTATGCGCTCAGTCCTCAAAATATGGTACAATTGGCTAACTCCTAATTGGTATATTAACTTTTGCTATAAGGCCATAGTATATGGTGCAGAAATACACCCATGGCATAGAAAGGTACATTTCAATGGTGGACTGCAGCACTTATTGTGCAATTCACTAGTGTGGCAAGGAAAGCATAGCTTCAGGCCTACCATTGTAACCTTAGAGCTGCAGTTTAAGCCTGCAGCCCGCCTTCAAAATAATCCTTTTGATGGGGAAAAACCTTTCTTTTTTTTTTTTTTTTTAAAACCTCCTTTTTATTAATGTCACTTTTGAGCAGCAGTTACATATCCTAACATGCATATTTATGGTTTATATATCTAATCACTTTGCATGTAGGAACATAGTGGAGTCGAGTTACATAATATGTAAACAAAAAATCTTAACAGATAAACTTTATATTCACCTGTGTTGGGTCTTTTCATATTTAATGTCATACGCTGTGGGTGAGTGGCATCTTGGGTCCAGTAAGAGATATGAGAATTGGGGTAACAGACATCGTTTAGGGGCCTGTCGGGCTGGGGACATCCCGGTCAATTCCATTGGTGCAGCTTCTATCTGTATTCCCGGGGATCACTCAAGTTGGGATCTGAATAGGATGTGCTCTGGGCCCTAGGTGGGTTTGAATATTCTTTAAAGTTTTTGGCGACTTCCCTCCACACATCCGAGAGTAGCCTTCTGGAGTAGTCGCATGCTTCTTCTCTCAGTAGAGCTTATTCCTCTGCTGTGGCCCAGTATTTTACCTCGGTAACCCATCTCATATAGAGCAGACCCAATATCGACTTCCAGGTCTTAACTATCAACTTCCTAGCCAGTGCAAGTGCTAGGTCAACTAGTCTATTACCTGCTGTTTTGGGTGCCGGGCTGGGAAATCCGCCTAACAGACGTGTCTCACGTGACAGATTAAGTCTCACTTCTGGAGGTTCACTCAAATTTTTGACAAACTGTGTCCATCATCCCTGTATTTTCTGGAAACACGCAGACCAGATGGATGAAATCTGCAGATGGGACTGAACACCTAGGACATAATCTGGGGTCCCCACCAAACAGGTCTCCTATTTTCTTAGGGGAGAGATGCGTTTGTTGTAGATAATTAAATTGAGTGAACTTCAGTCTAGTGTTTCAGTATACTGATTGTACGTGGGCCATCATTCTATCCCATTCCTATCATGACCAAGGCCCATTTCCCACCTACATTTGAGTTTCAGGAGATCTGTCTGGATAATGATATTTAGAGCTTTATCTATCCAAAGTTATTTAGTGTCTGCTACTGCCCAGAGTCATAAGTAAGTGTAAGACAGCGTATTGTGTCGGTTTTTTCAGTCCAGAGGTTCCTAGCTATATAAATGTGCGGAGTAGTGCCCCGTATGTCAGAAACTGCCAGTTGGCAGCTCCTAGTCCACAATCAACTGCTCTAAGGCCTTGACTTCCCAATTCATGTAGCAGTTTTCCTCTGTGATGAGACCCACCTCTGTCCACTGCATCAACTTTTGGGATATAAAAAGGATTGGTTGGAATCTCCACTAGGTAATGCAGTGTGTGGTAGTGCCACGGAATATAATGGGCTTTCCATTGACATTTTCACACATTTCTTACGGTACCTCAAAGCTATTGATGATAACCTGGGTGTCACATGGGGTCTGGTCGTATTTTCTAGCAAAAGAGATATTAGAGCACCTTGATTGGGTACCCCACCCACGTTACCCATCTCTGTGATTCCCTCACCATCTAGCCATTGAGTCATCCACTGCAATTGCGCCGCCATGGATTATAATTCGGGGTCTGGCACTCCCAGGTCCTCGGTTGTGATTGTATTCTTAAGAGTGTTGCCTCATCCTTTCTCATGCCCTGTCTCATTCTCACATATATATCTCACCCCATCACAGATCATGTATATTATGACTCTCACAGTTTTGCTGTCCCCTTATCTTCCCTATTTCCTACCTCTCTCTTTCTTCTCTCTCTCTCCCTCACTCTCTATCTCCCCTCAAGTTCCTTTCTCTAGATCTCTCACTTGCTGTCTTTTTCTCTCATTCTTTTTTCCTTTCACTCTCACCCTGTCTGTCTTGTTCCTTGACCGAAAAATCACTTATTGCATATTTAAAGTACAGCAGCACTGGTCTCAGTCATGCTTGCTGCAGAGACTGGTCACCCCAGGACATAACACTGATCACGAGTGGAAAAATAGCATGCCTGTAAGAGGAGTCTTACATGAAAGGAATCCAACACATCCTAGATATGTCCAAACGATTTATTTTAGTACAGATGAACAGCACATTACATCCATCCCAGCCAAGCTCTAGTCCTGTACTCCATTGGAATCTAGAACCCACTTTGACAGATGCACAGGTGTATTCTAAACTTTAAAGTAACAGTATGAAAATTACAATATAACAAAACATATAAAAGAAATGATAGTGTAACAGATTACCACACAGCCTCCCCACTTAATGTAAACAATAAATAAAACTATGATAATACATAATCACATGGATATCTTGGAATAGAAGCAATCTTTCTTTGTAAGTCCACATGTTGTGATTCAACTGCAGGAATATGTCCGTTAGCATTATCACCTGACGCAGAGCCACCAACTTCAGAACCAGAACTGCTAATATTTCTGACATTATGGCGATCACCAGAACCAGACTCTTAATGTCTGGACGGGAAAGACAAAAAGTTACTTCCACCGGTATGTAACCACCAATTAGTCTCACCATCATCCATGATATTGTCATCTTTACCTGTTGCTTTTACTCTCACAATATTTCTCTTACTCCACCACTTTCCTCCCTTCACTTGAAAAGCATGCTTAGAAACCTGAATGACTCTAGTAGTAGTAACAAAATCTAGAACAGCCTTTCTTAAAAGTTTTTTTGACCTTAACTAAATCTCCTACAAAAAAATGAATTTCTTTCACATTGATTCGCTCATTATACTTAGTCTTGGATTAAACTTGACTTTCGGTCACCCGTTGGCACACTTTGTCTCTATCAGGTGTCTCATTAGCTTTATTGGTTCTGTCCAAAACCCAACTAGGAGTCAACTCATTAGCAGAACGTCTTCCTCTCAACAACGAAAAAAAAAACATAGGAGTACCAATTGTGGTAATTCCACAATCTCTCTTAAATGGCTTACACCACATTAGCTCCAGAGAAAACAGCAATCTGAATTGTCTCCTTTAACACGAGGTTGACTCGTTCCACCATACCATTACCCTATGGACTGTAAACTGTTGTGGTAAGCTGCAGGTGTTTGATGCGATGTCTGTCAAGAAAATCCCGCATGATCGGAGATGTAAATTGGACACTGTTATCAGTAACCAACTGACTAGGAATACCTTCCCGGCAAAATAATGCACATAGAAAATCTGGGACTACTGTGGTATTGGCTACCTTTAAAAATGTGCACTCCATCCACTTAGAGTAATAGTTAATCAACACCAAAGCATACCTGCATTGCTGAGGTAAATGTGACATGGGACCAATAAAATACAAACCAATTTTGGTTTTGACCGCAACTCACAGGGTGTAAAGGTGTGTTATACGATTATGGATAACAGAAAGCAGTCCACAAGAATGTTTTTGTTCAGAGATATAAGATCAATATTTAGTCTCAAGTCTTCTGATTTCTTTTTGGCGATTACCACCGGAGAAATCCATAGTGCCGAGTCAATGCGTTCAATAATTATTTCGGCACATAAACTGTCCAGATGTTCCTTAACATGAGATATTATGCTCATGGGTATACTTCTCACTTTGTGAATGACAGGATGGCGTCAGATTTCAATTTAATTTTATGCTCATAACCTTTATTCATACCCAAACACTCTTCAAAAAGTATTTTGTAATTATTTAACAATGAATCTAGGGATGAGTGCCTGAGGGCACAGTATCAAGCAAAGATATAAAGGAATCTGTCCCAGGGCGGAGAACCATTCGAAATTGACCTTGATCTTTCCAACCAAGCACATTACAACCATTCCCAGCTACATACACTTTAGTGTGCATAGAACGGTTTGAGAGAGACAGGTTTACTGGGAAAAATCCTAACATATGTATAGATGATCCACCAAAAGCAACCTTTCTAATATCGGGAGGTAGTAAGGTGACATGACTCCAAATTTCTTGATAAAGGGTGTCTGTAATACTTTTAATAGGGGAACCAGAATCAACCGTAACTTCTGTAGGTACATTTCCAATCATAATATTACAAATGGGATCTTTCGCTTTAGAGGAGATGAAATGGCATTTACATTTTTAGAGAGAGTAGCATCCTGGACATTTCAGGGACAATATCTTGAGAAACAGGATCCACAACAGTATTTTCAGCTAAGAAATTAAACTTAAAAGCATTATTGCACACCTTAGCAAAATATCCCACTTTTCTGCATTTGCTGCATGACTTGCCAATAGCAGGACACGATTTTTAATTGGCTAAATGGGCCTTGGACCCATATCTAAAACGTACAAAGGTAGAGGATGGGCGGTAAGACTATTTTTTATTGTTTTTAACTTGAAGCGGAGTGGAAGAAGATGCAATGACAGCATTGATGGGAACATTTTCAGAGGAAGGGTTTTGAGAGAATCTACCTAATTCCTTGGATGCTAAAATGGATCTCTCATTACCCTGGCAATTTCCAATTTTTCTTTTAAAGAGTAATTCTTGTGACAAAGTGAAGTTTCTTGTGTTCTTTTATTGTAACAGTTGACTATTAATTGATCATGAAGGTAATTATCTAAATTGCCGTCAACCTCACATGATGCTGCAAGAATTCTCAATTCCGCAAACATTTTTTCGACAGATTCATTTTGTAGTTGCTGTTTAGTGTAAAATATGTGACATTTGACTACTACACTAGTGTCATGTTTAAAATGATTCGGTAATCTGTTAACTGCTTTTTTGTTTTAGGTTTATATAGCGCCTGAATCACCCCCGAAGGGGTATCTCTACGCTTCGGACTGTGCTGCCGGAAGGCTGACGGGCAATATTAGAATAGAGCGGTCTTAAGAAGCTTTCTGAAATGGAGATAGTCAGAACATTGTCTCAGATGAGTGGGGAGCTGGTTCCAATAAAGGGGAGCGAGGTAGGAACATGCTTTCCCACCCAACCTTGATTTCCTGACCCGTGGAACCAAGAGAAGCGATTTGGTTCCTGACCGAAGGGTCCTGGAAGGACACAGAGCATCTAGTTTCATCAGGAGGTGTGAGTTGGGGTAAATGGTCAAAACGTCTCTGACCTTCCTTCACCCAATGAAGTGTTAAGTGTGGCTAATTATTTACAACAGAAAATGCAGCACCATAATAGTTATAAGGTAGCTTTCAAAAGCTTTAAACCATTGCTTTCATTTGAAGCGTTGAAGACCTTGTTCAGGAAGAAAAAGAGCAGGTGCATTTGAATTAAGTACACCATCCATTCAATAATGAGCAGTATGAATAGCTAAGAATGAATAAACAATGTTGTGTACAGAACTACAAAACAAGTGTAATGTGTCTTTAAGAAATGTCTACTTGAAAAGCTTGAAAATAATGTGGTGGTGTCTCTTAAATAGTACACATGAACCTCAGCCAAAAACCAATGAGCATGAAGGAGAGAAAAGACAATCAGCAGGCCAAAAAGAAATCCATACTCCCGATGAACGAATTGCAGGATCGGCAGGCAGACGAAAAGTCAGGTGATATAATGTAAATATTATGCACTTTCAAGTTTAAAGATTACGTTTTACACTTAAATGAAACCCTTGAAGCTAATGTGAGCCATGGGGGGCTCCCAGCGTTGATTCCAGTGTTGCTTGTGACTTTAATTTATTCTGGACAAGACAAGTGAGCCGAAAGATCCCAATGTTGTCTCAATCCAAGGCGGGTTGAAGAACTACATGAGCGAAGCAGTCCCAACGTATTCCCCACAACGCAGTGCCACAATGAAGAACAAATGCCGCGCAAGCTGAGGCCCCCAGAGCAGTGACACCTAGGACAGCGCTTGCAGATACTGATGCTGATTGAACCCAGGCTCCCAGTGCGGTGACACCTTGGGCACTAAAACAGGGACATGTACCGACGCTGCCTGAGCTGAAGCTCCCAACGCGGAGTATCTTTGTTAACGTAGACACCAACGCACAAGTCGGTGCTCCCAGCGCAGTGAAGCAAGGAGTTCTGTAAACAAATGGCAGTGTGGGATCACAGGAGGCTCGAGCAAGGGCAATAATGATGGCTGAACATGCCAATTAAAGTATTAAGCGTGAAAGACACTGAGGAGCGAAGAGAGTCCAAAGAAAGTAAAGCACAGAGGCGTGGCACAGCAATGGAGCACTTGAAAAAAACCAAATAATACAGTTTTAGCAAGCAGTACAACGATGTTGAAAACAGGTGGCCACTGACGTGTGTTTCAATGCGTTATTTCTCCAGTCGTCGCTAATGCATGTAAAAGGGAGTCTTACATGAAATGAATCCAAAACATCGAAGATATGCCCAAATGATTTATTCCAGTATAGATGAACCGCACATGACATCCATCCCAGCCAAGCTCTAGTCCTGTACTCCATTGGAATCTAGAGCCTACTTTGACAGATGCCCATGAGTATTCTAAACTTTTTAAGTGACAGTATAAAAAGTACAGTATAACAAAACATATAATAGAATTCACAGTGTAACAGATTACCACCGTTTTTTTGGCCCCTTATCTTCCCTATTTCCTGCCTCTCTCTTTCTTCTCCATCTCTCTTTACCTCTCTCCCCTCTCTCTCTCCCTCCCCAAGTTCCTTTCTAGAGATCTTACACTCTCTCTTGCTGTTGTTTCCTCTTGCTCAATGTCTCTTTTTTTCCTTTCACTCTCCCCCTGTCGGCCTTGTTCCTTGACTGACAAATCACTTATTGCATGGAGGGCCGACCTTTATAGTACAACAGGACTGGTCTTAGGCATGCTTGCTACGGAGACTGGTCACCCCAGGACATGACACTGAGCACAAGTAGAACAAGCATTGGCATAGCAAATAGGTCTCGCCTTTGGGACCTTAGAAGTGTTTAGCCAGAAATATTGACTTTGCCTATGTCTTTAAGCTGTGCTGTACAGAAGTCTGCAGCATGCTGAAAAGTTATAATAAAGAAGTGTCAGAAGCATTTTTGTTACCTTATATATAACCAAGAAAGCATTATGTACAACTGAACGACCATATTAAAAAGTATTAACAATAAATAATGTCTTGAGTTTTTTTGTCCTTTCAATGCTGGCAACTTCTATCTGCCTTTCCCAATGGTTGCTTGTTATGTTTTTATATGTTATGGGGGGCATAAATAACAGGAGGGTGAAGGTTGGGAAATAGTACCTGTATAACAGTCAGTTAGAGAGTCAGTCAGTCAGTGAGAGAGTCAGTTAGTTAGTCAGTGAGAGAGTCAGTTAGTCAGTCAGAGAGTCAGTCAGAGAGTCAGTTAGTCAGTCAGTCAGTGAGAGAGTCAGTCAGTCAGTGAGAGAGAGAGTGAGAGAGTCAGTCAGTCAGTCAGTGAGAGAGCGAGTGAGAGAGTCAGCCAGTCAGTCAGTGAGAGAGAGTGAGAGACTCAGTCAGTGAGAGAGAGAGTCAGTCAGTGAGAGAGAGTGAGAGAGTCAGTCAGTGTGAGAGAGAGAGTTAGTCAGTGAGCAAGAGAGAGAGTCAGAGAGTCAGTCAGTGAGAGTCAGAGAGTCAGTCAGTGAGAGAGAGTGAGAGAGTCAGTCAGAGAGAGAGTCAGACAGTGAGAGAGTGAGAGTCAGTCAGTGAGAGAGAGTGAGAGAGTCAGTCAGTCAGTGAGTGAGAGAGTCAGTCAGTGAGTCAGTCAGTGAGAGAGTCAGTCAGTCAGTGAGAGAGTCAGTCAGTCAGTCAGTGAGAGAGAGAGTCAGTCAGTCAAACAGTGAGAGAGAGAGAGTGAGAGAGTCAGTCAGTCAGTGAGAGAGTCAGTCAGTCAGTGAGAGAGTCAGTCAGTGAGAGAGTCAGTCAGTCAGTGAGAGAGAGAGTGAGAGAGTCAGTCAGTCAGAGAGTCAGTGAGAGTCAGTCAGTCAGTGAGAGAGTGAGAGAGTCAGTCAGTCAGTGAAAGAGAGATTGAGAGAGTCAGTGAGAGAGAGAGTGAGAGAGTCAGTCAGTCAGTCAGTGAGAGAGAAAGTGAGAGAGTCAGTCATTTAGTCAGTCAGTCAGTGAGAGAGAGAGTGAGAGTCAGTCAGTCAGTCAGTGAGAGAGTCAGTCAGTGAGTCAGTTAGTCAGTGAGAGTCAGTCAGTCAGTCAGTGAGAGAGTCAGTCAGAGAGAGAGAGAGAGAGAGTCAGTCAGTCAGTGAGGGAGTCAGTCAGTCAGTGAGACAGAGTCAGTCAGTGAGGGAGTCAGTCAGTCAGTGAGACAGAGTGGGAGAGTCAGTCAGTGAGAGAGAGAGAGAGAGAGAGTCAGTCAGTCAGTGAGGGAGTCAGTCAGTGAGACAGAGTGAGAGAGTCAGTCAGTGAGGGAGTCAGTCAGTCAGTGAGACAGAGTGGGAGAGTCAGTCAGTGAGAGAGAGTCAGTCAGTGAGAGAGAGTGAGAGAGTTAGTCAGTGAGAGAGAGAGAGTCAGTCAGTGAGAGAGAGTCAGAGAGTCAGCCAGTGAGAGAGAGAATCAGAGAGTCAGTCAGTGAGAGAGAGAGAGAGAGAGTCAGTCAGTCAGTCAGAGAGTCAGTCAGTGAGAGAGAGAGAGTCAGACAGTGAGAGAGTGAGAGAGTCAGTCAGTGAGAGAGAGAGTGAGAGTCAGTCAGTCAGTGAGAGAGTCAGTCAGTGAGAGAGTCAGTCAGTTAGTCAGTCAGTCAGTGAGAGAGTGAGTCAGTCAGTGAGTCAGTCAGTCAGTGAGAGAGTCAGTCAGTCAGTGAGAGTCAGTCAGTCAGTCAGTGAGAGAGGGAGTGAGAGAGTCAGTCAGTCAGTGAGAGAGAGAGTGAGTGTCAGTCAGAGAGTCAGTGAGAGTCAGTCAGTCAGTCAGTGAGAGAGTGAGAGAGTCAGTCAGTCAGTCAGTGAGAGAGATTGAGAGAGTCAGTCAGTCAGTCAGTGAGAGAGAGATTGAGAGAGTCAGTCAGTCAGTGAGAGAGTGAGAGAGTCAGTCAGTCAGTGAGAGAGAGAGTGAGAGTCAGTCAGTGAGAGAGTCAGTCAGTCAGTGAGAGAGTCAGTCAGTCAGTGAGAGAGTCAGTCAGTCAGTGAGAGAGAGAGTGAGAGAGTCAGTCAGTCAGAGAGTCAGTGAGAGTCAGTCAGTCAGTGAGAGAGTCAGTCAGTGAGAGAGAGATTGAGGGAGTCAGTCAGTCAGTGAGAGAGAGTGAGAGAGTCAGTCAGTCAGTGAGAGAGAAAGTGAGAGTCAGTCATTTAGTCAGTCAGTCAGTGAGAGAGAGAGTGAGAGTCAGTCAGCCAGTCAGTCAGTCAGTGAGAGAGTCAGTCAGTCAGTGAGTCAGTTAGTCAGTGAGAGTCAGTCAGTGAGAGAGTCAGTCAGTCAGAGAGAGAGTCAGTCAGTCAGAGTCAGTGAGAGTCAGTGAGAGTCAGTCAGTCAGTGAGAGAGTGAGAGAGTCAGTCAGTCAGTGAGTCAGAGATTGAGAGAGTGAGTCAGTCAGTCAGTGAGAGAGAGAGTGAGAGAGTCAGTCAGTGAGAGAGTCAGTCAGTCAGTGAGACAGAGTGGGAGAGTCAGTCAGTGAGAGAGAGAGAGTCAGTCAGTGTGAGAGAGAGAAAGTCAGAGAGTCAGCCAGTGAGAGAGAGAGTCAGAGAGTCAGTCAGTGAGAGAGAGTCAGACAGTCAGTCAGTCAGTGAGATAGTCAGTCAGAGAGAGAGTCAGTCAGTCAGAGAGTCAGTGAGAGTCAGTCAGTCAGTGAGAGAGTGAGAGAGTCAGTCAGTGAAAGAGAGATTGAGAGAGTCAGTCAGTGAGAGAGAGAGTGAGAGAGTCAGTCAGTCAGTGAGAGAGTCAGTCAGTGAGAGAGTCAGTCAGAGAGAGAGTGAGAGAGTCAGTCAGTCAGTGAGAGTCAGTCAGTCAGTGAGAGAGAGAGTGAGAGAGTCAGTCAGTGAGAGAGTCAGTCAGTCAGTGAGAGAGTCAGTCAGTCAGTGAGAGAGAGAGTGAGAGAGTCAGTCAGTCAGTGAGAGAGAGAGTGAGAGTGAGAGAGTCAGTCAGTCAGAGAGTCAGTGAGAGTCAGTCAGTCAGTGAGAGTCAGTCAGTCAGTGAGAGAATGAGAGAGTCAGTGAGAGAGAGATTGAGAGAGTCAGTCAGTGAGAGAGAAAGTGAGAGAGTCAGTCAGTGAGAGAGTCAGTCAGTCAGTGAGTCAGTCAGTCAGTGAGAGAGTCAGTCAGTGAGACAGTCAGTCAGTGAGAGAGAGAGAGTGAGAGAGTCAGTCAGTCAGAGAGTCAGTGAGAGTCAGTCAGTGAGAGAGTGAGAGAGTCAGTCAGTGAGAGAGAGATTGAGAGAGTCAGTCAGTCAGTGAGAGAGTCAGTCAGTGAGAGAGAGAGTGAGAGAGTCAGTCAGCCAGTCAGTCAGTGAGAGAGAGTGAGAGAGTCAGTCAGTCATTTAGTCAGTCAGTCAGTCAGTGAGAGAGAGCGTGAGAGAGTCAGTCAGTCAGTGAGAGAGTCAGTCAGTTAGTGAGTCAGTTAGTCAGTGAGAGAGTCAGTCAGTCAGTGAGAGAGTCAGTCAGTCAGTGAGAGAGTCAGTCAGTCAGTCAGAGAGAGTCAGTCAGTCAGTGAGAGAGAGAAAGAGTCAGTCAGTCGGTCAGTGAGAGAGAGATTGAGAGAGTGAGTGAGTCAGTCAGTCAGTGAGAGAGAGAGAGTGAGAGAGTCAGTCAGTCAGTGAGAGAGTCCGTGAGAGTCAGTCAGTCAGTGAAAGAGTGAGAGAGTCAGTGAAAGAGAGATTGAGACAGTCAGTCAGTGAGAGAGAGAGTGAGAGAGTCAGTCAGTCAGTCAGTGAGAGAGAGAAAGTGCGAGTCAGTCATTTGGTCAATCAGTCAGTGAGAGAGAGAGTGAGAGTCAGTCAGTCAGTCAGTGAGAGAGTCAGTCAGTCAGTCAGTGAGTCAGTTAGTCAGTGAGAGTCATTCAGTCAGTCAGAGAGAGAGAGAGAGAGAGAGTCAGTCAGTCAGAGAGTCAGTCAGTGAGAGAGTGAGTCAGTCAGTCAGTCAGTGAGTCAGAGATTGAGAGAGTGAGTGAGTCAGTCAGTCAGTGAGGGAGTCAGTCAGTGAGACAGAGTGGGAGAGTCAGTCAGTGAGAGAGAGAGAGTCAGTCAGTGAGAGAGTTAGTCAGTGAGAGAGAGAGAGAGTCAGTCAGTGAGAGAGAGAGAGAGAGTCAGAGAGTCAGCCAGTGAGAGAGAGAGTCAGAGAGTCAGTCAGTGAGAGAGAGAGAGTCAGACAGTCAGAGAGTCAGTCAGTGAGAGAGAGTCAGACAGTCAGACAGTGAGAGAGTGAGAGAGTAAGTCAGTGAGAGAGAGAGTGAGAGAGTCAGTCAGTGAGAGAGTCAGTCAGTCAGTCAGTGAGAGAGAGAGTGAGAGTGTCAGTCAGTTAGTCAGTCAGTCAGTGAGAGAGTGAGAGTCAGTCAGTGAGTCAGTCAGTCAGTGAGAGAGTCAGTCAGTCAGTCAGTGAGAGAGAGAGTGAGAGAGTCAGTAGTCAGTGAGAGAGAGTGAGAGTGTCAGTCAGTCAGAGAGTCAGTGAGAGTCAGTCAGTGAGAGAGTGAGAGAGTCAGTCAGTGAGAGAGAGATTGAGAGAGTCAGTCAGTGAGAGAGTGAGAGTCAGTCAGTCAGTGAGAGAGAGAGTGAGAGTCAGTCAGTCAGTCAGTGAGAGAGAGTCAGTCAGTCAGTGAGAGAGTCAGTCAGTGAGAGAGTCAGTCAGTCAGTGAGAGAGAGAGTGAGAGAGTCAGTCAGTCAGAGAGTCAGTGAGAGTCAGTCAGTCAGTGAGTGAGAGAGTCAGTCAGTCAGTGAGAGAGAGATTGAGGGAGTCAGTCAGTCAGTGAGAGAGAGTGAGAGTCAGCCAGTCAGTCAGTGAGAGAGCAAGTGAGAGAGTCAGTCATTTAGTCAGTCAGTCAGTGAGAGAGAGAGTGAGAGTCAGTCAGTCAGTGAGTCAGTCAGAGAGAGTCAGTCAGTCAGTGAGAGAGTCAGTCAGTCAGAGTGAGTGAGTCAGTCAGTCAGTGAGAGAGAGAGTGAGAGAGTCAGTCAGTGAGAGAGAGAGAGTCAGAGTCAGTCAGTGAGAGAGAGAGAGTCAGACAGTCAGTCAGTCAGTGAGAGAGTCAGTCAGTCAGTGAGAGAGAGAGTCAGTCAGTGAGAGAGAGAGAGTCAGACAGTCAGTCAGTCAGTGAGAGAGTCAGTCAGTCAGTGAGAGAGAGAGTGAGAGAGTCAGTCAGTCAGTGAGGGAGTCAGTCAGTCAGTCAGTGAGACAGAGTGGGAGAGTCAGTCAGTGAGAGAGAGAGAGAGAGTCAGTCAGTGAGAGAGAGTGAGAGAGTTAGTCAGTGAGAGAGAGTCAGTCAGTCAGTCAGTCAGTGAGAGAGTCAGTCAGTCAGAGAGAGAGTGAGAGAGTCAGTCAGTCAGTGAGAGAGTCAGCCAGTCAGTGAGAGAGTCAGTCAGAGAGAGTGAGAGAGTCAGTCAGTCAGTGAGAGAGTCAGTCAGTCAGTGAGAGAGTGAGAGAGTCAGTCAGTCAGAGAGTCAGTGAGAGAGTCAGTCAGTGAGAGAGTCAGTCAGTGAGAGAGAGAGAGTGAGAGAGTCAGTCAGTCAGAGAGTCAGTGAGAGTCAGTCAGTGAGAGAGTGAGAGAGTCAGTCAGTCAGTGAGAGAGAGATTGAGAGAGTCAGTCAGTCAGTGAGAGAGTCAGTCAGTGAGAGAGAGAGTGAGAGAGTCAGTCAGCCAGTCAGTCAGTGAGAGAGAGTGAGAGAGTCAGTCAGTCATTTAGTCAGTCAGTCAGTCAGTGAGAGAGAGCGTGAGAGAGTCAGTCAGTCAGTGAGAGAGTCAGTCAGTTAGTGAGTCAGTTAGTCAGTGAGAGAGTCAGTCAGTCAGTGAGAGAGTCAGTCAGTCAGTGAGAGAGTCAGTCAGTCAGAGAGAGTCAGTCAGTGAGAGAGAGAAAGAGTCAGTCAGTCGGTCAGTGAGAGAGAGATTGAGAGAGTGAGTGAGTCAGTCAGTCAGTGAGAGAGAGTGAGAGAGTCAGTCAGTCAGTGAGAGAGTCCGTGAGAGTCAGTCAGTCAGTGAAAGAGTGAGAGAGTCAGTCAGTGAAAGAGAGATTGAGACAGTCAGTCAGTGAGAGAGGGAGTGAGAGAGTCAGTCAGTCAGTCAGTGAGAGAGAGAAAGTGCGAGTCAGTCATTTAGTCAGTCAGTCAGTGAGAGAGAGAGTGAGAGTCAGTCAGTCAGTGAGAGAGTCAGTCAGTCAGTCAGTGAGTCAGTTAGTCAGTGAGAGTCATTCAGTCAGTCAGAGAGAGAGAGAGAGAGAGAGTCAGTCAGTCAGAGAGTCAGTCAGTGAGAGAGTGAGTCAGTCAGTCAGTCAGTGAGTCAGAGATTGAGAGAGTGAGTCAGTCAGTCAGTGAGGGAGTCAGTCAGTGAGACAGAGTGGGAGAGTCAGTCAGTGAGAGAGAGAGAGAGTCAGTCAGTGAGAGAGAGTGAGAGAGTTAGTCAGTGAGAGAGAGAGAGAGTCAGTCAGTGAGAGAGAGAGAGAGAGTCAGAGAGTCAGCCAGTGAGAGAGAGAGTCAGAGAGTCAGTCAGTGAGAGAGAGAGAGTCAGACAGTCAGTCAGTCAGAGAGTCAGTCAGTGAGAGAGAGTCAGACAGTCAGAGAGTGAGAGAGTAAGTCAGTGAGAGAGAGAGTCAGTCAGTGAGAGAGTCAGTCAGTCAGTCAGTGAGAGAGAGAGAGAGTGAGAGTGTCAGTCAGTTAGTCAGTCAGTCAGTCAGTGAGAGAGTGAGAGTCAGTCAGTGAGTCAGTCAGTCAGTGAGAGAGTCAGTCAGTGAGAGAGTCAGTCAGTCAGTCAGTGAGAGAGGGAGTGAGAGAGTCAGTCAGTCAGTGAGAGAGAGTGAGAGTGTCAGTCAGTCAGAGAGTCAGTGAGAGTCATTCAGTCAGTGAGAGAGTGAGAGAGTCAGTCAGTCAGTCAGTGAGAGAGAGATTGAGAGAGTCAGTCAGTGAGAGAGTGAGAGTCAGTCAGTCAGTGAGAGAGAGAGTGAGAGTCAGTCAGTCAGTGAGAGAGTCAGTCAGTGAGAGAGTCAGTCAGTCAGTGAGAGAGAGAGAGTGAGAGAGTCAGTCAGTCAGAGAGTCAGTGAGAGTCAGTCAGTCAGTGAGTGAGAGAGTCAGTCAGTCAGTGAGAGAGAGATTGAGGGAGTCAGTCAGTCAGTGAGAGAGAATGAGAGTCAGCCAGTCAGTCAGTGAGAGAGCAAGTGAGAGAGTCAGTCATTTAGTCAGTCAGTGAGAGAGAGAGTAAGAGTCAGTCAGTCAGTGAGTCAGTTAGTCAGAGAGAGTCAGTCAGTCAGTGAGAGAGTCAGTCAGTCAGTGAGGGAGTCAGTCAGTCAGTGAGAGAGTGAGAGTCAGTCAGTCAGTGAGTCAGAGATTGAGAGAGTGATTCAGTCAGTCAGTCAGTGAGTGAGAGAGAGAGTGAGAGAGAGTCAGAGTCAGTCAGTGAGAGAGAGAGAGTCAGAGTCAGTCAGTGAGAGAGAGAGTCAGTCAGTGAGAGAGAGAGAGTCAGTCAGTCAGTCAGTCAGTGAGAGAGTCAGTCAGTGAGAGAGAGAGTGAGAGAGAGTCAGTCAGTCAGTGAGTCAGTCAGTCAGTCAGTGAGACAGAGTGGGAGAGTCAGTCAGTGAGAGAGAGAGAGAGAGTCAGTCAGTGAGAGAGAGTGAGAGAGTTAGTCAGTGAGAGAGAGTCAGTCAGTGAGAGAGAGAGAGAGTCAGAGAGTCAGCCAGTGAGAGAGTCAGTCAGTCAGAGAGAGAGTGAGAGAGTCAGCCAGTCAGTGAGAGAGTCAGTCAGCCAGTCAGTGAGAGAGTCAGTCAGCCAGTCAGTGAGAGAGTCAGTCAGTCAGTCAGAGAGAGTGAGAGAGTCAGTCAGTCAGTGAGAGAGTCAGTCAGTTAGTGAGAGAGTCAGTCAGAGAGAGAGTCAGTCAGTCAGTAAGTGAGAGAGTCAGTCAGCCAGTCAGTGAGAGAGTCAGTCAGTCAGAGAGAGTGAGAGAGTCAGTCAGTGAGAGAGAGTGAGAGAGTCAGTCAGTGAGAGAGTCAGTCAGTGAGAGAGAGAGTGAGAGAGTCAGTCAGTGAGTCAGTCAGTCAGTCAGTGAGTCAGTCAGTCAGTGAGAGAGTCAGTCAGTCAGTGAGAGAGAGTGAGAGAGTCAGTCAGTGAGAGAGAGAGTGTGAGAGAGTGAGAGAGTCAGTCAGAGTCAGTCAGTCAGTCAGTGAGAGAATGAGAGAGTCAGTCAGTCAGTGAGAGAGAGATTGAGAGAGTCAGTCAGTCAGTGAGAGAGAAAGTGAGAGAGTGTCAGTCAGTCAGTGAGAGAGTCAGTCAGTGAGTCAGTCAGTGAGAGAGTCAGTCAGTCAGTGAGAGAGTCAGTCAGTGAGAGAGAGAGAGTGAGAGAGTCAGTCAGTCAGTTAGTCAGTCAGAGAGTCAGTGAGAGTCAGTCAGTGAGAGAGTCAGTCAGTCAGTGAGAGAGAGATTGAGAGAGTCAGTCAGTCAGTGAGAGAGTCAGTCAGTGAGAGAGTGAGAGAGTCAGTCAGTGAGAGAGAGTGAGTCAGTCAGTCATTTAGTCAGTCAGTCAGTGAGAGAGAGCGTGAGAGAGTCAGTCAGTCAGTGAGAGAGTCAGTCAGTGAGAGAGTCAGTCAGTGAGTCAGTCAATCAGTGAGAGTCAGTCAGTCAGAGAGAGAGAGAGTGAGAGAGTCAGTCAGTCAGTCAGTGAGAGAGTCAGTCAGTGAGAGAGAGAGAGTGAGAGTCAGTCAGTCATTTAGTCAGTCAGTGAGAGAGAGAGAGTGAGTCAGTCAGTCAGTGAGAGAGTCAGTCAGTCAGTGAGTCAGTGAGAGAGTCAGTCAGTCAGTGAGAGTCAGTCAGTCAGTCAGTGAGACAGAGTGAGAGTCAGTCAGTGAGAGAGAGTCAGTCAGTGAGAGAGAGTGAGAGAGTCAGTCAGTGAGAGAGAGAGTCAGTCAGTGAGAGAGAGAGAGTCAGAGAGTCAGTCAGTGAGAGAGAGAGAGTCAGACAGTCAGTCAGTCAGTCAGAGAGAGAGTGAGAGAGTCAGTCAGTCAGTCAGTGAGACAGAGTGGGAGAGTCAGTCAGTGAGAGAGAGAGAGAGAGTCAGTCAGTGAGAGAGAGTGAGAGAGTTAGTCAGTGAGAGAGAGTCAGTCAGTCAGTCAGTCAGTGAGAGAGTCAGTCAGTCAGAGAGAGAGTGAGAGAGTCAGTCAGTCAGTGAGAGAGTCAGTCAGTCAGTGAGTCAGTCAGTCAGTCAGTGAGAGAGTCAGTCAGTGAGAGAGTCAGTCAGTCAGAGAGAGAGAGAGAGAGTCAGTCAGTCAGTCAGAGAGTCAGGACCAATTTTGGCAAGGAGGTACAACTAAAGGAAGGTTCTTATTATTACTACAATAATTTTTAAGGTGGTCATTATTATTAGTTCTAGTAGAACTAGTATTAATATTACTTTTCCTGCTGATGATTTAAAGACTAACAAATAGTGTAATGAAGGGCAATAATGTCAATGGCAAAGTTGCTAGGAATAATAATAATTAATAATATTATCATACTTAAGAATAAAAAAGAAGACAAAAGGGCACCTCAAATGCATATAAACCTTTGCAAAAAAATAATAAGGGGTTAAAATAACACATGTGTATATATATGCACAAGGACAAAAATCATGGGAACAGAAAACAAGTGCGGCCGCAAAGTGAAAGCGACCGCGCTGTGTTTCATTAGTAACATGATCCACAACAACAAGGGAGGAATGCAGCTGCCACAAAGCGCGCCGCTGCTCGCTCCCGACACCAAAACGCCGTGGGAGTGACCTTAACACAAAGAGGTGGGACATGCACCCGCCTTTGGCCATTTGCGTGCTTTCATTATTGAAAGCCACACGCAAAGGCCAATAGAATGTGTGGGAGTTACCAGACCCACACGAAGAACTTTGGGGAAGTTTGGAGTGCTTACAAGAAGCCTCCCATAGAGCAGCGCATGCACGCTGCGCTAGGCTCGACCTAAAAATAGCATGCCACAAGTCAGTATGTGCCTGCCCATTTTGTGTGCATGCACTCATTGCAATAAAGTGCTTTGCATGTTGTTTTCTACTTAGGGTTTGCAGCTAATGGCACAAGCTAGCCCCACCACGGCAAGTTCGAAAGTTGTCTCAGTCTGATTGGAAGGAATCCTCATTGGAAAGGTGGCAAAGTGTTAAAAGGAACGGCAAAAAGAAAAAAGGTGCATCCGATTATCAATCCAATGCATAATATAATTTCCCAGTTCCGGGTTAACACCTTCTGGGTCACCTCATCCGATCAGACCACTCAGTCCATTGGTCAGTTCGTATAGGATGAATTGTCATGCAGCATAAAGAAGACACATTTTATGGCAGAGGCACATGAGTGAGCTGAAAAGGACAATTTCTCACGGCAGATGTTCTCAAAGTAACAAAATAGTTGCAAATAGTCCTGGTATGTGCATGGGAACTCTTCTTACGAAACATAGTTTCATCCCACAGTGCAAATGTATAAGGCTTTCTCATGAGAACAGGATCAAGCAGGAAAAAGAAAATGCAGGCCTAAATTGAATTTTAGTTTATGAAATATATACGATATAAATGAATGGAAATACATAACTCATTCTAAAGTTTCTAAAACCTTATATCCTTTCTTAAATCTATGTCACTTAGAAATCATTTTAATTCCATTGCAATTTGTATATGTAACTATGGCACAATAATCGTTCATAATGTTATCTAATTTACATTTAATCCTGTTAATTCTTCATATATATCATTATTCAAAGAAGACTGGTTAATGAACCTTCTACAACATGTGAGTCATCACTTTCACATTTCTAATCCACGTTAAAGAATACACCATGGAATTTAGTAAACATGAACCTACCTGATTTTCAGCATTTTCATCTAGTCTAAACTCTTCTGCATGCTTTTAGGATGCAGTAACTAAGTTCCTTTATGATCTATTTCTCAATACTCTTCAACGTATAATGAGCACCAATTGTGCACGTTTGTCATTTTCTTTTAAAAGGTGTCAAAATCGGTTTTATGTGTCAAGTATGGATTCAGCAGTTTACCTGCTTCATCACTCCTGACATAGAATGTAGAATTCCCTAGCTCACAAGCAGGGACGTTTCAACTCTATTAAGGGCACAGAGGTCAGGATTATCCCACTCAGCAGTCATTTAATTGCCTCTAACTCACTCATGAAGGCCTGTGTGGTGAAAATAAGGTATTTGTTTCATGAGTTTGTCAAGTTACATTATCTGTGACCATTGTTTGGTGCTACTGCTGCTATGATATAATTCTTTTTTTTTTATCTCAGACAGGATGCTGGATTGCCTTCAGGGTCTCATGGTGACTGTATTTAGGCATGGGTGCAGAACTGAAACAGGATTCGTCACAACAACATTGAGAACAGAGGTTCACGTGTAAAAGTCACGGGGGAAGGATTACATGAAGAGTCTATGGACTGTTATACAGTGATTGGTGGACTGATGTTTTACTTTTTCGTTGGAAATGTGGTTGTGTTTTATGATACTGTTTGGCGCACACAGACTGAGGAGTCCATAAAGAAGATAGATTATGCATCATCGTTGCCTCTGTGTCTCTAATAAAATAGGAATTTTCCTTCTGGTTTGCTTGGAAATATTACATTGTATTTCATTGCACTTAATCAACCAATGTAATATGAAATTTCAAAAAGCAAAAGACACAGTTACATTTAAGTAATGTTTCTAGGAAAGATGAACACTCTCTTTCTCTTCTCTCTCTTTCATTGTTCTGTCATGCAAAGAATTTGAATAGACAAAACAAGCATCTAGGTGAACTGATAGGGACAGTTGACAAAGGAGATGATGCAAGGGCATGGAGATTTATATATTAGGCCTGGGCGTAATTCCAATTACGGGGAGTAATCAGAGTATTTTTGCTAATTCCAAGTTACTCTTTGATGGGAATTACCAATAATAACCAAATTACGCCTGCTGACATAATAAAGAGTAATTCGAGCATTCGAGAGCACACATAGCGAACACAACTGGCTGCTCGTTCTGCTGTTTATGTTCTGCTGCATTTAGCTCTATTTTCTAATCCCAAAATGCATCCTCACGTCCATTTTGGACGTGAGGGAGCATTTTGTGCAAAGAAAATAGCTCTAAAATGCTGGGAATAAGTTGGGGGAAAATACTACCTCAAATGCACACTCAGCGAGCATGAGCGGCTGCTCATGCTCGCTAGTCATGTTCTGTTGCATCTAGCTCTATTTCTTAGCGCAAAATACATCCTCGAATCCATTTTGGATATGACGGGGGCATTTTTGTGGTAAGAAAATAGCGCTTAAATACAGAATTACTCTTCTTGAGTTCTTTTTGGGTAATTCTGCGTGATTACACTACTCGGAATTACACGAGTTATGCCCACCCCTAGTATGTTTTACAGTGTAACAGTAAATCTCAAATGGGGAACATGTTTAATTTACAATGAATTAATGTACATCAGGGTAAAGGGAGAAAAAAATCAGCAGGGGAAAAGGGGAAGATGGACATGTATTGCAACTCATTGGGTAAAATTAGAAATGCTGAGTGGGTACTGATGGGCAATTTAAGCTGGGAGAGGAGACAAATACCTATCAGTGGGACAGGGACATTCAGGTCAGGCATCATGATTCACAGCTGGAAATGGGAGATACTGAAACCACAATAAAGTAAAACCTTAGGGCTAAGCACCAGTGCCATTTACATAGTTTAAGATGGCTGACACATGCAAATAATTCGATGTACAAGTGCAGAATATTCACAAATGGTGACCTTGCACTTTTTACTCACACACAATATTACATCAAAATGGTGTAGTACTGTGCACAAATATATCCCACTCAAAGGGAGGGGAGTTGCAGGTCAAGTGAGGGGGAAAAAGATCTCCGACAAAGAGCCCCTCATAGGGTGCCCGTCAGGCATTGCAGCGCCGGCCTGACGAGGAGCAAGCCCTCCGATGAAGCATGACACCCAAATGGGTGTGTGAGGGCCCCACTTCCCAAATTGGGAGACACCCACACTCCACTACTGAGTAAGGGTGTTGACCAACCTAGCCTCCTTCTCTTCTTTCCCCACCCTACAGGAACTGCATACTCCTTCGGTGCTACATTGTATTTATTGGGGCCTGTATGCTGGACCTTAATGCGCCCCTTCTCCCTCATTTGTATTGAGCAAGTTAGGGGGCTGTCAGGAAACTTATGGGTATTCTCAAACTCCTATCTAATTTCTTCAAAACCTGAAAGTGGTAAGACAATTGATCCTATTTACTCTTGCCAAGAGTAGGAGTAAATCCTTTTTCAAGGTGATGGCAACACCCCACAACTGGTGTGGATTGCAGGGAAAAAAGTTTCTC
The DNA here is from genome assembly GCA_963921515.1 of Calotriton arnoldi. NCBI lineage: Eukaryota > Metazoa > Chordata > Amphibia > Caudata > Salamandridae > Calotriton > Calotriton arnoldi. The sequence goes on along the minus strand of CAWUFW010000798.1, from coordinate 671,988 downwards.
AAAAGGGGAAAATATTTTCCTCTTGGAGGAGAAAAAATGTGCCATTGCACAAAGAAGATGGCATTTCACCATGCTTAACTGTACCACATTACGCATGCTGACATGCTTCGTAACTGGTGAAGAAAGGAAGTCACAAATATTTTACACCTCCAAACCAGTAACAGTCATAGCTTTCCAAGAGTACTTCGGGAAGCTTATATAAATTCCAGAAAGTCGTATATCTGCACCCTTGCAAGAATCTACAACTGTGTATACTGTGCAAACTTTCTTTGTGAATTGAATCCCAAAGGTCAGATCGAGCTCACAGATGGAGGCAATACTATGTCTGCAAAGACTTTCTGCTTGATGGTCTGAGAGAAAATAATTTACAGGACATTCTTTGTGCTTCCAGGGTTATGTAAGGGATTAGAAAAACCACTGATGTGGAAGGGGGTAGTTTAAGCAAGATGGCCGAGTATATGTGCATGAGGGTAGCTCCGATTCCCGGCATTGAAATCCTCCTGTAGGGTGCTCATGCATTACCGCAAACAAAAGATAGCAGCTCCTGTGGTCAAGGTGTACTTGAGGAACAGCGCCTGGTGCCATTGGAGGGGAAAAAGAAGAGTGGAGGAGCACGGTTGCAGCTAGCATAGCTTGCCTGCTGACATGGCAGACCCGCATGGCAGCTGTAATGAGGGGAGGCCTGCTGAGGCCCGGCCACTGCATCATTGGGGGAAGACGCAGCATGGCACAAACGTTGCTGCCCCCAATTAGAGAACAAACAACATAAATTAAGGATTAAATACTCGTATGACACTGCGCCGCTGCTGAGTGTTGTAGTAGAGGCACCGTCAGTACTTTGGCGTGTAGGGTAGAATATGCGCACGCCGCCTGCATAGCACACTTGAACATGCACATAAGGAGAAAGAAGAGAAAACATATTGGGGAAACTGGCTGGCTCTGTGAGTTGGCTGAGAGCTATTCACTGTCCCCATTTTTTGGGGTCTGGTAAAGAAGAAGAGAGCAGTAAAGTCTGTCCTATGTGCACAGTAGATATGCTGATACTGAGACCATGTGTTCATGACTTGCTCCCCATGGTGCCTAGAGGAGGCGATCTTGTTGGGCCAGCTGTGTGGCTTAAAGTGAAGATTTGGATTGCTTTGCGCAATGGGAAACCACAAGGTGGCCAGCAAGCACGCTGCGGCAGCTGGGCCAACCTGCTGACCAGAGGGTGGGGAACAGCCTGGACAATCACGTTGTGGAAGGAGCAATGGCTATGAAGGAAAGGACAGTAGAGACCGCGGACACGTTTGATAAAATATTTGAGGCCATAACTGCCTCGTGCCTAGTGCTAGAGACTAAAATAGATGGGGTAACAATTGATGTAAACCTTCTACGAGCAGACCAGAATAAATTAGCTGACAGAGTGACAGAAGTGGAATCAACCATAGCAAGCACGAGACCAAGTGTGTTATAACTGCAGCAGCAATTTGCAGACTTTAAAATGCAGATGGATATTGTTAAGTTGAGTACTGAAGACAGAGAGGGCCGCTCAAGAAGGAACAATATCAGGATTTTAGGTTTGCCTGAAAAGATAGAGGGCCCCAGCATGGAATTATTTTTGGAGAAGTGGTTAGAAGAGCGGGTGCCCCGTGGGTGACTTTCTCACTTTTTCTCAGACGAAAGGGCACACACAGTGTCGGGAATAGAAGTGGACGGCAGCAAAGTCTATTTGTATTCTGATTTAGTGCTCAGGTTCAGAAACAACAGAACTCCTACTTTGAAATGAAACATTTTGTGCACACTTGGCTTACAATTTATGCTGATTTTTCCAGCTAAGCTCAGGGTCATTGACAATGGTATGTAGCATTACTTTCTGACCCCCGAAAATGCCCCAGCATGGGTGAAGGCGACAGCAGCTGAGCTGAAATCTAAGCTAGACTCACCATTCGAGCATGCTCGATGTACTCGGAGATGCACTAGGATGACAAGAAGATAGGAACGTAACAGACATCTAGTCAGGCTAGAACCAAACAATCAAGAGCACTACAAATGTTATTATTATGTTGGAGAAGTCCACAGCGAAAGATGCACGATGAACAATCGGAACCGGAAAAGTGAAGAGGTTACTCTCAGATTGGAACTGGAGACTCAGAATCTGAAACCGATGAAAGACCAACTGTGTCACCTAGAACAGCTGATGGTTTTTAATGTGCTGGGATATGTTGGGGTGGGTAATATTTAAGAAACAGACTTGGGCAAGATAAAATGAACAAAAGTATGCAGGCATACTACATGTGAACTGGCAAACAGCAGACAATTAAATTACAATTCATCAAATGACTTGAATGACTGCATATGCTGTTGTCACAAAAATATTTTTAATCTTTTATAAAAGTATGGAATCTTCACTTCATTAAAAACAAGATTATCCATTATAGTGTTCTGTACTGTGGTTAATACAATAAATTATTCATTTACATTGTAGGATAGTTATCAATCAGTTAGTCCTACTCAGCGTGCTAATCTAAGGCACATCTGACTTAATACACACTGCATTAATTCATTAAGCCATGGTACAATTACAATTAGTTCACAATGTGTATGGCTTAGATGTTTCAAAAGCCGACGGTATATAAACACAAAAGCTGATGGTGTATAGACACTACGAGCGTTTCGGCAGGAATGACTTCATCAGGAAACCATCACATCATTCACTACAAAGGTCACAAACAAGACATGTAAGTACAAAATATATTTGCCTGCAGTTGATACATTTTTTTAGAAATTCTTATAAATTACTTAATTTTCTCAAACTCCAGTAGGTAAGTTGAAGCCAATGTGACCATAGAAATATAGCCTTAAATTGACTAAACCAATAACCGAGTGCAAGATGAGCCCAATAGTGGTGCAATTCCTATAACCACCAAGGAATATGCAAATACAGAATAGACTAGACAACACCTGTGTGTGTGAAAATAAAACAAATTTGTGACTACCACAAAGAAATCTGCAATTATTGAAATATGGAACAGATACAACCGTATTCTAGGTCATGCCACATGCATGTGTATAGACCCCACTCTTTAAGACAGGTTGAGCATAGCAAATCTCATTGGTGGAAAATGCCAGAGGTGCTGCATAAAATATGGCTCTGAAGATCATGATAGATTATATTAGGTGCGGAATGGAAAAATACCTAAAGTTGTGACTCAATGTCCAATGCTGAATGATAGGAGGCTATGTGGGATATGCTGTCCGACACTGGTACATCAAAAGTGCCGAAGTTGAAAATATGCTGGTTCCTAGATATAGTGGACATGTTGGGGTGGGGCCATGCCTTCTCTTTCCTTCTGTTGACCTCAGATTACCTTTGTGCTAAAACCAGAAGCCAATAGGTGCCTGGACAAGGCAGAACCTCCCCTGGGGGTCTTACTACTGCTTCACTTTCTCCAACGTGGAAGGCTCCAAGATGTTCCTCCAGATCCAGTCCATGCTACCAGTGCATGCTGCTCCCTGCATTTGACGAGTGCCAAGGAGGGTTAAGGGGTGAACTCCTCATCTACAACCATAGTTTGGCACCCTAGCTCATACCAACTGTGTAAACTGTGTTCAAGGCCTTTGATGTTTATAGTGATTACTGGATTCATATCACCATCACTGCTTTCCCTCTTTTGGCCTGGGTCCCTTCCACTTCCAGGATCCTAGCCAGAGGTGTCCCAGAAAAGGCACTGCATGGTTGACAGTCTACAGCTCTTTTCCCCACGGCCCTCAGACTCCTTGTCTCAGGGTTGGCCCAGCCTGCTTCACTATCCACCTGCAACTACAGTCCATCCCTACCAGTTTGCCTATATTGCTCACCATGCATTAGCCTTTGGTGAGGCCCTGCACCCATCCCTACCCAAATGCCAAGCCCACATTCTCATCCTTTAAAAAAAAGAAAAATTTCATGTCATAAGTGATATGATACATGAAGCCATAAGCATTCCATTATAGGGGCGAAAGTTATCGTTTTTTGATTAAACTATAACTAGTGTATTTCGCTGGTTTATGTTTTCTTAAATTCAGCTCATGTCTCACTAATTTTTCCATTCATTCTTATTGTAAGTTACAGTCTTAGAACCTAACTTAACTATAACATAATTGTAACCTTTGTTTTTTCAGTGATTTTTTTTTTTATTGTTTTCTAAATTGGACTAATAGCCAACCCTTCACATGAAGTCAACCACTTTGGCTGTGCACAGCGGGTTTTGACTGCAGGGCCTGACCTTTGCCAAGCCCTGCGCTCAAACCCCTGCTGGCATCCAACCACGGTACACAGGTCTTCAGCCAGGTCTTACGCCCAACCCCATGAAAGCAGCCAACCCCTCATACGCACATCCTTTGGCCATGCGCAGCCAACCTGCATTGTCTCCTCATTTAAAAAATATATATTTTCGGGTACCTCAGTACTCTTACACTACCCGTCTTGCCAGCTGTCACCCCATGGTACTGCAGTACTGTGAAAGCTTCCTCTGTGAAGCTTGCACGGTACCGTAGTACTGTGGTGTAAAAACTTGTGTGGCGGGTCTTGTGAGAGTGCCACGATACCTCACGGGAGGCTTGTGCTGGCTCCACAAGAGTACTGCAGTTGCTCACAGAAGGGCTTGCTGGCTCCTGCAAGAGTACTGCAGTACCTGTGACCTAAAAAAAATAAGCATTTTTGCCACAGGGGTGAGGAGTGAGGAGGGGTTACCTCCCACGAGTGCAAGGAGGTCAGGGTGGCCCTTCCCTGAACCCCATTTGCCTTTATTTAAAAATGATTTCAGAATAGAGGGATCGAGTCTTCAAGTCCTGTAATGGCACCCATAACAGTTTCTTGAGATGTACCAGCTGGCCAATCAGATCACATGGTATCTTTATGCCATCCTGGGTACCGTGGTACTCCATTGGCTGACAGGAAAAAAGGTTCCATCAGCCAATGAGATTTGAGTACTTAATTCTGAAAGAATTTACACCAAACAAAAAAATGAAAAACACACTTTCTGAGTAAGGTTCTATCTGTCTGCCAAATTTGAAGTCATTCTGTTCATCTGTTTTTTTCTGTATCAGAGAGCAAAGTTTTCTATGGGAATTCAAATGAGAAATCAATGTTTTGAGACCTTTTATTTCTGGTCCCTGCTTGACTAATCAGCACAAAGATTTCCATGAAGGAGCTGAAGTGAGTGAAAATTTTTGGGGATTTGCAGAACAACACCAAAGTTATTAACAAAATATTCCTTTGTGGGCGCCTAGGCCACAAACTAAACTGAGTCCATCTTGGTTGTGTTACATGAACACATTGCTACAGTACTAATAAGTGATTGAAATTTAAGGACTAATAATTAAGGGTATTTTGCAGAGCTATGCTCCAGATGGCATGGAAAGACTAATGAGTGAGGGTTCCCTGATTAAATATCGATGTAAAAAATATATATAGCAAAAATATCGATGTAAAAATATCGAATACAAAAATATCGACTCCCTATACTTAAACAGGTAAGTACAATAATATCGAAACAAAAATATCGAAGTAAAAAATTTAGATGTAAAAAATATCGACTTAAAAGATATATATAACTTAAATAAAATATATTAAATAATATTAATATTTTTAACAAAATAAATTACATTTAATATATATTTTAACTAAATATAACAAATAAACTTAATTTAAAAATATAAACACACAAAAATGTGTACATATACATATATTTACTTAAATACATTTTATTAACTATTATCTTTATTTAATTTAGAAACTTTTTAAATTATATGAAAATAAAATATATACATATATCAATAATTTAAAATAAAATAAAACATTCTATAATTAATTAACACATTAAACTATTAAAATAAAAATAAAACATACATTCCGCAACACACTAAGTACAACAGTAGGGAAAATGTTGGATAGCGGAGGGGTAAAAATTACTATTCCCACTCCAGTGAGTGCAAAAGTAATGAAAGTGCTGGATAGCGTAGGGGTAAAAATTACTATTCCCACTCCAGTGAGTGCAAAAGCAGGGAAAGTGTTGGATAGCGGAGGGGTAAAAATTACTATTCCCACTCCAGTGAGTGCAACAGTAGGGAAAGTGTTGGATAGCGGAGGGGTAAAAATTACAATTCCCACTCCAGTGAGTGCAAAAGCAGGGAAAGTGCTGGATAGCGGAGGGGTAAAAATTACTATTCCCACTCCAGTGAGTGCAAAAGCAGGGAAAGTGCTGGATAGCGGAAGTGTAAAAATTACTATTCCCACTCCAGTGAGTGCAACAGTAGGGAAAGTGTTGGATAGCGGAGGGGTAAAAATTACTATTCCCACTCCAGTGAGTGCAAAAGCAGGGAAAGTGCTGGATACGACACCCCAAAAAAAAAAAAAATCAAAATTTTTATTACATTTTATTTCCATTATTAACATAATTAATATTGGAATTTAAATATATTATTATTAAAAACGATAATAAACATTCATTAATTACACATTGTTTAACACTATAATATCCACAACACACACCTAAAATTAATTACACAATTACAATTAATAATTACTAATTAATTAATGCTAATTAATTAACAAATAATTAATAATTCATCAATAAAAAATAAATTACTTCCCACCATTTACACCTATAAACACCACAACACACACCTAAAATTAATTAAACAATTACAATAATTAATTATTAATTAATTAATTTAAATTAATTAACAACTAATTATCAAACAATTATTAATAAATGAATTTACACATTTAACTCTATAACATCACAATTATACAATTATGAATAAATATAAATTATTGAATAAATTTCATATAATTAAATTACTTCCCACCCAATTCCCCTATAAACCCAAAACCCGCTACGGAACTAAAAACCCAAAATTCAATTTAAAAAAGTTATTAACTACTATAAATAATAAATAAAATCTATATAATTAAATTACTTCCCACCCTATTCCCTATAAACCCACAACCCGCTACGGAACTAAAAACGCAAAATTCATTAAAAAAAAAAAACAATATTAACTAATAAAATTTTAACACATAATAAAAATACAAACAATCCTCATACAAAATACTAAAATACATAACATTAATAATAAATCGATATTTTTAACAACTATATTTTTGTAAACGATATTTAACACTTCGATATTTTTGCAATCGCTATTACTTACCTAACAATCGATATTCTTGACCACGATATTTTTTCCATCTATATTTCTGATCCACGATATTTTTACCTCGATATTTCTGTATAACGATATTTATACATCGATATTCTAGCTCTCCACCATGAGTGAGATATGATGTTCTCATTCTTGCATTTGCAAGCATCTCTCAAGAATGCAGGTGCAGTGAGAAGAATGCATTGCTTAACAAGTGTTATCAGTGTACCAGGGAGAAGTAGTTACATGTATAATGGATGCACATCTGTTTGTCATGCCTGAGAACTGAACCACTGGGTAAACTTCCATTGCTGGATGAGGTTGTAACTAACCATGTGTAGAGTATTAGGTCAGACAGTTTGCTGGAGCTCCAGGAGCTTCCATGTAATTCAGCTGAATAAAAACCTTGCTCTCAAAGAATAATTCTGCTTTTGAGTTTTATTGTCGGTATGGGCGTTGACACCTTTTCTATGGAAAGTCAGACCTAACTATAAATACACTGACGCTATTGGCACTAGTGTAACATAACTATTCTTTTAGGCCTGTACTAATGTTTATCTCCTTACTCGTGTGCTTAGTTTTACTAACTATAATTTATGCTCCTTTGTGCAGTTCATGCTTCTACGTGCAGTAGCCTTGTTTCCATACAGCTATGTTCCTACTACAAAGACTGAAATGGCAGCTGTAGCATGCTTACACTAGGATGGGAAACTTGTGCAAATCCCAGTGGAGGCACTTATAACAAACTCATTCTCTCCAAGCAGAATCCAGGTCTTTTACACCAGAGTGGGCCAGTGACCATACCAAGAAAACCAGCAAGTGGTAGACCTCTGTGCATTATCTTGCAGACCCAGATATCACCAAATACTTGCTAAAACGCCGACTTAGATACGTGCCAATTGCTATAGTAATCCAGTTTGTGACCTGATCAGAACTTAAGGCAAAGATATTTCCTACTGTTACAATGGCATATCCAATACAATGGTATATCCACAGTATTTTAGTTGGTGATAGGAGCAGAATGAAGGCATCATTTCAGAACTGTAGATGTCCTCTAATAAACTACATTTACAACTAAATAATCAGCACAGTAATCCAGTTATTGATAAGCAGAACCTATACAATCCTTTCAATGTAAAAATATTGTTTTGTACGGCACATTTGCTGCCAAAGTGCAGAATAAGAGAAAAGTAATCCACTTAGTGAAAGGAGCAGAACTTATGCAGCATTTAAACAGCCCAGATTTTACCTACTCCCCTTTGCAAGGCCGAGGCGAATTTAGAGTAGAGGTTTTTACACCAAGCTCAACTAATTCTCCCTGAAGATCTCACAGAGGGACAGTGTTCAGTCAGATGAGCTGTCGCCTGACCATGCCACAAGCACCAGATGGAATAGTATCTTGCACATGTCAGACTAAGGCGCAAAACTGTTTATCGGCCACAGTCTTTGAAATTATAACTCTTGTCCCTTTTAATCACTCTATTGTTTACAGTCCTTTCCTAATCTCCTTACAAGTCAACATTTTTAGGTCGAGCCAGGGCAGCGCATGCGCTGCTCTGTGAGGCATGCTGTATTCAGGTAGGGACTTGAAGCTCTGCACACTCTCTGCCCATATTTTTCATTGGCTTGTGTCATTGTCCACTGTAAACTGTGGCTGTTCATTGGTCAATAGGCTTAGTAGTCCCTCCTTAGTACCGCCTTGTCTCATTTTGTAACCTCCCATGGCGACACCCCCTGTTACATGTGTTGTTACTCGGTAGGCTTTAATTACAGCCTCCGAGCACTATTTTCTCAAATAGATTTGCCCTTCCTGCTGGCAGGACACACTCTCTCCTAACGTATTATTTTTATTTTTATAGTACGGGCGCCGAACCCATTTGCAATGCAATATGCATTTGCGAGAGTTTAAGCTATTGGCATTGTAAATGACAATGTCTTTTTTTTATCTGTTTTAAAAACAACACATAAATAAAAGGCATTGTCATTTACAATGGCAATAGCTCGAACTCTCGTAAATGCAAGACCTATTACATTGCAAATGCTTGTTATTTTAGGTCCTTAGTCAATCAGCCGTGTTGGTTCTCTGATATAACAGGAGCTTAGTAGATCAGCAGTCTCATGAGCTAATTTCCATCAATAATGGTAGTTCGCTGATATCATAAAAAGGTAGTTCAGTCGTCTGTATATAACCTGTTGTCAGGCTGACACTTATGCTCCTCACCTGATCTGCTGCAGCCACTTTGTGTTCTCCTTTTTCAGCCCCTGACTTCACCCCCCACAGCCTGGTAACCCCCCAGAGGCATGGTAACTTCTTTTACGACACCTGATAATGATTGCTCTGTGCACTTATGACTTTTCCTGGCTTTCGACATGCCCTTGGATTCCCCCTGGATGGATTTTATAGATCCGGACGCTGCGTGCCTCGTCTCCATTCATTGGAGCTTTCTTGCATTACAATTGTTTGGACGGATATGGGCAGTTTTTTACACTCTTGAGGACTTTTCACATTTCCTGATGTACATTAAAAGTACATCAGGGCACTCATCCTAGCAGGAGGAAGATGAACACCTCTGCACTTTGGCACTGTGCATCCCAGCCCGAAGAAAGTAAAATTCTGAGAGCTCAAATAAGATAATGGTGCCAATGATTCCATACGGACATCCTTGTGTACCTACCAAAACAATATCATACTTGCAAAAGTCCTGTGCCTTAAGATCCAAATTGAATCAGCAGCTACTCAAAATAACTCTTTGAAATAGTTAAACATGCCTCCAACCTACTTCCACCAGCCTTCAACAACACCATGACAGTCATGGGTTATTCTACAAGAAGGCACTCATACCACAGAGAACTGAATGTGAAACAAAGATCTTAGCACAAGAGATATAGATAAAAAAGTGATCTTCAAGATCAAATGAAAGAATTTACGAATTAAATACAGCCTCATATTTTGATACATTATTAAATTCTTCCCAAGAAAGAATGAAGAGAACATTGTTCACGAAACATGTTAGCAATTAATTATTAACTGGAAATGAGGCTCATCTGATACTGTCTTATGAAGTGAATCAAATAGAACATTTTAAAATCTAAATATTAATTGCCTAATTGACATTACAAAGTGGGCACTCTGAAATCATAAGCCTACCCCCCATCAAACTCTTTTTACATTTACAGAGGGGAATGGGCCCAAGGGGCCCCCTTTCCTTTTACGAATGTGTAACCACCCCAAATCTGGAGTCAGGATCCCGAGAACCATTAACTTTTCAATGTTTTGCGACTGGATTACAGTCACAAAAAGATTGATACATACCCGAGCGAGTCGCTATTAATGAGGAATGTCTTTAACGCCCTCTTCCAAATAGCAATTCGTTATGGCTTTCTAAACTAATTTTGCAATTTGGTAACATGTTATCTAAAAGCTAAATGGGTTTGGTACATTTAATAAAGCCATTTTGCAGTCGCAACCCGTGTGCTTTTGTGAATCACAGGCTTTGGGACAGCAGTCTGGCTTTATACATCAGGCACTAAATACCCTGCTCTTTTTCTTTAGCATGCTGTTTCTGATCACACAGCGAACTGCTGAGGAAGGATATGCTTGTTGGGCTGAGTTTTGAAATGGAACCCAGATGTTTCACTACAACCTCCAGTTGTATTTACTTTATCCAGCATCATTAACATTGCCATTCTGTGCAGACGACTCCAGAAACTTCACGACCACGACTTTGGGTGAAACTACTACACCTTGCTATTGCGTTCCTTGTGACATGCCTACAAGAGTAATGCCCATCTTGGTCTCTTCAAGTTCTCTTGCTTCTCCCTATGGCCATCACTATTGCTTACCATATTGCTAATCCGCTCATCAAACCTGACAGCAATGTCTTCTGGATAAATGGACAAAGTGTATTATGTGGTTCTTTATTGCTTATATCCTACACTTTGCTGCTCACTCCATCCGAAATTCTGCTACTCGTGGGCACTTACTGCTACTCTACTCATTCTCCAATGTCTGTTTCCAAAGTGCCTGCTCCTGTCTATTCCTAGTACTCCAGCTTAGTATAAACAAAGGTATGGTGGACCCTATGCCACAGGACCACATGTGACAACAAGCATGAACATCACACAGAATTGTTAAATGCTGAAAATGAGTTTCCAAGCTCTAGCTCGCTGCTACATTGCCTTCTCACTCTTCACCACTGCGGCCAGTAGGAATCTGGCCACAAGTGGAGACGTTGCTTTCCCACACAGCTTCTCCTACCCCTATCCACCCTCCACCAAGCACTTTTGCCTCCCTAGTACCTAGTGCTTTTTCTCTAGGTCTTCATAACTCTTGAAGCTAAGCCTTCCTCTGCACCGGCATTCATACTCGAGACTAGACACATTTCACTGTTCAGTTTTCTATCATTAAAATTGTGGTGCACCACTGATAAGGCCTGGCCACACAATAATTAATTTTGTCGGCTCTAGTGCATGTTACCAAGCTGTGGAAGGTTCTTCTACCACCAAGTACTTTTATTTACTGTAGGGTTCCATGTACACGTTTTACGTCAGTATTGTATAGATACACTTTGTTATTTTTGTATCTGAGCTTGTGGTCTGATTTCATGAGATTGATGGTCCAAAGGAAAAAATAATTGGTGGTCAGAATCTAGCCACTCACAGGTATTCCGGTAGAACTGTCAAGTTATCTGACTTTAGTGACTTGCACTAAGTTGCTTCTCTTAAACTACCTTAGGATTCACTGCTTTAACACATTTTCCCTGTCGCCTTGATATCTTATTTAGATTTGTAACAATTGTATGCTAATGGGCTTAACCTATGTCTCCTCACTACAGTGACACTGTAAGGTATTTCCTTATCTGTATTTGAATCTGAAACTGATGGCTACTTTAACCTTGTCTCCTAGGCACTAGTCTTCATCTGTCTGTAGTAGATATGTTCTTTTTAGGTCTGTGTTTGACAGCATAGCTGCCAAAAAGACCTATCACTAACAATATACATAGAGTGGGCTTTGGGTCCGCTACTTTCAACCATTAGCTTTCTTTAACCAGTCTCTTTCAGTCATTGGATTGAGACTTTGTCAATAACATTTTGTCTCAACCCAGTGGAGTACTGATCTCTTACCCAATACAATTGGCTGGATGGGTGTATCCTTCTGCCTCCTCTGTTTGCATTGACCAGCATGAATAAAGGCCTTTACATCGCATGCGTTTACAACGCATGCGATTACAACGCGGTCGTTACAACGACCGCGTTGTTACATCGCAGTACCATTACAACGCAAGTCGTTACATCGACTTGCTGTAGGGGGCGCACTGCACTTAGGAATAGTATAATTTACTATTCCAACTCCAGTGTGCGCAACAGTAGGGAAGGTGTTGTAATAGTAAATTATACTATTCCTTAGGTTAGCGCGCCCCCTAAGAGCAAGTCGATGTAACGACTTGCGTTGTAATGGTACTGCGATGTGATGGCTGTTTCCCACCAGCATGAGGAGTCACTTCAGCGGCGGCTGGCGCAGGTAAGTGCGGTGAGGCGGGGCGGGGCAGGGCAGGGTGGGAGGGGGGAAGTCGACAGATGACGGAATAGGTAGAATTAAATAAATGAATAAAACCTATTCCGTCATCTGTCGACTTCTCCCCGCCGTGCTCCACCGCCCCACCGCGCTTACCTGTAACAGCCGCGACTGAACCACTTTACACCTGTAGCTCTCTCTGTCTTCTCCTGCTGGCTTCTGCATGCATCGCTCTAATGTAATAATGCTGCATGTGAATAGGGGAATCTGTGTGGTTTTACAACTGGAAAAACGGATCCCACATGGTAATCTCCATTCCATGGAATCTTATTAGTAATTGCCCGGTACAGGGGTGGTTTTACCAGGCGGTAGCAGTAAAAATTGCACTATTTTACTGCGGCCCCCTACCGGGTTACTCACAATCAGGTCCTATTCAACTTACACATTCACAGCACAATTTAGTGATGTAGGCTACTGCAGTAAAAAAGGGACTTGTTTCAATACTGAGATGGTTACAAATTGTTTTTCAAATGAATGAGCAACTCTCCCAAATTATTTGACTAATGGTATTTCATGATTTATCTTTTGTATTTGGTTTTCAAAGCCATTTTCCTCAAATCTTGTTATACACATGCAATTTGTCATATAACCGTAATTCAAATAAAGTTTTTTTTATTTACCATTGCATTTCAAAGGTGCTGTGCCCCTTTATCATAATAACCTCCTGTATTATTTCTCACAATTAACATTTTCTTGTAATAGGACTGTTAATATTGATGTTGATGTACACAATGATACATGGGTGCATGAAAACGAAATTGAATCACTGCTGTCGAAATCACCCGATATGTCCTCTCTATCAACCCTGAGTCAAAAATACATGGTTAGGAAGGCCCTGCAACCTAGGCCTGAGGGAACTGATTGACAGATCACAATGGGGTGGCACGTAACCAGCAGAACAAACGTGCGAACAGGAAAAACCCAGATTAGTCCCACAAGTAGGCAGCAACACCACAATCGTCCGGGAGGATTAGCTGCAATAAAACACACATGGCCGGAGGGGCAGTCATTCTCAAAACACCATAAAGATGGATGCCAAATGAAGTTAGGAACACTCAGCCAATAAGGACATAGCATACACAGCACATGCAGTGATCATGGTCTCCCTATGCCAGACATCTGGACATGTTGCCCACTGGCCCGCATTGTGTCCACACAAGGTTGAGAGCCACCTGCATTTGTTCAGAGGTGAAAGTAATTTAAGGATCCATGACTAGGCCCACATTCCTCTCCCTCAACCGGATCAATGAATTTTTTTTATGATGCTCCGAGTAATGTATATAAAGACGTTTAAAACGATTGCACTTCGAGTCAGTCCTCAGACCTGTTTCTCTATGCTGTGCTCCCAGCTGCAGTTTTTAATTAAACCACCTGTTGCTGTTTTGCCAAACGCCCCCGGTCTTTTTTTTTTTTAAGGTAAATTGATATTTGAGCAACATTTTGGCAAGCCAGTTAGGAAAGATTGGTGCTTCGAACCCGACTGCAGCCAAAGCAAAGGACCCCACTCCGACGGATTCACATCTACCCAGCAAGGAAGGTGAGCAGAAGCCACAATTGATTGAAAGTTCTGCTGAATCCGCAAGGTGGAGGCCCATCCTGAAGCCGCCATCAGTGAGATATTACATCTGATCCTTAGTCCCAGCATTTAGCGTTTGAGAAAACTAAGAAGAAGTGCAGAAATGTAACCTTAGTACCCTGCATCTGACAGTAATCGGACATATTACCTATTTTATGTGTCTGAACTTAGTAGTTGGAAGGCGGCCTCCGAGGCGATCCCACGGAGGCCACCTTTTTTCGATAGCCAACACGCTAGAAAAGATGAAGGTTGTTCATCACTTGGAACTCTGGGCGTGATACAGATGGTATGCTTTCCCCTGGGTGTGATACAGGGACGAGGCCTCACCGCTTGGACCATTGGGCATGATACAGATGGTATGCCTAGGCCTTGGGTGTGATATAGGGCCAGCACCTTGATCTTATTTTTTAGTCTAAAAGGGTTCTCTCAGTGCTACTGGTTTCTTAACGCTGTTGGTATCTGAAAGAAGTGAGAGGTGTTATTCGTTTGGACCGCTGGACATGATACAGATAGTACGCATGACCCCTGGGTATGATATAGGGTGTAATTTAGATATTAGGGAAAATGTGGACCTTGGAGATTAGGTGTAGCTTGTGCTTGGACAAGAAGGGCCCGTGGTTGTCAAGTTGTTCCTTGTTTCCATGTAAATTGTTGTTAACTTTGTCCCGGAGCCATTATTGACAGACTATTGGGCTAACTTTGTCCTGAGTACAGCGCAAAGCCTCCCCTCGTCATCGGGTAGCATGCGCTATGGAGCGGGATAAGGTATTTTTTGACAAAGTCGTACTTTTTTCTCTGTCTGTTTTTTCTCTCTTTGCTTTACTGTGGTTATCAATTGATGCATTCTTGATGTTGCGGTCTTGGTAAAATTGTTGCAACTTCATTTTTGTCTTGAATGTTGTGTTTTGTTAATGACTCAATGTTCTTAGGAAGGTGCCGCTAATTCTTACAATCGTTTTTCCATATCTGCTTTTTTTCTGCTGAATTCACATGTTTAGAACTAACAATTGCACTTTCTTTCAGGTTGTGACCCTTCATATGCATGTTTTGTTTATGTTTGTGAAATGTCTATTGTGATGCAGCTGCAGATATAATATTGAGCTCATAGAAGTAGTTTTAACCAGTAATCCCCGTGTATTTATTTCCCCAACGATCAGCGTAGAATCTAATATTATTTGATCCTGAGACGCTAGAGCGTATCAGTCCCTTAAAAAGTTCCCAGCTATCAAGGAGTCGCCACAAAGCAAATGCAAATTAGGTTCCCCACACAGGCTAAAAAATGTAGCAAGTATTGCCATGAATGGCACACACACACTAAGGCACATGCGTTCCCTTTCTAGAGGGGGGAATATTAATATTGATGTCAATGTATGAAATGACACATGTGTGCATTAAAATGAAATTGAATCACTGCTGTCGAAATTACCCGATATGACCTCTCTATCAACCACGAGTCAGAAATACGTGGTCAGGCTGGCCCTGCGGCCTAGGCCTGAGGCAACTGATTGACAGATCACAGGTGGGGTGGCACATAATCTGCAGAACAAACGCGCGAACAGGAAAAACCCAGGTTAGTCCCACAGATAGACAGTGACACCACAATAGTCTGGAGAGATTGTCCCCAATAAAACACACTTGGGGGCGCGTGCTCCCAAAACACCATAAAGTTAGATGCCACATGAAGTTAGGAACACTCAGCCAATCAGGATATGGCTCACACAACACACACTGTGATCATGTGCTCCCCATGACGGACACTTGGACACGTTACCCACTGGCCCACATTGTGTTCATGCAAGGTCGAGAGCCACCTGCATTTGTTATCAGGTGGAAGTAATTTATGGTGCCATGATTAGGCCCACATTCTTCTCCCTAAACTGGATCTATGAATTGTTTTATGATGCTCCGAAAAATGTATATAAAGACACTCAAAATGATTGTACTTTGAGTCAGTCCTCAGACCCTTTTCTGTATGCTGTACTCCCGGCCATAGTGTTTAATTAAACCAACTGTTCCTGTTTTGCCAAATGCTTCTTGTCTTTGTTTTTTCAAGGTAAATTCATATTTTTAGCACCAGAACCATAATAACAGAGACATCGAAGGGATGGGCAGTGAGAATCATTATCATATACATAATTTCATACATGTTGTTAAGGTGAATCATCAACAAAAAGTTCAGTTCAAAATGAGTTATCAACACAGTCAATAATCTTTAGTAGTCATGAATATTTCTTAGAAGAGATACTTCTCCCACACAAGGATTCACGGACAAGTGCAGCATATTATCTTAAGAAGGTTTTCCATATCACTAAATCATCATTTCATTTATTATTGTGCTTAATTTGCTTTAACCCTATTTTCTCCGCTGTTGACCAAATTGGTAATCTCTAATCCATTTGTCTGCAATTTGATGTAGTTCTTTCAAACATTTTCTTCATATATTTATTTTTGTGGTCATGTGTCAACTCGACGTAACTATAAATGTGATAATTAAAGACTGGAAAACAATCAAGTACTCATCAGAAAGTCCTCAGCCTCCATTATAAACTCACAACAGCATACTTATTGCTTGATACAACAAAGACATTTGAGTAGTTCATCAAGATATTTATTGATCTTGGGGTTTGGTAAATGTGTCCTCTGAGCAAATTGTTTCTATAGATCTGCAACATAGATGAGGGAATTGTTGTCTAATGAGGCTCTAACTGATTTCACCAGCCCTTGGTGGAATACAGTCTTAAAAGTCATAATTTTGAATACATTTCAACTTTTTGATCTAGCCAGTCAATCCACTTTGACAACCCGAGAACTTCTCCCAGAATAAGTTGATGTATTCACAAAAAGATTCTAGATAAATAGCTGGGACCTATCAGAATGTACAGTTCTAATAGCTCAACCTTCATGTTAATACCATTTGTTTTATTAGAAGGCAATGTGAAATTTTTATTATTTTGAGTTTTATATAGCGCTAGCTATACCCGAAGGTATCAGTGCGCTCTACATATTGTGTGATAACGTTTACAAGAGGTCCTTGAGGGGATTCATAAGAGTCATGGTTGAACAATAACAGAGGTTATAAAGTCATACAAGTATAACACAAGGATGCATTTAGAAATGGCATCGGGGACAGAATAGGAGATTGAAAGAGTCAATCGTTCTGATACCTTCGGGTCTAGCCAGGGCCATATAAAACTCAAAACAATAATAATAATAATAATGTGTCCGTCTTGAAGGAACTAGTAAAAGAGGGAAATGTAAAACAACTTGTGTGTGTTGAAGTAGTTGTTGAGGAGTAGAAAGTTAAGATCCCATGGACAATGACTGTTAAAAACCAGCAAGAATACAACAGACAGAAATCTTCATAGCATGCAGCAAGCTCAACAAACACTTTTAAAAACAAAAATGTTTAAAAAATATTTTGTCAGCCTTAAAGCACCGTTTTCAATGCCCAATCTCCCATTCTCACTCATAAGTGTCTTACATTGCTACTGATAGATCATTTTTCCTCCTATTCTTTTTAGACATCCTTTGTGTTTATGTTTTGCATAAAATATGACTCAAACTCTGAAATATGATTCATACCAACTCTGGAGATTTATTCTGCCTCAGTGATTTTGATAATTGTGTTAAAAAGTTTTCACTGCCAACACATGTCAGCTGCTGTAGTTTTTTTAAACACTTTATTTATACATTTTAGAGTGACACCAGTCAAGGTCAGCATTTACACTTTGTCAGTTACCGTTTGGCAAGAGGACACATAATGCTCTACATATCAGTGCCTAATAGTATCCCATTTCAAAATAATTTACTTAGGAAAACATCCTTTAAGAAATAATTATACAATCTTCTTGATCACCAAACGTGTCCCATCCATCTCTACAGTGGCGTAGCTAGCACTTTGGCAACCCGTGGCGGTCCCCGTGCTTGCCGCCCCGCTGTGGCCGCATCAAAGAGCGGGGGTGCTGGTGGGATTTTTTTCATTTGCCGCCCCTCGGCGGCCAATTGAAGAGCCGGCAGGTAAGAGCAGACAGGGGGAGGCTGCCGCCCCCAAAACTCATGCCGGCAGGGGCGGACTGCCCCTCCCACCCCCCTTGCTACGCCACTGTATTTTTACAAGTGTAAATTAGGTAGGGGATGAAATTGCATCCTCTAACACGGACAACATTGGTTGGGGAGGGAACCGAAGGGTGTGCATGATTTGTCTCTTCTGGTATGTGAGGAAGGGAGTCCATATTCTCTCAAACAGACAACTCCATCTCTCAAAATCGCGTATAACTTTTCCATCGTAGAGAGGTTTCATGTTTTTGCCACCATACATTTTCTTAAGATATACATGAGCTTTTGAACAGATTTTGATATGTTTTGTTTACCATTATAAGCTTCTGTATGAACAATGGCTATGGTTTCATGATAACTCTTCAGAACTGCTGTTCAAGCCTTCATACTCTAGCATCTGAATGGTGATGATGCCCAGCTCCCTGGCCTCTCACATTCCACAGTCGCATCCCTTTAGGGTTGTGTATACGACTCAGCATGTCTTATCCAGAGTCTAAAGATGTATGATCATATCACCCCCATCCTGATGGAACTCCTTTGGCTCCTTTTTTTGACCCGTACCATCTTCAAAACCAACTGCATCATTTCCAAAGCCATCATGATCAGCACCCCTGCTTTTCTTGCATCTAAGCACACCATCACTGCCAGGACACTATCAGACTTCAGAGAAGAAGTGTAAAAAACAGAAAAAAACAAGGCAGCAGGCCTTTTCCATCTATGTGCCCAAGATCTGGAACAGCATCCCCATATCCATCAGGAATGCCCCAAGGCATCTCCATTTTAAGAAAGAGTTGAAAACGCGCCTCTTTAAAGAACACTCCATCTCAATGCATTAACCGTCCACAACCCAGCTACATCCCCTATCACTTGTTGACTTTATGACTGTTTTGACCCTCAGCAGTGCTCTGCTGCCTTTTGACTAGGACTGCGCTATAGAAATACCATATATATATATGTATATATATATATATACACACATACAAAACCATGCATTTACGTTTGCCTTCAGAAAGAGGCCTGCACGTCGCATTAAAAAAGGTTTATATAATAACTGTATTTTATTTAGATGTACTACATTTTCTTCTCTGTCCATTCCACAAATCATATTGAGTGGTTCCAATTGTAAGTCACATGTACTTTCTGAGTCATATGTGAGAAGCCAGTTCAAACTATCCTATAAAAAGTAGAAACAGGATTTATTGTCAGAATAAATGGCCCTGTAAACCTCTACCTGGAAAAAGACCAGAAAACCTCACTGGTCACAATTTAAACGTCACGTTACATTAATTCCAGGGAGGTACTGATGAAAAATGTTCTTAGACTGGGTATCAGCAGAGTTACAAAAGCAAAATATCTAAAAATGACACTTTCTTGAAAGTAATTTCTTATGATAAAATACAAATATACAAATTCATAATACAGTTACATGTAGCATTTTCTCACAGTTACAGATAAGAAATTATTCCACTTTAACATGGTGCAAGCTTCAAATTTCGATGTTGTCAGCCAACTCGTATTTTGCGGGCAACCCACTTCTTCAGGGCCATAAATCTAGAGAAATCATTAATTTTATTTCTCAAAAGTAACAGCGTGATGCAAGTTCTCTTGCTTATGTTAGATATTATCTCAGGTATTAAAGCAACTGTATATATCAGTGAGCTGCATCCATCATAACATTAGAAGACTCAATTCCTCTTCCTTGGCACAGACGCCGGATTTTGTCTGCTCAGAGCTTTTGTATCTTCGTAGAAGTCTGCAACGGGACACTGCTCTTCCGCAACCTGCCATAGTTTAACCCCAACTCAGATCCAGCTTGCACATTTTCACCTGAAGAATTTGAAGCCCAAAGGTAACTCTTTGACCAAGACCTATTTAGGCCTTGTAGCCGATCCGCACTCCATTGGGGTTGTCCTCAAACCTTACCCTTGTCCCAGAACAGTGTGACCAGTTGCCCCCGTTTGGCACATTGTGCTCTTTAAAACTACAATTTCATTCAAACTTTAAAAATTCATATCTCTGGTTCTTCCTTTTATTAGATTTTTGTCATTTTAGTCATTAAAATAGTCTCTATGTTTATTAAATCGGAGTGGGATATTTATTGTGCTGTGTTTTTGACTTGTTAACTGTTTTGGTACTTCTAAATGCTTTGCACATTTTCTTAAGTTAAACCTGTCTGCTTTGTGCAATAGTTATCAGGGGTTGAGCTCATGTTTAAATTACTTAAACCTTTACTGGACCTAACATGAATGGTGCCATTATTACCAGTGGTGGACTACCACCCAGCCCAGCTAATAATCCACTTTCTCTCATTGGTCTTTTGGGGGTGGGATCCAGAATTTGTGTTTAGCAGTACCACTCAGCTATTAAGTTGAAAATTAAAAATCCCTATATTGAACAGAAAGCAAAAATGGATTTTTATTTTTTAATTGGCATCAGTTCTTTTATTGGGTCATTTTTTACTTTTTCAAATTATTCTTGATTCCGTTTTTTTAAAAAGTCTAATAGAACATGGAGTTGGATATGGCTACCCTGGCAACGCTATGAATAGTGGAGTGAAGGCCCTATGCAAAGAAAGAAAGTTGAAACTGGCCCACAAAGCAAAGAAGGCAGATTTTGGGAAGGCCCTTAGGGCCTGGTAGGAAGGATGCCAACACAGATCCGCTCTGAGGAAGATATAACTCCAGAGGATGATGGAGAAGTTGACAAGCTGTGCCAAGATGAGTTCTTTGGTGCACCATCCAGCGCTGGAAGTAAAGTGGGCTCTGCCAGCACAAGCCTATATGAACTGGCCATCCGCTAGTTGGAGCTCAGTGACAGGCAATCAGAATGCGAGTTGCAGGCCAAACTGGCAGCCACAGCGCAAACTGGCACTAGAACAAAAGAAATTGGCCTTGGAGGAAAAGAAGGCCAGGCTGGGTTTGATGCCCAGTGAAGATGGTAGCAGCACTGGTAAGGTATCTACTGGGGACCGCACACCCCTTGTTTGCCCAAAGGTATTGTGCCTAGCTTTGTGGTGAAGGATGACATTGACAAATGGTTTGCCTCCTACAAAAGGGCATTGAGAATGTGCAAGATGGATCAAAATCACTGGGGAGCCTTACTGTGGGAGTTAGTATCAACACAGGGGAGAGATACACTCCCGACTCTAGAACAGGGGATAGCTGACTCTTACGCTCACATGAAGAATGCCTTTGGACAGATGTTTGGTCTCACACCTGGAGAGCACAGGAAAAAGCACCAGGGCACACACACAAAGACACACAACAATCTTGGGTTGGCTTTGTAGATGTTTCACTGAAAACTTTAGAGAGCTGGATGAAAAGCAATATAGTCACTACTTATGATAGGCTATATGATCTGATTATGAAGGAGCACATCTTGAGTAATTGTCATTCAGAGTTACTCCATCACCCAGTAGATTTCAAGTTGTCTGACCCAAGGCAGCTCGGTAAGGCAACTGATGTGCGGGTGCGCACTAGGGTGTCTACTAAGTCCCTGAGGGGTGATCCCAAGAAAGAGGGTTCAACCCCTTCTCAGGAGAAAAAGGGGAGCAGCATGGATAAAAAGGTCTTCTCACAAGGGCCCTAAAAGTCTACCTGGAGGGGCGGGGGAGTTCAGTGTCTTTTCCAAACCTAAGTGGGGAGGGTACAAGCGGTAGAAACCTTTTGACCCTGTGAAGGCTGGAGTGTGCCTGGACTGACACAAGCTAAGATATAAGACGGGAAACTCAATCTGTAACAAGAAGCCCACCACAGGTGGGCAATCCCAAGGGATTGCTAGTGTAGGAATTGGGGTGTTTGCCCACGGGAAAGCAGGGGTTTGACTTAAGTCACCATAGTCTCAGTGGATGGCGTGGATGTTGAAGCCCTGGCCGCCTAACCTCCCAGCAAGGTGAAGTACAGGCATTGGCCAGTCTTCAACAGGACTAAGGCAGAGGCTCTGAGGTTTACAGGAGCCAACATGACCACAGTGGTGGAACAGCTATTTTCCCTAGAGCAGATTATCCCAGATACTCTGCATAGGGTATTAAACACTGACAATGAGGTGAAATTTTATCCCATGGCAATGGTCACCTTTGAGTGTGGAAAGGTTACTGGAATGAAGACGATAGCTGTGAGCCTTGCCATTCCAGTGGATTGTCTGCTGGGAAACAACCTAGAAACCTCTGCTTGCGCTGGGGTGGACAGGAAGACTGGTGTAGAAATGTTGAGTTTGCCTGTGTGGGTGTCTGTGGCCACACAGTCCTAGACAGCCAGTCAGGGAAGTCATGAGATTATGGAGTCTGGAACAGTGGCTCAGGTTCCCACAAAGAAGTGGAAGGGCATGAGGCGTAGGAAACCCGCCTGAGAACTTCCCACAGCCCAGAAAGAATTTGACCCCCAGAGGGAGGATATGGAGCTTAAAGAGGAAGAAGAGCCTACCCTGAGAGACCCGCCAGAACTGCCTGAGATGCATGGGGGAGTAGGACTCCCCAGGGAGGAATTCTGTTAGGCACAGAGAACATGCCCAACCCTTGAAGGCCTTTGGCCCAGGCTGAAGGCCAGGAGCAGTTGGATACCAGTGGAACCCACAGGATCTACTGGGAGGAGGGTGGCCTGTACAGTGAGGCTAGGGACCCAATACCTGGGCCAACTAGGAGATTGCTGGTCCCCCAACAGTATAGAACCTTCCTATTAAATGAAGTCCAGGATATCCCTTTGGTTGGGCATTTGAGGAAGGCCAAAACCTGGGGCAGATTGGTCAACCACTTTGGCTGGCCCCAGATGACTGAAAACATGAAGGCATTCAGTCACTTCTGCATCACCTGTGAAGCCAGTGACAAGAACGAAGGACAATCCAAGGCACCCTTAATTCTACTACCTGTGGTGGAACACCTTGTGAGAAGGTCCCCTGGAACCTAAAGCTGCTTCAGGGAATACGTTCATCTTAGTGGTGGCGGACCATGCCACTAGGTAACCTGAAGCCATACCACTGAGGACAGTAACTGTGCCTGTGGTAGCCAGGGCCCTGCTTGGTATCTTTACCAGAGTACGGTTCCCCAAAGAGGTGATCTCAGACAGGGGAACAAAATTCATGTCTGCTTACTTGAAGGCTATGTGGGATGAGTGACGGGTACCATACAAGTTCACCACCCCTTATCATTCCCGAAACAATGTTCTCGTGGAGAGATTCAACTAGACCTTAAAATGATTATGGGGTTGTCTCTGAGAAACTAGGTAGAAAGTGTTATGTCCTACTCCCATGTCTTTTATTTGCCTACAGGGAGGTACCTCAAAAGGGAGCGGGCTTCAGCCCCTTCGAGCTTTTGTATGGGCACCATGTCATAGGTCCCCAGGGTTTAGTTCATGAAGGGAGGGAGAAACCTCTAAAGGACCCCAAACAGGACATTGTGTGCTATGCGCTGGGCTTGCATTCCTGCTTAGCTCAGTACATGAAGAGGGCTAATAAAAACATGGAGGCCAGCCAGGAGCGTGTTAAGACCTGTTTTGGCCAAAAGGCAACCTTGGTGGTATACCAGCCAGGTCAGAAAGTGTGGGTTGTGGAGCCTGTTGCTCCCACGGCCCTCCATGATGTACAGGGCCCTACACAGTACTGGAGGAGATGGGTAATGTGGCCTACCTGGTAGACCTTGGTACCCCAGACACACCCACTAGGTGTTCCATGTCAACCGCCTGAAGCCCCACTTTGACAGGGTTGACATGACCATGCTCATGGTAAAAAATGGAGGAGAGGAGGAGGAAGTGAACTTCTCCCAGACCTCTAGTCCCACAACACCAAGGATGGGTCAGTGTTGAGAGTAATGCTCTCCCTTGCACTAACAGAGCAGCAGCAGAGAGACTGACACCAATTGTTGAGGCAGTTTGCTGGACTGTTCTATCTGACACCTGGACTGGCCCAGTGGTGTGTTCATGACATTGACACTGGTGACAGTTTACCTTTCAACAGGAAAATCTACAGGCTGTCAGATAAAGTAAGGGCCAGCATTAAGGAAGAAGTCTCCAAAATGTTGTTCCTGCAGGTGATTGAGCCCTCCTGAATGTCCCTAGGCCACCCCCGAAAGGGGAGACTCCAGACCTCAGTTTCTGCGTGGGCTACAGGTGACTGAATGCTGTCATCAAGAAGGATGTACTACCCATCCCTAGAGCTGATGAGCTCATTGACTTGTTAGGCGTTACCAAGTATCCTTGCACATTTGATCTGACTTCAGGATACCGTCAGATTTCCCTGATGGAGGGAGTCGAGGAGAGATCAGCATTCTCAACTCCTTAGAGCCATTTCTACCTTAAAGTAATGCCCTTCGGGTTAAAGAAATACCCCTGTCATGTTCCAGATGCTGGTAAACAGGGTACTGTAAGGGCTGGAGACCTTTAGTGCATCATATCTAGATCATATTGCTGTCTTTACCTGGCAGGACCACTTAAACCACTTCAGAGACATGCTTTAGGCTTTGCAACAGGCAGGGTTAACTATCAAGGCCAGCAAGTGTCAGATAGGGCAGTGGTCTGTAATGTACCTGGGCCAAGAAGTTGGAAGAGGACATGTGAAGCCTCTCTAACCCAAGATCCAGACAATCATGGCATGGAACCTCCCAAAACCCAGACTCAGAGCTTTCCCGGGTCTGACAGGCTATTACAGAATATTCATCAAGGGGTATGGCACCATTGTAGCCCTCCTGACAAAGCTGACTTCAAAGAAGCAGCCAAGGAAGTTCATGTGGACTGATGGGTGTCAGAAGGCCTTTGACACCCTGAAAGAGGTGCTGCCCACAGCACCTGTACTCAAAGCACCTGATTTCAGCAAGGAGTTTCTGGTCCAAACAGATTCTTTAGAACGTTGAATTTGGGTAGTGTTATTACAACTAAATGGTGAGGGTCAATATCAACCAGTTGCCTTTATTAGCATGCAACTACTCCCCAGAGAGCAGTGTTGGAGACCACAGAGAGGGAAGCCTTTGCCGTGGTCACTGGAGAAGCTAAAACCTACCTGTTTGGGACTCACTTCAGGGTTCAAACTGACTACAGGCCTCTCAGATGGCTCATGCAGATGAGAGGGGAAACCCCCAAACTGTTGAGTTTGTCCCTCTCCCAACAGGGTATGGACTTTTACAGTGGAGCACATACCTGGGACAGACCACGCCAATGCAGATGGCCTTTCCAGGTTCTTCTGCTTAGATGATAAATGCCGAGGGAATGGTTGAGTTGGTCTTCACCTTTCATCGCAGGGTTGGGAACATTTAGGACAACTCCTCTTTTTATTGTCACCCCTCTTTTTTAACTGATTATTATTATTATTATTATAGGGATTTGTAAAGCGCATGGCTGCCCTAGGGCTTCCCAGCGCTGAACGGTCAGGTGCTGAGTGCGAGCAATCCATGCCTTAAAGATATTGCATAAACAACCAGGTCTTGATCTCTTTACGGAACTGTAGTTCTCTGTCTATCCGTCTGTATTCCAACGGCAGAGAGTTCCAAAGTTTGGGAGCTAGGTGGGAAAAAGATCTTCCTCCCCATTTCTCCCTCCTGACCTTTGTCTGTTTTAGGCGTTCTTCCGTGCTGGATCGTAACTGCCTCTTTGGAATGTAGGGGGAGACTAGACTCCTGACTTTTTTTGGGCCTCTATTATGCCGTGCTCTATCTGTAATGACCAGTGCCTTGAATTTTATTCTGGCTTCTACCGGGAGCCAGTGAAGTTTAAGTAGATGCTTTTTTACTGGTTCCCGTACCGGGATGTTACACAGCAGTCTTGCAGCTGCATTCTGGGCCACCTGCAGTTTCCAGTCTCGAAGTGACCAGAGAGTGGACCACTGTTTTCCTTAGTTGTGTGGGAATTCTGTCTAAGATTTTGCGCAGACTTCTAAGAAGTCCGAAGCAGATTGCTGTGACCTTCTTGGCCTGTGTCACCATAGAGAGATCCGTTTCTAGCCAGAATCCTAGGTTTTTTACTGTTTCTGCGGGAATAGGTGGTTTACCTAGGCATGCAGACCAGTCTATGATTGGCCTGGGTATTACTTTATTTCCAAGGAGCAATAGCTCCGTTTTATCACCGTTTAACTTTAAGCAACTTGCTGTCATCCACTCTTTAACTTTTACCAGGCAGGAGGATAGTCTCTCACCATCCCTGAAGTTTTTTGGGTCCAGGGAGATGATCAGCTGCGTGTCATCGGCATATGAAGTCATGGATATTTCAAATTCCAATCCAATTTTAGCCAGCGGCTCAACATAGACATTAAAAAGTGTTGGACTCAATGGCGAGCCCTGTGGGACGCCACACTTCAGGGACATGGTTTTGGAAAGAGTGGTATTTTCCTGTACTTGGAATGTCCGATCACTCAGAAATGATGTCAACCACTTGAGTGCTATGCCCCTGATCCCCATGTCTGCGAGCCTTCCGCATAGTATACGATGATCCACCGTATCAAAAGCAGCACTCAGATCTAATAAGAGCAATGCGGCTGGTTTTCCCTGGTCTAATGAATGTCTTAACTCCTCCACCACAACCAGCAGGGCAGTTTCTGTGCTATGTTGTGTCCTGAATCCCATCTGTGTGGGGTGCAAGCTTTGATTAGTCTCTAAAAATTCTGACAGGTGTCTATTGACGTGTTTTTCTAATAGCTTGCCAACAAATGGTAGCAAGGAGATGGGGCGAAAGTTCTCTGGTTGCGATTGATCCGCATTGGCTTTTTTCAGTAGTGGTTTTATCATAGCATGCTTCCAGGCTATTGGGACTGTGCCTGTTTCTAGTGACTGATTCATGATTTTCATGAAGATAGGTGCAATAATGGGTGCTACTGTTTTAAGAATATGTGGAGGTGCTGGGTCCAGGGGTGAACCAGACTTCACCGTTTCTAATAAGGTATCTAGATCCTTCTGTTCCATACTCGGGAAGTTAGTGACGACCTGTTGTGAGGGGGCTAGTTCATGGTCTTTTTCCCACTCTATTGTGTGGTCTCCATGCGTTTTGAAACAGCTATAGATATCTGTTACTTTGGAGAGGAAATATGAGGCTAGATTATTACACCTCTCCTCTGAGGTTTCGGATGGACCACTATTAGTGGGTGGATTAGTCAAGGTCTTAATTACTGTGAACAATTCCCTTGCTGAGTTCTGCGCCCCAATAATTTTTTCCTCATAGAACTTAGCTTGGCTCATTTTAATATTATTATGATATTTTCTGATAGCTGATTTATACTTCATTTTGAGTTGGGGATCATAACTTTTCTCCACTCCCTTTCAATTTTTTTACAGTTTTTCTTTAATGCCAGTAACTGAGGGTTAAACCATCCCTCTGCTCTCGTCCTGGTTTTGGGCTTGTGGGCAACCTTAGGGGCCACTACATCTAGGGATTGCGTGATCCAGGATTCCCATTGTGAGTAGCCTTCTTCAGCTGACCCTGGCCTCTCTGAGTTCGAACTCGCTGTGTCTGTTAAGATGTCCCCCCAAGCTCCCGGGTTGATCTTATCCCAGCACCTTTTCATTGTTATACCTTTAGAAGTAGCGTCTCTATGCCCATTTCCTGACTTTCGTATATTAAAAGGGATAAAGTGATGGTCTGACCACGGTACCGGTATGGGAGTGGCTGCTGTCAGGTCAGGGTCATTCGAGATTACCACATCCAAAGTGTGTCCTTTGACATGTGTGGCTGTTACTACCAGCTGAATCAGTTGTAGGCTTTCTAGGTCTGTTAGGAGTCTCTTTACACTTGGATGACTTTTATCCTCCATGTGAAGATTTAAGTCCCCAAGTATAGTAATGTGAGACTTCTTGAGTAAGAGACTAGCCATCACTTCGGGCACTTCTTCTAGGAACTCCTCATATGGACCCGGTGGTCGATAGATTAAGAGGCCTGATAGAGTGAAGGTGGGAGATAACTGTATTGAAAAAAGGAGACATTCACATCCTTTCAGAGCCAATGGTTCTGTTGTACATTTGTACTCATTTTTTAGGAGAATGGCTAATCCCCCTCCTATCTGGCCCATCCTATCCAGCCTATGTATGTCATATGGCGGAACTGCCATAACTATATCAGGGGACGAGTGCTCCTTGAGACAACTTTCCGTTAAGAACAGGACATCTAATTTAGTATCCTCTATCAGTAATCGGAGTTCAGTTGTATGTTTGGGCAGTGATCTGCTATTGATCAGTCCCAGATTCCAGTTCTGGGGGATTTCTGGCCTGTTCAGTGTCTTATTTATCCTCTCTGTGATGTGAGGAGTAATCCATCTTTGTTTACAATGCCCGCAATCTCTTACACTTGGTATGCCCTTCGTAAAATCCCATCCCATTTCACAGTTAGTTCGTCTGAATATGTTATGACTATACAATTCCTCTTTAGTGTAAAGAATCCTACCCTCTACCCCCAAAATGGCGTCCGCGCCAGATACCGTCAATTTAGCCCCGATCTCCCTCCGCACAATCGGGAGCCCCCGCAGCGGACCAGGGAGTAAGGGACAGGTGAGGAATTTGACGACAGTACAGCGTTAAAAGTATTATAGCAGCACGAGTAAGTGTTTTTAAAATAAGTAAAATCAAACTGTGCAAAATACAATTGAGCAGCTGTGCAAATTACAATTTTGTGGCAGGCAATGTTCCCTTGCGCGTACCTCAGCTATTGACTGATGTTAATGGTATGTTGACTCTGTGTACTGGGGCACTGCTAACCAGGCCCCAGTGCATGTGCTCTGACCTCTTAAACATGCCGAAATTGGCCATACTCCTTAATGGAATATTTAACTTACCTATAAGTCCCTAGTATATGGTACAAAAGTGTACTCAGGGCCTGTAGTAGGAAAATGTTCATTTCTGAATTTACATTCCTTAAAACATTTCATTTCATGAAATAATCCAACTCTAATATAGTACATTAAAATCTGAAACCGAGCAAGAAAGAGCAATGTGCAATATGACAATTAGTAACATTTCATAGCAAATCTGTGCCCCCCTCTTTCAGATACTTGGAATATTAAGTTATTTTGCATATTTCTTACAATCAAATGAAACATAATATTATACACAATAAAAGCTATTTACTACCAAAGTGCTAGACCGATCCTACAAATTGATCCCACTAATTTATTAAATTGTTTCTCTACCCTGTTGACATCCTGTTTTTAATATGATTCCAGGTGCACATGTAACAAAGTTTGTGGGGGAAGGAAAGTCCACTAGATGACAATATGTCCCCTTCGTTCGGACCATATTTGGAGTAGTGGAACTTTCAAAGTTGTCCTGTTGATCTCCTGCTTTTAGTGATGTTCCGATGCCCCCAAGTGCTGAGTTCATACACCATCATTCTTTTTTTTGTGTGAAAATTTCTTTATTAACATTTTCTATTGAGTCAGCACTAATACAGTTTATAACCTCAGAAAAACACACCAGGGTCATACAGCCCTGCTTAGTCATTGGTAGTGACTGATTGGGTATCAAAACATTACACATATTCATACTTGTCATTGTTTCTTCAATTCTCAGTTTACCCCTACCCCACCCGTATCTTGATAATCTTGAGGTTGAGTTATCCCTTGTGAGTCCTGTACCTCGAGACCATAGTACTGTATCCAGGGAGTCCATATTTTCCAAAATTTCTTGGGACATCCCCGTGCCACATAAGTGGTCTTCTCACCAGTCATGAACATGTCCATCCCCTTTTTCCATTCATCTACTGTGGGCACTTGTGTCTTCCCCCAGCTGCGTGCCAAATCTCTTTTGGCGACTACCAAACCTAGATTAGTGAGCAACAATTGTGGTTTCGAGAGGTCTACTTCTGTGCTTATGCCTAGTAATACAAAGTTGGGATCTCTGGGTATCTGTTTGCCTGTCACTGCCTCCAGTTCTTTAAGTATATTGGCCCAATAGATCTGGACTCTATTGCACTCCCATACCGTGTGGAAATAATTACCGGTTTCCTCGTTGCATCTAAGGCACTTAGGTGTATCGGCCCTGCCCATCTTGTGTAGTCTTGCCCTGTCGTAATAGGTCCTATGTAAGAATTTAAATTGAATCAGTCTAAGTCGTATCTTGATGGCAACCTCTCGCGGGTGCATTAACGCCATTTCCCAGTCTAGGTCTTCTAAGACTCCCAGCTCCCGTTCCCACTGTACTCTCAGTTTCTGGAGCGTGTCTGGTTTATTGTTTATTATTGTACGGTATGTCCAAGAGACTGCTTTTTCCACTATTTCTCCCATGAGGAGTCGTCCCTCTAGCGGTGAGTATTCAGGTATCGTATCTGTGTCTATGTGTTGCGCCTCCCATGCATGCGTCAGCCTCAGGTATTTGTAGTACTGCGTCCGTTGTAAATCGTATGCTTTCTGTAAAGCGGGGAACGTGGCTAATTTCTTACGATCTAAAATGTCTTTAATTTGGGAGATGCCCAGCATGTCCCATTTCTTAAAACCGTTCAATTTTGCAAATTCTTTGAGTCTCTCTCCTACCCAAAGAGGAGTTGCTCTAGTGATTTTATTGTTCCAGTTGATGTATTTTTCTGCCTTTTTCCAGGCAGTTAGCACCACCTGGGTGGGTGCGAGTAGTTTTGTCGCTCCCTTTCCCCCATAGAGGTAGTGTGTGTGTGGATGTAATTCAAATTGTCTACGTTCCAACGCATAAGTGGGATGGTCCCCCGGCATATGCTCCCACTCATTGACCACTATAAGGTGGGTAGCGTAGTAGTAGGCTCTTATATCAGGTAGTGATATGCCGCCATTGTATTGGTTGCGTTGCAGTGTGGCCAGCGCCACTCTAGGATGTTTTCCCTCCCAGAGGAACGTGCGCAACGTGCCATCTATCCTACTAAAGACTTCATCTGGGATGGGAAAATATGTATTCTGGAGGATGTAGAGGAGTTTTGGCAATGTTATCATCTTATATAGCGCGGCCTTACCCATTAGTGTCAGTGGTAGAATGCTCCATCTTTCTGCGTCCGCTTTAAATTCTCTAAGAATTCTATACAGATTCCGACTAAGTGCCTCTCGGCGGTCTGTCGTAATGTAGATGCCTAAATAGTGTATGCCCGTATTGTTTACTTGGAGGCGACCCATGCATTCGGGTGGTTCCCACACCGCATTTGCATTGTACAAACAAGATTTATCCCAGTTTATTTTATAACCCGCGTGTTTACCGTAGCAATCGAAACATTCAAATATTCGTGGTAGCGTCTGCCTGGGGTTCGTGACATAGAGAAGGATGTCATCCACATATAGTGATATGCGTTCATCCTGAATCTCAGTGTCCTTAAGTCGAAAGCCCGTCATATACGGATTGATCCGGACAGCGCACGCTAGGGGTTCCAACACAAGGGCAAAGAGGAGGGGGGATAGAGGGCATCCTTACCTCGTCCCGCGCTCTATCGGAAAGTCTCCGGAGAGTGTTCCATTTACCCGTACCCGTGCTATTGGCTGTTCATATAAAATGGCGATCCATCGTCTGAAAACAGGACCAAAGCCAAACTTCTCCAACGTTGCCATTAAAAAGTGCCAGTGTACAGTATCGAATGCTTTTTCTGCATCTAATGATAATATGAAGTGCGGGTCAGTTCTGGTTGCGACTACTTCTAGCCAGTTATGTATGCGTCTTAAATTTAATCTAGTGGACCTCTTTGGCATAAACCCTGATTGGTCATGGTGAATAAGACTGGATATTACTGTTGTAAGCCTATCGGCAAGTATGCGTGCTAGTATTTTCGTTTCTATGTTAAGGAGCGAAATGGGCCTGTATGAGGCACATTTTTGTGGTGGTTTATCTTTCTTGGGAATCACTACTATCGTGGCTGTTCGGAGATCTTTCGGAAGTCTTCCCACATTTTGTGCTTCCAGGAACAGGTTTAGGAGATGGGAACTAAACAGCGTCGCATTTTGTTTAAAAAGTTCCGGGGGCAGTCCGTTGGGACCCGGGGCCTTCCCAGTTTTCAGGTGGCCGATTGCCCTTCTGACTTCGTCTATCGTTATTTCCTCCTCTAATACTTGCGCTTCCTCCTGGTCTAAACTAGGGGTCTCGATTGTCTCTAAATATTCTGTTATCTGCGCCTTCCCTGCCAGGGGACGCTCGGCATAGAAGTCTTTATAGTAATGTGCGAAGGCTGTTGCTATCTCGGTAGGAGTCACGTGTATTTGACCATCCTCTGTTTCTATCTTTGTTACCCATCTGGCCTCTGCTTGTTTCTTACTGAGCCATGCCAATAACCTGCCTGTCTTATCTCCTGCGTCGTATAGTCGCCGGTACATAGCTTGTATGGCCTGTTGCGCATCGTTCCTGGCCAGCGCTGAGTACTCATGTCTGAGGGTTTGCATCTTCCGGAGCAGGGAGGGATCGTCTTGTGTTAGGATTTGTGTTTCAAGTTGGAGGAGTCTAGCTTCAAGCTTAGTGATGTCTTCTATACCTTTACATTTTTTTTGGGCTATAATGTTCTGTGCCCTATCTCTCAGAACTGCCTTGTAGGCCTCCCAAAGTATTATGGCAGAGTCCACAGATCCGGTATTTTCTTTAAAATAGAGCTCTGTATCTATTCTAATTTCTTGGGCAACGTTTGGGTCTTTCAGCTCCCAGGCATTAAGCCTCCATTCCTTCTTGTGTTGGTGTCCCTCTTTACCTACTGTAAGCCAGAGGGAGAGTGATCCGAGAGTCCCCTAGCTAAATACTCTATCTTCTGGATGGCCGCGATTTCTCCTGCTGGGGCCAGGATGTAGTCTATTCTAGAGAATGTTCTATGAGCCCCGGAGTAGAAGGAGTATGCCTTAACACCCGGATGTTGTTTACGCCATAGATCTGTAAGCGCTAGTGTGTCTGTGAATCGCTTGAGTTGCGTCTCACTGGGGCTTCCAGTGAAAGCCGTCGTACGATCGGATCTGGGGTCCATCACATCGTTAAAATCGCCTCCTATGAGGTGAGTGTTGGAACCTGTTTCCAACAGTATGTTAGCTAGTTTCTCCTGTGTTTGTTTCTGTAGTCTTGGAGGTGCATATATGCTTACTAGGGTTATGTCCCTTCTATTCCATACCCCTTTCACTGCGACATATGTCCCGTTGGGGTCTGTCCAGATTCGCGCCGCTGTGAACGGAGGGGATTTTTTAATGAGAATTGATACCCCCCTTGCGTCCGTTGAGAAGCCTGCATGTGCTAGCGTCTTATATGCTCCTCTTCCTAAGAACCCACATTGCGTTCCTTTCAAGTGTGTTTCCTGCAGCAGCACTATATCAGGCTTCAGTCTCTTAATATATGCGGCCACAAGGCCCCTCTTTATTTTGTCCCCTAGCCCGTTTACGTTCCAGGAGAGAACTGAATATGTGTCGTTATGTTGTGTTATCATACCGTGGGTGTAGGTGTTGCGTGTCCATGTTGTGATTTCCCCCTCTCAGCCCCTTCTGCTTTACTGAACCCCAGTTATTTCTGTGGCCTATTCCTGCTGTATTGCTGACTAAGTGAACCCAACCCCTCAACTCCCTCTCTGCCCCTCCCCCAAAACTAAGCCCAACTGTGTGCTACTCATGCCCCCCACCCCTGTTTCGACCCCCTCCCCACTTACTCCCGCACATCACGCCCATTCCCAAAGACGTCAACGTGACAACTTAGCGTATGTGTCAAACGAGAAGTCTGTCGATCCCGCCCCCCTTCCCCTTTTATCGTAACTTAAATCTTAAACAATGAAAACAGACAGTTCACTGTATACTTCCCTTGCACCTGAAAGGCGATCAAAGTCTACCAAACCTCGGGAAGCTCACAGCGTCTCTTGGAGGGCGTCTGGCCCCTAATCATCATTCCTCCTCAGGGCCGTGAGGGGTTTTCTGCCCGTGAGAGTTCTCACACGGAGGGTTCGAGCCCGAAGCCTCCAGATGTTGGATCTGTTCCAAAAGTGGGTGTGCGTCAGTCTCGGACCTGGCTCGATTTAATTCTGCGTGATCCGAGTCCTCATTGCCAGTTGATCTCTGCGAGGTTTTGGACATACATTCCAGGGCAGTGTCATCGTCCGTGTCTGAGATAGCACTTTTTTGGTCTCTGGATCTCAGGGTTCTCCCCGGTGTAGTCTTAACCAGGGCCCGGGGCCTGGATACTCGCCTCTGTCGCTTTCCCTTGAGTAGTTCCCAGTTACGGCTTGGCCGTTTGTCCGCCGACGAGTGGGCCGCTGATGGCGACGCTCTTCTCAACTGTGGCCGCTCTTCAATCCACGTCCACGCCTCCTCCGGTGTCTGGAAAAAATGGGAGTTGTTGCGGAAGATAACTTTCAGTTTAGCTGGGAACAGGAGCATGTACTGGATCACAAGGGCACGGAGTTTCACCTTGACCGGGTCAAAGGTGCGTCGCTGTTTTTGCACATCCCTAGAGTAATCGGGGAAGACCATCACTCTCGTATTCTCAAATTTGACCTCGCCCTTCTTCCGGATTTCTTGAAGTATTAAGTCTCGGTCCTGAAAGTTCAGAAATCTAGCTATCAGCGGCCGTGGTGGGGCCCCAGGCTGTGGGCTGACTCCGGGCATTCTATGCGCCCTTTCTTTAACGAAACATGACGAGAATTGTGTCTCTGGAAGGGCGTTTTTAAGGAAGGTCAGGAAAAACTGAACCGGGTTCGAACGTTCTGCGTTTTCGGGAAAACCTATGAATCGCAGGTTGTTCCTTCGGGCCCTATTTTCCGCGTCATCTACCCGCCAGGCCACATCTTTCATTGCCGCCAGCAAACCGGCTACGTCTGTAGTGGTGGTCCGTGAGTTATCTTCCAGCTCAGAGACTCGGTGTTCCACCTCCATCACTCTTTCGGAGACCTTGCGCAGGTCCTGGCGCAAAAAGGAGACCTCCGTTCGAACCTCCGCCATCTTACTTTCTAGACTTTCTCGTGTGGCCTGAATCGCTTGCAGGATCGTGTCCGTGTCTGGGCGGGGGACAGAACCTCCCTCTGCTCCCCCTGGCGCCGGTAGGGATGTCGTGAAACGGTCCTGCTTTCCCTGTCTGGATGTCTTGGGCTCCTTATCCTTTGCCATTACGGCGACGCTGATGCCAATATGCCGCCCTGTACGACTCTCTCGGGTGGGGCGCTTATCGGATATCAATGTGCGAGAGAAGGCACTTCTCCACGGAGCGTTGCTTGCTAGTGGATGTGTCGCCCACTGGCCCCTGTCGTCCTAGGGGTGGCAAAAAGTGTTTGATGTATAATTGTCGCCCCTGTCCCACTTACATGAACGGGAAGGGGATTCTCAACCACTCAGTGCCGCTTGACGTGTCTCCAGGGTATGCGTCAAAGCAACATTTGGGTCACCATGAGTCCCGACAAGGCCCCCCTGCCCACCGGGGCGTCGTAGATCACAATTCCGCACTCAGGATGTTGGTCTCTCTCCAGCTTAAAGGCCCCCGTCTATCTGGGTGGTCTGGGCACGACTGCCCCTTCCCGTCTCACGGTATGGAGCCAGTTATCTCTGATTGACGCGGCTGTATGGACCGCAGCAACAGTTGGGACAGAGTGGTTGTTAAAAGCAGGTGTTCCCCCACCGCACCCCCCGAAACCAGCAATGTCACGCAGCAAGGTATTGCGGCTCAGTGGGGAGGGGCGCAAGCCTCCTATTCCTCAAGTTCACCACCCAGGCTCCTGGTGGGTTTCCATGAGGTGGACAGTCGTCTCTCCAGTTCGTTGGGCGCTCCTGTGTGGGCAGAGCCAAGTAGAGCTGGTCTCTCTCCGACGGGGAAGACCGCTATCCCCTGTTATGCGGTGTCCTGAGTTCCCGCTGACTACGGGCGCCCCAGCCAAACAAGAAGGGGAGCGCCACAAGTCTGTTCCTACTGCCCCGGTAGCTGCAGGGTCTCAGTGGGCCGGCTCTCGCAGTGCCTCGGAGCACCAGGCGATGCAGCCGAGTCTCTTTGCAGGCCGCCCCTCGAATCCGGTGCCGCTAGCGTCCCCGTCCCCTCGTCGAGGACACGGTCCCCGCAGGCCGCACCCAGGGGCGCCCGCTGCTCTGGACTCCACCAGCGGTCCGTGTCTCTTGCCCTCACCACGGCGTCTTCCTCGTCAGAGCTCGGGGGGGCGGGGGGGGGGGGGAAGTGTGGAGAAAGCCGACGTCTCTCCGCTGGGGCCCCCCCCACCGGCCACAGCAGTCCACCTCCGCTGCCTCCGCCAGTACCAAGCCTCGTACCTCGTGTCTCGTCGGTCATGGGCTTCGCAGCAACCAGCGGTCCCCTCGTCCTCGATCTGCCCTCTTTTGTAGGAAAGGCAGGGCAGGGCGCCGCGTCGTTCTTCTTCGATGCCTCCGGTGCTCTATTGTGCTCTATTGTGTGCACCCCCCACCAGGGACTCCGCTGCTCGGCCCCCAGCCGTCTCTAGTGTGTTGAAGTCTCTAGCTGCGATGCTAGACGCACCGCTGAGCACCCCACTTGATGCCCACTGCTTCCCACGGTCTCCGACCTTGATTTGGGTAGTTGGACGGCGAGGAGGAACAGGATTTTGCCCGGATTTCGTTCGGGGCCAGCGGAGCTCGCAGAAGATGCGGCTACCCGGCCATGCTGTTGGCCACGCCCCCATACACCATCATTCTTGAGCATCCAAGAGTGAAAGGAGTTCAAAGGAATTTTTAGTGGCTATGTTTAAGAATATTTTGCCAGGGTTGTTAGTAGGACCTTCCAGTCGGGGTGTGTCCCTATTGGGAATAAAGGAGGAAAATGGTCTATAGAAGTACCCTAATGCAAGCACTTTGATTCGGGCTGAAGGTGGAGTCATCATACTTAATCGCCCCAGGAGCAGTTCTACTAGTAGCAGAGTCATAAAGTTGACTAGTACACATTCTCCAGGGCAGTCTTAGGGGTGGATGCCTAGCCAAGGGGCTCCTCTTACCCATATGACTTCCTGAGCTAGTTCCTGAGACCTTGTGTTTGTTATTATCCAGTGAACAGTTTTATTTTTCAAAGCCTGGGAATTGATTGCACCGGGGGGGGGGGGGTTTCAGGGACATCCTTAAGGTTAATTAAGTAGGACGTGCACTCTGGGGGCAATTGGCGATATTTGGTTGGGGCTCTACCTAAGTGAGTAGTTGGATTGATCCTACCTCTTCCTTCTATCTGCTGCACTCTGGTGTTGCTTCAGATTTGCCCCCCTGGGTTACCCGCTAAGCACTGGCGAGTTTTAATTTGAGGAAAGCAGGGCGTTTGTGATGGAGAGGGTAAGTTGGACTTAACCTGCATTTGCTGTGCAGTTTGATGTATTGGCTCAATAGTGGGGAGGGAACTATTTCCTATAGCTAGAGGAGGAAGCGCCTTCACTTACACCCAAGCACTTACATCACTGTTCAATGGAGGCCATCAGGAAACAAAAGGGTCCTGTTATCTCTTACTCATAAGACACTACAGAGCCCACTTTCCTGAAGAGCCCAGCTAAATAGTTTCTATTGGCTTGCCGTGGACCCTGCTTGTGGCTTCTGTTGGAGCCAATCTTGACCTCCAAGTGCTGTTCCTGAGGTCCTGGCACCCTTGACTGGTGATAGAGTGTACTCCTCCTCCCCATACTGCAGAAACTGGTAATTACAAACTTTTTGCCAACTTTTCTTCTGAAGATCTGGCAGACCAGGACTGGCGTCAGTCTGAAACTGTCATCATCAAATAGCTGGGCGGATCCAACTTGCTGGTCGGCCCTGCTTAAGGAGGCCTGACTTCCAGAAAAGGTTTTAAGTCTGAACATAGAGGACTTCACCAAAAGTGACGCAGAGCCAAAGCTGTTTGACATTGAGACCTTCCTGAGCACCGATGTAGCCCTTCCCCAGCTTGGAGATTTCCTGCCTTTGCGAGGACTGCACCAGGCCCCTGCTGTTCCACAACCCTCCATCATCGAACCCCAACTCAGGCCTAGCGTGCAGCTTGCCCTGCCAACATCTCGTCTATGACCATCTTTTTTACAGGAAAATTTCTAAGGCCAAAGGCAACTCTTTCACCAGTACATACCTGGGCCTTGTATTCGACCCGCACTCCATTGCAGTTGTCCACAAAACGTGCCCTTGTCCCAGACTATACCAGTTGCCCACGGTTGGGGCTTTGTGCTTTTTAGTGCTAAAATGTCATTCAAACTTTAAAAATTCATATGTCTGGTTCCCCTTACTGGATTTTTGTCGTTTTTATATCATTTTGTTTATTGAACTATTCGCTACTATTATTAAAAAAATCTACTTTTTAACTGTTTTGGTATTTCAAAATACTTTATACATTTTCTTAAGTTAAGCCTGTTTCTTTGTGCTGTAGCTACCAAGGGTGGAGCTCAGGTTTACTGAAACCTTTACTGGACCTCACCAGAAAAGTGCCATTATTACTCGTGGTGGACTACCACTCACCCCAACTAATAATCCACTCTCTCACAATGGAAATGTATCATGATGTCATAGAATCAGTTATTTTAGGGTGGAGTTTGATCATCAGTGCTATTGTTCTCTATCATGTTTCTGTCTGCACCACGAAGTGGGTGGCGTCATTGCTCATGCTTTGCCACACTAGGGGAATATGTTGGCATCACGTTGTACTGTGATTGCATTTTGAGGTTCACCAGCATTTCGTGGGTGTCTTCTCTGTCACCTATGTCATTGTATTGTAGTATGTGTGTCAACCATCTTTTGTTTGGGGAGTTTTATGGGCATGTTGTAACCATTCCGTTGTGTCTAGTTGCTGCCCTGCTGATCTACTCTTGTGTAGTGGAGGTATGATTGTTTTGTTCTGTTTGTCAGAGTGTGTTTGTGGTGCGTTTGATGTTGGTTGGTGTTTGTTTTTTCTTGCAAGGATGAACTTTGATGTATGGTTGGATTCTGTGTTTGTAGTTGTATGGGTTGATAGACCATTCCACCCAAACTTTTTTCTGTTTAAATTCGCCCTCCTTGCCTGCCCTGTTCTTTCCCGGTACCACGCCCGCATTGATCAAGTCAAAAACATCTATGAATTCCCCCCTGAAAATCTTCTCCCTGGTTTCTGCCGGCACATGCCATGTAATATCCGCTGACGGGGCTACCGCCAGTGACGCGGAACCATAGATCACCGGGCTCTGTGTTAAGGGATGGTGTACTGCTACCACCGCTCCTTGGGGGCCTGACGGTGCGGGTGGGACTGGCCCTGGCAATCCTGCATTATTGATTGGACTTTGTGACGCTGCCGCAATCACCATAGGAGATTGTGCCACCCCACCTGACTGGACCCAAACTTACGCCACCACACTGCCTTGATGTGCTACTACCGGTGCGGGAGCCTGCGTGGCCGGTATTGTTGCCACCACCATCTCTCCTTGTGTTTGCGCGGCAGGAGCTGCCGCTGCCAGTATTGTCGGCGATGTTATGTGGGGTGCTGAGCTCTGTTGAAGCCCCTCTATTGGAAGCGATTCCGTATTCACCTGACCCTTCTGTGCAGCAGCGCCCGAAGCATGACTATTGTCCGAGTTTACCAGGGGTTGGCCCACTGCCACCGCCTCACCTGGAGTGCTTGCCCGCGCTTCGACGACCCTCTTCGTCTTCTCCTGTTGCGCATCTCTGAAACGTTCGGGAGTCCTCCTTGTGCATTTGGCTGACGGAACCTCTTGCTGTGGACTCCCTCCGGCCCCTTGAGTCAACGTCTGCAGGGCCCAGTCAATACCGCCTTTCTTTGCGACCTCCCACAACGCCGACAGCGATCGGAATTCTTCCAGTGTAGCGGGAGCCTTCTTGGCCCCACGCACCCACTTTGGTGGCATCCTGCCCTCTAAATAAAGCAAAAGAGAGTTACAACATGCCCACTGCGTGTTTCCCCTTTGCCCTCTTGACGGGCCTTGCGTGACGCGCTTGCCTTGCTCCCCTTTCCAGCTGGGGCCCTGGGAATACCCACTACCCGGTGCCCACCTGCTTCCCTGAGCGTACCGCCCATGCATAACCACACCCCCCCTCAGGGGTACTCACCCTCCTCACCGGTCGAATCAGGCCCAAGCCCCCCCCTGCTCATATCATGCAGGTATAGGCCCCTTGTCCACATGCGCGAAACCCTTCGCCTGCTTAGAGTCCTCCCCCTTGCTCCAATGCCATCCTGCATTAGGTGAGCCTGCGCCCCATCCCCCACATGGCTCATGCTCGTGGGTGAAAATAGGGGGGGGAGAGGGCCGCCTCACTGCATCCGCGCTCCTCAAGAAGCTACCACAACTCGCACTACCCATTGCCCCTGCCTGCTCTGCCAACGACAGTACCAACACAACTACTAACTATCATACTCCAACAAGTGTGACATTAGAAACCATTTGAACCCAGGCCCCGACTCCGTGTGCCCAAATCCGCCTACGAATCAGCTCTGAATACTGCCCCTTAATATTAGGTTAATAATGCCCCTTAACCTCAATCAGCATAGGGCCTCGCTGTATAGCGCGCACCCATTGCCGCGAGTGAGCTTGGGCCCCGACTCCATTCGCCCCCTTTCGTGTTGGGCCTCCGCTTTTCCCTTATCGTGCCCCCGTGCCCCAAAGGCCGCTACCCCTTCTCTCTATTGTATGCCTCATAGATTCCTCGCTGGTTACCGCCCGCTTCCTGCTGGGCCTCCGCTTTTCCCACTATCATGCCTCCCCAGTGCATGCCTCCGGCCGCGCGAGCGCCCGCCTCGTGCCTGGATGCATTTCCCTGTGCCCGCAGCGAGCCATGCTCCCCGCACAGCGCTCCTGACAAGAGAGCGCCCCCCGCCACGCGCCTCATTACCACGCGTGCCACACTCAAATCCATTACCCATACAGCGCTCCTGTTACTCACGGTAAATCGGCTGTATTTTTCGCGCGTTCGCACAGCATTACCGCCACCTATGCTGAGCGCCCCCCCACCACACGCCTCATTACCATGCGCGCCTCGCTCACAACCATTACCAATACAATCAGCTGACCTACGCAGATATGGCCCCCTCACCTGGATGCTCCAAACGGCCGATCGCCGCCAACCGCCACTCCGTGTAACTCGTTTGCGGCTCCGATCCGCCGGACACCGCGGTGAAGGGAAAAAGAGGGCTTCCCCCTCTTGACTCCGGCCTTTTATCTCTTTTGTTCTAGGGAGGTCGCCCGCGCCTTGGTGACGCCCCTCCAACCTTCCCTGTCTCCTTGCGACGCCCCCTTCCCCTCTAACCTTTGAACCGGAAGTAATTGACTCCCGCCCGAGGTGCCACTAAGGGCCCCCCGTCCCTAGGCGTGGGGGGGGCCTGCCAGTTGGGCAATGTCCTGTCTCCCTTATGTCTGTATTTGTGTCATACTTTGGTGATATCAGTTTCCTGAGAGTGTGTTATGCATGTGGAATGTTGGCACTGTGCTTCTCCCACAGCCAGTTAAGATAGTTTATTAGACAATGGGCTTAGCTCATGTTAACATGCTTCTTCTTGGATGGATCATCGATTTCTTATCCATCGTAGGTACTGAAAAATGTTCCTAGACCTTGGACTGGACTTTGTTGTACTAAAACTACTTGTTTTCACTGCAGCCCTGTGAACACCTTTTTATTAGTTCTCTCTTTAAGTTTTAACAGATTCGTGACCTGCAGAAAATGTTACTCTGTGAGTCGTTCTGCCTCTAATGACGTTGTAATTCACAATGATGTGCAGGCTTTGTGTTGTCCATATGCTCACAATGTGCACAATTTAGCCGTTTAATTTAATGTCATGAAATGATGCACATTCTAGAGAATGTAAACAGTCTTTTGTCTAGAAATGTCACTAAGCAGAATATTTTCAGGATTCCATATGATAGAATGTTTTAAGGGAGATAACATATTCTTCAAGCAAACTCAATATACCAAAATGTACTAATCTGACAGGAGTATCTAACATTCTACATGATCAGTGGCAAAGGTCATATCTCATTTGAACACAGATGAAAAATAAGACAAAGATTGTGAGAGAAATGTAATCGGAACCTTTGTAGAAAACTCTTTTAAAACCATATCTATCTTAGAGGTGTGAGGTTCTACAGTTTTTGCATGCGTTACAAAGTTCTGTGTAAAGGGTTATTTCAGAACACTGCAAAGGAGCCTGAGAATCCCTAAAGTGGTGTGCATTTCATATTAAGTCAATAATACCTGTGCAAAATGGTGGAGGTGGAGGAAGGTCAGCCAGCGACTATTCACTACAAACATAACAAATCAAACAAGGTACAGATGGAAAGACAGTATCACCAGGGAGGCAGATGCCATGATGGCCCTGCTAGTGGTGGTGCAAACACCATCTGCCAGAGAGGTGGCCCTGGTGTGGCAGGAGGTTCTGCTATGTATTTTATTTATTATTTATTATTTTATTTTATAGTTTTATAGCGCGCGAACCAGACCCGTGAGGGTATCAGAGCGCTTTACAGGATTAAGGGTGGTATACAAAGCGTTAGGAAGGGAGGGACCAATTGGGTAAAATAGGTGGATACATTATACAAGAAAAAAGCACGCAGTCTAAGGTCCCGGCTACATATGGGATAAAAATTAAAACAGGTAGATACATTATAAAAGAAGGCACGCAGTCTCAACTCATGGGTGGGATGCCCAGGAGTGCAGGAATAGGTATCATCCGTAGAAGCCGTGGATAATGCCGAGGTGGAGGGTGGAACATGTCGCTGAGGTGATTGTAATGTAATCGTTAGACGAGGTATTTGCCCATTAAGAAGGTTTTGGTCTCCTTTTTAAAGTGTGCCAAGGACGGAAGTCTTCTGATGGCGGGTGGGAGAGAGTTCCAAATTCTTGGCGCGGCCCCAGAGAAGGCCCGATTGTAGGTTTTTTTCTTCCGGAAGCGTGCTGGTTGCAGCAACAGGTCTTTGGCAGATCGGGAGTTTCTGGCTCCTCCTGATATCACGAGTTTTTGGGCGAGAAATGCAGGGGAATTGGAGTAAAGAGCTTTGTGAGTGATGCAGGCCAGTTTAAATTGGATTCTGGCCTCTAGGGGAAGCCAGTTCAGAACTTTGAGGTGGGGAGAGATGTGGTCGAATTTCTTTGAGCCAGTTAGGAGTCTGGTGGCGGCGTTGAGGCAGGCTTTCAATGGGGCCAGAGAGTTCTTGGGTAGCCCTGCGAGAGTAGAGCATCCATATTCTAGTCTGGAAATGACTAGTGCCTGGATTGCCGTTTTAAGGTCGGCAACATCGAGGAAGGGTTTTAGGTTTCTTAGGTAACTCAGGTGGAATCTGGCCGTTTTGGCCATCGAGTTTATATGGCCACGCATGTTCAGGCTGCCGTCAAGGGTTATTCCAAGGGATTTCGCAGAGTCAACAATGGTAGGAGGGCAGTTTAGTGCTGTGATGGTCTTGGTCCATTCCTGGATGTCTGGATTGGTTTTGGGTGGGGAGATTAGAAGAAATTCAGTTTTATTTGCATTAAGTTTAAGCTGGTTGGCGGTGAGCCAATGGACTGTCAGCTTCAGGGCCTCATTCAGGGAGAAAATGTCATCAGGGGAAGAGATTTTGATGTAGATCTGTGTATCGTCGGCGTACATAAGGTAGGAGATATTGGCGGCACGTAGCACCTCGGTGAGTGGTTCAAGGTAAAGATTGAAGAGGGTAGGGGAGAGGGTTGATCCTTGGGGGACTCCAACCGTAACCGGAGAGGAAGCGGATAGATTACCGTTGATGAGGGCTCTCTGTGAGCGATTTTGGAGGAAGGATCTAAACCATTCAAGGACGGTGCCATCCAAACCCATCCTGAGTTTGAGGCGTTCAAGGAGAATTTCGTGGTTAACCGTATCAAAGGCAGAAGATAGGTCTAGGAGGATTAGGAGACAGGTTTTGCCTTGGTCGAGGGCTTGGAGGGCGTCATCCACGATGTGGAGGAGGGTGGTTTCCGTGCTGTGTCCAGGTCTGAACCCGGATTGGAAGTCATCTAGAAGGTGGAAGTTGTTGATGTGTAGGCTCAGCTGCTGTTGCACACATTTTTC
This sequence comes from Calotriton arnoldi, assembly GCA_963921515.1. Classification (NCBI taxonomy): domain Eukaryota; kingdom Metazoa; phylum Chordata; class Amphibia; order Caudata; family Salamandridae; genus Calotriton; species Calotriton arnoldi. The sequence continues at coordinate 627,792 of CAWUFW010000798.1, read as the reverse complement.
CAGAACTTTGGCTAGGAGTGGGATGTTGGGTATGGGTCTATAGTTGTCAGCGGAAGCAGGGTCCAGCGTAGGTTTTTTTAGGATGGGGACAACTTGGCCAGCCTTGAGAGAATCAGGAATTGAGCCCTGTAGGAGGGAGGCATTGATTATTGAGGTCCAGGAAGGGATGATAGCCTGAGAGGCGGCAGCTAGGCAGTTAGAAGAGAGAGGATCATTGAAGTGATTGTTCGGGTTTAAGGAGGCTATGTCATGTTACTTGGTATTTTTGCAATGTATAAACCAATAATTGGTACAGCCTTGTATAACTCATTCTGTGGGTTGTTTGGATTATGGTATGTGACAATGTGAAAGACCGAGAAAAGCAAAAGTCAATAATGAATTCCAGTGAAAAGAATTTGACATTTTAAAAGACAAAGTGGAGCGGGCAAAAGGTTCACAAATGCTTCTTTTATGTTCAGCATCTTTATATTTGAATTGCTGAAGCGCACTGCCTGACAAAGCGATTTGGAGACAGAGTGACGAATGATGGATGAATGGCATATCACTTCTACAAAAAAATTGCCATTTATATTTAAGCAGATAATGTTAACCGAGATCTTTTCTTCTGTGCATTTAGCAAGCATGGATTTTCCCTATTGATTTTTTTTTTTGTTTAAATCTTTTTATTGGCATTTTTTATATTTCCAAACAACATGAACAGTGCATTAGCAGTCAGTACGGCAACAGCAAAGTTATGCAGATCAGCATGCAATCCAGCTTATTAACAGGTGAGTTAACGGATAAGTTACTGGTGATAGTACTTGGAGGATTGTTCTTGCAGTGACTGCGGCAGTATCATGTCAGACCTTGTGACATATTACATCTTAGCTATATTAGCCATGGTGTGGTACTCAATCAAACTGTGGGCGTGGGGTACAACAAAATGAGGACAAAGCAACCAAAGGAGGGGTAAGGTAGTCGCCTGAGACCCGCCGCCGCGTGGGTTAAAAAAGGGGGGGGACAGACGGCCCGGCTGGGGCAGAGTGACAACATCTCCGCAATGTGGAACCAAATGTTAGTGAGTGAGGCCAGTTCTGTGAGTGTATACTACCAATAGCTAAGCGCAGAGTCCTTGATCTTGCTCCCCGTTCTGGGGCCCATCCTCCGTGACAGTAGCCATGCCCTGTAAGCTCGACACCATAGCATCCCAGAGATGTTCCCTATTGATTTGTTTTACTCATTAGGTTCTTCTAAACTGCTCTCTGACAAGTGTTACTGCCTTGTATAATATATGTGGGTTTTTTCTTCCTTAAGATGGAGAACCGCTGTGAGCTGCTTACAGTAGAACAGGTATAGCACCGAGTCACTAGGTCCACCAAGAGAGCCTAATGCAGAGTCCAAGTTTGAGGAGCAGCTTAGCAGTACGCAGATCCACAACCAGCGTCTGTCTGGTCATTTACGAACACTAGAATGCCTCAGGCAACAACCCATGCCTTACAGGATGACGCTACTCCTGCTCAAACCTGAAAACATTAACTCCTGGCCCACTCCTGCCACTGGAGAGGCATGCCTGGGCCATGTCACACCAGTGATTCCAGGCCATTTAGAAACACCGGGTCGATAAGCTGCATCACCTCTGACAGTTCCTGGCCCACCAAGAGAGTATTAGTAGTGGACTAGATGCATTTATTCAGGGGCTTTAGTGATTGAACCTTGTTCTAAACTTATACTGTGGCATATAGCCCTACATACTGATCCCTTCCTGTTTTGGAAATGTATTTAGATTTTTGGATTTTCTTTCAATTTTTGATTGTATGACTTTCAACAGCTGATATTTTTTTTATTTTTGTTTCCCCAAATAAATATTTTTGCTTTTATTTGTTCAAGGTATGTCCAAAGTACATCAGTTGCTTATTTGTTGTGTATCCCATTTTACAAAAATGACAATTAAGAACAAGTAAACGATCTCCAAATAATGCAGCAATCATTACAATCGTGATAAGCATTGGAAATCACACAGTTCCTGCGGATGACAGGGATAACTGATTAAGGAGTATAAAAAAAGCTGCTTTTACTGGATAAACAAGATTTTTTACAGATATTTACCTAAAGTCCACACTTTTAACACATATTCCCACGTAAACTCCTGCATTTTGGAAGATGATGAAATAGGCGCAGAAGTGAGGATATGCTAGTTCCTGAGAAGGTGGATAAGTTTGAAATTGGGCTGCTTTCCTGATTACCAGTCCTAAAAGCTGCACTTATTTGTGGGTGCGGCTCTGCTGGTAGTATGGTGCTGGTGATGTCACTGGCACTACTCTCTGTGGCTATCACTGTAAAGGTAACTTCCCTAGTCTATGTCCGGGAGACTTCGGATTTTTTTTTCAGGGGCAGAAACATTCTTTATAACTTACCAGCTATATTTATTGCATAAAGGTAGACACTGGAAATCTACAATACAAACACAGTGGTGCATAGGTAGTTTTTTGGAAGTGTCTATGTCAGTGTTCAGCCTGGGATCTGAAGCATACCAAAACCACCGATTTAGCGTCTGTATTTCCTGTGAGATATTTTCCTTTCATGATTCTAGTGCAGAGTTTCCTAAACCGTGGGTGATGAACCACTTGAGGGTCGCGAGCTGATTTTTCGTGGGTCGTGAAAGTCCAAGCAATAAATAAAGATGCTTTTAAATTCTGCATTTATTTTGTCACAGTTACTGCACTTCAAAGAGAGAGGTCAAATGTCAGGCTATGTCTTCTGATGAATTGCTGCTCATTTGTTTAACACGGGGATTGGTATTTACAAACTCTTCTCACTTTGCAGCCAGAGAAAGAAGTAAAGTGAATTACTCGACAATCTTGCTGGGATGCAGAGAGTGTGAACGGAAAGGATGTAGGATGTCTTTTTTTTGTAACACAACAAAATGAAAATACCTGCGGATGAACTGCACGCATTCGGCAGTTAGGAAAGCAACAATTCTTAAGTGTTTAATAGGATCAAAACAAATCAAGACACTTTACTTGGTTTTGTGCAAATGATAAATATTCACATTATCATTTGAGTGCAATATAATTTTATCAGTAAAAATGTATGTCTGTACAAATGTAGTGGCTGTTTCATTGGAAATGTGCTGTCAGTAAATGACAGTGTGCTACCACATAATGCGTTAGTTACATTAAAAAATCACTCGCCTCATGTGTTTAAAGATGGGTCGCGAAAGTTTGTCATTGTAAAAATTGGGTTTTCGTACTAAAAGGTTTGGGTAGCACTGTTTTTAGTGTCTGGACAGCAGTTGATGGCTCTAGGACATGCTGGAGTGCTATGCCCAAGGCACCATCTGTGAGTGAGGATGGATTGGTGTCTCTGGAACCCGGGAGCATTATGGCAGGTTGTGGTGGCATCTGATCCCAAACCAAAATGGTGTCAGGACACTTCAGAATCATTCATGTCATAGAAGGACTTCCTTTTCTGGGGCTCTGACGGCAGAGCATCTCAAAAGGAAGATGTCAAGAAAAACATGCCGTCTAGCATCATCGTTTTGGAGGTTTCTCCCAGCTGCTTAGTATGAACTCCTAGGATCCCATGAGCGCACGTTTTTTGTATTCTCGCATTTCACTTTGGCTGTTTTCCTTGGCTTGTGGAATGTAGAGATTTTTCCAGATACTGCTGCTATTGTGGTACCCTGTGCATGGAACTGCTAATTTTGGACATTTTGGCTTACAGACTCATCTTTTCCTCAGCACTTGTGATGCCTTCGCCTTCTTCTCCCTGTGAAGAAAAATTACCAGATGTAAATATATGCATAAATATACAGTGTGCTATATTATAATTAAACCAGTTGAGCTTAATTTGTTATCCATATTTTTCAGGATCCTGGCAAAATACTATGGAGTTGTTTGCTGGGGTGTTGTCGCTTCTTCACCATTCCCCATTTCCGCTTCCCAGAGCCTAGCAGTCAGTACCTACGCACAACATTAGCAGAAATGAGGCTCTAGGTCTCAGGAAAACTGTGCAACTTTTGACATGGTTTTTCCGTGTTCGTTGCAACCTAATCTAGTTGTTCAGCTCTTGAGTTAGCGCACATGGTTCATGGTAGCACTGTTGCCCACTGACTGTCTTGCCTAGTCAGGGAGATCAAGCATCTGGATGATGTTCATGATAAGACCCTACTGTTGAGGCATTCATAACATGGAAGATGCATCTTCTTTCTTTGTCATCATGTATTCATTTATGAATTTGTATTGTTCAAACAGCTTTATTTAGTTCATGCTGAGGGCTGAATGGGGTTGGAACCTTCTGTATGAGGGAGGGCCACTATCTCTCTGCAGCTTCTTCAACTCTTTCTGGGCTTTAACATAATGGTAGCAATTGCCACAAGGTACACAGACGTATTTGCCTCAGTTCTGACAATCCGTGGCACCAAAACCGACATTCAAAGTCCTAGGTTCGTGCCATTCGAAACTTTGGCATTGAGTTCTGTCCTTTGTGTGCACTTTCTTCATGCTCAGTATTGCAGTGGTTGCTTCTTCATGAATAACTTGCATGGAAAAGCAAGTGGGGGTTGTCCTGGAGCTCATATGGTGGTTGCCCTAGAATCAAGCCCATTGAAGTTAGATCAGTGTGTAAGATGTCATGTAGCCTGGAGCCTTCCTTCTGCTTCACATGTCTATTGTCAGTTGAATGGTGTGCACTGCTGTCTCCCCCAATGCATTAACAACCAAGGATAGCATTGCCCTGTGCAACTGTGGCATAGTAATAGTGGAACATATCCCTGACTTGAACTCTTTCACTATGGACAATTGGCATCTATAAATTCTAGGAGGAGGCCAAACACCAACATCTTTGTCAGCCTACAATTATATAAATGAGTCCTTTATTTGCTCTGTGAACTGAGCCACTCTTATCTTTAGGCCAAAATCAACTATCTCTGGACTCAATTTAGTTTCAGAATTACAAAACATAACACAACTAACCATATGGAGGAAGTGGTGTGCAATGAGATATACATTTAGAAGCCAAGCGTCACAGTATAAAGAACAAACAAGCATGATCAAGAAGGCCACTCCTTTAAAAACCAGAATGGTAATATACGAGCAGGGAGCTACCGGACAGTTGTGAAATCATGGTAATCAAGAACACACACTGAAAGTCCGGCCTAGGCATGTAGGGTACTAGGATGTTTTGAAAGGGCAATGCTACATTATTTCAAACTGGCCAGCACTCAATTGCACATCTGAGAAAAATGGATTTGAGTGCTTCTTTACACTACGGAAGAACCCCAGGTAATTCTGTATCAGCACATCGACCCTAACAGAAATATACATCTCTTTGACAAAAAGATACCTGCAAGACAAGAGTAAAGAGTAAATCTAATTACAATATATTGCTGCAATGTTTGACAAAAAGGAGATGAAAGAATCTGCATTTTACAGAGTGCAGTATTTTTGACTGATTTAATTTATTTGCATCTAAAGATGGTTATTGAAAATTTCTGTGAGCATTGTCAAAAGTAGCATGATCCAGTAGAAGAAATCAGTTTGATTAAAAGTACTATGTAGGGGATTTTGTGTTCTTCAATATGTGAATAGGTGTGCACAGCAACCTGGGCTCCTACGTTGTTTGGGTGCCGCCAGTTGCTGTTACTATTGTATTTGCTGGAAAACCTGTATTACGACTTCCTGTTTTCTTTTCTGTGTCAAAAAAAAGAACACCATCATCACGAGTGGCAAATGAACTGTCTCAAAATATTATTTTTCAGTTTGTCCCTTTTATGTTCAAGGGGCTTCTACTTGGTGGAGATTATAACACATCAGAAGCAAGTTGTTCTTCTGTTACTGTCTTTGTAACAGCTTCTTGTTTTGTTAATAGTGCGGTTTCCTACAAGGCCCCGTGTCAACCATGGTTACCTCCACTTCAGGAGTGACAGAAAGAACATTCCTGGGTGGTTGATGGTACATTGAATCCAGCACTTTTGGCTTGTCTGTCATGGTTACTTTGTGTGCTAAAGTTTCTTACTAGAAACAAAGATTCTCTTGTCAAGAAAAATCAAACTATTTTAAACTTAAATTTGCTTCTTCTTATTTGTATACCAGTGATATTGGCTTGGTTGCATGGTCTTTTCTTTCATTTGTTTTAAGAACTAATTTGTGGCCCTAAAAAACAGAAGATGGAACAATCTTTCCTCCGATTGAAAGAGAAGACTATTTCAGACGTATGATATTGCGACAAAGTATTGAGGGTCTCAAATATCGTGGTCAGAATATCATGATGTCAAGAATATCATGGCACTTAATATCGAAGGTAAGAATATGCGGAAGAGGCACTTATTCATACAGAGGAGGATACCAGAGGTATCAGAATTATCAACCCTTTCATCAGCCCTTTAGGCCAGCTTACCAACAACACCAACCATATAGAACACCGCCTGCGGCAGCCTACTCCAACCAACCACCAAGGAGAAAGCAGGCAGGGCAGGCAAGAGACACTGGCAGAAAACAGTGACAACTTTATAGCACCGTTTATGCCCCCTACAGAACACCATCTTGTGGGAGCCAAATTTTTTAAATGTTCTCTTCAGTGGCAGAAAATAACATCAGAAATATGGGTACTGGATCTCATCACATATGGCCACACTTTGGAGTTCACACAGATTCCACCCACCACTTCACCAAAATAAGGGCACCCACCTCATCTGCATCTACTTCGGAAGTAAGTGCTAGCTATGTTAAGCAAGGGCGCCATAGAGAAAGCCCCACATTTTCAACAAGGAATGGGCTTCTATTCTTGTATTTTCCTCATAAAGAAAAGATCAGGAGAATAGCGACCCATTCTGGACCTCAGGAAATTGAACAAATACCTAAAAAAGCAATCTTTATGTATGATATCCCTTCAAGACATCCTGCACCTCCTCAATCATGGAGATTACATGACAAGCCTAGATCTACAGGATGCTTATTTCCATATATCTTTTCATCTGAAACATTGCAAATTTCTCAGATTCACGGTAGCTGGAACTCACTATCAGTTCAAAGTCGTCCCTTTTGGTCTCAGGTCAGCTACCCAGGTTTTTATGGCGCGTCTAGCCCCAGTGTTAGCCCACTTAAAACAAAAAGACAGCCAGGTATTTCCGTTTCTTGACAATTGGCTCATAAATGTGTCATCTGCCCACCAAGCTTCAAAGGCTACAATGACCTGTCTAGAGATGTTCTAATCTTTGGGCCTATCAGTCAATTATCAAAAATCTCTCGTTTGTCACTCAATGAGGATAATATTTCTGGGAGCAATTCTAGATACATTAGAAGACAAGGCATTCATGTCAGAAGAAAGATAGAAGAAACTCATAAATTAGCCCAAATCTTATAAAAAAGAAAGCCTGTTTCTGTTCGCCTTCTCAAATCACTTCTCGGCATGATGTCACTGGCCATTTTACTAGTGCCTTGTGCCCTTCTAAGGGTGAGACCTTTGCAGGGGGGATTAGATGAACGATGGGTTCACAGAGAAGGCTCATTCAGCGATATCATCAACATTTTCACCAACTGTGATAAAAGCTCTTCCTTGACGGATAAACTCTGACAATCTCTCATCGGGGGCTAACATTCTTATCCAAATTCCTGAACATGTCATCACTACAGACGCTTCTCTGGAAGGGTGGGGGGGCCATTCGCAGGATATCCACATTAGCGGCAAATGGACCCCGACTCAATCAAAGATGCACATACATTTCCTGGAGCTCAAAGCAATCTCACTTGCCCTGCAAGCCTTTTTGTCAAGAATAAAAGGATCTTCAGTATTGATACGAACAGACAACACAACCAGGAGGCACTACCTGAACAAACAAGGAGGTACAAGACCTCCGATCCTATCGCAGGAGGCGCAAGAAATATGGAAATGGGCTTTAGCACATCAAGTAACAATATGAGCAGAACAGCTGCCAGAGGTGAGCAACAGTTTGGTGACAAGAAAGTAAAAGCTGCCACAAATGGGAACTAAATCAATCCATTCTGAACACAATCTTCCAACAATGGGGCAAGCCAACACTAGATCTCTTTGCATCTCAAGAGAACTGGAAATTCCGCTTTTACGCAAGCTGGGACCCTCAAGAAGGGTTGTGGGGAAATGTGTTTTCGATCAGATGGTAAGGGATCTTTGTGTACTCTTTTCCCCCGATCCCACTCATATGCAGGCTCCTCAGAAAGATGAAGAGGGAACCATGTCGGATGATAGTAAATGCCCCAAGGTGGCAGAGACAAAGCTAGTTCATGGAACTTCTGCTGATGTAAGAGGAGAATCACATTTACCTGGAACCTCAGAAGGATTTGCTATCGATGAGCTGCAAGCAGGTGCTTCGTCCGAGCCCGACTTCTCTGCACTTATCAGCTTGGCTCCTGAATATACCATGAGCTTCAACATTTAGATAGCCCACATGACTGCAGAGATATCCTTGCAAGAGGCAGGGCGGATAACACAAACAAGACATATCAACTAAAATGGAAGCGCTTTTGCTTATGGTGCCGAAAGTAAAAGAAATCACCCTATATTAGCACCTCCAGAACAGGCCTGGCCGTACCTACGCTCTTTTGCCAGATCAGGCCTAGTTCACTGTTCGATTAAAGTACATTTAGCAGCCATTTTAAGATACCAAAGAACTTCTGGATCACCTTTATTATGGTCTGACAGACTTATAACATAGTTTCTTAAAGGTTTATTTAGAGTATTCCCTCCAATAAAGTCTCCACCGCCAACCTGGCAACTTAACACAGTGCTGTCACAGTAATGAAGAGCCCTTTCGAACCTTTTCACAAGGCTGAGATCAAATTCCTAAAATGGAAAATAGCGTTACTCCTAGCCTTGACATCAACCAGAAGAGTGAGTGAGATACAAGGGTTCACTATAAAGGAACCCAGTCTTATAGTTTAAGGATGACACTGTGATTCTAAGAACTAATCCCAGGTTCATTCCTAAAGTTACAACTGATTTTCATCTGAACTAACCTAAAGACATTTTTCCTGAATCCGCAGACAGCTGCGGAAATTACACTGCATATGCTAGATGTAAGGCGATCCTTAAAGTTCTATTTGCTTCGTACAATGCAGTTACAGACTACAGATCAAATGTTAGTCACATAAGGAAACCATAACAAAGGAGGTCCGGTTTCTAAGACAAGCATAGCAAGAGGAATATCAGCAACTATTCAATTCTGTCACTCTAAGGCTGGTAGGCCCTTCAGAAAAAAGGCTAAGACGTGCTCTACAAGGTCGGTCTATACAACATCTGTCCTGTTTGGTGGAGTGCCTTATGAAAGCATATGCTGTGCAGTGACTTGGAAAAACAGCCATACGTTCACTTAACATTATTGCCTGACTTGTTACAATGCAGTGATGCAGCTGTAGGACAAGCGATGTTACCCCATCTTTTCCAATAAGGTGAGCCTTATATGATGATATATGTTTATTTGTACCCACCATCGGCTATTGTGATAGATAGACATGATATTATAGTTTATTATATAACTGCTAACTATTCTGATTCAAGCATGTGAATCTATGAAAGATCCAATACTGGATAAAAACTGTGTTACTCTCGTTCTCCAGTATTGGTATCTTTCATAGATTCACATGAGACCCACCCTCCTCCCCATAGAGGCTCTCCTTTTTAGGTCTCGCCTGAGCCAGCGCGCATGCGCTGCTCTGTGAGGCTTCTAGTAAGGGCTGCAAACTCGGAGCACACGCTCGTGCGTGTGCTTTTTTTTTTGCTTTCTTGCTATTGGCCTTTGCGTGCGTCTTTCTAAGAAAGACAGCACGCAATTGGCCAAAGGCGGGTGCATGTCCCGCCTTCTCTCTCCCCTGGCCTAGGGAGCTCGGGAGCGAGCAACGGCCACGCACTGTGCCTGCTGCATTCCTTAAATTCTTTGTAGTGCGCGCACGCGCACCACTCCCAGGCTTTTTTTTCTGTTCTTGCAGCTCTTCCTTGTTTCTACCGTTTCGTTCCGTCTTCAGTTTACCCGCGGTCGCAGGTGTTTTAGGACTGTTTGTTACATCCTTGATTAACTGTTTTCGCTTCTCAAGATATTTCCACCCCTTTGCATTACAGTGGGTTTTTAAAAATGAAGAGACAATTTCCGTCTTTTAATTCCTATTGTAACGCACTGTGAAGCGCTGGGTCTTGCCTTATGTAAGCCCTATCCATAGAGGTGACAAGTCTAGCCCATGTTGTAAGATTTAACACTTAAAGCCAATTAGATCCGTTCTTCGCACAGCTCCTGTGCTGTGTAGCGCTTAGTGGTGTATGCGTGATTGGGGGAGGAGGGAGACTTCAGAGGGTCGCACCGCTGGCCACGTGATGCGGTTCCACCCCAGAAAAGAGCTGACCTCGCCCACCAGGGGTCTGTACCTCACAAAGCTCCTGTCCCGCAGCTCTGTTTGGAGAGATTTCTCTCCAAGGAAGCGAGCCGATCCCGCCGGAACCCAACCCTACATCACAAAGATTATGGTTTATCCCTCCATGCGGGTGTGTCGCCCCGGGGAATCCGTCGTCCCCCATATGCATTAACCTGCTTTGGCATCTAGTCCTTTATGCTCAGGGTTTCATCCCTGGTCCTCTAAGCACCACACTGCTCCCGTGTGTAGTAGCCCTTTGCAGAGGTGACACGCCACAAACTCAGGTGGAAGCCCCAGAATCTGCACCACGGCTGGCGGTGAAACACGTACACGCTGTACTGGGCGTGGCTATCAGCGGACAGACCCTCGCTGGTTCGCAACCTCAGAAATGGACCTCCTGAAAGGGATCCTAGCTCCCAATGATGTCTTGCTGTGTGATCCTCGGCATATATGGCTGTTGTATTGGGTATTGTCCTGTAAATGGATACCTTTATCGCCTGGTTTGAATCGAGTAGCCTGCGATAGCAGCCCACTACCTTGCTTCCTCGGAGGTTGTAGGGTTTATAAGCAGAACACTTATACCAGACTGAAAGTGGATGGAGGGGGAGGGGCTACATTGGCTCCCATGTGGATGATTTATAATCCTAAACATTACCGCTTGTGTAGCCCACACATCACGTGCATGAACTGGCTATTCTTTTGCCACCAGGGCTCTCCGTCCTTCCAGAACCGACCACCAGGTTGATTTAATCCCCACGCCCCTACCCCACCCCCCTTGCTATCTTTTCAGATTGCTTCCAGCCCATCCCCCCTGCCCAGGGCCTTAAAACCCAACAAGCTGAGCCTTCCTAATTCCTAGCCCTCCCCCCACAAAATAATTCCATGGAGGCGGAGCCCCAGGCTGGGAGAGTCCAGCAGTGGGGCCGGAAGATGGGGGCTGGGTGGAGGAGGACATTTGTGCCAGCAGCGAGCACCAGGCAGTGTCACGTATTTTGTTAGAAAGGGTATCTTTAGAAAATATTTTTTCTCCCATCTTGTTAAGGTTACGAAATTCTAATTAAATAGCCAAAGTACTTTTACCGTTTTAGCCAGGCTTACCTTTGAGTGGGACTTTGGACAGCTGTTGAACGGGTTTTGGCACTTTTCAGACCGCTCTAATTTTGGCAGATGGGGACTTTAAATTGCGCCTAAAAAGAATGGCCCTGCAGCAGCCCCCCCCCGGCTTCTAGTGTAGTAACAACCCATCGAATGAAAGGTCTATGGTCCGTCATTTGACAGCTCTGGATTTAAAGGATCGCTTTTAAAAACCTGCGTTAGCCTGGCTGGTATTTTATTTGCCCTTCAGTATCTGTTACTTCCCCGCATGCTTCATCTGATTTTGGCAGCGCCCCGACGCCCACCGGTGGTCCTTGTTTATAGATATTGTAATAGGTGCGTTGGGGTCGAATGAGGTATTTGAGAGTCAGAGCACACGCTTTCCTTTAACACTCCCTCTCGCGGTTTGTTCGTGTGCTGATCCTTACATGTAGAAAATGCTGCTCAATTGCGAATGTTAACACCTAGAGGCTGCTTCTCAAAACCATAGGCGCTATAGAGGCGTTCCAGCCAGGAGCAGTCTTGCTTGTATCCGAGACCCTTCGATTTGACTGCCTTTTCCACTGACACATGGCTGTTTATTTGCCGTTCAGTCCACCATCTGCTGCATAATCATTTAAAAGTGGGTTTCTGCTCCAACGGCCCCCCATGTTAAAGCACCGCAAACCAAGTACAACCTGGTGCTCACGCTGAAAGAGGCAACTGTCGCTTTCCATGTGGGCAATCAAAGTGACGCTCTTCGCAACCTCATGAATGGACTGTGGGGGGGGGTAAGAGCAGCATAGAAGAGTCTTAAATAAGTATTCAGACTGAGTGCTTCTTTTCAGCAGCAGTCATTTCAGGGGGCAGGCAGTTTCCCGAATATGTTGCATAATGTTTCTGGTCTTGTCCTTGCAGTGATAAACAAAAGAAATTAGTAATATTGTCCTGCGGGGCGATTACTTATTGGAGAGAGTTGGACTCAGAGTTGATATAGTGTGGGTTTAAAACCTATTTGGGGACTGCAGAATGAAGGCTATTAGGAGTACTGTGTTCACGTGGGCATGTTTTCTGCTGAGTGCATCGTTTCAACAAACGATTCGACTCGGGGAGATAGCTTGGGAAGTGTACATTAAAGGGCTCTTCTGCGCTTCACCGCAAATCCAAGCCCTAAAATGCTTGAACAGTATCCCCTCTCTCCTGTCGCTCACAAAGCTCCTGACCCGCGTACAGTGATCTTTTAAAAAAAAAGAAAAGTGCGTACTCCTTTTTCGGAGGTAAAATGTGAAAGACGATGCCACAGACTGACCCGTGATTCACTTTAATCGCAACATGAAAATAATTTGTTTTCGTTGCCCCGTGGCTTTGTAATTTCGATTGCAGCAGTAATTCCAGCGGCTCGCCCTCTAGGGCTTTTTAAAAGCCTAGAGTCAAGCTGCGGCGCAGCCAGTCTGTTGGCTTCATTTGACCAGTGGCCCTTGATCAGCCATTTCTGGTGGCCCGGCTACTGTTTCTCCTCTTTCGCCACAAGCACAGCGTGAAAATAACGCGGTACCGGAGCCTCACTTTTAAGGATGCTGTGGTTCACACCCCAGAAATGCACTGAAGAGGATCAGCCCCCCCTGTTCACACTATACGTAACACAACAAATAAACGAGACAGACCATCTCGTCAAACTACAATACAGCACGTTTCTAAACTGAATTGAACTCAGACTCCGAATGCGCACATTTCCTTATTTTGCCCTTTAAAGTATTGTTCTTGAAGGTTTGTTTCGGAATTAATGGTCCTGGCTGACCTGGGACATGGGCCAGGCTTTCCAGGTTGCTGCGCCCTTTGTCCCATGTACCCGACGTAAGGTACAGTGGACTTGAATGTGATTCTTGTCACGACTGGGAGCCGTTGCAGAGCTTTCAATGTTGGCTTTACACAGTTGTGTTTGCTAAGATATAGGCAGCTTGGCTGCATGATTTTCATGGTCTGATCCCTATGCTCCCTCTCTCCCTCCACCACCACCACACCCATCTCCACTCCACCTCCCTCCCTCCACCTCCACTCCCCCTCTCTCCCTCCACCCCCCTCTCTGCCCTCCCTCCACCTCCACCTCCACTCCCCCCTCCCTGCACCTCTACTCCCACCTCTCTGCACCTCTACTCCCCTCTCCCTCCACTCCCACCCTCCACCTCTACCCCCTCCAACTCCACTCCCCTTTCCCTTCCCTTCACCTCCACTCCCCCTCTCTCCCTCCACCCCCTCTCTCCCTCCACCTCCACTCCCCCTCCCTCCACCTCCACTCCCACCTCCCTCCACCTGCACTCCCCCCTCCCTCCACCTCTACTCCCGCCTCTACACCTCTACTCCCCTCTCCCTCCACTCCCACCCTCCACCTCTACCCCCTCCACCTCCACTCCCCTTTCCCTTCCCTCCACCTCCACTCCCCCTCTCCACCTCCGCTCCCACCACCACCTCCACTCCCCCACCACCTCCACTCCCCCCTCCCTCCCTGCATCTTTACTCCCACCTCCACCTCCACTCCCTCCTCCCTCCCTACACCTCCTCTGCCCCTCACTCCACTTCCACTTCCACTCCCACCTCCACTCCCTCCTCCCTCCACCCCCCTCCACCTCCACTCCCCTTTCCCTTCACCTCCACCTCCACTCCCCCTCTCCACCTCCACTCCCACCCCCACCTCCACTCCCCCTCCCTGCACCTTTACTCCCACCTCCACCTCCACTCCCTCCTTCCTCTCTCCACCTCCTCTCCCCCTCTCTCCACTTCCACTCCCACCACCTCCACTCCCTCCACCTCCACTCTCCCACCTTCACTCCCCCCTCACTCCCTCCACCTCCCTCACTCACCCCCTCCCTCAACTCCACTCCCCTCTCGCCCCACCCCCTCCCTCCCTGCACCTCCACTCCCCCTCCTCCCACCCACCCCCTCCCTCCCTGCACCTCCACTCCACCCCTCCCCCTGCACCTCCACTCCCCCCTCCCCCACTGCCCCCTTCCTTGCATAAACAAAAAACTAGAACACATTTTTGGTGTTAATTCTGGTTTTTATTAGGATACTTCAGTTGTATATAATGTTTTCTAGGTTATATATTAGGTGACAAATGGTTATAACACTTTTTAAATTATAACTTATAACTTTTAAACATGCTGCACAACATTCACAATGCCCTGCAACACATATTAAAAACGTTAACAAAGCCAATAGCTCTCTCTAAATACTTATAAGGCCCCAAAGGCAAGACCTATTGGCTATGCCAATGCTTGTTGTAAGTGGTGACTATTCCCACATGTGCATGAAAATTTGAGGGAAAATGCCTCTGCAGGGAGTGTTCAGAGGGTGCTATCGCCTGATTGGCTGGAGTTTGGTTCTTTATAAATGATGTAGATAAGCTATTAAAGTCAAGGTATTTTGCCATTATAAGCTATGTATACTGCTTCTACTGTTTTAGAAGGTACCGTGGGACCTCCACTTCGACAACGGGGAATGATTCAAGCATGTAAATCTAAGAAAGATACCAATACTGGAGAACGAGAGTTAAAGGTAAGTAACACATTTTTTATTTACAAACGGTAGGTACTCCAATCTCAGCACCAAATTCTAGTCAGGACCTGATTATTTTCCTAGCAAGGTTTGTTGATATCCTGAAACTGTTGCATTAAAATAGTACCCTACCCTAGTTGTCAAGAAATGGGATCCACTTTCCGACTGGAAATGATCTTAAACAATTGTCATCTATAGTAAAATACATTCATGAAGTATGAAGAAACAAAATTAACAGTGCAATTCCTTATGAAAATATCATGCTGCCTCCTCAATGACCTGATTGGCCATTTTGAGAGAGACATGCAGAAAGTAAATATTAGAAGGGATGGTCAGTTATAAAGATCATTGAAGTGCGAAGGGCACTAAAATCACAAACTAGGCACTTGAAATTGATCCAATGCACCAAGAGCCAGTATTTGTGAAATGTTTCCAAGATAAGCGAAAAAGGCTCTTTAAGATGACAGATTTATAAGTCAAAAGTTTATATTCCAAAACGCTAAACGCATATGAGAATAATTCCACCCTAATGCTGGGGCCAGGAGTGTCCTAGGAGTTTTGGGGTCCTGGGCAAAAGGGCCCTTATGTGCATATGAAGTGACATCACAGGAAGTGGCATCACTTGACCATTAATGCTGTTTGACATAAAAGAAGCAGCATGCAAGAAGCAACTTCCTAGGTGTGTTCACATTACCTTAGTGACAGTGAATGGAAAAGCTATGCCGTAAAATTGATATCTACTCCGAAGTTCACTACCTTTCCCAATTAGCGCATGAGTAAAATTCCAAGATAGATTGTCACATACACATTACTGGAATAAGATAGTGCCCAGTGACTCCATGCAAGGTAGGTTATGCAGCACAGACGATTTTTGAGCCAGAAAATTATGTGAGCAAATAACTCATAGTGGAATATAGCTTGAAAGGCAACACTGAGCCACTGTACAATTTAAGCAACTGCATGGAGATAAATCTGAATTCTGATAGATTATCTTTTTATTTTTATTTTGAAAGCTTTACAAAGTACAGACTACTTTGGGAAGCTGAGCATCAAGGGAGATGAAATCACCCCCACCATAGTGAACTGTATGGGTGTGGAAGGAGGGCAGTGGGCACCGGAAAGCACAAGCTAAACCTAAGCAAGGGTCAAGGAGTTCAGCACAAATCACCTTGGCAAAGAAGCGTTGCAGAAAACTGTAATTAAACGATTTGCGGGGACAGCAATATGATACAAATGGAGGTCTGGGGAAGCAAACAGTTCACAACCAGGAAGTTAAATTGTTGAATACAGCTTTGGGTCTCAAGCTTCAAGCCGTGGCCCTGGGGTAGGTGGCCCATCTTACTAAGCTCTCACAGCACTGGGCCACGGCTGCGATTGCCTGGAGAAGGGATGTCGGCCACTATATTCAGTCTTGCTGCACTAGACCATGGTTGCGAGGCCCAGAAGAGGGATGGCGGTCTGGAGTAAACAGAGCTTGGGTAGTGTTGGGATGAAGCAGAGAGGGAGCGTTTGTGGGTCATAGATGGGGTAGACTGGGAGCTTGGGTGAAGTAGGGATAGAGCAGACAGGAAGCTTGGGTGGTGAAGAGATAGAGCAGGCAGAACGTTTGGATGGTTTAAGGGTGGACAAGGAAGAGAGTGGGTAGTGAGGAATTGAGTTAAGGTTGCTTTAGAGATGGGAAGCTGGAAGCATGGTGTATTTCCCATTCTGATGTATTTCTTGGTTTTCCCTGCAGTTCCAGTGCCATGTCCCTAACCCTGTCTCTTTCCTTCCTGAATCCCGCCTCACGTGGACGTTTGGATGGTTTAAGGATGGACGAGGAAGAGAGTGGGTGGTGAAGAATTGAGTAAGGTTGCTTTAGAGATAGGAAGCTGTAAGCAGGGTGTATTCGGAGTATCTGAATAAAGGGACATGCCAGAAGTCATCCTGGGAATCAGGAGGCAGGCAAGACTAGTGTGGTATAGTGATGTTTTAGGCAGAGAGTTGGATTGATGAAGAAGGCACAGGCATTGAGGCGTGATTCAAGAAAGGAAGAGACAGGGTTAGGGACATGTCATGTCACTTGACATGTCACTGGAACTGCAGGGAAAACCAAGAAATACATCAGAAACATAGTATGAACAACACACAGCCTCATAGAGATACTATTTGCCAGTGCAAAGAACTGGAGATCCTATTGCAAGTGTAGTACCAGGCAGCACTTTAACACTGGGGATTCATCTGACCAGTATTTTACTGGCATAGGTGGTATTTTTATGTTAAACTGAATTACATTTATATATTTTTTTTTAAAAACCATTTAAATCTGTCAAAATCTAGTATTGTCCCCTTTGAAACAAAAACCTAGAACAGCAAATACAAACAGAAACAACCACAAACGTATTTTACCACTGTCATAACTGTTTCTTTTTCATTATTAGCGTAAGCACAGGGAAAGTTGTTCATTAAGAAAGAACAGAGATGATTTTGCATAAATTCTTTTTAACATGCCACCTCTTTGCCTTTCCAGAATCATGGAGCATAAAGAAACAGAAGGCATTGTCTCTGATAAACATGGTAACTTGACTTTCACCTCTTTGGTAGATACAATCTGCCAGGGAATGGACCTATCCCTAGGGCCTCACAGCCATGGTTCAGCACTACAAGCCTCAGGGGTGGAGCTACCCCATCTCCTAGTTCTTGCAGCCATGGTACAGTGCTGAATACCTGTTCCTCCTCTGATGGAAGAAAATAACAGAGAAAATGAAATATTTTACCACTCAAAAATGTTAGGTGACTGGAGAAAGTCACAAAGGGGATATTAATACTTGGGGTTATTTCTTAACACTGAATTAATTATTTGAGAGTCTCATTGACCACAAACCCCTAGCGGTGAAGAACTGTACGGGCCTCTGTCCCACAAATTCATGACCATTTAACAGAAACATCAATGAATTCAATCCAAAGATTTCTCAAAAATGCTTTCATCTTGCAGTTCCCATCATAAGCAGAAATTCGGACTGTGTCCAGCTCTCCATGGCTGAAACGGATGTTGTCCCCTTTTCTGACCATTTTCATGTAGAAAGCCCAGAAAGCAATTGGGCCAAATGATGGATGAGGATTTGATGATGCACTGGTTATGGCCCTCTCAACCAGTCATGGTCCAACGCTGCAAGACCCAGGGGAGGGTTTTCCTCTCTCCTGGGCCTCGAAACACTGGGTTATTGTATCATTTTGTTCTGAAAATAGTTTCTCATTGCCAGTGAGTATGCCAATTATTGGAAGGTTAGGAGAAATGCAACTATTTGAGGACAACTTTATAACTTTGTTAGTTTGTTCCAGGGTACTGGATTATGTGTAACCCTATCTATTTTGTGGATATATTGGGTCGGAATCTGGAAGGTTGTCGACCCAGCAGCTTTACGTTGAGGAGTTATGTCTTGTCAGTATTATAACCACCCTTTAGCTCTCTTGCAAGAATTTTCAAAGCATATCAAACTAGTGAATTAACACTCTTCTGGCATTTGGTATATATACACAAGTTGCTATGGATGAATTTGTTTATTTGTATCAGTCATCAAACATTTTTACATGGTTTGTACATATAATTTGTGTTTTATTCCTACCCAACTGGGTAGTATTCGCAGATGTGGTTACAAGCAGCCATGATCCAATACTGTAAGGTCCATGGGGAGGAATCCCCGCCCCTCGGCCTTGCAGTGATGGATCAGGCCCTGGAGAAGTGGGGTGGGGTCCTTTCTCTGGGCTTCACAGCCATGATTCAGATAGGGTTGCCGCCTGGCTGATATGTTAATGGCTTAACCAGTAATTTTATGTCAATGCCAGTAAAAAAAAAAAAAAAGAAACTTATTCAAACCTATTTTTACCCTTTAAATTATAAATCTTAATTCAGAAAACCGATGAAGGAATTGATTAAGATATTTGACAGCTGTCTAAGTCATTACCTAATGATTATTAACGCAAACGAAGGGGGCATTTCCATAAAACAAAAATGATGGCTATGCTATAGGATTCGCACATCAAGGACATGGTCAGAGTGGGAAGAAGTAAATCAGGGCAAAGACTGTCCCAGTCGTGGTGCTCACTTGGAACCGACACCCTACCACCATGGATGCATGTTCCGTCCTGGAGCAGGGTCCCAGCACAGTAAGTTTGAGAAAGAAAAAGGTACCGAAGCACACAAACAGGTACTGACAAGTGTCTTAAGACAATGATATGCCAACAGTAAGCGTCATTAGAGTGTTTTTCTTAAAGATATTCGTGACTTTTATTCTTCTCCCACTTTTCTTCGTGTTACACACAATATATCTTCCAAGCAGTCATAGGAGCCCTTCTGCATTGGTCTGTTCTGCCAACCTTCTCCACCCATCTCCGATCCCACTCCCCTCCCTGACCTGTCCATTGTGCCGTAGTAGGGAACAAAAATCAACCTGCCTGGACTGCACATGAAAATAAGGCAAACTAAAAGGGTGACATGGCTTCCAATTTGTCATTTGTCCGAAGGCATTGCCCTGCCGCCTAACCTTGTTGACCAGCAGTGTTGCCACGGCGTGCAGCCCCCTTTTCCCCTGGAAGTCCGACCACGCCCTTCAGTGAGGTACGAGAACCATCAATCCCAAAAACACGTATTGGCAATGGGGGAGGTAGCATATGAGTAGTGATGCAGCGGAAAGCTGAGCAAATGTTATCTCTTTCCAATAATTTCAAATCATCATCATCTACTGGGCCCATAAACATAACACTTTCTTTCTTTACACAATAACCACCCTCCTAATTATCAAACCTTGGTACTCCAATGGATCTTTTGTTAAGCTAACAGGGACTTGGATATTTGGAGAACGTGAGGCAATTCCTTATGAGGACCTGGAATAAAGAAATGCCAAATACATGCCTATTTCATCACCATTACACAGTTGTCACCAAAATCCATAAACCTTAAGAACAGAAAGTTTACCCCAAGAATGACCCAAATACGATAATGTTTGCTAATGGAAAATATTTATTTAAAGCCTTAATTTGATTGGTCAGTAACATGAAATCGCATTTCATTATTAGATTTAATAACAAATAATTAGTACAAATAGCCACACAATACCGTACGGATTCAATAAGAACATTTGCTGGTTGCCTAGAAAAGGAATGAGAGAGAAACATGGGAAAAATCGAGATTTAGCATTTTGATTGTACAAACCAAGTCTGCAGAACTGAAGCACAGCGTGCCACAGAAAGGAGTCAGTTAACCCTTCAGCTGAAAGGTTATTTCCTGCTCACTTTACCAGCTGGCAAAGTCCAGGTTCCAGATCGGTCAAGAAAGTTCAGTTCAATGGTTTGGCAATAAAGGAAAATCAGAAGTCAGTCCGACCGCATGCCAGGCAAGGAAATTGGAAAATGACAGCCAGCCCCGACTCCTCCTCCAAGGGGCAATTATACATCCAAAAGTTCACGGTTTACACCCACAAAGTATCTTTTCTGTCGGCCCATATGGTTTCTATTGGTTGTTCACAATGGGCTGCTCATGGTGTTATCAATACCTCACTTAGAAATCCGGAAGCATTAAGTAATCCTTTTGCAAATTCCTCAAGTTCCAATTATATCATATTTCCATCCTTTCCTCGGAAGTAAGAAATTTCACTTTGCTCACAGTCTGCCCATTCCCAGACACTCTCTTTGGGTTTGCAATAGTATTGTTACATTTCTGTCAAATATGTTGCTAAATCAAAAGTGAGTCCATTGTTATAGAGTACAGAAAAGAAACTTCACGAAACGTCCTCACAGCGTCTAAGTGACTGCTTCAGCTAGATTCTGCCTTTTGAGCAAGAAAAAGAGAAAAGCTCCTGAGGCTTACATGAATTTTCGCTGAATCATTACCACGTTATGATTAATATAAAACACGTATTAATAATTGTGTTTCGATTTTCTCAATTAATTCAATCATTATTCTTCTTTAAAGTTTATATGTCGATATTAAGCACTACTAAAATATCATTTGCATGTTTATTATTTCAAAACAAAGTATTTACGTGTCATTCTGAAGTACATGTCTTTATCACACAACATTAGAATAAGCTGCAAGTTTTCATACTATCTGCCATTGCTAAATTAAGCATCTTAATAATTTCAGGTACTTTATTATGTAGACATTATTTCATTTTGACACATTTTAGAAGTTATCGTCACCACATTTTCTATGTTAATTAAGTTTAGTTTCTCAAACCACGTGATTGCATTCATAGGTAAATAATCATTGTTTCTCTCTTTGTTTACGTTTTCACATTTCCATGTTTCAAACACTTCTGCATGCTTTTACGATGCAGTAAGAAATCTCACGTTTTTCGACTTAGCCAGTTTTTCATGTTTTTTTCATCAAGACATAATTATTGTAAATCTCTATTGATAGGTGAGAATTGATAGAGGCAACTGTCATTTAACATTTACGCTCTATCAGTAGTGTTGTGAGAGAACTACATGAAGATGTGAAAGACTGTCACACACTTGTGCACTGCCCAGTGATGGCGACCTGGGCGCTGGTGAACTGCCCTTACTGCCCATGGCTAGCTCTGGAACTAGCTGGGGCATGTGGACACTAGGATTAAAATTAGAAAAGTACAGTAGCACAAGTCCTTTTAAAGATGGCAAATAAAATGAAAACAGCAGTTTTCACCTGAGAAACCAGAAAGAATGCACAGGTGTATGATGGGATACACATGGGTCTCCCCATTCACAAAACGCCTTACCACTAAGTGTACCTTACTCCTGGAAATCCAGGAGTAAATTGAACCTAACTCAAGAGTAAGACAAAACCACTCGCCAAAAAGCTTTGTAAACTGGGCTCAAAGTTTTTTTGAGCGTTTTTTTAAATATGTTATTTTGTTATCTGCAAAACGATCAGATGCTGTGGAATGCTTTAAAATAATACACATAGTGCTTTTCAAACCCATGCGTAAGGGGATACAGTGCTTGTACGTGATGCAAAATATGTAAAGAACTACTTTGCTGAGCAATTACAAAAATTGAAGATAAGCATAATGGTGAATGCGGTAAAGAAATGTATTACATGTGTAGCTCTAATATTGAAAATTGATGGGTTTGTCATGGAAAAGGGAGTAACTATTATCTAGAATATACGTGGGGAATTCTAAATTATATTCTTGGCAAATCATCTGGCTCATACCCAGGGAAAAATTATTTAATTAAGGAAAAGCCTTTAGAAATGTATTTTTTATTTCAGAATTATAACCCTAAAGCCTAAATCTAGCAGCAAGTCGAAGCTAGTTGCTCAATGGGATTCCAATGTACTCAACACAGATTTAGTAAAGACCTAAAAATCGGCTAGTGCAGGAGTCGCATTGAATAATTTCATTGGTATATATGGTTTTCGTAGGAAGCCTCTATCACGAAGACTGGTTTGAAATAATGGTTAAGCACTGCTATTATGTAATACAAGTGGGTAACTAAAGTGGTTACCCAATGTTGTGACGTCACTAGGGTAAGTTCTTGCTTCCCCTTTGTTTCCCAGAAACCCGGGCTGGGGTGGAATAGCAGTTAGTTGTCTCATCCACTTTTTCCCTCCACTTCTGTTCCTCCACAGACCCGAGCATTGTGGGAGAATGCAAGCGCTACTATGCCTGTGTCAAGCACCTTCAAAAGCCCTGTCAGTGCAGGTCTCAGTGAACCCACCACGCTGACAGGAGAAAACAACCCAAGCCGCTCTCAGAGGGTCACTATCACTGCAGTGCCTGACCGGTAGTCTGCTCATTGAGAGAGCAGGTTTTGGCGGGGAATGGGTCGAAAGGAGCATAGTGGTGGCAGGAGGCCAGGCATTTTTTATATTTGTATTTGGATGGGTGAAGGGTTATTTTTAGAGGGTGATAGGGCTGGGCAGCAAGAGCGCCTGTATTTATTTTTCTATTTGGTTGGAGGCATAGGATATATTCTGTGGATAACATTTTATGTACAGCTCTGTCATTAGTACTCTGCCTCTGCAGATGTTTAGGGGAGCCATATATAACATAAAATTAGCGATGCCCAAAGAGTGAATAACTAGGATGTTTTTCATCTTGGGGTGCTGAATGACATTATAGACAATTCGAACTTCACTCTCGTTCTCTATCTGATGTCACTCAGAACTCCGCAATGAGAAACATTCCGTTTATTCACAGTTACACATTTTTTTTTTTTTAAACTTTATCATTTTCTGCAACAAAGCGAACCAGCACATCAAGAACCACACACAATGGCACATCATATCACAAATGTTATGACAGCAGATTGATGGAGGGGGCGTGGCTAAGAGGCCAAGATAGCGGACGTGACTCCCTAACGCTCCGTCTCCGCCGCCCAGTGTAAATCCACCGGGTGGCCCTGCCCTGCTGTGCCGCAGTGCCCCGGAACCAGTCGTAGGCACGTTGGGGCAGCTGAGGCTGGGGGGGGGAAACGCGAAGAGTTCCCACTGCGGGCGCCACAGGGGCAGGCACGCCCTGTCAGAGGCCTGGACAACATGGCCGTGAACTACCGGCTGGACGCTGAGAGCGGGAGACGGCCCGATGCGCCCTGAAAAGCCATGGGGCGTGCACAAGCACCGAACACCCGTGACCAAGAGTGACGTACTGCCAGCACAGCCACGAGGAGGCAGCCACGGTGTACACCTCCGCCTGGAGGCGTAAGGTGAGCGGGACGCCGGGAGAGCTCGGGGCCGTCATCGTGACCAAGAGCGCGCAACGCCGGAGGACAGGCAAAGGAGCGGATGCGGGAAAGGTGGGCCCTGAGACGCGCAGCGCCCCATCGCAGGTGAGAGGCCTTGTGGAGACGTGATCACCGACGCGGCCTGTGCACAGACTGAGAGAGCGAGACGCGGGGAGGGAGGTGCTCGCTTTGGAACTAGAACAGGGTATGTGAGAGCGGCCGGGGGCACCAGAGGACACCGCAGCTGCAAACCGCTGGACATAACGCACCTTGTACCCTGGTGCCGTCTGGCAGCGACCCATGAGGAGGGGGAGGCTGCAGTACGCTGGAGTAAGACCCAATAGAGCAGGAGGGTCACCCGGAAGCTAGCGCATTCCCACTTTGGAAGATTGCGCACCAGAGAGCGCGCAAATCGGAGTCGGTGAACGCCCAGACCCGCGCGCCTGCCCTCAATCTCGCTTAAACTAGAGGGAAGTGAGCCCAGGTGCGCCACCAGCGCCAAGAGCCAACACGTGGGCCAGCCTAAGACCTGCAATACAGCCCAGACAAAAACAGCCATGCAGTGAAACGAAAGTGAGCACCAGACTGCGGGGCTGACCTAAGGGTGAATCACTTGGGGGCCAACGGAGCCCAAACTGAGCAGCGAAGTAAACAAATAAGTGCCCACCCGGAGAATCCAATACAACGTGGAGCCGTAGCCTAGGGACCGGCTGACAAACGGGAGCAAGACAAGTACGCAAAGTGGTGCAGGTGGCGCCTCGGGCCTCTCGCGAAGATTCACTACTGGATAGCGACTACACATAATCGCCGAACGTCCGACGTCCGCCCTGCCGATCACGCAGCCGTCACCTGCCTGAGTTCCCTCTCATCCAGCTCGCAGTCACCGGCCTCACACCATATCCGGATGCCCACTGCGCAACAATTGGTCATGGGGCGCCTCAGAACCAGTATGCAACAAGCGACAGCGCAACCCGAGGCACCGGGGAAGTCGCACACGACTGCAGAAGGAACGGGTGAGCCCCCAAATACTGCGCTCTCATCCAAGCTGGACACAGTACTGGCGGCAGTAGAAAAGATCAGTAAGACACTGGACCACACTCGGAGCTCACTGGAGGAAAAAATCGACAAGGTCGCTTCTGACTTCATGTTACTGAGAGCGGACCATCGGAAGCTAGCCGAGAAGGTCCACACCAACGACCAGGCCCTAGCAGAATTGAAGCCGATCACGCATAGCCATGCGTCTGCAATGCAAGATCTCATAGACAGAGTGGACACCCTAGAGGACCGGCTGGAAGACGCGGAAGGCCGCTCGAGGCGCAACAACGTACGTGTAGTGGGCCTTCCCGAAGGAGAGGAGGGGCAAGATCCAGTGGCATATGTGGAGCAATGGCTACGCGAGATCCTTCCTGAAAATGCTCTTTCGCCGCATTTCGTAGTGGAGCTTGCCCACAGAGTACCCCCGCGCTGCTCTCCTCCGGGGGCCAGACCCAGGCCGCTGCTCTTCAAACTTCTCAATTACAGGGACAGAGACACTGTTCTAAGGGAAATGCGTAAACTCACTGAGGTGCGGGTACAAAATCAGACGGTGATGATGTTCCCAGACTATACCGTACAAGTCCAAAAAAGACGCAGCTCTTATCTGGAAGTTAAACGCCAACTGCACTCCTTAAATATACGCTACTCTCTCATGTTCCCAGCGAAACTGCGCGTGGCCTGCGAAGGTCACAACAAATTTTTCAAAACGCCAGCTGAGGTATGGGACTGGCTCGAAGAAACAGGACAGCTCACAGGACCCAAACCGTCAACCAGTGGACAACCGTACTGACAGGTCAGGAGAGGACGCCGCCGTGGTAGAGGGAGAAACCCCAAGCAACCATACCCGCAGACGTCAATTTCAGATGTGGAACAGAGGGAACTGGAGCGCTGCAAGGCCCTCTGCGCGGTGGCCACCATCCACACTCAATCACTAAACTACAGCCCTGGGGCGCGCGCTTCTTGCTCCTGCAGCCCGACTGGGTCATCCCTGACAAGATCCGAGGACTGCGACTCACCACAGCTGCCAGATGTCACCCCACAAACATCCGATGAAATAATTTGAACATTAGACAATTGTTATCTGCAGTGTATCCTTTTTATCGCTAAAGTCTCTCATGATTTCACCAATGCAATTCCTCTTGACAAGTGCACTCCATATCAACTCACACACGCACTGTAAGAAACCATATACAGCTGCACTTAGCACAGGGTCCCGTCCCCCGCTTTTCCCCCTTGCTCATACATGAGTCAAAACGCAGTGCGCGGCGGGGCAGGATAAACCACCACGAAACCACCCCTTCTTTCTCACCAGCGTGTCCTGGGGCAAGTGGCGGTATACGCGACCGCACAGCACACAAACCCAGAGTTAAACAGGTTACACACACCAGTTGCCACCATTTGGCCTCATAGTTTGGACAAGCATCGTTCTCGATCTCGCTCTCATGATGTTAGGTGCAATGTTGATGCATCGTTACCCCCCCACCCCCATTTTTTCAGTTCATCCCAACCCAGACACCCCAGGCTGGCGCCATCACTATTGCAGATGATCCCAAAGCATCACACGCAGGGGACTATAACATACATCTATGGTGCAGGTTAACACAGTCTCTCAAAAAAAGAGAGAGGGGTCCAACTCACCAAAGGGACAGGACACCAAAATGACACTAGGTCTAAAATAAACTCCCTTTGGGATACGTCAATTGCATACCACAATAATACCACACCACATTCAACATCCAACTATCACCGAGTCAAAGTCACAGTAGCCAAAAAATCCAATATGAAACAATGTTTATTTGGTTGGTTTAAAATCTTTCTTCGTTAAAATATTAAAATACAAAGTTCACAGCAATTATCATAATATAAAATCAAATCTGAAGAAAAAAGTGCAAAAGAATCAATACAATTTCAAGGACAATCATACGCAACAATTCGTTATTTCATTTTGTTTTTTCCTTTTCATATGTTGCTACAAAAATCCATATATTTCACAGAGCTTTTGTTATAAGTAGACCAAGAAGCGACGCGTTTCGGAGGTATTAACAGATCCAACCTCCTTCTTCAGGCTTTACTACAAATATCTCCCAGCACTTTTGTCACAAACTTAGACGGTGTAGGATTTCTTCATGAGGAATACTTTCCTCCTGATAGTATTCTTCAAAGATTTAAATAATGTAGATGGAGGGGACAATTCTCCACTCCTATACAATCAAATTATAGTGACAAGTGATGGATGTCACGATATTATGCCTGCACTTCCCCTCACTCCTAACTACTGAAAGGGGGTTCATCCGTTGATAACAGGCAGGAAGTAAATGGAAGGATCGCCCAACGTCAATATTCTCGTATTGGAAGGTCACACGATAATCTTCCTATTGCATCGAGTCAGCAATATGAAATATTTATATATATTATTTCTACTAAATACGTTTTACTGCAGGAGTTCGATATTTGTAGCCCAAGTATCGGGATTGAAAAAATCTCTGTACGTACTCCGTCCGTGTTCCGTTCTAACACAGTGACATGGAATGTGCAGGGCATGCAAATCCGTCCTGTAGGTACTCGGTGTACGTGTACTTACAGCGCAGACATGCTCAGATCGCCTGCTTACTGGAAACGCACCTTACTCAGGTTGAGGCAGGGCGGCTCCGCAGGCGTTGAAGGGGCCAAGTATATAGCACAAATTACTCAGCACAGGCACGCGGAGCACTGATTTGGGTTAAAGCGGGCGTCCCTCATACAGCAGAGGTGGTGGTAGGAGACCCAGCGGAAAGGTACGTCTTCGTGAAAGGCAAACTAAACGGGCAGGAATTGCTTATGGGCTCAGTGTACGCGCCAAACGTAGATCAAGCTGCATTTCTACGCAAACTTACTGATGTACTGGTGCGATGGAGTGGCCTCCCTTGGATCATCGGAGGAGACTTTAACGCAGTCCTAGACGTTAGCCTAGATAGATCATATCCACATCTAACGCGCACGCAGGCAGTCTCCAATGCGCAAACCTTGCAGGAGTGGCTCACGAACTGGACCCTAATAGACGTCTGGCGCACGCTTAACCCAGCGGAACGCATATACTCATTTCACTCTCAAGTTCACGACCTGCATGTCAGGCTTGACCATTTTGTTGGGTCACCGGCCCTGCTCCCACATGTCAAGCACGTTGAGTACCTGGGACGCACGCACTCAGACCACAATCCCCTGTTGTTGCAACTCACATGGGACACCCCCCAATACCCACATGGCGCTTGCAACCAGCGGCACTGGAGGACCCAGCATTCCGTTCCTCATTAGGTACATCCATACTAGACCACTTTGAAAATAATAACCACACCACGGAAGACCACCTCCTTGAGTGGGATGCCTTTAATGTAGCACTCAGAGGGCATTGCATGGGGGCCACCTGGAACTTGCGCAAACAAATAACTGGGAGCCTTAGCAGGATAGAGGGGAAATTACTGGAGCATGAGATGCAACAGGCGGAGAAGAGTAATGACACGAGTGCCTTAGACTCACTGAGTGCAGAGCATACAGACCTGCTAGAACAGCTCCGGTGCCATAATTACGCAGCGCACTCTGCACGCACACACGCTACCACGGACCGCGCAGGCAGAACACTGGCGTGACTTATAAGGCAAAACCAGGAGCACCAACCCATATCCGCTCTAAAATCAGCTCTGGGCCCGATGGTGTACACACAGCTCGAAATACATGAGGCGATGACCCAACATTATACTGGACTATACCAGACCAGAGCGTCCCGGACAGGGAACCAGACTGCTAGGTTCCTAGAGGCAGTAAAATTGCCAGAAGCCACACCAGAGCAGTGCGAGATGCTCAACGAACCTCTCACACCCAACGAAATCCGCAATGCAATCATGGCGCTAGCGAGCGGTAAAACCCCAAGCCGGGATGGATTCCCAGCGGAATTCTATAAAGCCCACGCTACGATACTCGTTCCCTACCTGCACGAAGTATACAAGACAGCTATAGAAGAACAACATCTCACCCGTCCATGTACGAAGCCAATTTGGTATCCCTGCTTAAAACTGATAAGGACCCCACAGAACTGGGCTCATACAGGCCACTCGCCTTACTTAATGTAGATTATAAAGTGCTGGCCAAACTTTTAGCAGATAGGCTGGAGCAAGTGGTGCCCACCTTAATCCACCGGGACCAGAATGGATTTGTACCCTCGAGAAACACCTCTTTAAACCTCTGACGCTACTTCAGGGTTGCGGCGTACTCGCCGACCCAATGGCCGAGAGCGGGTTGCCTCATACTAGACCTCGAAAAGGCCTTCGACTCCTTGGAGTGGGGCTTCCTATTCGCAGCGTTAGACAAGTATCAGCTGGGAGACTCATTCATCGATATGGTAAAGCTGCTATATAAAGCCCCGACAATGAGGGTAAAAACAGGCCCTTACATATCTAATCTCGGGGAGTACACAGGGGAACTCGCCAGGGTTGCCCCTTGTCCCCACTGCTCTTCGCATTAGCAATCGAACCGCTCGCGGAGGCAGTACGTGCTGAGATATCTGATGGTATCACACTGGGGGACGACACACACATTATATCATTATATGCAGTTGACCTCCTGTTGTACTTTAGGGATATTCACAACATCCCGCAGAATTTGGCGACTATACTGGAAAGCTTCGCTTCCATATCAGGCCTGCGAGTGAATGTCGCCAAGTCCTGCCTGTACTCCTTCGGAGAGCAATGCGGAGACCCTGGATATGAGCTGGGAGGCACACGAGTTCGCTGGTGTGCAGATACATTTCGATATCTGGGCATCGGTATATATAGGAACCTAAAAGATCTACAAGACGGTAGTCTGGGCAGAGCGCTAGCCGCGATCCGCTCCCAGATGAAATTCTGGGACACTCTCCCGCTCTCAGTAACTGGTAAAGTGGCCATAGTAAAGATGGTGGTACTGCCCAGGTTTCTCTACTATTTCTCAAACCTCCCACACTATATTCCCCCGTCCTTCTTCCGGCCCCTTGAAAAGTTAATAAAAGACTTCATATGGGGTACCTCCAGGCATCGAGTGGCAATCAACAAACTCTACCTGCCTACCGATCAGGGCGGCCCCGCGGTCCCACATCTGGAGCAGTACTACTTGGCAGCCCAAATACAATGGGTCGCCAGATGGTTTGCGGACCGACATATTGGAGACATGGCGACTACACGACCCCCACTGCAGCTGGCGCAACTAGCAGCGATATTCCATCCAATCTCCAAAATCAAGCCACCGGACTCGCTCCTCCTAAATGTGGCATATAAGTGCTTCCGCAGAACACTGTGCATTACCCGAGTAACCACACCACACGCTCCGGCTCCGCCCGTAGAGGGAACGCCCAGAGGCCCTGCGGTAACCACGGCGACTGAACTTAGCAGCTGGCACGCGGCTGGAGTCCGTGACATGGGGGACCTATATTGTGAGAGCGCGCTAATCCCATACACATTACTGGTGGAAGAGGACGAGCTGCCCCCAGGTCAATTCCTGCTGCACCGCTCTCTACTGGAATCCATCACAGACAAATGGGGAGACATATCCACTGAGCCAGAAACGCACCTCACCATCCAATACCTGCATGTTATGGGACAGGGTGGGCACCTCATCAAATGGTTTGCAGCATCACTCAGACACCACACGGCAGCAGACCTGTCGGCCCTCCACCAATACTGGGATACAGACATGGGACGCCAGCTCACGGATAAGGAATGGGTGTCAGTACTGGCAAGCCCAACCCAGGTCCCCAGAAATGCGCGCTTGCGGCAAAGACAATTCTATGTCATCCATCGCGCATATCTCACACCTGCGAAGATAAACCAATATTTCAGGTGGCAAGACACAAAGTGCCCAAGATGCATGCTCCTAGATGCATATTTAATACATATGCTGTGGGGATGCCCCACACTGACAGAATACTGGCTGGCAGTGGCAGATGCTCTAACACAAAGCACACTACCCTTTGAATGGCACATATACCTTCTGCACCTATTCCGCAGAAGTTGCAACAACAAGGTTACGTCTAGATTCTTAGACCTGGGGATGACGGTAGCGGTGAGGCTAATTACAAAGAGATGGAAACATTCCAACCCACCACACTTCATAGCGTGGAGACACTCTATGCTCAACTGGGCTAAAGCAGAAAGTACCGCACTTAAACGTGAGGACACACTAGGGATCCGGAAGACCCCCATTGCTACCAGTTGGGCCGCAATTCTAACCACATTGATCCATATGCATGAGAACACGTCTCCCACCCACGCTTCAATAGGGGATGCATCCCTGGAGCGCTCAGCATAGAGCAGTGCTCACAAGCAGAGGATGGAGTGCAGTGGTCAGACGTAAGACACCAACCTACGGTGCAAGCGTAATTATGTGCATGCCCCCAACCTTGCTAACAGCGACTGCCAGCGCCTACAACACAGACATCATCACCAATATTACCGCCCCGGCATTCCCAAGCGCCAGCCCCCACAGCCCAGACCCCGTACCTGTTAGAGGTTATTTTGTCACAGTTTCGTTATTAGCCCTCCTCCACAGTTATGGAACAAGCTAGACCCGACGCGCCCACAAAGCGCCTACACGACATGCGCTGCATGAGAAGCAATTCAGGCTACCACCGCAGACATAGATCCAAAACGCTCAGGTGGGCCCGGTGTAAACTGTTACAGTTATTAACGTAGGGGAGCGATGCAATTGGTAATACCAGTGAACATACTAGTCGCAGATAGCTGCAAATGTGGAGAACGCAGTATTGTTTTGCATCACCACAGGGAAACACACAGCACCGACACATTACGCACTAACGCGTCTAACACACATGTTCAACAGGAATAAATAACTCACTCTACGTACAAGCAATTGTCATAAGGTCATGTTTAAGTGTATTAGTTGTAAACAATCGTACTATGCTTGACAGTTGAATAATGCCCTCTAATGTTGAATTGTCAAAATGTCCAAGGCACCTGACTCACAAGAGATATGGCATGTATAGAGTGTAACGAAGCCTCCAGCTGTTTCCATTCTGCCTGTTTGTTATAAACCAAAAACTCAATTAAAAAAAGATTTAAACAAAATGACAGCAGATTGATACAGAAGAGGCTGCAACAATAGCATGGGACGCGGATGTGCACAGATCAGAGACCCCTTGGGCAGGGTATAAACAGTTTCAAATGAGGATATACAATGGAACTCCAGTTCATGAAGTAGAGCTATGGTTTGCAGGCTGTGGGGAGTGTCAAATGGAATGTGGTCTGGGCTCCTGGCTTCGGGTGTCTGACCCTAAAGACAGCAAATAGTCACGGAGAGGTGCAACATGGCATACACTTCACTCGAAGCCAGGCTTTAAAAGTGGGACGGATCCTGCTGCGCCAATGCAGCGCTATCTATCTCTCCGCCAGTAGCAGGGCTATTGCAGTAAATCTGCGGGCACTCCTCTGGACACCAGCTACATACCCCAAAAGTGCCACCAAGGGGGTTGGCTAGATTATCATCAAAATCATATGGGAGAGACTGTCAAACACACCAGTCCAGAACGTTTAAATCAGGGGGGGCAGGTCTACGTCAGATGAGGGAAGTCTGCCTCTGGGTTCTGCATTTGGGACAAAGGGAGGATCTTGAGGGGTCGAGCTTGGCCAGTCCACTAGGGGTTGTGTAGGCCCTATGTAGGAACCAAAAGTAGAGCAGTTTATGACGGTGGTTAGGGGAGACCAGTTCGTTTGTGTACAGCAGTAAAACCATTCTTTGTCAGAAATTGAACGGCCTAGGTCATGTTCCTATTTCACCCTGACCTTGCCATCATGTGTAAGTTTGAGGGCTATGCATGCACAGTAGAGTTTAGAGATCAGTTGGGTCCCCTCCATGTCTGTTATTAACAATGTCAGGGGGGGTGAAGTCGTCTGGGGCCAGTGGATAAGAGGGGATGCTTGTTCGTAAGGTCCTGTGCATATGATGAAGAATAAAATAGTCCATATACATGGCATTGGTGAACCTGGTGTCATCCGCATGGGTAAGCACGTACCCATCTGGGAATAGGTCACCCATCGTGTGGAGTTCGTGCCTGGATAATGTACGTTGGATCACTTTTTCTAATTTCAGGGGGATCCACGGGTTCAGTGGAAGGGGGAGTGCAGGGGAGTATGAAAAGTCACTACCCATTAAACAACAGAGTTTCCTCCAGGCCCAGCATGTGGTAGATAGAGTCTGAATGTCAGAGGGGTCTAGTTTAAGGCCCTGTGGTAATAGAGATTCCAGGGGAGTTGTCCCCGCTAGATCACGTTCAGTTTTAATGCCGATGGACCCACATCTCGGGATTTAACCCAGGACGAGATACTAATTACAAAAATGACCTAGCCTTGTACCTTAATGGAGTTTTAATTGGATACCATTATAAGCCATATGGAACACATATGAGTGTAACACATATTGTACCAAATAAGAGCCTTGAGAAAGCCCCAGGCAAACGAACCATAAGGGGGCGAAACACTTGTCGGCTGCTTTTTGTGTTTATTATTTTGTGGAACACCTTAACACTGATGCATTAATGGAAATATTCACTTTAACTAAAAAGAACAACTGAAAGAACAATGAAAAGAATGAATATTGCTTTATTTCAATGGGCGGACTCACTTAATCCTTCTTCTAAAAACTATTGACACTGAGGCACAAAAGGTCCAAACCTCGATAAGTAGTCCACCCACAATAAATTTTGGGTATTGTCCAACAGGGAGAAAGTGCTGGACCTTGCACTATATTACTATAACAGGTTTGGGTTTAACATATGTACAGCGAGCATCCGGATGGAACCAGTGGTATACAAACGGGCACTGTGCCAATAGGAAATATGTCTGAAAGTCAGGGACTTCAAACCTTCCACGATTGAAGAGTAGGACTAGTGTGTTCCATTTTATCTGGGATGTACGTCCGACCCAAATTAGCTTCAACAGTAGGCCACACAGCATTAGTAAAAAGTAGTTTGTCAAGAGTATGGGTATGATTAGAAACAAATACAAAAAACGGGGGAGGACGACTATTTTAATAACAGCAAGCTGGCCTGTTATGGAGAAGGGAAGACCAAAAAACCATCACAGTATGTGCTATCATATTGATTTTCTCAAGAGTCATGTTGATGCATTCCCTGGGTGCCATGGCATGGAAGTGTAGTACTTGATTATTTAATTAAAAAAAGCTGTTAATGGAAAGCATTCTGTGGAAAAAGTATTGACTATATATAATGGTACTCAATATTTTCACCAAGATAAGCCACAAAATAAAACTGGTAAACAGTAGAGGTCACTTCCTCAGTGGCACTGATTCCTTTGAGTATAACTCACAAGATATACAGCAAACTCTTGGCGCCCAATCTCTGCAACTCTAAATCATTCAATAGGTGAAGACCCAATCACAGGAATGTCACTGTTTAATCAACCAGTGAGCGCCATGGCGGCCGCCTCCTTGAATCACTCACTGCGAAGGAGGAAGTGTCACTGCTGCTCTGGAAGGTCCTCAGGTGACTGGATCAGTTCTAACCAGTTTATCTGCCTGCGCCTGCTTCTTCAACTCAACAGTGATCATTTATTTAATGCCCACTTTGCCCCTACCAGAGTACCTATCCCATGAAAGAGAGCTGCGTCAGAGCTCTGCAGGGAGGTGGTCTTATTTTTATAATATAAATGTAGGGTTTTATTGCTATTAACACACTAAACCTAGACATTGTAATCAAATATGAGCCATCTTCTGGAGGCTAAAGTTAAGGAAAACAAGGGAGTCTGCAAGTATGAATCTCATTAAATTGTAATGTCAGGTTTAGAAATATGTCTAACAAACAATAACCTGATGCAATTCTAATTTAAAACTATTTACACACAAATCTGAAGGTTTGGGGCCTGTCACAACATTTGGTTGTAAAATTAAATATGTGACCAAATTTACCTTTTTTTTATTTTTACATATATCAGGAATTCACAGAGGCATTCCCGAGAGGTACAAGCCCATTCATGTGGGGGTGGAGATCTCCGCCAGGAGTGCAGAGGCCTCCAAGGCCATAAGTCCACTAAAGTGGTGGGAAAATGACCATTTCAAAGTGTGGCTTGTCTTGAATGTTTGGGAGCACCCACAACAATGGAAGATTGTAGGTATTCTCAAACTATGGCCTCTATTCATAAAAAAGTCGTAAATTAGCACTCACAGACTTACTTCTACATGTAGGTGCAGATTTACTACTTTTTGGAGTTCACCAGTTCTTACTGTAATCAGTATGAAGGCTTCATCTGGCTATTCTTCTTCCTACACTCGTAGAAGAGGTATGTAAGCTCTCTAGTGGGATAGCCTCCTACCATTTTCAGATTGGCAATGGGTTGGATAATAGTTTCAGTCATGCTGCCCCACTCGCCAAGCCTTTGTCAGGCGCCGGCGACCTGATCCCCCTGGGCTGCATCTTAACTTGAAAGGGCAGGGTGGCATGCGCGCCCCCCTTCATGAGCCATTATATCGCCCCATGTACCCCATCCCTAATAGCCGGCTTTGTAGTGGTGTCCCAGGGACCCAACCTCCAGGACACCGTGGTTTCCCTGCCCACGAGAGAGTGGGCAGGGAGGTGTAATGTGCTCCAACCCAGCGAGAGTAGAAAGCTGCTCCTGCCGGGTGGGATCACCAGAGTTTCTCTGTGCCCATGCTCTAGTGGGCAGGGAAAAACAGAATTGCTGCCGCCTGGTAGGAGCAAAAGAAAAGCTGCTCCCGCCAGGTGGAAGCAATGCTGGCTCCCCCACAGATGGGATGGGTGCTGGCAGGGAAGCCGGTGGGCTGTGCGGGCCATGGGCCTCACCCCACAGCCTCAAATGTGGCATATGTTGTGGGGTGGCCTGGGTGGGCACTAGGGCACTCCACTATTTAAAATAAAATAAAAAAAGATGACGCCTCCTGAGCTTGCAGGGATCTGGTGGGGTCATAGGGGCCCTGGAGCTCCCCCTGCAGCCCCTAACATAAAAAGATGTGGTGTGCCCTGGGTGGCAGGATGCCCTCATTTAATATTCACTGTTTCAGCATGGAGTGCCCCTTAATGCCTTGCCAGGGCTTTTTACTGATTTTTTGGAGCCTGGTGGTACCCTAGAAGCAGCAGGGGCACCACAAAGCATTTTTTAATGACGTGGGGGGCTGCAGTGAGTGCAGCAGCCCCCCACCAACATTTAAAAAAACAGTAAGTCTCCTGGGTCCTTAAGTCCATGACCCGACAAGAGCCTACCATATTTATTCGAAGCACTCCTAGCTGTAGCTCTGTGCACTGTGTGAATTAGTGAAATATACATTTGACCATAATTTTTGGTAATTTTTTGGGGCAAAGACCATACGTGTTCTTTATATATGTTGATATCCTGACCCCTTCATGATGCCGATAGGCCTACTTTTTATACTGTGGTGTTCTGACACTTTGACAAAGTCAGTATATCTGCCTTACTTAAAATGACACCCTTTGTATTGTAACATAACATACTCAGCCATGTGCACCTGCAGAGATTTGGGCTCCAGGTCCTGCAGTAGTTTGGCACCAGCGGGGGTTTGGGCCAAAGGCCATGCATGGCATGGAGTTTGCAGCCCGCGATAGAATGGATGCAGGACCTGGCCGTGTGCAGTCGTTTTAGAGATATTTGAGGCTAAAAAATATAGATATGTAGGGATGCGGAGGATCCAACCACGGAGGATCCGGGGATCATGAGGAGAAAGGAAGGCCCTGATTGGTTGGCCGCAGCTTGAAAGAAAAGTTGTGGCCACTATTTTGTTTCTCGCAATGCCTGTGTGCGTTGAAACTAAAGTGTCAAACACATATAAGGGGTCAGGATAGAGGTATGTTGACCCCATAGAACACATAGAGGGGTCCCTGAGGGTCTCCTTATGACCCCAAAATTGCCTTTTTTCCCTGCTAAAACTTAAAATCCACTGATCCGCCGAGGATCTGGGGCCCAGTTTAAAAAAAAGAAAGAAAAATTCACTGATAAAACAAAAGGTTTCAGGGTTATTTTAGTTAGGCTGACATTTTACCCATACAAAACCATAGACATTCAGCAGTTAAACGTATACTTATAGCTAGACTTATCTGAAGTAACTATAACTCATGCCATTAAGTAGCTTAAGGCAACGAGTCATAGTTTCTTAACATAAATATAATTATAAGTATAACTATAACTGCTGAATTTCTGTCGTTTTGTATGGGTAAAACTTCAGCCTAACTATATCGACCCTGTAACCTTTGGTTTTATCAGTGAATTTATATATCCAGTACATCCTTTTATATACAGTAAATCCCCATTGGTTGGTTTCAACCTGAACAATATGTTTTGGTGGCCATTACAAGACTCAGGGACTTGATCCCTGTGTCCTGTAAATACATTAAAAAAAATGTGTAAGGGGGCAGAGTGAGCACACCCAGATCCCCAAAGTCATGTGGGGGGGTCCCAATGGTACCCCCCCTTTACTGGCTGACCACAATATGGGCCACATGCTATGGCAGCCGTTACAGGATTCTGGGACATGGTCCCCAATGAAGTGCATTGTAGTGAATGGCAGGTTTTGAGGGTGAGGAAGCAGAAAACTGCTGAGCCTTTTTACTGACACATAAAACTGATTATGACACATTGAGAGAAAAATGACAAATGTGCACCAGCTGCGCAAACTATGCGTTGAAGAATCATGAGGAACAAATCATGAGAAGACTTAGTTACTGCAGCGTAAAAGCATGGAGATAAATTGTAGGATAGATGGAAACATATACATTAAGAGCCCGATTCCGATGCGGTTAGGAATGGCTCCGACCCTCGGTCGGAGCCATCCTAACCGCATCGGACCTGCCCGTTCGGATTCCTTTCTGACTGAGCCATTCCGATGGCCTCGGTCGGAAAGGACTCCGACTCGGTTTTCCAGGTGGCTTCCGACGGGCTTGGAGAGCCCGTTCGCCATCCAGAAAGTCTTCAGTACTCCCCCGGCCGGCTCATTCAGGCCGAGGGAGTACGATGGCACTTTCCCACTGCCTTTTTGTGCCGGTCTTTCCAGCACAAAAAGGCAGTGGCAAACTGTATTTGGGGGCCCCCAGCAGGGCCCCCATGAGTGCGTGGCTGCCGAATGACGGCCTAGGGGGCACCTGTGGTGCCCCCATGCACCCGGTGGCAGGCACCTTCGGGTGCCTACCACGGGGTGCAGGGATGAACTGCACCTCTGCACATAATGATGCGAGCATGCATTCCATTCGGAATGCATGCTCCCATTGTTAAGTATAGGATTGCGACCATCCTACTTGCAGGTCTGTAACCGACGACAGGAGGTCGGTCGGTTACAGTTCCTGACCGATGTCGGACGGACTCCAGTGCGTCCGACATCGGAATCGAGCCCTAAGTAGTATACGCTCATAGTTTAACCCGTTTCAGTTGCTAATTCAATGTGTGTCAATCAAAAGGTAAATGTGATGTATTTAGTCGTTATAAGATTTCTATCCATTCTTATCAAACTAATGATGTGCGTGGAGGATTTAATGAAGTCTAACAGGATTTAGAAATATTTTCGTGTGATATTTAAAGGTTTCATTCTAAACTCCATATTTTGCATATGTGAAACTGTGCACCAAGTGACAATGGAGACTGCATGGTACTGTACGTTTATACTAAAAGCAAATGCTTTGAAATTTAAAGGGAATAATCTTCATGTATGTACCAATATGAATCACTAGAAACAACATTAATAGTTAATGTTTTGAAATAATTTTACATGTTGGAGCTTTGAAAATGCAGTAACATGTCATAGTTATACATGCTATTTACAATGAAACTAAAATGCTTTATGAGTTCAAACAAATCGAAAGAAATATATAATGTCCCGAAGGTTATAAATGAAATGTGTATTTCAACATTCATAGTTTAACCCGCTTCAGTTGCTAATTCAATGTGTGTCAATCAAAAGGCAAATGCAATGTATTTAGTCATTATAAGATTTCTAACCATTCGTATCAAAATAATTAAACAATTAATGTTTTTTGTTTTTTTTAAAACTTTATTTCTCATTTTTCACAGAGAATAAACAAACATAACTCAAAACATACATTTCAGCAATGAGTACAGAGTGCATTCATAGGGTTGATGTCATACGAACAATGAGCGGTACAGTTATATGCCGATATTAACATGCCAATAACACAAGAATTCTGCAATATAGCAAATTTGTGCTCCTTTAACATTATCTACCTCTCCGGATACCACGCACAAATACCCAGTAGTGAAGGATTATCAAAATGGCAGAAACCGCTGGAGTACTGAAAGCGCCCTGCAACTGTGCATCGCTCACCCCACCCTGGTACGATCAAGCTCGTCCTGAGAAACAGCAGCATCTGCTATGTCCAACAGATACTGTCGATATGGACCCCATATATCTTTAGGTGCACATCTCACTGGCATTAGTGCATTATAGTTTTCGGATTGGGTGGAACAGAATGCTAAGTCTTTATTCCAATCCGCTATAGTTGGCAAGGGGCCCCTCATCCATCGCATGGCCACCCTCCTTTTGGCCAGGAGTAGACCAAGAACTGCCAGCCTGCGCACGCCCTTTGGAATTTGTTTGTCAAACCCCAGTAAAGCAACCAATGGTGTCTCCATTAACTCGCAATCCAGCATTTTAGAAAGGACCTTGAACACCTCACTCCAGAAGGTACGTATTCCTGGGCATTCCCAGGCTAAGTGTGTGAAGTGTGCATTTGCCGCAGCGCATCTCATACATCTATCATCCTCCCGCAGTCCATATCTGTGCAACCTTGCCGGTGTATAATATGTTCTATGACTATATTTAAAATGTAATAAACGATGTCTGCCATTCAGTGAAATGGACTTAATAGTAGTGAAACACCAGGTCCACTGCGCCATCGTGATGACCATGGCAAGTTCCTCCTCCCAGTCTAACTGAAATTTCTGTTTGGTCAGCTCGCAGGGGTCTTTAAATAGTGAATATAGCGTGGTGATACCATGTTGCGGAGACTGTGTTTGCAAAAGGTACGTCAGTGACGGCATCCCCACCGGTTCACACAGATCGGGACCTAACAGTACACGCAGAGCACTACGTAATCTGTAATAATGAAACGTATCCAGCGCAGTAACCCCCTCCGCCTGCTCGGATACCTGATCCCATATTTAACAATTCATGTTTTTAAATATTTTTACATGTTGGTACTTTGAAAATGCAGTAATATGTCATAGTTACACATGCTATTTACAATGAAACTAAAATGCTTTATGAGTGCAAACAAATCGAAAGAAATGTATAATGTCCCGAAGGTTATAAATGAGATGTGTACTTCCATTATTTTATATTCTATTTTTCATGAAACAAATTAAATTTAGGCCTGCATTTCCTTACATTGCTTCATTCTGTTCTCATGGAAAGGTTTCGTAAACTTGCAATGTGAAGAGAAACTATATCTCACAAGGAGAGTTCCTATTCGCATACTAGGACTGGTTGCAACAATTTTGCTACTTTAGGGACATCTGCCATGGGAAATTGTGCTCTTGAACTCACTCATGTGCTTTTGCAAAGGGTCTATTGTTTGAAAGTTATACACACTGGATGGTTTGACGACTTACGTGATTATCACCACCTTTTTGCTATAATACGTGTCTTCTTAATGCTGCATGACAATCACCCTATACAAACTGACCAATAGACTGAGTGGTCTGACCAGATGAGGTGACCTAGGAGTTGTCACCCTGGAGCTTGAGGATTATATTATACATTGATATGACGGAAGGGGGGCCACTTCTTGCCCGCTCTTAGAGACATCGCTTCATCTTAATTTGAAACATCCTTGCGGACTCTACTGGCTTCCCATTCGACTGACACATATGCTGTGTGTGCTATTCCCGGACTTCTTTCCCTCTCCTGGGAGAGTACCTTTGAGCTGTCATGGTTCATGTCTTTTCCTGAACTTTCCCAGAGCTTTGGTAATTACTGACAACTCAGATTTTAAATTGACTATCTTGTACTCCTAGGTCTTAAATGCCTGAAATTGATGTATTCACTCCTCTTAAAATTCTGATAAAAATCTAATCTTTAAGTAAATCCTGTTTCTGTCTCTCCCTGATTTGTCTCCAATAATTGAATGTGCATTCCAATTGAGCTATTGATGGTGGGAGGGAATTCTAATAGAGAGATCTCTGGACAGCAGACACTAATGTTATTATTCTGCATAGCTCTAACTGAATTATTGGTTTGTATGATCTTGGTCCGACTGAATTTCTTCAGGAGATTTGGTCTAGCAGTGATAATACTTTACTTGCATAGCTTAGTTCTGGGAGTTAATAAATATGAATCTAATTATGAGTTTGTAGGTCAGTTACGCAATTCCTGGTCCTCATTGTGTAACTGGAGTTGGATCCCCTATGTCCGACCCTCTTGGTACTAAGCAAGATCCATCGGAGGACCAAGTGAATGAGAATTTAGGCGAGGGATAAGATAGAAAGGTTAGTGATCAAAAAGGGCCCAGTGACGCTACAACAGTTATTCTGGTAGCATGTCGGATGGTTTATCTGTCTGATGAAGTTAGGATATAGGAGGGTCCCTACTGAGATCCCTATTGAAATACCCTGTATAAAGATTGCACACTCCAGTTCAAGCTTAAAGTTCGTGTCAGGTTGAAGGAGAGAGCACCACCTCGCTTCGCATTGCAACCCTGGTCTTTCGGGTCTTTCCACCCGACGCTGCCACCAAGCCACTGCTTGCACCGTAACCTGATGGCACTGCACTTCGCACCGCCTTGCTTCACATAGCCGCCATGGTATCCCTGATGACGCCGCTGCACGCTGACAACGATGCCGCTGCCTGCACCATAGCCTGGGGGCACCGCTCATAAGTTACTCAATGCACCGTCCTATCCCACCGACGCTGGCGCCATTGACTCCAGATCATCTACCGACGACAGTGCTTCTGCCATGACGACATCGCTGCTTGCACCGTGACCTGCCAACACCACGACGAGCACCGCCCCACTTTGCACCGCAGCCCTGGTCTCACCGACGCCACTGGATGCCGTCCCCGAGCAGCTGCTTGCACTGCAACCTGAGGGCACCACACGCCGCACCGCTCAACTTTGCACCACAGCCTCGATGCGTGCCGATGCTGGCGCTCCTGACTTCAACCTCATGGAGTTTGACCTGCAACACGTGTGACTTCAAGCGCCCGACAACTCCTGCACGACCCCCGAGACCGGCGCCTGCCACCGCATCCTCTTCGGAGCTTATCGCAAGGTCCCAGATGCCCTGCACTTCCAAGGTATTGTTTGTGGGTCTTCCTGACACCGTAGCTGGCCCGCAACGCCGCGGTCGGCCTGAAGTGTTGGATTTGTTTGTTCACGATGCCTTGATACTCACAGGTTGGAGCTATTGACTTCAAGGAACTGTATTTTTATTCTATTCTTGCAATATTCATATTTTGATCACTGTATGTTGGATTTTAACCGTTTTGGTCTTGTTTTACACAGATAAATATAGGCTATTTTTCTAAAACAGGTGTGGTGTCCTTTTGTAGTGTTTTCACTGTATTACTGTGTGTCATGTGCAAATGATTTACACATTGCCTCTGAGATAAGCCTGACTGCTCTTGTCAAGCTACCAAGGAGGTGAGCAGGGGTTATTTTAGAAGTGTAATTCCCTTACCCTGACTAGAAGGAAGGGTCCCTACTTGGACAGGGTGCATACCTCTGCCAACTAGAGACCCCCATTTCTAACAGTGATTAATTACAATTTGCTTTTCTTGATTTTTTTCTTGAATTAATGTTTGTCATGCAACTCTTGAACATATGACTTTTGTATTTGTTTAGGTCTCGCCTACGCAGCGCGCATGCGCTGCGTAGGCAAAAAGACCTTTTACAATCGATTCACTTTTCACCCTAAAAACGTGCACGCGTTGCATTGCTTTCAATGGCAACGCGTGCACGTTTGGCAATTGCCTTGCGGGAGCGAGCAGCTGGCGCCATATGGTATCAATTATCGCGCCTTGCTGCTCGCTCCCGCAAGGGAATCGCGCAGGCCCCCTCCTTTCTCCCCTTGCTGCCTTGCTGCTTGTTTCTTACTGTTAAAGTCAGTGAGTGGGCTGGACCTGCTGTGGAGATCGCACGTTTGACTCTCTGGGCGGGTGTTGCACCAGTGTTTAGTTTGCTGCTATCTGCACTGATGAAGCCGGGGGCTGAACATTTATAATGCAGGACTTGGGGGGGTAGATTGATTAAGAGAGGTGAAGTTTAACCAAGTAGACAAGAACAAGCAGGCTCGGGGCAGTGGCGTCCAGCACAGGAGCAAAGGATGGCAGAACGAAGATACAAAGTGGTGGGGGAGGCAACCACGATGGAAGAGAAGGAGGGCAGAACAAGACGTAAGCGATATTGGGAGAGACAAACGTC
Organism: Calotriton arnoldi; assembly: GCA_963921515.1. Taxonomy (NCBI): domain Eukaryota; kingdom Metazoa; phylum Chordata; class Amphibia; order Caudata; family Salamandridae; genus Calotriton; species Calotriton arnoldi. Next base: position 584,664 of record CAWUFW010000798.1, on the reverse strand, counting down.
AGGGTGAGAAGGCCAGTGTGCCACCTGGCACCTACAATACATTGTTGCCTGTTCGCATCCCGAGGGCTGGGCCGGGCCCAAGGGTTTAAACTAGTGCGCTTCTTTGAAAGTAATTAGAGTAAAATATAAGATCACTGTGAGAAGCGCAGTGTAGCACGTTGGGACCGTGCATGTTTGAAGGGAAAAATATCTGTCCTGAAGTTTTGAGAGAATCCAAGCTAGTAGTGCTAGTGACAAAATAAGCTTTTTTTACCAACACGTCGTTTCTGAAATAAACAGGTAATGGTGCCCACAATATCGTGTCTGTTCAAGTTAGAAGCTCTTCTGTACTTCTTTTGGGGTTTTCCAGTAATGATCACACGAAGCCCTTCGGTTCGGCAAGGAGGAGGCAAGAATCCAAAACAAAATGCTTTGGGGGTAGTGCGCGGAGATAAACAAAAGGGGGAGGGGGAGCAAGGTCTCAGGACCCCTATTGTGCCGGTGCGTGGAAGCAAGGGCGAGCGGGACGTGTTTGGGGAAAGAGAAGAAAAGCCATAGCTGCAGCAGCTGTTTCCTGCACGGTACTACAAACCACATTACATTTATGTAATCCCCCATGTGCGCAAAAGAGAATCTGAAGATAAAAACGATTTTTTACCATACATACGAGCAGCACGCGCTTTATTTAGCCAATGCGTTAGTTATACGAAGAAGTATAACATTAAAAAAACAGGAATAAATTGCACGGGGTTTGGAGGAAGGTAGCACTGTTTAAAATTAAGTTTTTTTTTTTTTATGTTTGAAAAACCTCAGGTAAAGGGTTCCCGCGATATTGTGACTGTTCAAGTTAGGAGCCCTCCTGTGCTTCTTTTAGGGGCTTTACGGTAATGTTAACACCAGCCCCTACCATCAGGCAAGGAGACAGGAATACAAAACAAAATGCTTTGGGGGTAGTGCTCAGCGACAAACAAAATGGGGCGGGGAGAGAGTCTCCGGACCCCTAGTGTGTCAGAGCGAGGAAGCAACAGCAAAGCAGTGGGTGTTTGGAGAAAAAAGAGAAGTCCTATCTGTGGCAGCTGCATCATGCACAGTACTACAAACCACAACACATTTGTGTTACACCCCCCGCCATGTGCGCAAAACAGAATCGAAAGATAAACAAAATAATTTTTAACCAAACTTCCCATCAGCTGAACGTGCTACACACGTTTTATTTTGCCAATCCAATCAGTTGTGCGAAAATGCACAACATTAAAAACAAGCATTGGCATAGCCAATAGGTCTCGCCTTTGGGACCTTATAAGTGTTTAGTTATCCAGCACAATATCCTTGGTGCAACAACATCAACTGTTGCATGGCTAAACACTTATAAGGTCCCAAAGGCGAGACCTATTGGCTATGCCAATGCTTGTTTTAAAATGTACTAAGAAAAATTTCCATCGAGTAATAATTTTCTTGTTATTTTAAATGTACACAATTATTTGTTTCAGGCCTGTGCATTAATGTTTGTAAATGTTATATTTTGTCACAGAACAATATATAAATTATCCAACAGAAAACGATTTCCATTACAGTAATTTGATATTTTATGCACTGATGTGATGTATTTTAACCAACGACTATTTACTGTGTCTACCTCTCCAAAATGTCTGAGTTGTTAGTGTAGGTAAAGTAATACACCCTACTTTACGGGCTAAGACTCAATCAAGTTTGCTAGCTCTGAAAGCATGTTCTCTTAACAATTAGGATGCAAATCCCTCACCCACAGTAGGCGGCATGCTTTATCGTAAAGAGTGTTCCCTTATCAACAACAATTTTTGTAAGAGAGGCACTTCTAGTGCTCTTATTTCTTATTTTTAGCTATTTCTGTTTTGGTACTTGAGAAGAATTGATTAGAATTTTGTATTTGTGGCTCATATCATGCAAGTCCCATGTAAATTTATCCGCGGCGAATAGGGACCATAATTTATTGCCCATTCATGGATTGTTGGAAATGCAGTATATTTCCATTTCTGTGTGAGCAGTTGTTTTGTTGCCAATATCATGTTGGGTGTTATCGTCCAATCACCTGTAGAAAGAAATATGCAGTCCTTAGGTTGGGTCAGGACGCAACGGGTAACCCAAAACCCCTCTCAAGAGGCTCAGAACCTCTTTCTAAAACTTCTGCAAGTGTGGGCAGGACCACCAAACGTGCATATCATCTCCTTCTGACTACACCACCTCCAACTTAGCCTGATGTAGTTGGAAACGTTGCTTTTAGTCTTTTGGGTGTCATGTGCCGCAGTGTTATATATTTGTAAAGAGAATCCCTGTTTCGAACGCTTTTGCGCATGGATGGTATAGCTGAACAGAGCCTTTACCACTGTGACATTGGGATCTCATGCTGCAGGATATTTGACCATTTCCTCATATATGACCATTGGCCTTCGGTATCCCTGGCTAGGAATGCTGCGTAGATTTTGGAGATGAAACCCTTAGGTGACCCTTAGGTGATGTATAACTAGGGAGTAGCTTTTCTTAATCTCTAATGGGTCTAATGGCTGCTGTTTTATTGATGGGGTGTACGCCGAAGTCTGCCTTGCATTGTTCAAACATTTTAACGCCGTCTTTGTCAATAAGGTCCTTCAGCATCCAAAAACCTCCCTCCGGCCAGCCACCCTTGTTCTCCCTCGTGTTCCACAGTGTAAAATTTGGATTTCTCCACAACAATGTATACAGAGAAGGGAATGAAATCAAGGGTCGTTTTACCCTGATCATATCCAAATGTCCATTGTAGGCCTCAGAATTTCTGAGAACTAGCCTACCCCTTGTCTATCAGATTTAGTTAACCATGGCATCATCCATGGTGCCCATCCCAGTATTGCTGCATCCATATGGATCCAGTACCTTTACTTTTTTTACCATTCAAAGAGATTCTGATCTGAGAGGTGTAATAGTAATAGCATTGTTTTACTGAGCCACTTGGGAGCCCGAGCCCTCATGAGTGTCTATGGAACTGTATGACAATTTGGCTATTTGAGTTCTCTTCCCCGCCCATATAAAGTAGCCTATATCTCTCTGCAAGGCATGTAGGTCTATTTTAGTTATTTTAACCGGAAGAGCCTGGAAAACATACATTAAACTGGGCAGAATATTCATCTTAATAGCCGCTACTGGGCCCAGCCAAAAGATATATAGGTTTCACCATCTATGCAGGTCTGTGATGATTGCATTAAGCAATCTTGGATAAATGGATGCAAAGAGATTCCACAGTTTAGAAGTGCTGTAGATCCTTAGGTATTTGGTCTTGTCTTTAGCCCAACGGAAAAAGGTTTGCTCTGTTAGTGTATCCCTGTCTGCTGCTGGCAGTCCTATGTCAAGGATATCTGGCTTTGCTAGGTTAATCTTACAGCCAGAGAGTTTACTGGACACAATCCTGATTAATAGGCGCTACACTCAATAATTTTTCCTACACAGAGGCACTAGGCAGGGATGTCCACTGTCACCCCATCTGTTCATACTGGCCATTGCACCTCTGGCCACCCACATACAAAAATACCCAGGGACCCGGGGAATGTTGTTTGGGGGAAGAATAGCACATGATCCACTTATTTGCAGACGATATATAATTAACAGTACCTGACCCTTGCACATCCCTACCTCATGCTTTTGTATAGGGAAAAATGATTCAGTGTAGTGCATATTAATCAAGAATGTGGCCGAGGAGAGTCTTGTAGTTGGCAGCAATCCAGGTCCGAGTGTGCTGTCCCAGTCCTATCTCTTAAAGTGCTCGATGGAGTAATGCTTTTTCAGCATCTAGTGGCAGTATTTTAGGTGGAATCTTTCTGCAGAACACTTGTTCGATAAGGTAGAGTACTTTGTGGATATTGTCTGCTGCCTGTCGGTTAGTGACAAGGGTGGACTAGCCAGGGTGTATAAGATATGGCATGTGCAGCATTAAACGGATTGCAAGCATGTCTGTAAACATCTTGGCGTCCAAGTTGAGAAGGGCTATGGGTTGGTATGCTTCACAAAGTCTTGCCCTCTTTGTGTAGTAAGGTAATGTGGGCTCCTGTCATATTGGGCAGCTCTGTGCCAATATGTAAAAAGGAATTGAATACAGCTACAAGTTATGGAATAAGTCCAGTTTAGCCTCCTTCCCAAAATAACATAGCAGGATCTGATATCTCAAATGAACTATGCATTAAGCTATGCTACAGAGCAGACAGGCTTAACTTGGAGCAATGTGTAAAGTATTTATGCAGTACCAATACAGCGATAATGTCAAAACACCAAATAATAAAAATCCCAACCCTAATAAGAAGCATAGAGTGAATTTCCATAAACAAAATGACACCAAAAGAACAAAAATCCAATAAGGGGAACCGGAGAAATACATTTTTTAACTTTTTAATAAAATTAGCACCAAAAAGCACTAAGCGGCAATGATAGTCTACGGAATCGATAGAAAAGGATCTTGGCGAGATTTCAGTCCAACCGTGATGGAGTGCAGGTCGGCTACACCAAATGGGTTTGTCTCAGTCAATGATTTTACCTTTTGACTCAGTACCTTATTTATATACTTGTGGTTGGGCCGTTTTTCTACCAGGGCGACAGAGTAAATAAGTCCGTCGCTCTAGGGGAGATCCCGACCACCAAATTATTTTTAAAAAAAGGTTCTATTTACAGGTGTGATAGCAGACTTTTAGGCTGCTTCAGTCAGGCACACAGGGTAGGCCTGAAGCCATGTATACATCCCCAGTCTGTGGATGGCACAATAGATGCTGCAGTCCACAGGTAGCATATAACTTCCAGGCCCTGGGTGTATTTCTTCAACGATATAATAGGGACTTATTGGCAAGTTAAACATGTTAGTTGGGGGTAAGACAATTTAACCATGTTTAAAGGGGGAGCACAGGCACTTTACTCCTGTTTAGCTGGCCAACAGTGCACAGATTTCTAAGTCCAGCAAGTATAGGGTCCAGAAAAACTGGAAAATCTGGGATAACCAGTCCAAAAATGCAGATTTCCTACACGCCACTATCCAAAAATGCAAAAGCATTAACAACCGTTCCTTGTTCTGTTCTCATAGGAATTGGGAGAAGGAACAAAGGATTATCAGTAATAGCCATAGACGATCCAATATAAGGAAGCCAATGTAATCCTGGTTTAATCTCTTTCCCAGGAAATGAATGGGTTGTTCTAATATTTTTTAGGCCTTTTAGCAGAAGCTTGAATCACATGATCAGCATCCACACAGTATAAACAAAGCCCATCTTTCCACCGGTGCTCCTTTTCCTTTATTTTGTTCGAGTAGCCCTACCTGCCTCTACTTCAATAGACTGCTCTTCAGGCAACGGAATTACCAATACCTCTGATCAACCGGGCAAAAAAACTCTGGAAAAATAAGAATAGCTTCTTCTAGACCTCCTTCATTCCTTCAGTCTCTCTTGTAATTTGTGTTCAATCAAGAGCAATAAATCAATAAGTTCAGAAAACGAAGTAGGGCATAATGAACGGTCCAATTTGTCCTTATTTTCTTGAAACCATGTTGAACACGAGTGATCTGCATCCTTTCAGCGCAGGTTGTTTCAGCTGCCTACTGAGGAAACTGAGTCACTTAAGTCAATGCACCTTTTCGACCTAGCTCATTATTATACAATGTTTCATCAGCAGAATACTCTGATTCAGGACAGTCATCTTAAATGCTATTTGGAGGGAATCATATGTCTCAAAACAAGCATCTGTATTTATTGGTAAAGGAGTTACCCAGGCCAATGCAGTTTCACTAAGGCAATCAATCAGGTAACCCACCTTTACTCGATCTTGACTTAACACTGTGGAGCAAAGGGAAAAATGCACAGTATGAAAATCTAAAAATTCTCTTAACTTTGATGGATCCCCCAAAAGCATTGATCACTTGAAGGGGCTACTGGGATATCTGTAGACCATAATGCCAAGGTCCGCTTTAACACATTTTCTCAAGGTATAACTGTTGGAACTTTTGTGCTAGGTCCTGGGAAAGATCTATAGTAAAATGAAACCTAAAGAGTTATTGGCATTGCAATTTGTCAAGAAACGGATGCTGAGAAGGTCTGTTCAGTCCCCTTCTTGGTTGCTCAAGGAAAGGGCGACGCCTACCAGTAGCCATGGTGCTACTCTGTATTTAATCGCTCGTGTGAAATGTCTCAAGTATCTCCTTAAGAAGGTCCCAGTTTGGAGGCAAGAAAACACAAATGGTAAAAACCTCCTTCACAATCCTTTAGATTGTGATTAAAGATGAACATTGAAGCATGAATGAAACTCCTCTTGGTATCAGGGAATAGTAAAGAGTCAGCAAGAAATCCAGATGTAGATCCAGGAGACGTTCCATCTGCAAGAAGCAAAAATTAGAGGCAAAAATAAGAGTACGGGTTGAAGAATGAGACACAAAAAGTTGGAATTAACACGGTGCAATACTTTCATCACTTATAAATACCTCTTGTATATGATGCAATCAGAAACTGAAATCACAGGAAAAGGCTCTACTTCATTTTGGATTGGAAACCTCAAATAGAATTCTCTGAACAGGCCACCATCTTGGAAAGGGCAGTTTATGAGGCTTGTCCATACCTCTTTCCTGAAACGTATGCTGCTTGGAAAATGAAAAAGCCTAGGTTTGAAATCAGTTGCTCATCAGTGAGTCAGTCAAATATTCTTTATTCAGTTCTTTTTGCAACCATAAAAGAGGTCATCAAAAGTTAAAACAAGAAACAGACAATATATGATAAAATTCATGATCAGTGAATTCCACAGCACACCATCACCCTTCTCGCCCGATGCTTCATGCAGCTTCAAGGAACATTCCTCTAGGTGACTTTAAGTTTGGAAATACCAGAGTGATTTAGGCAGCAAGGACTCTTAAGCACACGCTGTGTGTGACATCCACTAACATGCTGTCTGACTGGGCAGGGAGTGCACTGTCTTCTCCTGAATAAGTTAATTCTCTGGTAAAGTCTTAGCACAGATATAAAACACACCCACCTGTAACCCACAGACCTCAGTGTACCATGCCTGTGAAAAGTATACCACAGCATGTGCAGGAGAAGATCAAAGCCATGTTGGTTCGACCCATACCTGCAGTATAGCCCAATGCCAATGCAGGGATTGCCTCAACAAATACAGAAGGGTGCTAGATCCCTGCAACCCTTGCCACTGCATCTACAAACATAGACCACACCAACATAAGCCCTGAACCACAGATGCAGGAGACTACTAAGCCTGTACAAGTCAAACTTTCAGGGTTGGGAGAGAACCACACTGACAGGAGCAACACCTCACACTGTAGGAGGTTACATCTTGCATACATGGCACACCCCAGCTAACGGGCAAAAATTTACATTTTAAATGAAAACACGTGCTGTGTAAGTATCCTTCTGAATACACAATGAAGTCTTGAAAATTCAGCAAAATGAAAACAGGCTCCCTCGAGGAGCTAGCTTAAGTGGAGAATAAAATAAATGCTAACATTAACAGCTTGTGTAAACAAAGGTCCCACACTTTACTCTTCAGTTCCTCAAGACATTTTGAGGTGGGAGGGAGGGTGAGGTTTTAGTTGCATAATGGTCACCATTGGTTCCAAATATAAGCTGCAGTTGTATATTGGTCACCAGTGGTTCCAAATAGAGCTCCTTTCAATGCCTCGAGTGTAGATGGAATAACATGTATTTGCCTAGCCAGTCTCCACCTGTAAATTCAGAACAAACAGTGAAAAAACTAAAAGACACACGGTGCGAATATGTAAGAAATATCACGGGAGTAATGGACGATTACTCTTAATTTAATTTACCCTTAGGGGAAACAAGTTGCAAAAGAAACACAAGTTCAACTCAAATGATCACCAGACAAACCAAACAAAAAAGTAAAGAGCCAGATGTACTAAGCTCTTTGCGGGTCACAAACCCTCCAGTTTTAGAAAATCAGAGGGTTTGTGGCCGTTAATTTTTTTTATTGTACTAAATACATGTTATTATTCAGAAAACTTTTTTGTAATCACAAAATATGTTAAGAAATGGTCACTGATTCGGTATTTAGGTTGACATCTGTTTATTTGAAAAAGACAAAATGCAGTACACAGTGCAATGCCCCTTTTAGGGAGCCAGATGAGTATGCAGAATGACATGACATGACACGAACAAAGAAAAAGACCTACACCCCAACTCCCCTCCCTCCCCCACTCCCCCTCTCCCCCTACCGCGTGCAGGTCCCCTTCACCGCTCCTCATATCACAATGAAGAAAGAGCAGGGATGTCGCAGGGCGTCTTATGTTGCTGGAGGACGAGTTGGGTCCTGCGCCAGCGCAGGAAGTCACAACATGCGCAAGTATCTGGGGCAGGTTAACTCTTGGAATTCGGAGCATAGAAGAGCTATGAAAGGGTGCCACAGATCCGCAAAAGAGGCCCCGTCTCCCTGAAGGGAAAAGGAGATGCGCTCCATACCCAGCACGTACCACAGCCTGTGCAGCCACCCCTGAAATGCAGGAGTTTTATCTGTACCCCAGTGAGAAAGTATATTCTGCAGGGCTGCACCTAGGGCAATTCCCATCTGTCTACCCCTGTGGGACTTAAGGGGAAATGTAAGCCTATCGGGCAGGCCCAGGATAACATATGCCGGGAAGCGCAATATATTGGTGTTAAAGTGCTTGTCGATCTCATCGAGAATCTGTTTCCAGTATTGCTTGAGTGTTTGGCCTTCCCATAGCAAGTGGGTCAGTGTGCCTTCTGACCCACAGCCTCTCCAACACCCGGGGGAGTGGCCGGGGTCGCTCTTGTGAAGTCTGGGGGGAGTAAGGTACCCATATGTCACTAACTTGGTGGCGGTTTCTATGCTAGAGATGTTACGCGCTGAATGTCTAGCCCGATAATAAATGTCCCCCCACTCCTTCGAAGATAGTGTCCTCCCCAGCTCTGCTTCCCATCTCCTCTGGCCCGCGGATTTGGCCGGCCACTCCGGGGGGCGTAATAAGTGGTAAAGCTCTGTGATGAGACGTTTACTGGACTGTTTAGAGAGTAACCATTTCTCAGGAGTAAGCAATCTCTCCGCTCCCCGGCGCGTCGAGGGCTGCATTACCCAATGGCGAATCTGCTGGTAGGGATAGCGCTCAGTTTCGGGCATTGCGAAGACGGAGCGGAAATCCTCAAAAGACAAGAGGTCCTCTACGTCAAAGAAGTGGCCAATTGATCTATGCCCCTCACCGTCCCATTGTTTGAAAGCTACCGAGTCCAGACCCGGCGTAAAGTTGCGATTATTGGTTATAGGTGTGAGTGGCGATGGGAAAGTGGTGAGGCCGCTTCGCGTGGCAGTCACCTCCCACGCTCTTAGGGTTGCCTGCGTAATTGGTGATCTGTAAAGCCCAGGATGGCGAAGGGTTTTACGAATGAAGGGGATCTTCCACAAAGTTTGACCGGCTAGGGCCTGTTCCATGAATAGCCAATGTTTTTCGGACTCCCTCTGGGACCATTTAAGCAGAGCCCGTGGCTGAGTGGCCTTGAAATGGCGATCTAGGTTGGGGATCCCCAAGCTGCCCTCCCCGGGGGGTTTATAGCTCGTGTCCTTATTCATCCTTGGTTTTTTGTCCGCCCAGACGAAAGAGTGGAACTCTTTTTGGAGTCGTTTCAACATGCCAGGGGGGGGCTCCACAGGCAATGTTTGGAAGAGGTATAGTATTTTGGGAAGCACACTCATTTTGAGAGCCGCCACTCTGCCCAACCAGGAAAGGCCGAATGGACGCCATCGGTGTAGGTCCCGCCGGGTCTGTGACAAGAGACGTGTGTAGTTTACAGAGACTGTATCCTGAATGGAGGTCGCCAGCTTGATACCCAATTACGGAATAGATTTCTGGTCCCACGGGATAGGGCATATCTGCTTGAGAGTGTTCATAGTGGCCGGTAATAAAGAGAAGCCCAGGGCCTGTGACTTGGACACATTAACCCGGAAGCCCGAAGCAGCGGCGAACGTCTCTAATTCTGTGAGGAAGGCCGGTATCGACGTCATGGGGGCCTCAAGTGTAGCGCTGACATCGTCTGCGTATAAACTAATGGTGTGGCGTTCTCCCCCAAATAGTACCCCAGTGATCTGTTGGTTCTCCCGCACTCTCTGTGCTAATGGCTCCATTTATAGGGCAAAGAGCAACAGAGAGAGCGGGCAGCCCTGTCTAGTTCCTCGTGCTATCTGGAAGGATTCCGAGGTGTATCCGTTCACCCCGACCGTAGCGGAGGGACGGTTATAGCTGCTGAACAACCAGTTGTGGAAACAATCCCCCACCCCAAACCACTCCAAGGTGGCCTCTAGGAATGGCCAGTGCACCCTGTTGAACGCCTTTTCAGCATCGACAACAGCATCACCCGCTCCACTGATGGGTGGTGTGCTTTGTCCAAAAGATGGAGCAGTCTCCTTGTATTGTCACTAAATTGTCTGGTCGCCACGAACCCCGCTTGATCCGGGTCTATCAGGCCCGGCAACATCGGTCCCAGTCCAGCCGCCAGAATCCCTGTAAATATCTTTAGATCAATGTTCAGCAGGGTTATGGGCCGATAGGAAGCGCAGTGTTGGCTATCCTTGCCAGGCTTAGGGAGGACGACGACCGATGCCAAGAGCATAGTGGGTGGGATCTCAGAGGTGTCCCCGATTGCATTAAAGAGTCGAGATAGTATCGGGGCAAGGAGGGTGCAAAAGGTTTTATAAAAAATGGCTGTGAACGCTTCGGGCCTGGAGATTTAAGCAGTTTAAGCCTGGCTATGGCTGAGATTACCTCCTCGATACAAATTGGGCTGTCTAGGGTGGAGGCCTGATCCGGAGTCAGACGGGAGTGAGTTAGCCCCTGAAGATAGCTTAGGGAGGTTTGCTTTGGTAGCTGCTGAGCAGTGTACAGCTCGGCGTAAAAGTCTCTAAACTAGCAAGAGATGTCCGCGTCCCGGGTGTGCTCGGAGCCCTGTGCGTCACACATCTTTTGGACTGAAGCCGCCTGGCGCTGGGCACGTAGTTTGTGGGCCAGCAAGCGTCCGCATCTATGCGTCCCGTGTAGAACAGATGCTTCAAACATAGGGCAGCATATTCCGCTCTATCGAGGTCAAGGCTAGCAAGCTGGGAGCACACTGCCTCTAGCTGTCTCCACACCCGAGGTGCCCCGGTCCACCTGTGTATTCCTTCTAATTCTAGATCTTGTTTGGAGAGCTCATCCCTTTTCTCCCTGCGGATCTTATTGTCCGCTGAGGACGTGGCAATAAAATCACCCCTAGCTACTAATTTGAGCGTTTCCCATAGGGACACAATAGAAGTATCCGGAGTGCCATTAACTAGTAAAAAGTCCTCTAGTGTTTTGGTCAAGCGTGATACAACCTCTTGGCGGTGGAGGAGTGTGTCCCGCAGCCGCCAAGAGTATGATGGCCTGGAAATAGGGGGAATTGCCAGTGTTATAGTCAAGGCTGCATGGCCTGAGAGCGTGCGGGGTTCGATATTTGAGTCGCGGGCCAGCGAGAGAAGGGATTGAGAGCCTATAAAGTAGTCTAGCCTGACATAGGTCTTGTGGGCGTGGGAATAGAATGTGTAGTCAGTTGTGTGAGGGTGAAAGAAGCGCCAGACGTCAACCAACCCCAGTTCTTGTGGCCATTTTTCCCGTTTTCGGATAGAGCCCCTGCCTGCCCCTGTCTTTGGGCTGATCGGTCAAGTTGACTATTAAACACCGTGTTTAAGTCGCCTCCTATGAGTATCTGCCGGTCGGGGATGCCGCCAGGTCTGCAACCACGCTACAAAGAAACGCCTCCTGGCCCTCGTCGGGTGCGTAAATAGTAGCTATTGTGAATGCGTACATGCCTATAGATACAGAAAGAGCCAGGAGCCGCCCCTTGATTTCGAATAGTTTTGCCTCCACCACCCCTTTGAAGTGATGAGAAATAAGAATGGCTACTACAGCCCTCTTGGTGGGAAGTGAAGAGAAATATTGCTGTGGAAAGGCCGTGGAGCATAGCCTATGGGTGTCGCTGTGAAGGAGATGAGTCTCCTGGAGTAGGCAGATAGGTGCGTGTGAGTTCTCCAAATATGACAGAATGACCCTTCTCTTGGTGGGATTGTTAAGCCCCTTTACATTCAAGGCTAGGATTTTATTGCTTGCCATTGTGTGGGCCGGGATCAGGACATGTTGCTAGGATAAAGCATCGATACGTGTCGGGGGTCTCTACAAGTAAACGGGCTCTTATGGTCCGGGACCGGAACCTGCAAGGTGCGAGCGCATCTATGTAAAATCTAGCGTGCAGAAGGGTGAGGGAGGAGATCCACCAAAGAAGAAAGGAAAACCCCAACAAAACAGCAATACGAATATAAAGAGATAACATTGAAATATCAAATGACCGGAGCTTACGAATCCTGGGAAGAAGATTCGGGGTACCAGTGGCCGGCATCCCCCCGCCACCCCTCCCCCCCCGGACACAGCCCCATTCTTAAACTCAAGGCAGTTCCAATGGCGAGCAAGGGGTAAAGTGAAAGTCCTCTGATCTTCTCCACAGTCCCTCAAGGTTTATTCCGAGGAAGCTCCGGTTAAGGACGCCAGGACCGCCTGCCGTTCCTTGGCCATAGTATCTGAGTCAGGTCGCGACGATGGGCTAGGCGGTTTGATGGTGGTCTATCCATGGCCACTGCGGCACCTGAGGCTGGAGTTGCTTCGCTGCGGCCTCTCAGCCGTCGGTTCCTCAATGTTCAGAAGCTTATAGGCCGCTAAGAGGGAGCGGATTTGCCTGAGCTCCCCTTGGAAATTGAATATCAGCCGAAAGGGTTGTTTCCAGGAGTACTTGATGCCAGCTTCTCGAAGGTGCGCAGTTATGGGGTGAAATGCTTTGCGTTTGACTAAAGTAGAGGCTGCCAGATCTTGGTATAATGTAGGTTTTTGACCATTATATTGAAACGAGGGGTTGCCCCTTTGCCGCTTGAAGTATGCGTTCCTTGAGGTGATAGTCATGCACACAGGCCAGGATATCTGCAGGGGGGGCCGGGGCCGCTCTCCTAGGGCCTACTCTATGGGTGCGGTCCAGTTTAACCTGGAAATCCTGGGACTCACCCAGGAGTGAGCGGAATAGGTCCATTACCAGTGTTTCAATGTTACTGTCCTCCGATCCGTATGCCATGCCTCGGATGCAGATGTTATTCCGACTTCCCCGACAAGGGATTGGCCACTAACATTTTTTTAATAAAAGGGCCTGGAAATTAAGGATGCCTGGCGATTGAGGAATTGGGAATAGAAGGATTTACTAAAAAGTAAATACAGGTGGTCAGTACGGAATTTAGTCCTGATAGTATTAAATAAAATAAAAAAATAAAAAACCTTTTCTCTTGCCTTGTATGCAGGAACTTGGGCCTGATCAAATTGAAAAAGACTGGTCGATAAAATCCTTTTCTCAACAGTGATTAAAGAAAGGTTCACTGGTGGCTAATTTTAAGTTAGCTCTGGAAATGGAACAGGAGATATAAGAGGAAAGAGAGACGTGTGGGTAAGTTTGTGAAATGAACATAATAGAACACCTAGGGGACCTAACAATTAAAATGATGGGCTAAATAAAATATAAATATTTCACTAATAGGTATATACCCATTGAAGAGGATACTTGAATCATACCAATTTTGTCTGATACTCCCGCCTTCTCCTAAGTAAGTAATGGGAAGTGGTGCTTGTTAATGTTGAATAAATCAGCGGAAAAAAGGACATGTAAATAATTGGCTCGTTATTTATAGGGGGCCAATTAAAATAACCCGAGAAGAAAGGATAGCAGCGGAAAGGTGCGACACGATCTAAACATGGCTGCACAAGAGATATTTCCCTGTGAAAGCAAACTGGGGTGAGATCCGTTATAGTTTTCTCTGTATAACGGTTTTTAAAAAAAAATTGAAGTATAAGCATGTGCTATGACTACGGTTTTAAATAACTATCAACCGAGTCTTTAAGGTTTCCTTATAAAATGGAACTAAAAGTAAATATAGTGATGATGGCTTGGGAATTATCACCAGCCAAGTCATAGAGAACAATACGATTATGAGCTGAAATGATCACAATTAAATATAGGGTGCACTGAACCAAAATAATAGTCTATGTCCAAACAAGAATTGAATCTAATTGCATTTTATTGTTAATTTTTAGATGTATGGTCTGTTTTTATGGAATTTATGAAAGAGTCACGAATGTTATATGAGTCCTGAAGAAGGTGTTAAGAAAATAAAAGATACACCGAAACGCTGCGTCAACATACTAATGGATTGATATATTGTTTTAATTGGTTTATTTTATGTATTATATGAATATGAGTACTATATACTTGGAAATGAGTTTATGAAAAGTTTGATTGACAGATTTACTGTATGTATATGTATATGTATTGATATATTATATATATTTTGCTTTACATCAGATGTATTATATGGATGTGAGTATTACTCTATATTTGTAAAGTGTTCATGAAAAATTGTGGCTACAGACATTGTCAGTCAGTTATATCATTACGATGATCTTTTAATGAAATTTTAAAAATAAGTGCAATTAAAAGCGGGTCTTTTTTTGCATTGTGTGTAATAAAATATACTTATTCAAATAGACTAGTCATGACATTTATTGGTTGAGTGCAGGTTCTAGTTCAGTGCAAACTATTGAAAGTTATTGAATTTGACACAGAAGGGATTTTCGTTTTTGATAAAAGTTATTCTGTCTGGACCTGTTCTCTAAGTCCTCCGTGTGGGCCTGTAGATCGAGATTCTGTTCCTGTAGGCGGAGGACTTCTTGTTGGAGGGTCTCTGTTTCTTCATCACGACCGGTTTCGTGTTCTTCCAGGGTGTTGACCCTTTCTCCCAAAGAGTCCACATCCTGACGTACCTCCCGCAGGTCTGCTAAGAGCTCGCATTTCATGGCGGACAGGTCTTCAAGAAGGGAAGAGAAAAGAGACTCAAAAAAGGAACGGCTGACTGGGGCCTCTGCCCCCTCTGTTCCCTCGGCCTCCTCCGATGCCTTCGTTGTGGAGTGGCCCTCAGTCTGTGAGTTGGTTGATTTGAGCAGCATTTCTTTCACTGTTCTGTATTTTCTGCCCTTGGGGGCCGCCATTGCCATATGCTGCTGCCCTCAGTCTTGTGAAAGCGTTACAAGATTTGATTTAAAGTCCCATAGGTGGGAGGGTGCCGCTCAAGAGGCTCGCGGGTCATCTTCCTCTCCTGCCCCGCGCAGGCCGGACTCACCTCCCAGGACGTCTCCAGACCCCGCTGTGCGCCCCTTTCAGGACGGGTCTGACTTTAGGTCCGGGTCCGAGTTGTCGCTGCAGTGTGCCGAGCCAACTGCCAGCCTCCGGGTGGCCACCGGGAAGCGTAGTAGTGTTGGGGCCCCCCTCTCCCATAAGGGCTCTGCGCCGGGGTCACCTCTTTGTCAATCTCCACCTCGTCACTGATTTGCGCCAGGTGGGTCCCCCGGTATGAGCTCAGGATGGGAGGCCGGCTCCCCTCGGCCGTTTTAGGCCTCAGCACCATGCAGTCCGGGGGCTGCAGTCCGGGCTCCCCCAACTCTCCTCTCTGGGCCCGGCCTCGTGTAGGCCGCTCGGGCGCCGCCACAGCTATTGAGTCTTTAGGTAATGTGGGCCTCTGTGTCTGAAGATTGGCTCTGGGCTCTTTCAGGGTCTCCGCCCCACAACGTGATGGCAGCCAGCAAGGGCCTTATCTTTCGGCCTGCGCGTGCCCCCAGAGCACTGTCTCCGCTAAGAACACCCAGGCCTGCTCTCACAGCACTTCTTCTCCTGATCGCGCTCTGGGTGCGGGTGGGTGAGAGCGCGATATCAGCTTACAGTCAGCAGGGGAGAGCGAAGTCTTTGCGCCCCCGATGAAACTCCTCCTCTCCGGGCACTGTTGGAGCTCCGAGAGCGCTTGCACTCACCGGGGTGATGGAGGCAGGATCCTCCGCCGCTACAGGCCTCCAACCGTCGCAGGTCAGTCTTCTTTCACCAAATCCATCAATGCGGTCCCCGATTCTGCGGGGTCGCGTCTCCCAGCGCGGAATCAAATCTAGGCCATGCGTCTGCTAGGCCCGCAAACCCTCTCGCAGCTGGGGCCTCACGTAGGCGCTCGAGTGCGTCTCCCCGGTCTCGGGGCTCAGTGGCGAGACTCCGTTTTCTGGGCGCCGCCAACGGCGATGCCTGAGGTGTGGCCCCTTCAGGTTGACTCTCACCCCTGGTTCAGGAAGGGGTTCAATTAGTGCTGGCTGTCTCCGCCTCAAGACCCCCTGCCCGCCTCGGGCTACCACAAGGCGGTTGCTCTCTACCTCTGGCCACGACGTATAGTCGCCACGCCGCTGCACCGGATCGGCAGATTCCGGCTCCAGGAGCCCCCCGGCACCAGCGCACTCCCAGGGAAAGGTCGCCAAGCTCCGGAGCTCCCTCTCTCCTCTAAATACACACGGCCACGCCAGACGGGAGTGGAGAGACCCGAAGGAACGTCTTACCGGGTCGCCATCTTGGCCACGCCCCCCGATTTGGTGTTTAGAAGGGCCATGTTTTAGGCGTCCCTTCCACATACCAAATTGGTACCACATTTATCTGTGGTGAGGGACCGTAATGCCTGTGCTTTGGCAGTAGGAGCAGGGGAGTCCAGGTGCCCACTGCCAAATTTCAATTAAGTTTTCCAAATCTGAAAACTTTTTTTCATAAAAAGCTGTGCCATTTTAAGGAAATTGGGCTGCTTTAAAAACAGAGTTTTCAGTTTTGAAGTGCAAAGACAGGTATGGTGGTCTGCGGTCCCTCGCCGACTACTATCTCAATCTCTGCAGCCAATCGGAGGGAGTTGCAATTTGGGACCTGACTAATGAATAGTCATTTGGCAAGTTGTTCTGCAGCCCCTCTAGAACAGTTATTTTATGAGCTGACCTATTAGTACATAGGTCGATTGGCAAAATAATTTAGTGGTTGCTAAAAGTCGGCCCTGATTATGAGTGGGTGAATTTCACCTGGAGCAATAACTCCGCCGAGTGGCATTCTGCCACCCGCAAATACAAATGTCTAGCATCCCCAGGACTAGAATTATTGGATCTGCAAATTCCAGATATGGTAATTCGGTAAGTGAGGCCAGGAAGTACAGGACCTCACTTAACTGCTGCACTGGTGTTAGGCAGCAGCACAGGCTGGGTCCATCTCCTACCTGTACCTCACTGATGCTTTCCGCCTACTCAAAGCAGGTAAGTTTCTCCCTGGAATTGGGAAAATATGCATGTTAAAGGAGCCAATATTTTCAGGTCCATGCAGTTATTCTCCGTTCCAGAAAGGAAACTCAGAATCGCCAATTTTGATGTGAGGTTACAAGCCGTAATTAGGGGATTCTGGTCATTCGATATCTCCACCTCAAAATAGCACATTTGCAATCAGGGCCTTAGTATTTAATCTCTCTTCAAAATCTCTTTTGAAATAAACTTTAAAAATCCTGTAGTATGGATTAGGTTATTCATTAACCTATGTACAAATTTATTTGAAGCATAATTTTGTACCAGTTTTTTCAAAATTTTGAATCGAACCCCTTTATTTCTGGAGTTAAATAAATTAGAAGAAAACAAGGGTAGTGACATAAAAAAAACTTTTAAAGTAAAATGTATGAGGGGGCATGGTCAAGATGGCAACCGCATAAGACGTACAGAGCGCTCCTCCACCTGCCCAACCTCGCAAAAGCAGTACAGAGGGAATATGGAGGCCCCCTAACCTGACACTCTGGCTGCCGTGACACATAGAGGAGCCACCGGACTGCAACACATTGGTGGGAGCAGCAGCAGAAAGCACATTGGTGAAGTACAGGAGCTGCCGCAGCAGGGCCGTACAGTGAACAAGATGGTGAGGGCAAGACCAGTCATGGGCAGCCCGACATGATTGTGGGGACTGCAGCCCTCTCCCACCTTGGCAGAGGTTATTAGGGAATACCCAGATTAAAGACTCCGCCACCCCCGAGGGGCACCCGGTAAGACCGCTTGCGATGATAGATGATCGCAGCAGAGGCGCTGGCGCAGGATATAAAGGGGTCTTTATCACTCTCCCCTATACAGGGTGCAACAGACTTTCAGATGACCAGCGCTGGGCTCTGCTGCCTCTCACACCACAACACAGGAGACAGTACCTCCAAACAGGGCCCCCCTCTAAACCTGGGTGAGGCGCCGGAGGCCCGGGAGCTGAGCTGGTGACGTGGGAGCAATAGTATATGGTGCCTGTTCCCTCACCGCCTCTGAGGAGGTGGTTGGATGACCCAGACCAGAAAGCACCTTCAAAATAGAGACCCTGGTGCAACTGCAGAGGGTAGTTCATTCTCCTCCCCAACATGCTGAGGAGCACACCAGCAGGGGGCGATGTTGGGCCCCAATATCATAACCTTCCAGGGCAGAGACTCCAGCGCCATTGTGGAGACATACAGGGCACCCTGCCTCCATTGAGATTTAACGGAAGCCCCTGAGCCCAAGTCAAGGGACCGTAGCTGTGCGAGAGTGTGGTCATTGAGACATACCGAGAAGTGACACCCAAAACAATAGCCTCCGAAGGAGGAGCCCCTTGCACCACTAACTAGAAGCCAACATGAGGGACGCCACAAGAGTAAATCATTTGATTGCTGAGGGCCTTCATCAGCTCACGTCTCTGAAGCACCGCACAATGATGATTAACCTCCCATATGGCTACTATAAAGGCAAGAAAGACCACAACGTGCAAGACATGCTTACTCGCTCAACTAACCCCTCCATCAAAGAGAACCTGACCTCATGGCGCAGCCCGACAATGGAGGACTGGATACAAGAAACGGCGCCCATCACAAGGGCGTTCATAGAGTCTCTATTGACTCCCATAAGGCAGAGCTGCAGACAGTGAGGCATGACCTCTCCCAGGAACTACAAGATGTGAGACAAGATCTGGGATCGCTAGAAGACAGAGTGTCCACTTTAGAGAATAATGAGATAGCACAGGCGAGGATATCGAACAGCTCCAGCAAGAAGTGCTCCGTCTACAAGAATGACAGGCTGACCTCCAGGTCCACGCAGAAAACTTAGAGAACCACTCATGTAGAAATAATATCAGACTAACAGGTGTCCCAATAGGCATTAAAGGAGTGGACATTAGAAGTTATATACAAGCCCTGTTGCAGCAAATTCTGGGGAGCGACACAGAACAGAACATCCAGCTAGATATGGTCCTTCATTTGGGCCACCGCAGAGGAAACAACATGCGGCCACTGGACATCCTGGCATGTGTTGACGACGTTCAGCTAAACGAGGAGAACCTTGAAAATGCCCAAGACACTCATCCTCTGACCTTCTGAGGAAACAAGCTGGCATTGTTCTAAAACCTATCTGCAATCACCCTACAGCGCCACAGGGACGTCAAGCCAATCATGGACTTTCGGTGGTGAAAAGAGGTGTCTATGGCTGGGGACACACGTTCCGGATTGTTTTTTGCTGGGAGGGCCAATTACATCAAATCAAAGCACTCCCTGAAGCCTGCTGAGTTTTGGGCCTTTCTGAGGAAGACTCTCAACGATCATCCAGGAAATCCAACAGGACATCGCCTCACCATGCTTTTCAGTGGAGACTGTCCACCAGGGCACCGAGGAGGTCCTGGCCAGACCCAGGCATGATCGCGCAAGAGGGAACGGCAGTCTTGGAAAAACTGTTGGAGGAGACAGACCAGCAGATTACAGAGTCAGATGCCTGACAACTGGAGCATTGACCACAGGAGTGCCAGTTCTGCAATGAGGCTCCCACCCCAGTAAGAGAGTTCGGGGGCGGGGGAGGTGCGGCTCTGGGAACCTATCCTCAACTGATGGAGGTCAATCACGCTGTGGTCCGGGCATTGATCTTTGGATGCAAGCTGAAATTATCCACTAAAAATTGACTCATTTTAGGATTTACTGTTATTGTTCTAAATTGAGGTTTATTTCTGGGGTACACTCTTAGATATGCATCTCAACGTGCCGCCCTACCCACTGATAAGCCACACTACATATCACTAGGACATCGACCTAGGGAGCTCCCCACCCACCTCTCACTACACTCTCCCCAGGGACTACAGAGATTGACATGACATTTTCTTACTCCCAACCACTGCTGTAAAAATAATCAGCTTCAACGTCAGAGGCTTAAAACACCCGACCAAGAGGACTGTGATTTTATCTCTCTTGGATAGAGTGGGGGTGAATATGCGTACTCCAAGAAATGCACCACCTGGCAAAGGAGGAGCAGAGGATGAAATCGTGCTGGTTCCCCTACCAGTTTTGGTACTCCAGGATGGCAAAAAAGGAGGGAGTGGCCATTTTACTCTCCCAGAACTCTAGAGGACAGGTACTCAGTAAAATAGCTGAATCCAAAGGACGACAGCTAGCATACCACATTCAGATGGGCAATCTCCCCCTCACAATAGTGTCAGTTTATGCACCCAATGAACAACAGAAACACTTCATCGCTGGAGCCCACCAAGGTGTTCCACAGACCCCAGATGCGGCCATACTTGGGGGCAATCTCAACCTGGTGATGAAGAATGACCTTTACAGGTCGGGCCACTGCTTTGGCCAGATAGGAGCCTTCTTCCAGAGGGGCCTGACCTGGCTCACAGAGTGCAGCCTGGAGGATCTTTGGAGACTTGCGCCATCCCGACAACAGGGATTACATCTTCTAGTCTGCAGCACATAAAGCATGTGCGCGCATTGATTACTTCCTAGGCACCCCTGCGCTCCGGACGCAGGTCCGGGACATAAGCACAAAGCCCCTGTCTTTATCAGATCATGCCACGATATCCGTGACCCTCAGGGTAGAAAGGGAATACACAATTCATAAATCTTGGAGATTACGAGACAGTCTCATCCAACACATGGACAATATATGGACGCTCGACATAGTGATTCCAAATTACCTGTGGGATAATGAAGAGACAGCTCTGGTTACAATATTTGAGGTGCTGAAGACAGTGCTAAGAGGGGAGTTAATAGCCATGTCAGCTAGCATAAAACGGTTACGGTGCAATAAGCAGATGCAGAGAGTGAAATGAAGGAACTGGAGGCCATATGCAGACGTACCACAGCCCCGAGGATCTGGTGCGCACTAGACAAAGTGCGCACACAGCTTAAACAGCTGGATATGGATAGGGCATAACATAACCTACTATGCCTCCAATTCCATGTTGGAAGCAATAAAAGTAGTAAGATACTAGCGCACCGCCTGCACTCCAAAGTGAATAGTGACAGAATCTGCACTATACGAGACACAGAGGGGAATGAGGAGGCCCAGATAGCGTCCACCTTTGCGGAATTCTACCAGACCCTTAACTCGCCACAGGATCTGAATAAAGGTGACATCTCAGCATACCTGGAAAGTGCGCAGGTGACAAAACTCACCTCAGCATAGGCAGAATCCCTAGAAAACCAGATAGAGATAGCTGAAGTGATCTCTGCCGTAGCATGGCTGAAACCTCTTAAAATCCCTAGGCCATTATTCTACAAAACCTTCTATCAGACCTTGGCACCAATCGTTACCAGGATGTTCAACTCCTTCGCAGACAGTGGGACGCTCACCTATTCTATGCTAGAGGCCTCTATAACAGTCATCCCTAAGTCAGGAAAGAATAACCAGATATGTAGCTCATACAGACCTATCTCACTCATTAACATTGACACAAAGCTTTTCTCGAGTATCCTAGCATCTAGGCCAAATCCATATATGCCTAGCCCGCTGGACCTGGAAAAGGCAGGCTTTAACAGAAACTGTGGGGATAATACTAAACAAATACTCCCTATTATCGATAAAGTTCAGAGATCCCACGGAGAGGCATTGTTGCTCGCGATCAATGCAGAAAAAGCGTTTGATAGGATCCAGCCGCCATATCTAATTACCACCCTGAGACACTTTGGCTTTGGGAATAAGTTCTGCCAGTCGATCCTATGTGGATATAGCAGTCCCAAAGCTTCATTGCAGGTGAAAGGGTCCTCAGTCGATCCTGTGTGGATATAGCAGTCCCAAAGCTTCATTGCAGGTGAAAGGGGCCTCAGTCGATCCTATGTGGATATAGCAGTCCCAAAGCTTCATTGCAGGTAAAAGGGGCCTCTTCCAACTCCTTCTCCATATACAGATGGACATGTTAGGGATGCCCTTCTCCCCGCTTTTATTTGCCCGATATATGGAGCCCCTTCCCCAACATATCCGGACAGATCCGGACGTTACAGGAGTTTGCTTCATTGGTGATACACATACTATCAGCCTCTATGCTTATGACGTGATTGTGGCCCTGTTGCATACCCATGATCTCATTGCCTGCCCTAATAGCGAAACTACAGAGCTTTAGTGTGGTGTCAGGGTTTAAGGTCAATTTACAGAAATCGCAGATCCTAAACATAACAGTCCCCCAGGCCAATAAGGACCAGCTAGGAACTCACTATCCAATCACCTGGACAGAGTCCTCCGTAATGTACACTGGCATACAACTCACCCCATTAGAAACTAAAACAACTGAGATCAACTACAACAAACTCCTAAAACAAGTGAAGACAGACTTAACTACCTGACGATGGTACGAGCTATCATGGCTGGGATGTGTTGCCACCCTAAAAATGACCAACCTGACCAAGGTCTTATTTATGTTCCAGGCATTACCACTGCCTCCTCCCCTCCCCCAGGACACGCTGCAGACACCACAAACAGAAATCAGTAGGTTTGATGGGATGTTAGAGGTCGCGCATTAAGGGCCTCCTCATGTAGACTGCCTTCAGAGGGGCAAATCGGAGTCCCTAATATCACACTGTACTTTCAGTTAGCACAGCTTAGGTACATGTTGGAGTGAGGTTGAGGGGCATCAGAGAAACACTGGTGCTTCATGGACCAGAATGTGGCAGGGATACGCATATGGAAGGTCTCTTAGCTGCCTCAATAACACGGACCATAGGGATTGTATTCCTCCCTCAAAACCAAAGCTACCATAGTAGTCTGGGGGTGACTGCCATCTTCGATAACCCAGATTATATCCTGCGCTTGCAGGCCAACCGCTTCCACCGGTGGCAAATAAAATATAGGCAGTCTCTTCGACCCAGAGGGGATTATCCCCTTTGACAGACTGGAAAAAGACTATGGGCCTGATTACGAGTTTGGTAGTCCTGGAGCGGATGCCACTCCAGCACCCCACTCCAGTACTGCCCAACTAGATTCCTGGCCACCTGCCAGATTATGAGTAATCTTGTGGTCTGGCGGGCGGTCCTTTGGCGTTCCCACAGCAGTGTCTATGAAAAAGGCACAGCAATGGGAACACCAAAGCCCATTCCTTCATGGCATGGACTGTAAAGTCCATGCCGTGCAGTAAAGGGGTGACTGCACACAGGGGGCCTCACCGCCATGAAAACTGTGGCGGTGAGGAAACTCCTAATATGCTTGCCGGTGCCGAAGCGACACCACCAGCATATTAGGGCCTCTGACCACCGAGCCACCGCTACGGGATCCATGATCCCCGGTGGTTGCGGGGGTCCTGTGGCAGTCCCACCGCCGTATTCGTAATACGTAGCACTTTGTACTTTTTTTGCGCTATTTCTACGTACAACTTTTAAAATTCGTATCTCTAGTTCCTCTTATTGTAATTTTGTCATTTTGGTTTCACTTTGTTTATTAGTTTTTACTCTTATTTTTCTAATTCAGTTTGGGATTTTCATTGTTTTCGTTTTGACATTATTACTGTTTTGGTACTGCATAAACACTTTACACATTGCACTAAGTTAAGCATATCTCTTCTGTGCCATAGATACAATTGGAGTTGAGTTCAGGTTAATTTACTGACTTGGAAGGTTCACCATGACAGGGGCTGTGATTATTCCTTGAGGTAGGTAAAAACCCACCCCAAATAATAATCCAGTTTCTTACAATTTATAGTTACTCAAGCATCTTACTCTATCCTCACGTTACACATGTTGAGATATATGTGAAGTCGAAAAAAATGTTAAAGAAATAATCATAAAGAAATGTATGACTAACTTGAGCTGTTTTACTAGGAGTTTTGTGATCATTTAGAGAAACAAAGCCATAGATCGAGTTCCTTTATACGATCATGGAACGCCCTCCCTGGTGACTTGCAATATCCCTATAATGTGCAGTAGGGGGAATTATTCCTTAAAAAAACATGGTCACGCCATCACTCTTAAACCTCTTAAATCCTTGAGGCTCTTGCACCTTCCTAAGAAAGAAACAGAATGGCTGTAGATATCAAGAATGCAAGCAGAATCAGTAGTTCAAAATTAAACACACCAAAAAGCAGTTAATACTTTGTTGGAAAAACATACCAAATCAGTTTAATGTAAATCAGATTTTAAAAGGGCAGTAGTTTAGAAAAGTATACATTATCATAAATTTCTCTGTTATAATCATCACTTTTAATTTTAGAAAAAGCAGACCAGAAGAACCAAAAGCCAGTTTTCGTTTTCGTTGTTTAAACTGCAGCTGCAATGATGCTCTGTAACCTGCCTTTCACCTCAGCTGTGGTCCTGGAAGCAAGCGGTATGATGACACAAATGATCTGTGATAAAGTATTACATTTGAGCTGATACGTCATTTTCTTCTTAGAGGCGACTAGACACATCACAACATGGCTGTTGTAAAGAAATAAGAGTCAGGTTTTAATACTGGTTTTGCAGGATCCATACATTCCGGGTAATAAGGGCTTGTAAGGGTTCATGCTCCACCATTAATTTTTTTATAAGATTTGGGCCAGGACCTTTCACTTTGTTTTTTGGCTGGATATAAGCGGGGTTCATGTATAGCTAGACTCCTGCTGTCTGAAAAACGAAGTATGAAAGAGTGATCAGCATTTCTAAAGGGGACTGAGGTGGAATGTCAGAGACACACATAACGCTGCAATTCAGAGCTATCTGCCATTTCTGAGACTGTGTTACCCAAGCAATACAATATTCAAGGCAGAACATTTACTTCACTTGTTTAAAAACTGTTCTTTTTTAAATACACCAAGCAAGGGTACCCTTCCCCCTTTTAAAAGTGACATTTTGACTCGTTCACGCTATCATCTCCTTAATATGTGGAAAATATGCATGTGACTTACAATAGTTAAAATAACGTCATTGTCATTTTCACATTTTTATTTGCGATAATGCCTTATTTTTTTATAGAGCTAAAAAAGTCAGACGGCCTCTTCAGGGCACCAACAAAAACAAAATTTCACCAAAAACCTCTGCGACCCATCCATGTGATCAATATATAAAAATATGTACTGTAAACTGTATATTTACTTGTATCTATAATACAACGTTTTTACCTCACCTCGGCCCGTAAAGGTGGGTGTGCTACGACTGTCAAAGCACTTTCAATGATGAATTGACATTGACGAACATTGCCTATTCTAATTATTCACCACCTATTTTTCTAGAACTTAGTCATTGCTTTTGGGGTTGACAGAATGGGAAGCTTGGGTGCCCTCATTGGTTGGTTGGAGCTACATAAAATGGATAAATAAGTTGCTGATTTATTATTCTTGTGGCAGGGTGAGTTCTTCCATCCTGGTCTTTTCTATTTATCATGCATTTGAGCACGGACATGATATGGGCCAAGCTCAACATTTTGCATCCATGGAACAGCTCTTCTGAACTGGGCCCCATCAGGATTATGGTGAACGTGTCTCCTATGATACAACCAACAATACCCAATAGCTGCCTACCTATACACCTATCCATCCATCTAGCCCATGGTCCTTCCACTCAACCTGTCTGCTCATCCATTCATTTGCCTGGACATCTGGTCATCGTTTGTCCATCGATCAGTCTCGCTGATGGTCATTCAAGCATCCATCATGCTGACAAGTTTTGTCAGTGGGTTAAGCACTTATTTTTAGGTTTCTCGCATGCAATAGATATTGTATACAACAAGGAGTTTGTGGCCCGCCCTTTGCTTAACATTCGTTGGCTTAATTGTCACTCTTATTTTCTTTCTTCTATTTGGCTAGACGGGCTGGCATAATCAGCGAGAGACATAGGTAGAAACTCAGGAACGGTCAAAAATCTTTGATCACATCATATGTGTCAGCACATTCAATACAGCGAGCAATGAAGTAAAAAAAATTGTTCTCAAACAATGGCACCTTGTCAAAGAACTATTATCCTATAGAGAGGTACCTTTATTTTCATTTAAAAGAGGCGCCAATCTTAAAGATTGCTTAGTTAGAGTGGCTCTACCAAATGCATCAAGGCCAACCCTAAATTCCCAGTGGGGTCCACCTCCGGTATGTAGTATGTAAATATTGTGTGAATGTGAAGGTGTTTAGTCATCACAATATCAAGTTCAATCTAAATTCTTTCACTAAATGTAACTCTCAAGATGTGGTATATGCAATCTGGCATCCCTATGACCAGATCACCAGGACAGACAAAACAAAAGGTGAAGAGTCGCATTCCTCAACATGGCAGTCAAATCAAGTGTACAGTCACAGGAGCACCTTTGGTGGAACACTTCCAGCTTCTTCAACACACAGCAGAAGATAATCGCTGGTAAGTGACTGCACAAGTGATACTGGGCCCCAGAGGTGGGGATAAATCGGGTTTGCTGGCACGCAAGGAACTGCAATGGATTGAGAAACTGGACTCAATCACAAATGGACTCAATACCATAGAAGACTGGAGACAAGCACCGATATTCTGAGCTATGATTCTGCATTTTACCGAATCTGAATTTGCTATTCCTTATGGGATTTTAAAATGAACTTTATTGTACATTGAATCGGTAACATGTATTTCAGGATTATATACTATACATATGCCCACAGGCTCTGCACACTGCAGCGTTACATAGATCCTTTCACACTAATCATTGATATCCCATCCTGTTACATTATACAGGATTTCTTCTATGTCTACTAACAGTCCACATCAGCCACTTCAAAACATATTTTGAGCCTCTTCAGGTTTCTTCAACATTTTAGGAGTCCATTTATCACTTTTAAATAAATTTAAAATCTTTTGATGCTTCACCGATATTACCCCCCCGTTTGGGCATGCTAGCGTGCATGTAGCACCCTGGCAGCAAGATCTCTTTTTAGACCTATTGTGCGCAGGCAGACATACAGCGATGAACATTGTTTTGCGTCTTCCACAGGCCCACAGTAAGTATATTTCTCCATCCACTGGATGGCAGAATTCATTTATTTTTTAAACCTGCAGTTTATGCCTAATACACTGCATCTTACTTTGCAGTTAAGTACAGGTTACATGATACCGACCATTAGACGGTATGATTTAATAGCCTTTGGCAACACCTATTCCATTTGTTGGGTGAGTGGATCAATCCGTAAACTATATTAGCAAGTCTACTGGAATTATACTATTGTATGGCTGCTGCATTTTTTGAATAATTATATATATACCAAATGTGTTACATAATTCATCATCTGCTGCATAATCTGCAGATTTTGCTCCCCAAAATTTTTGTTTCTAGCTCAAATGGTTCACGTGTTACTAAAACCTCAGTGACACATGTTGCTGCACAGTGGAAGGCCCTTTGGAAAGGTTCACTGTCCACCTTTCTGTTGCTTATTGCTATATTTGGGTGTTTAAATGGTACTAATGAGGGAGGTGCAACCAATGGCCAAACAGTGTTAACAAGTGTAAAAATGTCAAAAAATCATAGTATTACGTTCTCAAAATGTGTTGCATTGCGCCATATAATTTGCCTTTTCTTGCAGCATAATTTGTTCAACCCTGCTGCATCATTTGGCCTTCCCCTGACGCATAATTTCAGTGGCCCTGTATATAAGATGTGCCTCTGCATGAACCTCTTTGGGATTTTATAGGCTTTTTCCCCACAATGGTGTCCTGTGATGACTGATTTTTTTCCATACTTTTTTCACACATTTAACACTTTTTTGGCTAATTTTGTGGACTCCTTTTCTGAAGGGGTAGATCCCCAAAGGGTTTCTATACTGCACTAGGGTTTTCTATTAACCATAATCTCTGCTGGTCTGAGTTGTATTTCAATCAGTCTGTCACTATCCTGGGTTGGTCTCATGGATACATGTCGATTCCTGGGGGAATTGACCAGAGACAATTGTTGAGTCATTTCTCACTGTTCTCCTGGAGTGCTTCACCACTCTTGATACTTGGAAACTTGACATCCATGTTTGTTATTCCTTTCAGATACAACCATATAGTGTCCTGATTCGTTGCAGGACTGACTTTACACCAAATTGTCTACAGTGTTTCATCTTCTAATGCTGGTAGGATGACTCTGGAAAATTTATTTTATATGTTTCATATATAATTTAACAAGCGGTGTGCTAATTAGTTTAGATCCATTTTCTTCTTTCAACTGCTAACTAGTTCTAAAGTGCGCATGCTCTGCCCTTTAAACATGGTGAAATTGGCATATACCCAATTGGCATATTTAATTTGCATGCATGTCCCTAGTAAAGTGGTACTACATGTACCCAGGGCCTGTAAATTAAATGCTACTAGTGGACAAAGTTGCAAACAAAAACAAGGGACACCCTACTCACTAGGAACCAGGGTAAAGTGTATGTAACAAAAACAGTGGTTCCTGCGGAAAAGTACTTTTCTATATTGATAATACTATGCACAATCGCAATGATTACGGGTTACCAGGATGTCAGAAAAAAAGGAGACCAAAAACACATCCGTATATGTTTCTGATAGTTTTTTTATATATCTTTAAAGGGTATATAAACATATACAAAAAGCATGAGAAATACAATAGTGCTTAGTGTCCCCAGTGTAAATGGAACCAAAAAGACAAAAACTAGTGAATTTGTGACATATAAACTTGGTTTCCACAATTTTCAAAGACGACCATCAATCATTTTACAATAGTCACAGCCACTGTGTACAGTAATCAGAGCTGGTCAGATGGTTTGCTTTAGATAGTTCTCAGCAAAGGGCAGGGTGCAATCTATTTAGAAGTTGGACATGTACTTTTAAGCTTTACATGTCCTGGTTGTGAAAAACGTCTTAAATTCGTTTTCACTACTACAAGGCCTACCCAGTGGTGTAGCAAGGAGGGGACGGAGGGCGGTCTGCCCTGGGAGGCACGAGTTTTGAGGGTGGCAGCCTCCCCCCGCTCTTACCTGCCATTCTGTGCAGCATGGCAAAAAATAATATTTTAAAAAATTACTATGATGCATCCAGCACTAATGCACTTTTTAAATAAAAGCGGGTTAGCCCTGGCTGCGTCATAGCACGTTTTAAAATTAGTTTTAGCTACACTACAAACCATCCACGCTTCTGTACAGCACGGCTACAAAACATTGCCAAAGCCAATAGCTCTCTTAGACAAGACCTATTAGTTTATATCTGTGGGGCGTGCACACCAAGCACTTGAATCCTGACCTAGCCTACTCAGGTTTTCCTCCTCACAAGATTAATAAATTACATGCCATTAAACTGGATAGCGCTATCATCCTGTTTTTAAAGTACTTAGAAACTGTAAAAACTATGCTTGTTGGGCACTATATAGAATGGGTTACTTTTCTTATTCTATCCAACTCTTTTCCCCGCCTAACCACCTACTCGTCTGAAATGCGTAAAAAAATAGCTTAGATGCATTCGGTCTAACTTAGGTGCCTACACAAAAAGGCTTCAAAACAATTGTGCAAAAATAAAAGCGTATGAAAGTTGGGACATGTTTTGGATCAAAATCGAATTATCTAGGTAGAAAGTTAGTTTAAGAATGGGAGCATAATTAAATAATGTAACATAACTCCGCATCGTTGCTGCCTTGCCATGTTTCGCCATCACCCACTGATTACCTCCAGTCGGTCACAGTCCCGGCTGGTGTCTGCTCTCTTTGTGTTGCTAGACACCTGGCCTGCTCCTCGATGGACAGGCATCGCTCTCTGACTGCGGCAGGCAGTCTCCGGTAATAGTGTCATGTCTATGAATTTCCAGCAGAGGGCGGTGAAGCGAGCCTTTACGAACAGTCGAGTCTGGCAGGAACTCTCCCAGGTCAGCACTTGTTCCGGTGGATAGATGCCCTCCAGCACGTAAATCTGGATGAAACCTCGTGCGACCCTCACCGCCCTTACTGGATCGTATGATCTCTTCCTGCTGCTCAAGGGCGAGAATCGTGTCCTTAAATGTAAAGCCGTGGGTTCAGATGTGAGGAGGGGGCTTTACTTCACGACAGCAGCATTCGAAGTATTGCTTCATGCGGTTAAAGTGAGTGAACTACTAAAACGGGAAGATTCCATCCACACTCCGTAATATTTCAGCGTCATATCCTCACTCAGTGTGAAATCTCGCATCCATGTGGATTCAGCCCGTGTCTGGTTATCAGTAGCTCTTCCCGGACTGACGCGCTGTGCGCTGTTTCATCGGAAACAGTGTGGGAGCCTTGTGACAAGAATCGCGGTCTTTTCATGAAATATTTTTTCAAAAGTTACGCTGTTTAGAAATACACTTTTAAGTGTTCTGTTTTTTTTTGTTTTACTTTGCTACAGTTCTTCGGGAAAGCGACCACATTCAGGGGTGTAAAAATACACCACCCTTTGAAGGGCGCTTTCATTTAAAGGACCACTCCAGTAAATGGAACAATAGGTTTTAAAACCCAAACAAGCGTCACCAAAACATAAAGTTGGTGGATGTTGGCGGTGTAAGTTTGGGTAAGCGGACAACTTTTTTCAATGTCACTGGATGGACAATTTAATGTAAACTCACCAACACATACTAAGGAATATGTACAGTATTCTGTTTACAATGTGTACAGAATGCTGGTCCCGTGGAATAAGTCTAAATTCCGCATGTACATTAAATTATTGAATCTTCCACGATTGGTGCGTATTGTAAGTTAGGTTTGCCGGTTTGTAATAAAGTATTTTTGCTTATCCAATCAAGGTATACATTCAGCGCCTTCCCACTCGCCCCCTCCCCCCTCCGATTTTTCGTTCCCTGCGTATTAAAAACGACACCCTGTGTGCAGTCTTCCACAGTGAAATAGCTGAAGCCAGCGTGAAGCTCTTTCCGTCCCCTTCCGGGATGCGTTGGAATATGATGGCCACCGTGGACTGGACTGGCCAGACCACTGACACGGAATATGAGGCGCAAGCGAGAAAAGGAAAGAGGGGTCACTTCATAATCACACCAAGAACATACCCACGCAGGCGCTGGATTTGTAAAAAGAAAAAAAAAAGTTGCAGATGGCAGAGTTTTTCTCGGGAGTCTGCCACCAGCGCAGGTGAAGACCGGGGTTGGGGGATTGTCTTTTACCCCTCCACCCCCTCGCTCTGTCTCTTTATCTCACTCCTGCAGGTTCTTTTTCACCTCATCCCTGCGTACTCCTTCTTTCACTGTTTCCTGTCTTTCTCTTTCTCCCTCCCTATTTTTCTCTCTCGCTTGCTCAGGGACGAAGTTTGTTTATGAAGCAAAAATTTCCGTCCCTAAGAAGAGCGCTAGTGCCCACCACTTTCAACCATTGACGTTTTGCCCTCCAAAGCCACCTTGCCCGGCGTGTTCGTTTGCTTTTACGTGCGACAAAAATAAAATAAAAAACCTCAATATTATTGATTTTATTTTGCATTTTAAACTTGACGCAAACCCACTTTAAAAAATATATATTCTTCTGAGTCTACAAAACTCCTCTGGGTGAAAAAATTAAAAAATGGAGAAAAAAAACATTTTTTTTTTACCATGTGACTAAATTAAGCACGAGGTAGCCTCCTCTAAGCTGCCGCTCCAACACCTGCGAACGTCCACGGTTAAGTCAAACAACCGAATTTACCGACGCCTTTTTAAGCAAAGGGCCATTTTCCTAGAACGAAACCAAAGGCGCAAGTTCTTGGACTTTGCTATTTTACACTACATTGAATAGCTTTAAATGCGCATCCGGGATGGGTCTGCTAGGGGGCAGGCAATATTTATTTGTATTTTTAAATTAAAATCCCTGTTCTTCCGCCCCATATTTTAAATGTAGGTGGATTTAAACAAAACAAAGTAGATGTTTATATTTAAACACACATGCATGCAGCTGTTGTTTTTTTTAAAACATGTTTGTAACCACATTTGAGAAAACATGTTGTAGTTTAGTTAATTTATAAGAATTCCATCTTAAAACACTAAGAAAATAAAAGAAAAATTGCAAAGAACTCAGTTGAAGCCACCGTGGGACTTTTCTGGATTCACTAGAGAAATAAATGGTTTCAATGTCAAAGTGGTGAAAATATGCCATTCATCGATTATGTCTACTGATGTAGTCTGTATTTTTTAGCCAATTGAACACCCCACGCTTTTTTTCTGATTTTCACATACCAGCGTCATGAAATCCAGTGCATCTGTAACTGGCCTCCGATATTTTCACTCCTCGGGACATATGAGGCACGCGAAAAGGCGCCCTTTAAAACACAGAATCAAAAGACCACCCGGCGTACATTATGGAGGAAATTCGGTCGTCTCTGTTTCTGTGGTGGTGGACAACTCACAGTGCTACTTGGTAACATAATGTGGCTGCAGCTCCCTGTGATGCAGAGGGAGCCCCCGGACAAACCCTGTTAATATAATCTATCTCTGGCTGGTCCCCCCTCTTTGAGGGGGTGCGTGTGACACTGTTGCGGACTGAGGTCTGGTGTCTGCTTCCCGGAGGGCTGCGTCCGCTGTGACATCATCGGTGACTCGGGCTTGTTGTGTCTGGCTGCACCCGACTACCACACACGTCGGTAGTTCAGTCATGTCTCCAGTCAGTATTGTACAGGTTCCCGCTCTTTTTGTTCGCCGGGGTGAGGTAGAGCGGTGACTCAAGAGCGCGCATTCGTTCCCTACCTCCCTCGCAATAAACAGCACGCGGCAGTCCCCGAGAGAGGACGTCATTTGAGGATACATAGTTTGAAAATGAAATATCGTGGAGAAGAGTGGCATAATCAGGGCTTTAAGAGGGCCGGACAGGTGCTGAGACGGGTCCCTATCGAGCTCTCCATTTCGCCCTCACCCTCAGGGTAAAAAAAAAATCCTAACTGCAGCAGTACCGCCCTTCATTGCCTTTGGTGTAACTTCAAAGACACTGGTTATAATTCTTTCACCGTTTCGTCATTTCCAAATGGAAGCATTTTCAATATTATAAACAACGAAGCCATAGTTGTTGCTTATTTATCTTTATGCAACTAACAACCATTGGCAAAGCCAATAGTCCTGACTTGTTGTAGGTGTAATGTTACTTGTTGTATAATATATATGGATGCAATTATAGAAGCAGCGACATACCAGACGGGCGGCCCACTATGCTAAGCACAGACTTTTAGCTTATGTGTTTTTAAGCCACGCCCTTAATTACATCGGCCTCGCCCCTTTGAGAGACCCTCCAGTTTTCCCATCCCACTTAAAACCCTGGGCATAATAAGTGGTGACCGTATGGTACTCTCTATTCCGTTGTGTTACAAAGTGTGAAATGCTATAAACCAAGCAATTCCATTCAGGGGCATAGCTTTCATTGGTGTAGCGTGTGCAGTAGCACCGGGTCCGAGAGCCCTGAGGGGCCTACAGAGCTCCGACAGTGCTGCATCTTACTACTCCAACAGCAGTCAAGGGGTCATTTTCTTTGCTGGCCTCAGGACCCATGGCATCCTTGCTACGCTACTGATCACACTGATATTTTATGTTTAGTGAAGAGGGCGCAGCAGTAACTGGACACGAAGACAAGAAACTACTCGAATAAATATCTCGAAAGCACAGATGGCAACGGGACTGAAACACCTGCAGCGATGCTGTGCACGGCAAGCCATGGCTGTCTCTCTCCCCAGCCAACCTGCCTTTACACATTCAATGTTTTGGCTATTGCGGGATGAACACGAGTTACCAAGGTTCACTAACAAACAACGCAGTTACAGCGTGGGCAGCAACACTGCAGCCTTCATTGGTGCTAGTAACACGTGCAGGGCAGGTGGCGGGAGCCGCAGTTGTGCACCGTTCCTTCACGTGGACAGAAGAGAGTTTAAACACGCGCACGCACGCACACAACCATGTGCATGATTTGCATCATTGAGCCTTCTTCACGTGCGTAGGTCTCAAACATCACAGACAGCGACAGTGCATCCTTACACGCACGCACATACACGCACCTTCACAGATACTGACACACACAGCACAGGTGTATGCGCCACTGTTGAATAACCTTCTCTAAAACAGACAGACCACTCACGGCGCTGGCAGCCGCACTGCAATCTTTCCTCTCAGGGTGTGTGGCGTGATTGTGCTTCTGTTGGTGTTTGTAGAATGTAACAGTATGCGAGGGTGTCTGTTTGGTGTTGGTATGTTGAAGGGTGTGATGGTGTGTGATAAGGTGACAGTGTCTGTGTTTCGTTACATTATATTTTCCGGATAGTGAGCCCGAGACTGACACGTTTATGTGTGTGATGTGTGTATTCATGTTTTGATTGTTGCATGCATATACTTTTATGGAAGGGAAAACCTTCCGAATAAAGTGACGAACTGAACTACTGTTTTGGTGTTTGTTGGTGTAATGATGTGTTGGTGTTTTGATGGGTTCGCGTGCTTTTATGTGTGATGGTGCATGTCTAATGATGTGCTGCGGTGAAGTTCTGTGTCGGGGTGTGAATTTCTCTTCGTGTATGTTTGTGTGTGTGTGCGCATTTGTTTGCGAGATAGCATGCGCGCTTGTGTGATGGTGTATTGCACAGGGAGATAACTGGGGTTGGTGGAGGACGGGGGACGGAATGAGGCTGTGTGACCAGAACATTTTCGAGATAAAATATATTTTTGATTCACTTCACAGACGCTTTTTTTCTGTCTTTTTTACTCGCATCACTTTGACGTTGTTGGAAGAAATAGTGAAACTAATGTCAACAGAATACATTTGCTAGGTAGTTACTTGACTTGTGCATCGTGCCCTACCGTGGCGGCTGGTGAACTTTAAAACTAGTCGGGAAAAAAATACATATCCCTACTTCCACTGACTGAGCCTAGCAAGAAAGACTGACCCTGCTGCTCAGTGGAGTTGGAAGGAGTATCGTCCGTGCCAGAATACTCTACGAAAACGTGGCCTAACCTTGTATTTTAAAGCATTCCTTAAAGTAGATTGGCTACATGATATATGTCTTATAAGCAATTCCGGCAAGTTTTAATATTTCATGATCTGTAAAATGAGCCGAAACCTGTCAACGCTGCCTGGGATGGGGAGTCCCTTCCTCACAGAACCCTTGAGAAGTTGGGTCCAAATGGGACATTGTATAACACAACTTTCCAAATACATTGGCTAAATGCCGCAAGGTCCACATACCATGACATTTTTTGTAAAGCTCTACAAAGAGCTCTCCTGGACCTCCCAGTGCTTTACTGGCTGGGTATGGAGTTGTTTTACAAAGATTAAGCTGAGGCAGCATCACATGTGAAGGGTTTTGTGTTCTGATGACATGCAGGTGATGTCTGTATATGGGAAGGCCCCGGTAATAGTCAGATTTAAGGAAGCCCAGGTGTTTGGAAAAGATCAGGTGGGATAAGATGGCAGCATGGGTGAATTCAATATGACTTCCAGGTCGAAGATGACTCAATATTAAGCCTTGGTATGAAGTACCATCGGCCATCAATGAGCACGTCAAGTGAAATGGCCACATGCTCACAGGTCTTAGGTATTTGACCGTGTATCATGAGAAGTTCAGTTTCTGAGGGACTTTGGAAGAAAGCTGGTTGAGGGATGAAAGTATCGGTCTACACATGGGCAACTCTGAAGAGATGGTTCTTCAGTCTTGGCGAAATTTGACGTAATCAGTGTGCACTCTGAATATGGAATCCAGACTATGGAGGCATGCAAACATCAAGGACAAAATATCGAATCCAAAATAGCGCAAGGTAAGTAAGTATAGATTTTCTATACCTAAATATTGAAGTCTAAAAATTGTAACTGTGCATTTCAAGACAATAATGCAAAATGCAATTTTCAACAGAGACAGGAGCAATTGTAACTGGTACAGATGGAAGAAAGTATTTTTGCAGTGGCATTGACTTGGGTGGTGAAGGAGAGGTCATGATCTAAACTAATGTCTAGCAGGCATGTCCGAAGTGTTTGCGGAGCCCTATTAAAAAAGTCATTCTAGGCCCACGTCAAAAGCACCTGCTTCTAAGTAAAAAAAAAAAAGACATTTCCTAAGAGAACGGGCAGCTCCAGTATCTGCTATCATCCAGTGGCTTTATATATATATATTTTGCAGCAAGAGCACAAGGCCCTGAAAAAAGTATGGGACCCAGGAAATAATGCCCCCATTTTGACCCCTGCCCCATCTGATGACCCTGAAGTCAAAGTTGTGCTCGTCCTTCACTAGAGCTGTTGAAGGCCACACCATTGATTGTTGTAGCACTCAGACATAGTAGCACAAAACCATATCACAGGTGTAGACAGGGCGGTCCTAACAGCATTATAGGCCCCCGGGGAAAGCAGTGCACTAGGCCTTGCCTACGCAACCACTCACAGGAATAAAAATGTAAATTATCGAAAAAATAAACATATATTTATTGGTACCTCCAACAAAATCAGTGTTTTTGACATTAAAAAAAACACGCTGTACAGCAAAGATTAATCAATACAAACAGTTCTGGTCTGTGCATAGATTAGCATGGGGCTCCTATGCTCGTGGGGCCCCCGGGCAGCTGCCCGGCGTGCCCATGCGTTAAGACGGCACTGGGTGTATGCTTTCATTAAAGTCCTATAGCACTACCGTAGAGGTCGTTCTTGCATTTTTCATTTCGTCATTCAGTTTTCATTTCAGCAGTAAAATACTGCCCAGTTTAATTTCCTTTTAATGTAGTCAGTACACCTGCAGTACAGTTTATATTTAGATCAGTTTAATTTTCTTTTATATTCAGGCCATACAGTTACAGTACAGTTTTTATTTAGACAGTACAATTCTATTTTCACTGAGGTAAACTATTGATATTATGATGATTTCATTAATACTCTTCATTGAAGCTCAGGCTTGTAAGGAGCTCCTGACCTTAAATGCTGCAGAACAATTCAAAAGGTCAAATATCCAAACCCCTCTTGCAGACCACAGGCCCAGGATGCTGCATTTTTCAAAGACATCAACACATACCCTGCAGTGCTCAAAGTGGCACCAAAAATGCTTAAAAGAATATTGAAAATGGAAGGTCTCAGTGCCGAATTGGAACCAGTGGTTTCCGGTGCTCAGTGCCTCCACTTAATTGCCAACACCGGAACTTACGACAGTCTACCACATGGGGGCACTGTTTGTTGAAATTAGAGATGAACACAGCAACAGCTTTTTATTAATTCAATATACATTAAAAATGACCAACATCTGATGGCCAAGCCATTCTTGTAGCTTTGGCGGCCTGTAATAGTCTGAATTGTCACACCTAGGGGGTTATGGTAAATGTTTGTGTTGCTTCTGTCACTGTCTGCGATGGCAGGAACAATGGGTGGTGCAAGCTGCAGTGGCCTCCTGACGAGGGCCCTGGCACTTATTTTTGTACAAATTAAGCACTGGAAGGTCTACATCTATCACATCCCATAGCGCTTTACTGAAGGCACACACCTGTAATAAGATTCTGTGCTGCTTTGCCTTAGTGCTGCCACAATCTGTGTTAATGTCTGACATTTGAATGTGTGCTTATTTCCCTTATGCACTAGTTTGTGATTTGCTGAAAAAACACTGCCTTGACCTCATGCACCAGTTTTAAATATTTATTAAACACACTTCCCCTCAACATGTTCTTTTTTTTAATTTCAAATACGTTTTTATTTGCATTTTAGAGAAGAACGTAACGCATTCATTAGTTTTACAGTTGGCAAGCGCCACATAGTGATATAGAAGAGGCCATCCTGCACACTGTGGCCCACATCTTAACTCAAACTTTGTAAATTCAACACATCTTGTTGGATAAGCTCCAGGATATCGCGCAGTACAGGAAATTACATGGCTAGCCAAAGACGACTTCAATTACACACTTTTCTGGCGCAAGTATCGTACGGCTATGACTATCCTGTGGCGTTTTCCAAATCGCTAAGGTGTCGGGCTGCGCACTATCTCATCAGAGCTCATGCTTGCGAAGCAGTGCCTTAACACTATATATGCGCCGCCAACAGGCTATAAGCAGTGTACTAACAAGGAAAGTGAAAGACCAGTGGAAAGAGAAAAGAGATGAAGAGGGGGCTATAGAAGAAGGGGTAGGATGTGGCGGGGGCGACAAAGGCACTATGACAGTATGCCTGGAGCAGCTCGCCTCGCAGGGGGTGCAGTGGCAGCGCAACTATTTGATGTCACTTTCGTCTTGTGGGACGGTGTTGATGACCACAACAGCTGACGGGGCGTCAAGTGTCACCGGGCCTAAGTCGTATGGGGTAGGTTGGGGCGCAGCGCGGGGTGGTCCATCAGGAGGGTTCCAATATCTGTTTGGATCTGCGGTGTGTACCACATCGTCGAAGAGGCGTAAAGCCCGCAGCTTTGGTGGCTGCAGTCTAGCGTTCTCTAGACGTCCCAGATGTTCCACCAGTGGCTTCCATAGTGTCGTAAACTGGGTGTCTCGATATTGTAGGCGCGCCGTGAGCAGTTCCATTACCACTGTTTGCCACAGACGGGTGAACCACACATTTACTGAGGGCGATTCCGCCTTTTTCCAGTATAGGGCAATGGTCCGCTTAGCAGTTCCCAGCATATGAAGACTGAGGTGCCAATCACGGCGGGTCATAGCCCGTAGGTTCACCGGCCTGAGGCCCAGTACAATCGTGAGTGGGTTTTCAGGTAGCGGGTAGCCTAGTACTCGTTTAATGTGGCTGAGGACTTCTTTCCAGTAGGTGGTCAAGAGGGGGCACGACCACCATATGTGTATGAAATCTCCCCGTGCCCTATTGCATCGCCAACAGAGAGGTGAAGAGTTGGGGAACATTTTATGCAACCTGAGGGGTGTATAGTACCATTGGGTCATTACCTTGTATGCGGATTCCTGCTGGGAGATGCTATGAAAAGTCTTCGGGATGTCGCGCCAAAGACGTGTCCACTGAGAGGGTGCAATGTCGGCCCCGGGAAGAGACTGCCACTGTTGTTGGTACAGGTGTGTGGTAGGGTGCGGTGAATGTTGGAGGACTTGGTATATGCGAGATATCAATCCCTTAGAGTTGTCAAATGTGCGAGCCAGCTGTTCGAACGGTGTGAAAGGCCGTGTAGCCACCTGTGTTAGAGAAGACGCCTGTATCCAGTGCCGGAGTTGTATATATTGGAATCTCTCCTTCTCCGAGAGTTGATATTCCTGTTTGCATTGGGCAAAAGTTCTGACGTCACTCCCTAGAAATAGATCTCGCACCGTTTTGCAACCCTTGTCTGTCCATTCTGCAAAAGAGGGCGGGTGAAGAGCAGGGGGAAATTGCGGGTTGCGGGCAATTGGGGTGTGTGGAGACGGAAAAGATGTGAGGCCCTTGCGGACGGCCAGCCTGTCCCAAATCTCAAGTACGGTCTTAGTAGGGGTTGCCATATATGCACTTCGGGAGCGTGCTTCGCGGGGGAGCCATGCATGGTCCCAGAGAGGGCGACAGGTAACCGCCCTGTCCATATGGAACCACACCTTCTCGCTCTCCCAAGCTGTCCACTCCGGTATAAAACGGAGATGGGATGCCCAATAGTATTCTAATAGGTTAGGGCATGCGAGCCCACCCTTATCGCGAGGGAGCATTAAGATTTTACTGGAGAATCGCGGCCGCTTCCCTCCCCATATGAATGCGACTAGCTCACGCTGTAGGCTCTGAATTTGGTGTTCCGGGATAGGCGTTGGCAGGGTCTGGAATAAATAAAGTATCTTTGGGAGGATGGACATTTTAACTGTGTTTAAGCGCCCCAGCCAGGAGAGCGGCAGAGATCTCCATGCTCGTAAGTCGGTTACGACTGCATTTTTGCATTCTTGCCAATTAGCTTGGGACCAGCTGGCCAAGTCCGGAGTCAAATTAAGTCCTAGATATCTAATAGAGCTCGTAGCCCATTGGTAGGGGGCAAGGGTTTGCAGGGCCGCAATGTCCTCCGTCGGAATTGTGAGGTTAAGAGCCCATGATTTCGTATGGTTAATTTTAAGCCCTGAGATTTGCTCGTAGGACTGTAGCAGAGTGTGTACTGCTGGTAGCGAGCCAGTCGGATTCGACAAGGTGAGGAGGAGATCGTCCGCAAAGAGAGCAATCTTGTGGTCTATGCCCCCAAGGGCGATACCATGTATATCAGGTGAGCGGCGAATCAGAATGGCGAGCGGTTCAACCACGAGGGCGAACAGTAAAGGGGACAAGGGACATCCCTGTCTAGTGCCCCTGAGGATAGAGATAGGGTGCGTGAGTTGGCCATTGACTCGTACCCTGGCGAGCGGTGCAAGGTAGGGGGCCATTATGCGCGCTATCATCTGCGGACCTAGTCCTATCTTCTGCAGCACGGCCCGGAGGAACACCCAATCCACTCGATCGAATGCCTTTTCGGCGTCAAGCGAGAGTAGGCACGAGGGTATCCTCCAGTGATGCGCCTTCCCCACCAGGTGCGCAACTCGACGCACATTGTCCGCCCCTTGGCGTTGATGTATAAAACCCACCTGGTCTGGTTCGATTAGGCCTGGAAGGTGTGTGCTGAGGCGCTTAGCCAGTATTTTAGTGTAGAGTTTAAGGTCTATGTTTAATAGGTCTATGGGGCGAAAGGATGAGCAAAGTGTGTGGTCCTTCCCAGGCTTTGGGATTAAAGCTATTTCCGCCATAGCCATATCTGTGGAAGGCCCAATCTTATCCGTAAAAGAATTGAAAAGGCGTAACATGTACGATTGGAGTTGTGGTAAGAAGGCACGATAAAACGAGACGGGTAGCCCATCCGGGCCCGGCGTTTTGCCAAGTGGAAGTTCCTTAAGGGCGCTGGTTAGTTCCTCTAGTGTAATTGGTTCTTCCAAGAGTTGGGAATGAGATGGGCTAAGGGGTTCCCAGTCGCAGGCGTCTAATGTAGCCGATATTTGAGCAGGATTGGGCGTGGCTTTCGCGTAAAGAGATGTATAGTAGTTTTGGAATGCTTGAAGCTTGGCGGATTCAGTAGTGGCCCAGGT
This sequence comes from Calotriton arnoldi, assembly GCA_963921515.1. Lineage (NCBI taxonomy): Eukaryota > Metazoa > Chordata > Amphibia > Caudata > Salamandridae > Calotriton > Calotriton arnoldi. Next base: position 543,657 of record CAWUFW010000798.1, on the reverse strand, counting down.
CCCGTCCCCCAATTTTAGTTTAGAAATGTGTACTTTAGCTGCCCGTGTTCTCAGGCAGCGTGCCAAGATGGTGCCCACCTTGTCCCCTCCATCGTAATAGCGCTGTCGCAATGCAAGGAGAGCGTGTTCCGCCTTGTTGGTTCTATGGGCCCGGAGCTGACCCCTGAGTATAGCTAGGCGCCGCTTGTGAATCGCTAATGGGCGTTCTTGGTCCATTTTTTCGAGCGTTTTGATTTCGCGTGTGAGCTTATCCTCGTATAGGCGGGCCTCTCTGGCCCTGGCAATAGCGATAGATGTGAGGGTGCCGCGTATCGTAGCCTTAAAGGCATCCCATAGAACAGGGAGGGCTGTTTCCGGGAGGTCGTTGGTCGCGAAATAGGAGAGGATGGCAGCCTGTAGTTCCGCTGTGTCGACTGGGTCTCTAAGGATGTGAGGAGGAAAACGCCACCTAGTAGGTCGTCTGGGACGGGAGAAGCGTTCATGAAGGAGTAGCTCCACATGCGCGTGGTCAGAGATTGAGATATCTGACATGGTGGTTGAGAGAATGTCCTTGACTAGGGAATGTGAGACGAAGAGGTAGTCGATTCGTGAGTAAGAGCGGTGCGCATGAGAATAGTAGGAGTAATCGCGGATCTCAGGGGAGTGATACCGCCATATGTCTACCAAACCCGAGGCAATGATACAGCTCTTTGTCGCCGCCGACATAGCCCCCATCCCATGAAATGTGCCCCCGCTGCGATCAATGTCTGCATCCCACACTAAATTAAAGTCCCCCCCCAGGACAAGGTCTGAGTGTACCGGTACTATGTGTTCCCGCAGGAGTTTACGCAAGAAAGAGTCCTGTCCCTGGTTGGGCGCATATGTGTTGCAAAGGGTGAGAGTACGATGCCCCAGCTTGACCCCCACCTTAAGGAGTCTGCCCTCCGTGTCACGGACCACTTTGGTGTCTCCCTGCTGGATGCCTGCTCTGCAGAGGATGGCTACCCCCGCTGTCCTAGTACGCGCTGAGCTCCAAAATTGTAGGGGGAAGCGTGAATGTGTCATGCGTGTAGTGTCAGCCCTAAGGAGGTGTGTCTCCTGGCGGAAAACGATGTCTGGGTTTTGTAGTAACAGATACCGCCATATCTGACGCCTCTTATTGGGGGAGTTAAGTCCCTTCACGTTAAGGGTTACGAGCTTCAAACAGGGCACCGAGGTCATGGTCGTCTAGTATCTAGTGTACGCGTGATCCCAGGCAGGTGTCTCTGGGTTTTGAACAGGGTCAAGAAGCAGGGATCTAGTGAGGAGGCTCGAAGCCTCAACAGAGTGGTATTCATTGCAGTGTGGAAAGGAGAAAAGAAGTAAGGCTTCCAGTGTAAGTCCCCCAATTATCCAAGTGGTCCCCCCGCCGGGGAAATAAGCAAGAAATAGAAAGAAGAAAAGAGGAACAAAGATAAACAAGACAACCCGGACGGGTTGATGGCCAACATGGCCAACAGAACCTATTCCAGTCCAGGGAGGAGCCAGGCACAGTGGCACAGGCTGTCCCGGAGATGTCACTCTCCCAGAAATAGGAGTGGGGGTCGGTCATCGTGTTACGCATCCAGTATTTAGGTCTGGAGTGTGCTCCGGGGCCGCCGTCCTGGCGTAAGATAATCATTGCGTCTCTCGGGTGGTGCAGTAGAGAGTGGAATGCCAGTTATGCGAAGGCCGGTGGCTCCCCCAGAGATGAGAAGCGCACTGTGAGTTGAGCAACCTCTGCAGTTTACAGTTATTTGGTGACGAGTGTTTGCGAGCCTGAGGGTGACTGACCCCCTTCTAAGGATCGTATGTGCTGGATTATGTCCTGCTTTTCTTTGGATGAATTGCTTCGCTCTCGGAAGGGTGGCTGTCTGGCATGACGGACCGTAGCCCACTGCGGCTTCAGTGGGATTCGAGCTCTCGGTGGCATGTGTGATGGACTTGTCGGGGGGTGTCAGGGATCTGGAGTAGTTGGGCCGCTTCCCTGTATGACCTCAGTACTCGGCGCTTGGACTCCCATTGAAAGATGAGAGCAAAGGGGTGCCCCCATTGGTAGCGGATGTTGAGCTCCCTGAGTTTGTCCGTGATGGGACGGAAGTCTCTGCGGCGCCGAAGGGTCGTGGGGGCCAAATCTTGAAACAACTGGATGGGTGTGCCCCTGTACAGAATCTCCGGCTTGTCCCGAGCTGCCTTAAGGATAGCCTCCTTCTCAATGAAGAAATGGACCCGCGTCAGGATGTCAGGCACGAGGCCCGGCCTCCCTGGCAGACCAGATACTCGGTGCGCACGGTCCAGAGCGGGCGGCGAGGTGTCATCGTCTCCTCTAATGTCGTGGAGTAGATCGGCCACGAAAGTCATTATGTCTGTACCTTCTGCCCCAAGCGGAATCCCCCGCAGGCGTATGTTGTTTCGGCGCCCCCGATTTTCCAGGTCCTCCTGCTTGATCTGCAGCTCGATGTGTTGCTCCTCTAGGGTGGCTAGCCGCTGCCATAAGTGTTCCTGGTCCTCCGTACGGGTGTCCAGGGTCTTTTCAAGATCATTCACTCGCCCACCCAGCTCTCCTACATCTTTCCGGAGGTCTTTGACACAAGCTTGTACCTCTGTGCGCAGGGACCCTATTTCCGACTTAAGTTCCTGCATAAAACTGGTCATGAAGGATTGTGTGACTGGCTCTGATGAACATCCGGCCACAAGCGTCGCGTCAGGCGCTGGTACTGCCCCCGGTTTGTTCCACATGGTCAGGACTGTAGTATCCTTAGGAGTTTCTGAGGACTCCTTCCCGGGTTTTGAGCGGGTCATGTTCATGGAGTAGGAGGAGCCGCCTATTCCCACGCTTGGTCGTGTTCACAGCTTCAAGTCCCTGGGGGTGGCGATCAGGGGAAGACCAGGCCCGGTGGCGCAGTGGTGCGGTTGTATGATATGCTAGCTCAGGGCCCTTCGGTTAAGCGTGGATTCTAAAGGTGCAGAGGAACCAGGTTATCCCACCTGTAATGGCCCCCCACCGTTTACACCAGGCTATGGGTGCCCAGGAGATCAACGGGCAAGGTGTCAGCCACTCGAAGTGTATTGCAGCGTGGTGGCCGCTTCTGGTGATGATGGGAGGATCAGTCGAGTCCGCGGTGGAAGCTGGCGATGCTAAACCTTGGAAAGTTAGGCTCTGTACTACCCCAATGGGTAAGCAGATGGTGGTGCCCTCAGTCTCGCTGACAGAGATCTAGGTTCCTCAAGCTGGCCGCCGGCCTGTCGTACCCCTCCGTATCCCGGATTTTGTGGCCCGCCGCTCTCCGGCTCTCCACAGACGCCGACGCTAGCTGCTAGACCGCCCCGGTCCCCGCTGAAGGTGTAGGAGGAGGGGGGCCAGCGCACAGGGGCCCCCAGCAGGAGCGGTCGGTGAGGATGCTGTGGTCTGGTACTGGATGGTACACTTCCAAGGGCTTTACCGCAGTGTGGTGGGTCCAGAGCCGACGGGGGGGGGTCCCGCCCAGCAAGGCAGGGGCGCCGCCGCTGGGGTAGGTCCTAGGCCCAAGAACCCGACCGCGGAGTGCAGTCCCAAGCTGCCCAGACCATCGACTCAGTCCCCCCCAGCAGCCGCTCCAACCCCCCCTCGTTCCCGTACCTGGTCAGGCGCTGTACACCCGGGCTCCTCTGTTGGCGGCTATTTGGTAGCTTCTACTTGAGCTCCGGCAGTCCACGAGGCAGCAAGATGGCGGGAGCACCCCCGGCCGCCGAGGCCCGGCGGGCCGGTGCACCGGTCAGTAGCTCCGGGGCGTCTCCGGACCTCACTCACGTCCCTGCAGCAGTGGGGGAGCGCGGGGCCAGACCTCGATCGCCCCGAGCGCCTCCAGTGTATTCACTCAGGGTCCGGGCTATTAAGATGGCGGCCGTCTCTTATTGCTCTTTAAAATCGGGGATCTAGGCCAGGGTGGCGAAGTGTCTGCAGCGTCGGGTCCCCTCCGAACTCTGTACACTCTTCTCAGAGGCCGTGGGGTTTCTCCGGTGCTCCTTGGTACTTCCAGGGGTGATGGTTGTTGACACCCGGGGTCTAAGCAGCCAAAATGGCGGGCGGGCCACCGGGTCTCAAGCCTCCCTCAGTCCGAGTCTCCTCTGCCGATCTCCGCCAGCTGAGTTCGAGCCCCGGAGGCACTCGAGTCGCTCCGCTAGCGTGTGCTTCCACCCGTGCTTCTTTTTGGGCCGTGGAAATGCTTATATTCGCTGTGGTTGGCTGTGGCGGCCCGGAGCTCAAATGGCGTACGTCTCACTCCATTTGCAGCGAGACCACGCCCCCAACATGTTCTTTTTTAATATACTATTTTTCCTACAAATGCCAGTTTCTGTTTGTGATAACAAACTGGTTTTCCCGAATACTAGCTTGTTGTTTTCTGGAAATACACAGATGTTGCCATCAAACCCAAGCCTTTAACTGTTGGCAAATAATCACTTTTCCACATTGAAAAGTTTGTGTTTTTTCCAGAGTACACCTTTTTTGTCCCTAAATACAATTTATAATTTCTCTCCTAAACAAGCTCATATTGTTCAGAAACATTTTCAGGGCCTAAAGGCTCCACAGAGGTAGAAGATTCTAGCACTAACTACCCACAAACAGCTAATAGCAAAGCAATGCTGGATAGCCAGAAAGGTGGGGGCTGGGGTGGGCACAACAGAAAAGAGGGCAACCACACACTATAAAGGAAAGCAGTTCAGTTTCGTGCCAGGAATATTTGTGGGAATAAGAAATACTATTATTCATAAATGATAAAGAAAGACACATTTATCACTCCAGAGTAAAGCTGGAAAGATACTGTAAGGCAAAGGTGACTGACAGATATTAGGCCGTGAGATGTTTTGGGTAGTTCGAAGCTTGGTTTCAGAACTCTCAGGGGCATATGTACAAGGAGTCAACGCCGCCGTAGCGTCAATTTTTTGACGTTACAGCAGCTTTTTTTTTATCGCCATATGTACAAGTTGCCGCTAACCGCGGTTAGCGACAGTTTACTGGCGATATCGTCCGTTTTTTCCGATTGCCACTACTGTTAGCGATAGCTAACGAAAATGAGATGCAAGGTAGGTGTTCCTGTGCAAAAGCTGCCGCTAACCCCACTTCGCGATATTCACAATGATCGCCCGGTCCGATGATACATTCCAAAAACAGCCGCTAAGGCCCTTTAGCGGCTGGTTTCTAAGACCAGAAAAATGGTGGTCTTAAAAATGGAGATAAAAAATAGGACACAAGGGAGACTAGCCCAGAGCCACATTTGCCAACCTACTGATGCCATGGAGGTACTACTCATGCAGCTTGGAGCACCAAGAAGACCACAACAACCACCGCCCCGCCCCCAGGACCACCATGGAGGCAGCGCCAAAGAAGACATCGGGTCTATCGTCAACGCATCATCCTGATAGACCTAACGCCAGAGGATGAGATAGCCCACTACAGATTGAAAAGGTCCTCCATCCTCCGTATACTGACCCAGATAGCCCCCAGGCTGCAGGCACCAACACAGCGTAGCACCAACATCCCTCCGCAGATAAAGCTACTAGCAGTGCTGCACATGTTGGCCTCAGGTACCTTCCAACCAACCACTGCCAGAGTTGGGGGAGTCTCCCAGTCATCCTTTTCAAGGTTACTCCCAACTGTCTTGGATGCCATCATCAGCCTGACGCCACAGCACCTACGCTTCCCCAACACTGCGCAAGAACAGCTTGACACCAAACAAGGCTTCTATGTCATTGCTGGCTTTCCGCATGTGTTGGGGGCAATTGACTGCACCCATATCCTACTTGTGCCTCCTGCGGACACTGCACACATCTACCGGAACAGGAAGCACACACACTCCATGAACGTGCAGACAATCGTGGACCACCGGGGCTTGTTCACCAATGTCTTTGCCAATTTTCCAGGGAGTGTGCATGACTCCTACATCTTCCGGCAGTCCATCATCAACCAGCGATTTGAGAATGGCACATAGGGAAATGGACTGCTCGTTGGAAAGTACCAACTGAACACACCACACACCTCAAGTCCACAATCATGTAGCTCACAAATGTGAGAATTCACATGTAGCAAATGTCATACAACATGCCTTGTAACATGTCCACCTACCATACACAAGAACCCAAGGGACTGCAGTCACTGGGGTTAGCCTTGTAGACAAACTTTCATCAAAGGTCCTGCCCCTCCGTCACACATCTGCAAATGCTGGGAGAGGTGGGAACCAAGTAGGTGTGATGGAGGGTCAGGACCTATGAGGAAAGTGTGAACACAAGCCAGAGTCTGGCGGTGGTGTTCTGCAGAGTCTGGAGCTTGCGAAACAGAGACTTTTCCATGCCGGCGCAGAGGGATTGTCTGTAGCCCAGTCTGCTGTAAATGAGTGCGTTGGTGACTGTCTTATTTTGACTTGGGGGGATCCATTTGAAGCTCTTACGGAGGATGCAGAGGGTGTTGAAGTAGCTGGAGGCGACGGCGGTGACCTGTTGGTTCATGGAGAGGGAGGAGTTGACTACGATGCCCAGGTCTTTGGCATGGTCCGTGGGGGTCAGGGGAGCTGCCGAGGGCGGTGGGCCACCAGGTGTTGTTCCATGCCACTGTGGTGGTTTCGAGGATGAGGACTTATGTCTTCTCCGCGTAGAGTTTCATGCAGCTGTTGCTCATCCAGGTCACGACTTCCTGCATTCCTTCTTGAAAGTTGAGTCCGGTGGTGGTGGGCTCCTTGGTGAGGGAGAGGATGAAATGGGTGTACTCGGCGTAGGATACTATGCGGAGGCCGTGCTGTTGGACGATGGCGCAGAGTGGGGCCATGTGGATGTTGAAGAGTGTTGGGCTGAGCGATGATCCCTGGGGCACTCCGCAGTTGATTTTTGTGGGTTCTGAGAGGAAGGGTGGCTGTCTGATCCCTTGGCTTCTGCCGGTGATGAACGATCGGATCCAGTCAAGGGTGGTTCCTTGTATGCCGGCGTCATGTAGTCTGCCAGCTAGTGTGCGGTGGGAGACGGTGTGGAATGCTGCTGGCAGGTCGAGTAGAATCAGGGCTGCGGTGTGGCCTTGGTCGAGGAGGATGCGGATGTCGTCAGTGGTGGCAAGTAGGGCGGTCTCGGTGCCGTGGTTGCTACGGAATCTGGATTGAGTCGGGTCCAGGATGGCGTTGTCCGTGGCTTAGCAGGGGGGCTTGGTGAATTCCTGGATGACGTTGAAGAGGTCTTTGGAGTTGGTGTAGTAGGCGACGATTTTGTTGTGGATGAAGGTCCTTTCAGTGCTACCGATGCGTTGGTGGTATTTCGTCATGGCGTTCTTGTAGGTGGTGAACTTTACGGGTGTCTTGCTGTTTATCCTGTTCTTCTACAGGGGTCTGCAGGTGCATCTGGATTCTTTGAGGTCGGTGGGGAACGAGGCAGCTTTGCTGGTGTGCTGTCTATAGGAGTTGCGTAGCGGGGTGGGTGTGTCTGCGCAGTTGGAGATCCATGTGTAGAATTCCCTGGCAGCGCGGTTGGCATCGGCTGCAGCAGTGGGGGTGTTGCAGTTGAGGGTGGATTTCAGCTGCTCCTCGGTGACTTAGCTCCAGTTCCTTTGCGTGGCACGAGGTGCGGGTTTGTCTGGCTTGGGTTTGTCGCCGAGGAAGTGTACACAGTGGTGGTCGGTCCATGGGTGTTGCGTGGTGTGGCTGAAGTGTACACTGTTTCCTCCTGCGAAGATGGGGTCGAGGGTGTGTCCTGCCTTGTGGGCCGGTGTGGTTAAGAGTTGTATCAGTACGATGTTGGCGAGCTCTTCATCTGGAGGGTAGTGGAGTTGTGGTTGTTGGTGTTGTTGAGGTGGAAGTTCAGGTCTCCGATGAGTATGTAGTCCATGGAGGCGATGGCGTGGGGTGCGATGAGGTCATTGATGGTGTTGGCGAAGCGGTCCAGGTATCCGGGTCTGTAGGCGCCTGTGCCGCAGAGTGTGGAGTTGGGGCTGCTCTGGACCTGGAAGTGCAGGTCTTCGGCGGCGGGTAATGTGTCGCTGGAGAGACAGAGGGAGTGTTTTGTGCACGATGGCGAGGACTCCTCCCAGGTGGTTGGGGCGGTCCTTCCTCTGGATCTTGTATCCGTCCGGGATTGCGAGGGCGATGTCATGGGCAGAGGAGGTGGTGGTCCAGGTGTCCGTAAAGAAGGTGATGTCGGGTGAGAGTGTGTCCTGGAGGGTCCAGATTTCCACGGTGTGTCTGTGCAGGGAGCGCACGGTGAGGAGGATGCATCTTAGTGCATTGGCGTTGTTGCCGGCCGTGGCGGGGGTGAAGGTCTGGCAGCAGTGGCGGCAGGAGAACTGGCCATGGGTCGTGTTCATTGTGGCCTGTTGACAGTTGTACTTCCTTACGGGGTTGAGAGCGAGGACGGCCGATGATTTGTAGTGGTAGACGTTAGGAGATCCAGGGTCCCTGGCGCCGGTTGTGGTCGGGTCGCGGACGGGGGCAGACGGGCTCGCCTTTTGCGCGCCTTCGTTGCGCCAGCGGTTCAAACGTGCAGCCGCCGCCATAACATAGGGTAGGGGGGAGGGACGAGCAGCTGGGAGGCAATGTAATTTGCATTGATGCCGGTCAATTGTCTGAAGCTACATATGACAAACCCGAATTACCTAAGTAGCACAAATCACACACCCAAAAATAGAAACTCTGCAAACACAGCAGGCACATATACTAATGGACACATCTCTCCATTATATGTCACAGGTGATCAAGGATATGCACTCTCTCCTTGGCTGATGATACCCCTCAGAGCCACAAACACCCAGACACAGAGACAGTACAATGTCGCCCTTGGACGCACCAGGTCCATTGTGGAGAGAACATTTGGCGCGCTTAAGTCACGGTTCCGGTGCCTCGACATCTCAGGTGACAGACTGCTGTACAGCCCTGAACTAGTGTGCAAGATCATCGTGGCATGTAGTATGCTGCACAACATATGTGTCCGCACCAATGGGCCATGGATTGAAGTGCCGGATGAACCGGACAATTCTGAGGATGACCAAGAAGACGAGGCTGATGCTGCACACACCCCAGCTTCTCCTGCAGGAACAGCACGAAGGGACAGAATTATCAATAATTTCTTCACATAAGCACGTCAAAATATGACATCCTTTTTTTTTCTTTTCTGTGCAAAATGCACATAAGCATAGTTTGTGCAATAAAACATCACAGCCCCATAACCTTGTGTGCATGTTCATACTCTGCATGAGTACATCTATCTGAAAAGTGAAAGTTAAACATTGTGCGGTTAGTAAAGGTGAATTGAATGTCTGTGGGTGGGTATGTGTTTTGGGTTCAGAGATGAATTTTAGGGTGTGTTTTGGGTTCAGAGATGAATTTTAGGGTGTGGTTTGCGGTCAGAGATGAAATTTCAGCAAATACAGTTCCTCCGAGGAACAACTTGCTCTTAGCGTCCAGATTTTAGCCGCATTAACCCTAACGCAATAATTTTTTCATAACCGCGAATTAAAAATATAGCTAAATACATGTGACAACACGGAATATTACCACAAAAGCTGATTGCGTACAGAATATGACCGCAAAGTCAAAAAATGGGCCGCAAACACACAGGAAGTGATGTCAGCATGCATCCTGTTGCCTGGAAGAGTACTGTGCACTTTCACTTTCTCTTTTGAGCACACTTCTTGTGACTGTGGAGAGTGTTGGAGGTGTTTGGTGTTGTGTGCTGCTGAATTTGGAATTGAGAGTGTGGCTGTGTCCTGTGAACTGTCCCTAGTGTCCCTGTGAAGTCTTGTGCACTTGTCCTTACTTGTTTTTTGCATCTTGTACTAATTGTTGTCGGGTGTTTGTCCAAGGGGTACTTTACATTCTTAATAGTTCTTGGGGTATATATTAGAGTTTTATTTTCTAGGAGTGGGTTTAGGTGTGTGCTGGGAGATGGTGGGTGTGGGTAGGGAGGGCAGGATGACGGAGGGGGCATTGGGGGGCTTCCTCTGGCTAGTGAAGCACTACCTGCCCTTGATGATTGAAGGTGGGGGTCGGATCCTGCAGGGCTATGCGGTACGTGAGAGGAAGGTGAGGTGGGATCCTGTGAGGAGCCAGATGCTGCAGGTCCTCAGTATGGACAGGACTGTCCAACAATGGAAGCATCGATGGCAGGATTGCATTGGCCATGAGGGTGACATGTTGGACCACCTGGGAGTCCACATTGGCCAACAAGGTGGTAAGTACAACCTCAAAATAGTTAAATGAACACTTTTGTTACTAATAAAAAATGCTGCCTGTAACACTATGGGGTATATGTACAAGAACGTGGCGGAGTGAGGCGTTTGACGTCATGCCTTCACGCCTAACTTTTCCACTGCAGAATCGCAACGCTGCACCATGTTTACAAGCATATGGTGCAGGCTTGCGTTTCCACCAGCCCTGGTGCAAAATTTTACAGAGTAGTGCCAATGCTGGCACACTTGCACCATAGTGCAAGGGTGTCTGCGTGCAGGGCAAAGATTGTTCATGTACAGGAAGGGTGACCTTACTGTACATAAACAATCCAAGCCATTGTGCTCATTCCATGTGTGCTGCACAATGCAGCACACATGGAAAAAGCAAAAAGGATGAGGAATAATGCTTTTCTCCTAGTTTTGCTAAGTTAGGATCAGCTTTTCACTAAACTTCAATATTGGCGCTGCCTCCTATGTACTCTGCCCTTCTACCTAGGTTTAGAGTAACGTTCTATGAGATATGAAAATTTCAACATTTATCATAGGACATCTCCAGAGTGTCATACACCATCAATAGTTGTGACACACCCTTGTGCGATCTCCAGCGATGCTATTGTCAAAAGAGCATGGAGAACATGATGTTGTTGGGGGAAACGGGGCCTTGGGAATGTGTCACACAAGTCGTCTGTGCAAAATGTGTCAATGTGCAAGCATGATTGTCTTGGTTGGCCTAATTCTGCATTATCATGTCTTGTGAGAATAACAGGCAAACTAGACACAATCATGTATGCAACATGAACTGCAACAGTACAGTTACAGAGCATTGACATTGATGGTGATGAATTTGATGATGAATAGGAGACATGTGTGAATTGTTTTATTGTTACCAACACACGTTTCATTTTATGTCTCACAGCTAGAAGACCACTCATCACACAGGGGGATATCGACGCCTTCAGGGACTCACACGCCACTGGTGAGTTCACCCATTGAATATTGTCAATGTGAGATGTGATGAATGTCTGGCTCAAATCATGTCCTTAGTACTATGCAGTATGGGTGTGTATCACATGGACCTTGACTCCAGTGTGATGGGGTTTCGTGGAAGTGTGAAGGGTGTACAAATTAGTAAGTGAAGATGGAGCAATGCAAATGTCTTCCGGATGTAACTTTGCACATCCCCAGTCAGTGATACCCATGCAATAAATATCAATGTGTTCTGTCACTACAGCACATGCATGGGGATTCCAGAGCATACAGACATGTGAGTGGTGTTGGTGATGAGTATGACCAGACATGGAATGCGTGTACATCCTTGACTGAGATGACTGTGCAAGTGGGCCAGATCATGCACAAGGAGGTAGTGTTTTTCAGTCTTTGCGGGATCAGACACAGGTCTGCACAGTACTATTGTATATATGCTGCATACCAGCTTTCCAAAATTTGCAGGGCGTAGCTTAAAGCCAAGGCTACCAATGGCCCGTTCCCCCACCACCTAGCAAAGATGGGCCTATGTATGTAAGTGGCATGTTTTGGCACTGCAATGGTGGTGTCAAGCTGTCTCCTCGGGCTCATTCCCCTTATTCGACTCATGGCCAAATGTACAAGCCACTCTCGCCAAATATGTGACCTTACCCCACATGCATTTGCCACGCATGCTTTTACTCCACAATTTTTACTCTGCAATACCTTTTACAACGCAGGGCTTTACAACGCTATTTGTTACAACGCATTCCCCATTAAAACGCAATTACTATTCTAACTCCAGGGGGGGGCGTTACTTTGGGGAATGCATTGTAACAGTTTGCGGTGTACAGCCCTGCGTTTTACATTTTTTAGCAGAGTAAAAACTGTGGTTTAAACCACGTTTGTCCCGATTGCCACCACTACGTCACCTATTGTGAAGTTGTGGTGGCGAGAGGGGCTGTGCCTCATGTACAAGTCAGTGTTCATCCACCTAATGTTGTTTTGCCATGTGTGATGCTTGATACAGCACAAGTGAAAGTGACAGTAGGGCTTTTCCAGGATTGTTCATGTGCATGAAGGGACACCTTCCTACCCATCAACAAGCCTCCCCTGCACACAGACACCCTTGCACTCTGGTGCAAGGGTGCCTGCGTTGGCGCTAAGTTGTTAAACCTAGCACCATCACAGGGGGAAACGCAAGCCTGCACCATATTCTTGTAAATATGGTGCAGCCTTGCGTTTCAGAAGTGGCGGAGCGTGTCGTTAAGTCAAGGAGGCTAACGACACGCTCTGCCACTTCCTAGTACATATCTCCCTTTGTTTATGTACAGGAAGGCATGGCATTTTGATTTTTCAATGTGTGCTGCACAAGGCAGCACACATGGAAAAATCAACAACGAGGAGAAATGCATTGTTTCTCCTCATTTCGCCTACTTAAGACCAGGATTTCAAGGTCTTATTTCTGGCGCTGCCTCCTATGTACGCCACCCTTGTACATAGGGGGCAGCGTCAAATACAATGGGTGTTGCGGTGGAACGCCCCACACAACACCCACTGCACACCCCTTTCACACTAACCATAGCGTGAAAGGGTGCCCTATGTACAAGGCAGGGTTAAGCCACGTTAAGTGGCTTAACGCTACCTTGTACATAAGGTGCAGCCCCTATCTCCACCATAATGTCACTGAAAGTGACGTTATGGTGGAGATAGGGGCTTGTACATATGCCCCTGACAGTCTCATTGGGTTGTGACACTACATGTCACATGCCATGCACTGTCATGTCAGTGTTGCCAGCATGTTGTAACTGATCCTTGATTCTACATTGCATTGTACATGTTATTTTCAAACTTCACAATCTTTCATTAGAGTGTAGGCTCCCAGGTTTCACTGACCTTGTGTTTCAGAGTTAAATGGAGAACATTGACATAGTCATCAGGACTCACATTTTGTCATTGCTCTTATTTGACAGACAACATGTCGCCAGAGGAGGCCCACGCGTTCCAGGTCAGGAAGGACCGGTATCTCCATATACCCAAGGTGGCCAAGGGATACTGCAACATGGCAAGGAGGTATCAAGCTGACCGTGCAGCTGGGAGGTGGAAGTCGTTGCCCACTGTAGTCCTCGGACGCAGCCAGAGTGACACACAGGCCACACCGGGCCCTTCTGGCGACAGGCGTGGGTCCCGACATGGACAGGGATCTGCACATCCCCCAGGAAGACCACACAGACAAGCTGCAGCCTCAGGATCCGGCACACAATCTGGTGCCCCCGCACAGCCCCACAGACAAGCTACAATGCCAGCTGCAGGATCAGATCAGGTGGTGCCATTTACCATGCGGGACCGTCCTACGATCATGGACATGAACATCAGGTTGGCACATGTAGAACGGGAAATGGCAGAGCAGACCACCCACCGGCAGGACATTAAGGTTGCCCTGGGTCTCCCATTTTGATCTGTCCAACAGAGACCCATCTCCCTTTTCTACGTTCCCCCAATGTTATTTATTCTTATTAGTTAGTGATAGGTACATTTTTGAAGTGTTAGGTAGTGTAGTTGTAGTGTAGGAATAGGTCGTGTTAGATTTTAGCATAGTTTTAGTTATTTATTCTCTTGTAGTATTTGGGGATAAGTTTCCTTTTCCTTTGGATGGGGGTTTGATGTATTTGTTGTTATAAAAAAATTAAAAAATACAAAAAAAGATATATTTGTGTATATCTGTGTAGTTATTTTATATTTAGCTAAGATGTATTTGTCCTCTCTTCTGATGTGCTTTAAGGGTGGGAGGGGGGTTGATGTCTTAGATATGTTGTTGCGTGTTTAGTATTAGTTACGTTAGATAGTTTAGATTATCATTCACTTTGTTAGAGTTAGTTAAGATTAGGTTAGTTGTAGTGGTGCTTAGTGTTAGTTTAGGGTAGTTAACTTTGTTACTTGTTAATACATTTTTACTGTTTTGGAATTCTGTTTGCACTTATGTCTAAGGTGATTTGGTGGAGTGTTGCTTTTTACCTTGTATACAACTTATTCAATCTCAGGACAATCATTTGAATGTGTATATGTGGTCATGACATGTTACTTAGCCGGATGGATAGTGTCAGGATCCTTTTGATTTGAGCACAGTAAACTTGCATTGATTACAGTTTGGCAAGTAGGAGTAATGGCCTAGGCTAGGGACACTCTTTTGTGAAGTTGAACATCTTATATGTGACTCACAGAGTAGGACAGCACATTGTTGCCCATTTACAACACAATGTAGGAACATGGCCTTGAGCAGACATTGACAAAGCAACTCTTGTCCATCATGATGATGGATGTATGCACCGTGTTCCACAGATTACGTCCACACCCTGCATAGCGCAGAGTCCATCAACCATGCACACATATAGACACACTTGCTGCGTAGTGCAAGTGTGTCAGCATTATTGAAATTGGATGTTCCTGTGCATGCAGGGTCACCCTCCTGCCCATGCACAATGTTTTCAATTTGCGGATCAAATGTGCACGGCATATGGCAGAACACAGTTGTGATGCAAACAGGAGGAGAAATGTAGCATTGCTCCCTGTAGAGCCAGTGTCATAGCCACTTTTCCCAGCTGTGACTTTTGACATTGCCTTATAGTGATGCCACCCTTGAAATGGTGGTACAGCATCTGACTATGTGCTAATTGCAGTGCACTACACATCCCTAGCCACATTGCACTCTCCTTTCACAGTGAGCCCAGCATGAGAGGATTCCTTATTTCCAAAGCATTGTTTAGCCACGGGAAGGTGCTGACTGAGGACTTTCACTTTAGGATAAGTCCCTATTGCCACCACAACTTCACTGAAACAGACATTGTGATTCCAATAGCGGGTGGCAGATATGTGCCATTGCAAATCTTCATCTATGTGAATATGGTGTGCTATATCTTGGAATGTGACATGCAATGACCCCCATCACAACAAGCTTTGTCCACCCCATAGAGTGTGAGTAGATCTGCCAAGTGAGACTTGTTCTCAATGCTAAATGGAGACACTACTTGTGGCATGCGACTGACTTGGACCTATTTCCACAAATGCCTATTGCCATCATGTACGGAGGGCAATGTTGGGATATTGCTAGTAGGTTGTATTTGAGCAATGAGGGCACGGCTAGTTCTCACATGCCCAGTCATCTCACTGCCTATCTGTGACACAGTTGAACATGAACAGTTATCATATGTCCCTCGGTGTACGGTTGGATGGATTCACTGTTCAAACATTATTGAAGACTTCTATACCTGAATGGTCATGGGAAACACACATCTGTGTAAATCAAAGTTTTAATTTGCATGTGCATTGGCTTTGGTGAAGACTGCCACAGTACTTGGTCAAACAACCCCCACATTCCATAGATGCCCAGTGGAGGGCCTGACAGAGTCCTTTGGGGGGAACATGTCCAGAGGAAGAGGCAGAGTTAAGTCAGCAGGCTGATTGCAGTGTCTTTGGGAACAACACAAATCATGGCAGTCCATATCGAGGTCCAAGGTGAGTGTCACAGTGTGAAGCTGAGGACATTGGAAGCTGATGTTCCGGGGCATGATGCTAAGCACAGATCCAAGGCAAAACAGTCCATTTGGCATAGATAAATGCTACCGCTTTCTTCTTAGCAATAATGCAGAATCATCAGCATCTTCATCCTCGGATGTGTCATGTGCCTCCCGTGTGCGTGGTGGTAGATTGTCTGCGGCACTGTGAGGCACTGACACATCAGGGGGCGGAGATGTGGATGTTGAAGCAGCAGCAGCATTCATCTGTGCCAAACCTTGATGCAGCACTGCTGTGATGAGCAGCTGCAGGGCATGAAAGATTCCAGCAACGTGTCTGGTGTTCAGCCGTGGCTGCCATTTGCGAGGCTTGCATCCGCTCCATGTTCTCCATGATCATTCGCATGTGACGCAACTCCTTGCTGACATCGCTGGAGCCACTCTGACTGGACAGTTGTTCTTGTCTCTGAGTCAGTACTCCAGCGATGTCAGCCATGGAATGCTGGAGAGCATGGAGCGGACTGTGGGTGTCTGTGATGGTCTGTAGGTGGTCCCGAATGGGACTGAGACACCCACGTACCCCATCTAATTTTGCCGCCAGGCTGTCAAACCCCACCCGCACCTGATCAGTCATCTCCTGCTGGACCTCTACCGCACGACGTTGAAATGCCATAAGTGGGTCCTCGAGGTCCTGAGAGACAGCTGTGGTGGTCGGTGCTTGCTGCTGGGTGGTTTGTGCAGGGGCTGTAGTTTCCACGACACTGCTGGATGGCCCTGCTTCCGGAGATGGGGTGCTAATTGAGTCGAGCAGATGTTGAAGTGTGTCCTGGTCGATGGTTGCGAGGTCTTCCTCTTCATCATTGAAGAGTGGAAAAGGCTGCTGTGCAGGAGGTGATGTTTCTCCCTCTGCAATGTAAAGGGAGATGCAGTTGTATGTGTGTTTCTAGTATGATCATGCATTGGATAAGTGTACAAGGTGATATCATGACAATGTACATTCATAATGTTTAGGAGGAGATGCCTATTACATGGTGGATAGTGTTTCATTGTACAACATACGGATGTGACGTTAGAGTTGTACATTATCATCTCACAGATTACAAGTATGCCAAATGTGAGTGACCAATTTCTACTCACATGCAGCACCAGTTGTGTCCTCTGCTCAGTAGTGACTGTGATGCAGTTTGTACCACATTGTTGTCAATGTTGATTAGCTCAGATTTATGTGTCTGTGCACTGCATTGTGGGAGAGTCACCCCTACTCAGTACACCCTGATCATTTTTAAAGATTGCTCTTTTTTGGAGGGGTGGATTGCATGGTGCCATACCTTGCTGTTGGCAATGCAACATGATTGTTGTTGTGCCATGATTAGGGCTATCCCACTGGTGTGATCTGGGTTGATGTGATGTGCCACATGATATGGGCAGGGAGGTATGCTTGATTTGCCATGATACACACAGTGTAGATACTTTGGCTTTTTGTTAAGTCAAAGGGAGTGATGACATCTTAATGGATGCATGTTGAGCTGTGTGTATGGTACAGCTTTGACTTTACTGCCCCATATCCCTTTCACCCAGTGACCCTTTCACTTATGTGCATTTCCAATGGTGAGATGTTGCAAGCTTGATGAAAAATGGGTCTTGGTCACAGTTGGGACACCTGTGCATTGTTGGCCAGCAGATGTCTTTCTTACATCAGGGGTTGTATGAACACGAGGAAGTGACAGAGTGTGAGCTGGTCCTTTAAGGATGAACTCCACACCCAGCCACTTTAGTGACTGTGGACTGCACCATGTTAACATGTTTATGATGCAGGCAGGCAGGCATTTCATCATGCACTGTCACTTGCCTTGGCAGTGTGGCTCACAGACAGGCAGCTCTGCTGGGTAGTGCACATGTGCATGGGTTTGGTGCGAGAATGTTTATGTGTGAGGAGGGACCCCTTCAGGCACATTGGCAATGATGTACTAATTGCTGTTTCTATGTGTGCTGCTCAATACAGTGCACATGTACATCCAAATAGCTTTGGCTATTGTGATTTCTCTTGTGTGCATGGCATCGGGCATGTTTTTCCATGCATGCATTGCTTACTGCCCTCCTGTTGGCTTAACCGTTGTGAGACTGGTGCAGCATGACTTTCTATTGTTGTTGCAGGCTGAACAGACGGTGACAACACCCATTACCCTCAACGTTGACACCACGTGTAGTGTGTAAGTGGGCCTAGATTTCAGGGCTGTGGATTTCCAAAGACTTATTAGTGCTGCTCAGGCCCTATTACCCCGCCCCCACATCACATCATGTGCGATTGGCAGGGTGATGTGTGTTTGGGAATATTGCACACAGATGCTCACATGGATGATACATGCTGTACTATTTCTGATTTTTTGCTGCCAGGGTTTGTGTGCAGATGCTTACAGTCATGACTGCATATTTGTTCACTGACACTGTTGACTTTCCCAAAATACTTGTTTACATGCACATCAATGTGTAATGGGCAAGTCACACCAGGACTAATGTATAATACAGTTTTAGGTATGGCACATGTGTGTACTTGAGAGTAGAGGAGTGCATTTTGAGCTGAGGGGTGATGGTGCCATTTATCAATTAGAAATTCTTTGGTGCTAAATTGCTATTCTTGCTTGGTGTCATACTTGACTTGT
The DNA here is from genome assembly GCA_963921515.1 of Calotriton arnoldi. Classification (NCBI taxonomy): domain Eukaryota; kingdom Metazoa; phylum Chordata; class Amphibia; order Caudata; family Salamandridae; genus Calotriton; species Calotriton arnoldi. The sequence goes on along the minus strand of CAWUFW010000798.1, from coordinate 525,349 downwards.
CATACTTCTTTACAGGGACTTTTTACTTCTGTGAGTATGGTACACAGACAAGACATGTAGTAAAACATGGTGACACATTCCTGATATGCGTAGTCCATGTACTGTACTGTTGAAGGCATGTCCCCCCTGCTTGTGGTATTATATCACCTTTTGACTCAACTGTGCTGAATGTGTGCATTGTGGGATATGCACCTTTTAGCAAGGAGGCTGCATGATCACTATGTTGTGACGATGCATGTGTTTATGCTATGCAGACTCACTACATGCTTTCTCACTTGGTGTACACAGAGCTGCATCTCATGAAAGAGCAAAGTGGCACATTGCCTGGAGATGCAGCAGGCTGGCAAAATGGCCCCCTTGCCTCAACAACACGCATGTACATTTTGTCTGCACAGGGCTGCATCTCTTTGACAACAATATGAGGATGCACTGTGAACGCAACTGATTATGTGCATGAGTGAGCATGCCACCACCGATGGAAGCACACATGCACCATTGTGCAAGGGTGTCTGAGTTGATTTGAAGATTGTACATGTGCATGAATGGGGACCTTACTGCACATACACATTATTGCACGCAACTCAGACACAAATACAGAATGGTGCATGTGTGCTGACATTGGTGGTGGCATGCTCACTTATGCACATAATCAGTTGCGTTCACAGTGCATCCTCATATTGTTGTCTAAAGAGATGCAGCCCTGTGCAGACAAAATGTACATGTGTGTTGTTGAGGCAAGGGGGCCATTTTGCCAGCCTGCCGCATCTCCAGGCAATGTGCCACTTTGCTCTTTCATGAGCCCTTATTTAGTGGTCTGATATGAATCTTTGGCTATGTTTAGAATTACTTTTCTGTGCAGATTTCCAGGTCTGTGACCCCACCAATACGTGTCTTGCAATATATTGGTTGACTAGGGTGATATGTGTCTATACCCCCAGGGACAGGAGTATCTGTGACAAGATCTGCAGTCATTGTGGATGTGCACCGGTAGATATTTAATTGTGCATGAGTGACATTGGGCCCATCCACCCCGTCCCCCAGTCCCTGGTTGTTACCGTGTTGCTGATGTGGCTGGTCATGTTCAGCAGTATCCTGTCCCTGGACTCCAACCACCGACTCCTCCTGTGGCACTGGACTCCCACCTCCGGTCTGCAGTGCTGCATTGCGATTGGCCAACAGTTTCTCCTTGGTCTTGCGCTTAGCATCATGCCAACGCTTTTTGCAGTCGATCACTGTTCTCCTCACCTCTCCGACAGCATTCACCTTGGCTGCGATGGACTGCCATATTGCATTTTTGGTCCCCAATGACACAGTGGAGCTGACAAACAGCTGGTGTTGTTTCTCTGTCACCTCCGCAATCAGAACCTGGTTTTCCTGCTGGCTGAACCTGGTTTTCCTCTTCCTCTTCCCCTTCTCCTGGCTCTCTGACTGGTCCTCCTGGCTGTTTGGGGGGTTGTTGTCTCCTGCAGTACTGGGTCCAGCTTCCTCCATGGTTCTTCAGGTATTTTATTTCTTTTTTTCTGTTTGTGATACTTTGCGGGCGTTTGCAGTCGCTTTTCCCCCCTAACGTGAAAAATAGTGGCGTCACGCTAATTAGCGTGCAGTTTTTGCTCGCTGACTGGCCTGTTGCCACTTTTTTCACGTTGGCGGCAAGATTTTTATTGCCGTGACGCTGTTGTTAACGTCAACAATTTCCACCGAGATGAGAAACTATCGCCATGTAGCGTCGGCTTGTACAAACGTCGCTAACGTGGCGATAGTTTTCGGTGGTACGTGGCGATAAAAAAATTGCCGCTAACTCACGTTAGCGATAGTTTTCACCAGTCCTTGTACATATACCCCTCAGTGGCAAAAATCCAAGAGTTTTAGAGAAATAGTCATGCTGAGCAAGCAGAATCTTCTAATGAAGATTTTGGATCAAATGTCAGAAAAAAATCGTAACGAAAAAGATGTTGAGAGCAGAGGTCACAAGAAAACAATCTGTGAAGTGCAACCAGTCAAAGACAGGAGGGGGCCATAGCAGGAGCAGTGCCCTTTGTCGCTCACCTGCCCCCCCTATGAAAAGAAACAGTGGGTGTAGTTGGAATCTTAGGCCGTTGTGCGGGTCAGCTCTGATATGTTGAAAATTATTCCTGAAAAACACCAGCTTTTCATTATCAGGAAATAAAACCCCTTTGTCTGCAAATACCAACTTTACAGGTTTAGTAAATAAACCTATTTTCTCCATTCATCAGCATATCATTTTCTGAAAATACAACATTTTAACCTGCAAACACCCCCTTTAATTTTGATAAAGAAACTAATTGTGCCCGTAAATGATAGCTTATCTTTGACATTAAGTACACTATTGCCCCACGAACACACACTATCCATGACATTGCATTTTATTTATTTCTAGTTTGTTTTGGTTACATTTTGAAACTTTACAAACATGCCTTTACAAAATACATACTGAAATATAAATACATTGGGGCCGATTCACAGAACTAATCTGAGATAAAATCCTAAACTTACTACTTTTGGTATTCACAGAAGGCATTTAGTAGTAGTAAAGTTAGGACTCCTAACTTTACTCTTACTAAACTGAGATAAAATCCTAAACTTACTACTTTTGGTATTCACAGAAGGCATTTAGTAGTAGTAAAGTTAGGACTCTTAACTTTACTACTACTAAATGCCTTTTGTGAATACCGAAAGTCGTAAAGTTAGGATTTTGTCTCAGTTTAGTAAGTTAGGAGTCCTAACTTTACTACTACTAAATGCCTTCTGTGAATACCAAAAGTAGTAAGTTTAGGATTTTAGCTCAGATTAGTTCTGTGAATCGGCCCCATTATTTGTTAATAAATAACAGCATTTCTTTCAAAAACTAAATTAGTTGAGCACTATTTTTATAAAATTTAAAATTTATCATTACATACATTTATTTTTCGACATACCAATTCCTTTGACTTCGACTAACAATCCAATGGTTCGAATGCTTAGGCCAATAAGAGCAGGATAATTAAATAACATATGAGAACTTGTTATTTCAAATATCCCACACAAATGACAATGTTTTAACAAAACCTGATTGCCATTCCATTTTCAAATATGAAGTACAATTTATTTCTTAGGGCCCGATTCTGAGCTCGCTAGGAAGGCCTCCAGACGGGTTCCAGAATGAGCAAATCCGATTCGAAGCCTATGTTTCTGACCGAATCGTCCCTCATTCCGAACAACCAAGTACGATGTGAAAATCTTGTCCGCGTCGACTGAATCGTTTCCAAACCCGATCCTGTGAATCAGACTCTGTCGCAGCCGAATCGTGCCGCGCACTGGAACCGGCTTCCGAACGAGCGAGTATGATGCATGATTCGGACAGGCGTTTTGACTCGGGTTTGCGGAGACGAGACAGCTGTGCGAATCGGACTTTGGGGGGCTGTAGCAGGCCCCCTTCACCCGGGGCCCTCCGAATCGGTCCCGTGGGGGTACCCATGGGTCCCCTCATTCCATGCATGCACAGTGTGTGCCCGCCACAGGGTGCAGGCTTTTTCCCACCCACCCCATTTTGCTACGGGAGCCTGTATACGCGTTCGGTATACAGGCTCCCATAGAGGTCAATGGCAGTCTGAGCGATCCAAGACCGTCACTATACAGATGCATCGGAATCGGTCGCTCGGACTCCTGGAGCACGATTCGCTAGGAAAGCCATCCGGATCCGAGTCGTACGGAGGGTTTTCCCAGCAAGATCGGAATCAGGCCCTAAGTTTATTAAAGCTTAAAATTAACCATAAACATTCAATTAATTAGGAATACAAATAAAAAACATAAAAAAATGTATAGTTGGTAAACAGCCTTGATGATCTATTGGGTTCATAAAAAAGGAAAACAGATCCTTTTCAATGTGGAGACAAGGTTTCAGATATTTAGGCACTGTTTCACGAAGGTAGACTTAGACTTTTGTGTAACTTTACTATTTATTTGATATTCACAAACTATGAGTTTAACATTACTAACAGTAATTTTATGACTGCAGAATCTCTGCACTCGTGGCGGAAACGTGGCACATAAAAAGATAGTGAAAACACAATACAAGGCCCCTGGGTCTAGTTTAGAAACACAGTGGTGGGGTATCCCTTTCTTAGGATGAATCCCCTCACCCACCCGAGGGTGGCATGCTTCATCATAGGGGATCACCTTGTACTACAAACCTAGTTGCAGTGCGGGCTACAACCCCCTCACTGAGAGGGAGGAGCTCAGGGATGTTTTAAGTAGACGAGTTGAGGTATACTAAAACCTCTAGATGAGCAGGGTGTGGCGAGGGGGAATGTGCAAAAAGTGAAAGTGACTAAAACAAGCTCTATGATATGCTAAGCAGTTTAATGGTGCATTCATAGGCTAGGATTAAAAGAACCTCTGACAGAAGGGGATTCAATCTGTCAGAATGATGAGAGGGTCGACATGTTTCAGCCTAATGCTCCCCTAGGGATGCAGCGGCTTTGGTCAGTACCAAAAAAGGTGTGAAAAGTGAAGTGTCAGTACCACATGTATATCTTGACAACAGTGGAAAAGTGTGTATACAAAACCAGTAGATGGAGTGTAATGTCACTCAGCCATAAAGTATACTGGTCAGCAGATTCCCTAGAAAAAGAAAAACAAAAGTGCGTTTCAATAACAACAAAACACTCAACCCCTAATATGCATGATTCTGAATACAGTGCATGTGACTATGATATGCAGTGGTAACGTCATGTGAGGCACCTACCCGAATCGTCGGGTGAATGCGTAGATACCTGTAACCTTGGTTAAACATACTCAAGGTAGCATCTAATACCTAATAGGAGATATTCAGGTGGTGATCAAATATAACTATAAAATATAGTTTAAGGAATCTACACAAGGTATACAGTTGATTTTGACGTGTGACTAACACAGACATAGTAAATCATAAAGAGGTAAAAAGGCTAATATGCTATTCAAAACCGTGGCCCGGAGGGCGGAGCCTAGGACATACTGTGCATGGTCAAGGGGGAGGTGCGAAATGTGGTACGCCATTGAACGTCCGTATGCCAATAAGCTAGGCCCTCCAACTAGTGATGCGGCAGGAACCGCGACAAGGAGGGTGGATGCTTAGACGTACTGTGCGTAGTCAGGGGGAAGGTGGGCAATGTAGTGTATTCAACACTAACCGATCCAAACCGTGATCGGCTAGTGCACCGCTATCAGGTATTATAACTAGCACCGCATGCCACCAACACGATCATAGATCATTGAGAAACAACGAAGAAAACAAAAAAAAGAGAAAACGAGCTAAACGTGCTCGTGATCTATAAATGGGGAAAGAGGCAGCAGTGTATGCCTTCTTGTCCAACTGTAGTGTAGTACAGTGCCAAGTTGTGATCATGTAACCTGCACCAATCTATGGTTCAAACATCATAAATACTCATTGTGACATAGAAAGGTCACATAATGTGATTATGAATGCTAATTGTAAAGATCATATTCCTAATGTGATTACAGGTAATATTCCTATGGACATGACAAGGCAAACCATGGAATCTCATCATTAAGACCCTGACTGTCACTCTTGAGTCTGAAGACCCAGCGTGGTTCTTTTCTAAATAAAATTTGTGTCATGTTTACAATTGGTTTAGAAATATTTGGTTTGTCCAGAACAGTCCATGCGGGTTCGTTCGGCCCATGTCCCATGTCATGAAACATGGGACATGGGCCAAACGAACTCGCATGGACTGTTCTGGACAAACTAAATATTTCAGACTCTAGAGTGACAGTCAGGGTCTTAATGATGAGATTCCTTTATAGTGTGTGGTTGCCCTCTTTTCTGTTGCGCCCACCCCAGCCCCAACTTTCTTTACCTCATCTCCTCTCCTTAAAACGTCCCTGAACTCCTCCCACTCAGTGAGGGGGTTGTAGCTCGCACTGCAACTAAGTTTGTAGTGCGAGGAGATCCCCTATGATGAAGCATGCCACCCTCGGGTGGGTGGGGGGATTCGTCCTAAGAAAGGGATACCCCACCACCGTGTTTCTAAACTAAACCCAGGGGCCTTGTATTGTGTTTTCATTATGTATAGTGGGGAAGCGGCACTTGCTGGTCCATAAAATTCCTCTGGTCCTCTTTTGTGTTTATTATTACATAAAAAGATGGACCTGTGCTATCTTTTTATCTGCGGAGTTCTGTGTCCCGTCTGCGGAGTCTCCCTGGTCATAAAATTATTATTAGTAAAATTAAACTCATAGTTTGTGAATACCAAAAGAATAGTAAACTTACACAAAATTATAAGTTTAATTTTGTGAACCAGGCCCATAGGGCCTGATTCACAGAACTAATCTGAGACAAAATCCTAAACTTACTACTTTCGGTATTCACAGAAGGCATTTAGTAGTAGTAAAGTTAGGATTTTGTCTTAAGTTTGACTTAAGACAAACTTAAGACAGACTTAAGACAGACTTAAGACAGACTTAAGACAAACTTAAGACAAAATCCTAACTTTACTACTACTAAATGCCTTCTGTGAATACCAAAAGTAGTAAGTTTAGGATTATGTCTCAGATTAGTTCTGTGAATCGGGCCCAGTGTGTGTAACATATCCAGTTCTTTTCAATAAACCAGATGTGAATAAGTGTCTGTATGCACTCTGGGAAGCTATGATGTTCTACTCCCCTTTAGAATCCTTAACCATATGCCCTTTACTTCCATTGTCAGGAAACGATTGAAGAGCCTGTTCATAGACTGCATTTTGTAATATGTTCAGTAGTACTTCAATAGTACTACTTACTTACTTAAAATGCTATTCACAAACCTACATGCGGAAGTCTCTGCCTCTCCTATCATTTCTTTGCAGAGATCTTCACCTCAAGTGCAGAGAATTCCGCATAGGCATGCATATGTTTTTATAGTAAATGAGGGTGGGACCAGAGTCAATGGCTGAAAAATGGGGATTACTTACCACTGAATTGGAGAGGCTTAGGGTTGGCCAAGCAGGTGTTAAGGATGGGTTTTGGAGGGATTTAGTGAGAGATAAAGACCCACTACCTAAAGAGTAAGATCATTGCTATTGACAAACTGCACTCCTAAAGCTACTACAGCCAAAAAGGACCCAAAACAGCATTAAATGCTCTCCAGCTCAACCTTGGAGTAAGTCTAGCCCCACACCTAGTCAACCACTTGTACTGAAACATACTCCAATAGAAAATAATTGAACCACTAAATAATTATAAAAATATATTGGAAAATTAAGGAACATTTTTGGGGCTTTTTGAAGATCCTATTTTGTTAAACCTTTTAGAAAATTCTGTGTAATGTTATTTTATTTTCTATCCAATCTTTTTGTTTTCTTTAAATCAAATCCTGATTAATTGCATAACAGTTTCCATTTTCTAAGATCTTATTTTGTTTTTAAAAGCAAAGTCTGTTGAATTTTATAACAAAGCAAATTTTTGTTAATATCTGTTTTTTTCTTCAAAGCAATTGAAATTTATAACAAGGATTACAACACTTGCAACATTCCTGGTAATGCAAGCAGTGAATGTTCTCAACTCTCTCACCCATCTACAAGTGAAACACATTTCAAAACCAACCAATCACAGCCAGGCTGACCACATAAGAAATGATCTCACACACCAAACAACTTTATCTGCCTTCACTATGTCAGGGAATGTGTTTGTTGTTTTGCCCCTCATTTTGAGGAATAATCATTTGAGTACAGAGAGGTTTTACAGGCACGGATCAACATCTTTGGTATGTTCAGGGAAGCAGTCATTGCCCGATATTATTTCTCACCTGATAAAATCCTTGACATGGTTGAATAGTGGGAGCAAGAGCTAGATTCAGCTACAGCCCACTCCCAGGCTATCCCAGCCCATGTCAAACTACTCGTTGCACTCTCATTTCATGGCCACTGGATGCTTCCAGAAGGTCGCCCGTGACAACGCAGGCATCTCACTGACAAGCCAGCCGCGATGCTTGCATCAAATACTGAGATGCATCAACAGAAGAGAGCACCAGTTTATCGCCATGCCACAGTTACTGGCAGAAGGACAAATGGTGGCAAGGAATTTTATGTATTTGCCCACTACCCTTGTGTGGCAGGTGCCACTGACTGCAACCACATGCTACTTCGCCACATAGCACAACTTTTCTGCAACGGACACTGGTGGCACTCCATCAACGTGCAAGCTGTCTGCAATTCCAGGTGTTCTTCACAGCCCTACGTGAACACACACACAACAGCTACATCTTCCACCAGTCACCTCTTGCATGTTGCTTTGTTACTGGGGATGCCTCTGATCCAGCGGTGTACTAACAACAGATACGCCACTACCATATACTCACCTGGGCCCATAAACACTTACACAGATCCAAGTAGACCGCTGGGTTTAGTTTATATTTATTTTTATTCAGGATTAGTTATTTCTCATTCCTAACTAACCTTTCACTGATCAAAAAGTTCTTTCCTCTGGTCAATGGACCATTAGTTGAACTAGTTGATGGTGATAATTAACTTAACTTATTGATTATTCTTTAATTAAAGAAAATGACCACAGACTCGGGAAGTTTTAAAATCTTTATCTAAAATAAGTGAATGTGAACCATTTCAAATTACAGTACAAACACCCTCATTCATAGGATTGCAAACCAAATCTTTCATTAAGGAAATATTTCAGACACATACAATAACTTTGCCTGGAAAGGAGAGGACAGAGAGAGAAGAGCATCAACAAATACCATGAATTTATAGTTACCAAGGATGGTGTGAAGACCAAACCCTCTGGCCAAAGGGCTGGTAGGGGTCCCCTGGGATAGATCAGGAGACAAAGACTTCAGGACAGGAATCTAGACAGGATACTTAACCTCTCTAAAATACTGACGACTGCGTCGCACCCCTCTCTGACACTCTCTTCCTCCTCGAGTTTCTTCCGCGATCTTCTTGTCTAACCCAATTAATTAAAGATAAATGGTTCTGCATTCAGAGTCTTCATCAGCATCTCACAGCGTCCCTTTCAGCATCAGCACCACCCACAGCATCCCGAGCTCTCGACTTCCAGCATCGATGATGATCCCTCTTCCGCTAACTAACTAAATAAAATTACCTCAGTTATACCTTTCGTTGACCATGGACCACCCACTAAAGTTTCAATATTGCAAAAATACGTATTCTGATTGGTCAGGCAAGGGGGGATGATCATCACACCATGCTTACATATTACTTATTTCCATTGAACTATTGTTCGTAAACTCATCCCCTTTAAACTTTATTCCTCCCTTCAGTTCCCATACATATCCAAACTTTATTTGTTACATTTCTTTCAACACAATGAATACAAGAATTCTTGCTTGAACTCTTCACCCACTGTTCACAGGGCACGTCATTTTCGTCCTTGGACGGCTGTCAAAACTTTGCTCATCCTTCCGGATTCGCTCTTGTGTAGGCATGCGCAACTTGAATCAGTCGGCTCAATTCAGACAAACGTGAAAGGCCCAAATGCGCACTAATAATAAAGTCAAAAGAAGAAATGTTACTTTAAAAAATAAATGGTTTCACTGTATACCACCCCTCTCTACTCTAACCCTGTTTACTCATTAATACTTTCCCCGCGTTAGCATTAGTAAAATAGCTGGTTTTCATTTCGGCTAAGCAGATGCCATGCACGTGAGTCTTCAAGACTCCATTTTAATGCCTTCTGCACATGCGCTAGAATTTCCCTCCAAGCATTAGTACAGTCATACTACGTAGACGCAGTTGACACATGCACAGTAAAGATTTCCCAGTTAGAGCAATTTTAGTCCTTCGTTCATATTGTTAGCGTTAGTAAAACACATATGCAAGCTTCTCTAACCCGTGTGTTTTTTGTATTTGCGTGTTATTATTTACAAGACGTTGTTAGTAATTCGTTAGCGAGTTAAACGAGAGGATTGCTTCCAAGCAAGTCTCCTTTACGAGTCCTTGCTCCATCAATCCCCTCTCTGATGGTATTTTAAGCCATCACAAAATTACCCATCCCATTCCAGATGACAACTTTAGCACATCTCAATCTTCTATTTCTTTTCTCATTCTTCCGTTTGTTACTTCTTTTCCTTCTAAATCTTTCATCTTCTTATATATCTTTCCTTTCATTTCTTCTAGTTGTATCTCCTCATAGCCTCTCTTCCGTTTCTTTCCTTTTCCTTCTCTTTCTAGATGTATTCTTCCTTTCCCTCTATTTTTGCAACATTTATATGTAATCATTATTATCATTGCTATTGTTATTATCACAACTAATGGTAATATTATTTGACCTAGAAAACTTTTCCCAAAATTAGTAAACCATTTCCCTATTGATGTTATGCTTTTTGTTAGTTTTCCCCACACACTATCAACCTCCAGTTGGGTCAAGTCTTTATGCATTCTTGTAATGTTTTCTTAATATATCCTTTAATTTCTCTGCTCTTGTCCGGAATATAAGTGCAGCAATGTTGAATTTTCAACATACCACAGACTCCACCTTCTTTTGCTAATAAAATGTCAAGAGCAAGACGGTTCTGTAAAACCATAGACCTGATTGCAACCATCTCTGTGTTAATCATCAAGAATGCTCCTGCAGTGTCTGTAGAAAGACGATCAACTATGGTCGATAACTTACACATTTTCTGCAAATTTAGAATGACTCCAACTGAGGGTATTAATGCGCTGAATATATCTCCTACTATTTCAGAAAAATGAGCTCTTCTTCTTCGTGTAAGTTCATTAGATTTTCCATTGATTCCATTGATTCTGTCCACATGGTATATTTTCGGGAAAACTATTCCAAAATAACAGCTCCTGTACCATCTTGCAGGTAACCTATAATAGGCATTGTTCCCGCAGACATAATAAACTCCTGGAAATACAGGATCATTTCCCCCTTTTAGTCCCCACCCTCCTAAATTTAGGAAGTTGTGTTCACACTCACTGGAACCAATGTAATTATTATTATAATCTGTCTTTAATCTATGGAGGCAGAACTTTCCCTTTTTCACAAAATCCAGGGACATCGCAGCATGAGCTTTGCCCCTTGCATAGATTCCCTCTTTCCCAACCCATGGAGGTACACAGGTTTTCTGTTCAGCAGCTTTCTTTATTAAATACTGTCTCCTTTCTTCTACTAAATTCAAAAACTCCTTTTCTTCTTCACGTAATGTACATGTTAAATTATTATCGTGTGCTCGAGCTATATCTATTGAACTCATTGTTAAAAAGAATTCACCCATAAATTGTGCCTTCTTACTACTAGCTACTGGATTCATTTTCTCTCTAATAGGCAATTCTGAAAATACTACATCTAGATTTGAATAAAAATACTAAAGTCTACCTGTAGCATAAAATAAACTTGATAAAATACTACATGACACACCATATGTTAGAGGTATATGGTGATATGTCATCCCTTCTGATACTGATGAAGGTAACTTCATACAAACATAGCAATTTCTAATTTCCATTGTATTAACATACTCAAATAACAATCTAGCAAACACATTTGAAGACATATTATAATCCGACTCATTATGATAATTTGCCTCATCTCCTACTCCTATTTCTATGTTAGTTCCCTTTATTCTATCTACCTTTTCATTAGTAATAGTATTATTTTTATCACTTGTTTTCATTAACAAAGGTACTCCTACTGTTAGGAATAACCATACTAATACTATCAATAAAATACTACAAAAAACAAAAGGTAAAACATTTTCTTTTTAAACCTCGTTTTGGTCTTTCGGTGACTTCAATTTCTGCCATTTTAATCTGAGAAAATTTCTTTTCTCTTTTCTTTCGTCTGCTAAATTTCTTTTCTTTTAAGGAGGTCTCAATTTGCTTTCATCAATCTGTGCAACATGAACCCTTTCTGTTTCTTCACTTAAATCTAAGTTTTCAAATTCTTCAAGTATAACGTAAGTCCACTCAGGGGCCTTATATTTTCTGTTTAAACTTCTCAGTCGTGGGCTTCTTCGAGTGAGTTTTACTAAAGTTTGCTTAGATTGTGTTTGACTTGTGACTTCATTTACTTGTTCTGGTTTCTTTTCTGATTTTCTCAAATAATATTTTAATTTCTTCACTCCTACTGGCCAATTGTCTCCTTTTCTAACTCTTTTGACCTGAACTGCACTTTCACCTTCTTTATCTTCTTCTAGAATCCTTTTATTTTCACTTAATCTAGGCACAATCTGTCCTTGTTCTCTATTTTCTGTGTTTGGTCCTTCCTCTACTTGCACCTGTCCAGGTCTTATTATAATTTGTTCTTCTTCTGCCTGAACTTGTTCTTCTAGATCTACCTGATCCTGTTCAGGTCTTATTTCTGATTGTCCTTCTTCTGCCTGAACTTGTTCTTCTATTTCTGCCTTTCCCTCCTCAGGTTCCTGAATGTCTTTATTTATCTCAACCTGAGTGTGTTCTTCTTCCCCTGTCCTTTCCTGTCTACCTTCCTGCCTTTTCAGTTTTGTTATTTTTCTTGTTTCGACAGCATCATCAGGTATTTCAATTATTGGTATCCAATCTTCCTGACTTGTACCTGGCTGTTCGTCATTCAGTTGTTCTTCAGAATCTATCACTCTAGATTCTTCAATTTCACAGCTTTCAACTTCTGACGTTTCAGCCTGCTCAGTCAGTGGTTGCTCTTGTTGTTCTGATGGGCTCGGTACTCTTCTGGTATGACTAGCATGAATCCAATTGGGCAAACCTGCACACTTCACTGCTGTGGTAGTGACCATTATGACTTGACGCGGTTTATCCCACCTTGGTGCTAGACACGCCTTCCTTGCATGTTTCTTCACTAGCACCCAATCTCCAGGATTCAAATCATGTGCCTGGTCTGGCTGTCTTTCAACTGTGTCTTCTTCAACCTGGTGAGAGACAGAACGCACCATTTCAGCCAATCCTCTGCAATAGTCCAATACCAGATCATCAGTTATACTCATTAATTTGTTTCCAGGAATAAACGCTTGCCTCATTGCCCTTCCCATGAGAACCTCATGAGGACTCATTCCTGTTTTTCTGTCAGGAATACTTCTGAGACCCATCAATACAAGAGGTAATGCATCTGGCCATTTCAGCATCGTGGATGCACACACTCCCTAATCTTGACTTGATTGTGCCATTTAGCTGTTCAACTATTCCAGAAGCCTCTGGACGATAAGCACAGTGCAGTTTTTGTTCGATGTTAAATGCAGCACAGATTAATCGAATTATTTCATTATTAAAATGAGGTCCTCTATCTGATTCCAAAGTGGCTGGAAAACCGAAACGAGGAATCAACTCCCTCAACAGTAATTTGGCAACTGTAAGACTGTCATTTCTTCTGGTGGGGTATGCCTCCACCCATCTCGAGAACAGACACACTATGACTAGTACATATTTTAGTCCATTACTAGGAGATAATTCAATCAAATCTAACTGCAACCTGGTGAAGGGTCCTTCTGCCTTTCCAATCTTTCCCCAGCTAACCACTGTCTTCCTGCCTGGAGTTTGCTGCTGACATGTTAAGCATCTCTGGCTAAGGCTTTCTGCGACTACCCTGAATTTTGGATTATACCAACTCTGTCTGAATAATCTGATCATCGAATCTCTCCCTATGTGTGTTGCTCCATGATATAATCTTGCCATTTTAGAGAGCAAACAATCTGGCATGACTGGTCTTCCATCTAGGTACACCCATACTTCATCCTCTGACCTTTTTGTACAGGCTGCTTTTATCCAAATTTCTTTTTCTTTTTCCTCAACTTCTTCTTGTAACTGTCTAATCTCATCCCATATTTCTGGGATTGAGAAGAACATAAGTTGGCAGCTGGTTTCACCCGTTTCAACTTTTCTGTTTATGCCCATTGTATTTTTCGCACAATATCGAGCAATTTGGTCAGCGTATCTATTGTCGGCTACCACATAGTCATTTCCTGTCTGATGTGCAGCGCATTTAACAACTGCTACTTCTTTTGGCAATTGTAATGCTTCCAGCAGATCTTTCACATTTTTACTGTTTCTTATAGGAGATCCTGAAGAAGTCAGAAATCCCCTCTGCATCCAGAGTTGGCCAAAATCGTGCACAACCCCGAAACCATATTGACTGTCCGTAAATATGGTTATTCTCCAATTTTTCCCAATTTTGCATGCCTTTGTTAAGGCCACCAATTCAGCTACTTGTGCAGATTTGACTCTCGGTAAACAGGATGCTTCAATTACTCCTGTTATCTTACATACAGCATATGCAGCACTTAATCTTCCATCTTCTATCCTCAAACAGGACCCATCCACAAATAACTCATGATCAGCTTCCTTTAATGGTGTTTCTTTTATGTCAGGACGGGGCTTGGTACATAATTCAGTCACATCCAAACAATCATGATCAATTTCATCTCTTACTTCCTCATTGCACGGGTCTGGCAATAAGTGGCAGGGTTCATAACCGTACATCTTATTACTGTCACATTTTCTGCTCCCAAAATCACTCTTTCATACTTAGTCAGCCGACTAGGTGTGAGATGTTGTGTTCTTGTCAAAAGAATTTCAACTGAGTGTGGAACATAGACCTTTACTGAATGCCCCATCACTATTGACTAACTTTGCTCCAGACTCATACAAGTAGCAGCTACTGCTTTTAAGCAGCCAGGTAAAGCTGAAGCCACTGGATCCAATGTGGCACAAAAATACGCCACTGGACGTCGGCTCAATCCATGTCTCTGTGTTAAAACTGAAAGTGCACAATTTTCTCTCTCACAGCAAAACAACGCAAATTCTTTTGAATAATCAGGCATGCCCAAAGCAGGAGCTTCGCATAAACAATTCCGCAATTTCACAAAGGCTTCCAAACTTTCATCATTCCAATCAATTGGATCTTTAGCTCTCTTTCGTGTCAATTGTATCAATGGTTTTGCTAGCATGGAAAAACTGTTAATCCACTGTCTACAGTACCCAACCACTCCCAGAAACATTCTCATTTCCTTTTGCGTCTGAGGAAGTTGCATCTCCTTGATTATTTTTATTCTTTCTGGTGTCACTTTTCTTACTCCTCTTTCTATTTTATGCCCTAAATATTTAACTTCTTGTTGACAGAACTGTAATTTTTCTGGAGACACCTTGTGTCCTCCTTCAGCCAAATGGTTCAGTAATGCAATTGTGTCAATGACACAATCCTCTCGTGTTCTTGATGCCACCAGTAGGTCATCAATGTACTGAACCAGAACCGAATTTCCAGGCATGACTAATGACTCTAAACACTTTTTCAGGATCTGATTAAAAATCGAGGGACTCTCTGTGTACCCTTGAGGAACTCTGCACCATGCATAGATACGATCCTCGAATTTAAATGCAAAAAGATACTGGCTGTCTGGGTGCAAAGGAATAGAAAAGAATGCTTGGCATAAATCAATTACTGTAAACCAGCCCGCATTCCAAGGTATCTGATAAAGGATCACTGCTGGATTTGGTACTATTGGGCAACATGGTACTACAATTTTATTTATTTTTCGTAAATCTTGCACTGTCCTATATTTTCCACTAGGCTTTTTAAGTCCCATGATTGGTGAATTACAAGGACTACTCATTATTTCTTTTAAAATGCCTTGTTTAACCATTCGGTCGATTTCTGGAATAATTCCTGCTTTTACTTCTGGACTCATCTTGTATTATCGTGTGTTTGGATAAACTGCACCTTCCTTCACTGTCTCTTTCACTGGATCTATATTTGACATCAGCCCAATATCTTTTCCGGTAAAATCCCACACTTCCGGATTGACTGTGGCTCTCAACTCTTCTGGTAATTGATTTTTAGTCATTAATGAAAACATTTCATCTACCTCTGTTCCTTGCTTGACTAGCATCATTTTGTATATAACATCTTCATCAGGGGTCTGGAAAGCGATACCATCTGGTGTACAATAGATCGTGCAATTCATTTTGCACAGTAGATCTCTTCCCAACAGATTTACTGGACTGGAATCACAAACTACAAACCGATGCATTTCTTTAAAGTTTCCAATGTGCACTTCCATCGGTTTTGTGATCGAGGTTCTAATCTGTTTATTCGACACGCCTACAACTTGTATTGATTCTCCCAAGAGGGGTAGGTTTGGGATGTCTGCTGTTCTCACAGTAGACCGGGTAGCACCAGTATCCAATAGAAAAGTGATGTCTTTACCTTCCACTTTTCCATCAACAAATGGACCTGACTGATCTACCGGCAAGGATGCGCCAAGCACGCACTCCTCTTCCTCCCCCCTCAGGCACCGTCATTGCATAAAATCTGAATTTTCCTCATCATTCTGCAACAAATATTGCGCAACTGTTCTATTATTCTTACCACTTTCTCCTTGAAATCCGGTGTTTGTACTGAACTTTTGATGGTTCACAAAGTTTGGCTTAGAGCTGGTGGCACCTGATATTGTGGAGTAACTACCTGCTGCTGCTGATTCATAAGTACTTCATTCTGCATCTGTGGGATTAAATTTTGATTTGGCCCATTATTATTCTGAATACTCTTACCCTCGTTCTTCCAATGTCCAAGCTTACCGCACGCATGACAAGGAAACTTCTTTTTCGCTTCTTCTCTGTTCATTCATCCTCTATATTTGTTACCATTCGCCACTTGATCATTCTGACTTTGCTCTTTCACCTGATTATCAGCCTGAATATTGGGTTTATTCTCCTGTTGCTCTGCCAGCTTTACCTGTGCCCACATAATTTTCTCTTTTAGTTTTCTACGCCTTGCTTCTATGTCGTCTCCGCAGCATTTTGCATACTTTAAAATCTCATCCACTGTCTTACTTTGCCAACACAACATATGCTGCTGTATCATCTGACTAATCTCTGGTTTCAAACCATATACAAACCGATACACAAAATGTCCCATGTCCTTATCACCAATATTCTCAAAACCACTATACTGCTTAAACACCTGCAATAACCTTTCATAATACGCATGTACAGATTCATTTGGTTCTTGTGTTGTCCTATCTATCTTTACCCAATCTGTTTCTTTAGGAGGAATTTTCCCTTTCAAATAGGTAATCACTTGGTGATATTTCTTCATCACCTCCTCTGAGGGTGCTCCTGTCTTTGAGTCTCTAGCATACTCTTCACTTGGCCAATCTATTGTAATCTTACACTCCGTCCATAAATCAGTAGGTACCACAATGTCAAACAAACCATCTAGATCCTTCAATAAGACCTTTGAAACCTTCACAAATCTTTCTACCTGTTTATACCATTCAACTGGTTTTTCTCTCAATTTTGGAAAATCATTTTTAAATGACAAAATATCTTGTCTACTCCAAGGAACATGAACATTTCCTCCTCCTGGAACTTCTCTCATTGGACACAATTTCTCAACCTTTTCTGTTTCCCTTACTGGAAATGCAGATGCCGCTTCTCTCGCTTGAACTTCCTCTTTCTTTCTTATCCATCTAATTCTCCATTTATCAATGTCTCCCCATTTTCGCAAAATATTCATTAACTCCTTTATCTGTAGTCTCTTTCCAGATGCATTAACACTTTCTAAATCTTTGTCAGTAAAATCCACTCGATATGGTTTCCGCAACAACTTTGATTTCCCTATATTTATTCCAATTTCTGAAGCAACTTTTGTTAATTTCTTTTGAAATACTCTTGCTCTTCTGGTTATACTCTTACATAAAAATAATAATTCTTCATCATTGTAAGCATTCAATCTCTCTGTGCCCACACTTCCCACTATCATTTCTTCTAATTCCACTTTCAATCTACTAATATCTAAAATCTTTGGCGTTGGGTTCCGGTTATCTCTTTCCTGTGCCCATCTTTCTATGTCTTCGGGGGTAACTACTGTTATGCCCCCAGTCCCTGTATGAACCAAAGGTCTCCTTTCTCTCAAATTTATGGGCGTAACTCTTTTCGGAGTTTCAGTTAAAAGTTCCACATTAGGGAGATCCATTAATGAAATAATTGATTCACTATCACTGACCTGATCATCTGTAATGATTACTTCTTTTCTAGGATTGTTTAACGGAACTGTCACAGTTTGTGGTTTCTGACAAGTCTTTTAATCTCCGTACAATGGGATTACCGGACCAATAGTCACTGGTACTGTCAAAGCTTCATTATTCAAATTTAATTGACTTATTTTCTTTACTAATTCTTCTCTAGTTTTATTTAAAACATCTCTCTCGTTATCTTGCAGCACCCTATTAAATGACGTATCATGTAAAATTTGTGGGGTTAAAGGCATTCCCATCACTGGTGCGCTTGGGGTAACCTTACCAGTTGCTTCTTGATACGGTGGTGGATTCTTAATTAAAATATCCTCTAACAACTCATCATCTGATTCACCATATCCGGTTATGTTCAAATGTTTCGTTTTCTCTTTACACTTTCCTCCAGACTGTTCTTCAGCCATTAATACTGGATATAAACCTTCAGATACCATAGCTCTCCTCCACTGTTTCATCTGCCCTTCGCGTGATTCTTGCAAGTATCTGGGAAAGAACCCTTTATATCTCCCACCTCTATTTTTCTCGCGTTCATATGACTCAGTCTCCCATTCTTCAAACGCCTCATATTGAGTTAGCCTAGGTCTAGGTTCCAAATCATTCATTCTCATTCTCAAATTTTGAAGAATTCTCCCATTAAACGTACCATTTTCTGGAAATGCTAATACTCCATCACCTTTCGTATATTCTATCCAATTTTCCAACCACACGCAAGTATGATATCCTCTTTCCATCATCATAAAAGATGCTAGGGTCTTCGGTAGAGGAATAGGAATTCCCTCTCTAGTCAACACAGGCTTGTCTTTCTTAAAGAAATTCTTAATTTTCTTTATGAAAGAAATTTTTCTCTTTTCTCCATACATCCTAGATGAACGATATATAAAATTATATTCAGCAAACCCTTGAAATCTTCTATCTGCACGTCTCACACTAGTAGTCAAATCAAAATTCCGCATACAATCTCTCCTTCCACCAATCCTAGAGCGTCTTCTAACTGGTTATCCAATCAAATCAGGCTCACGCTCGTGATCTGACCAATGCCAGCGCGGCCTCTTCTGACGTCAGTTCTGCTCCTTACTACTGACCCCTTCTTTACAAGGCTGCTTCTGTCACATGCCCGCTGTTTCAACCTATCCCAGCGCGGCTCTTTGTGACGTCAGTCCAACTCCGGCGACTGACCCTCCCTTCACAAGTGATACAAAAACTTATTTTCTTAATATTTGCATTACATTTTTTGTTATTAACTACATAAAAACATTCGCTACTCTGCCTGTTCCACTAAAACCAAAGGATAGATTTTTTTCTGCTGCGAGTATAACCTTCCGCTTACTCTTCATACACTACGAGTAAAACCTTCCGCTTACCCTTCATTCAAGCTCCAGGGAACCTGCTATTCCTCCAGTGTCACCCGTATTGGGAAATGAGACCAAAGTTTCACCAGTGAACCCCTTTTGCTATCATTCGCAATCTACTTTTATACGAAATAGTCCCTAGTTTAACACTGCCAGCCCTGCGTAGCTTCTCAGTGTTATTCCAACAGACGAGTAACCTCACTGCAGTGTGGTTTCTATCGCCACCCGCTATTCATTTCCCGGGAATTCTGGACAACATAAAACAAAGACTCTAACTCTTTTGTTAAAACATAAATCAATAATTAATAATCTATACTTATCACCAAACTAGTCAATAATAACCATAGCTCTGCTACCAGAAAACTGATCCAGCGGTGTACTAACAACAGATACTCCACTACCATATACTCACCTGGGCCCATAAACACTTACACAGATCCAAGTAGACCGCTGGGTTTAGTTTATATTTATTTTTATTCAGGATTAGTTATTTCTCATTCCTAACTAACCTTTCACTGATAAAAAAGTTCTTTCCTCTGGTCAATGGACCATTAGTTGAACTAGTTGATGGTGATAATTAACTTAACTTATTGATTAATCTTTAATTAAAGAAAATGACCACAGACTCGGGAAGTTTTAAAATCTTTATCTAAAATAAGTGAATGTGAACCATTTCAAATTACAGTACAAACACCCTCTTTCATAGGATTGCAAACCAAATCTTTCATTAAGGAAATATTTCAGACACATACAATAACTTTGCCTGGAAAGGAGAGGACAGAGAGAGAAGAGCATCAACAAATACCATGAATTTATAGTTACCAAGGATGGTGTGAAGACCAAACCCTCTGGCCAAAGGGCTGGTAGGGGTCCCCCGGGATAGATCAGGAGACAAAGACTTCAGGACAGGAATCAGGACAGGATACTTAACCTCTCTAAAATACCGACGACTGCGTCGCACCCCTCTCTGACACTCTCTTCCTCCTCGAGTTTCTTCCGCGATCTTCTTGTCTAATCCAATTAATTAAAGATAGATGGTTCTGCATTCAGAGTCTTCATCAGCATCTCACAGCGTCCCTTTCAGCATCAGCACCACCCACAGCATCCCAAGCTCTTGACTTCCAGCTTCGATGATGATCCCTCTTCCGCTAACTAACTAACTAACTAACTAAAATTACCTCAGTTATACCTTTCGTTGACCATGGATCACCCACTAAAGTTTCAATATTGCAAAAATACGTATTCTGATTGGTCAGGCAAGGGGGGATGATCATCACACCATGCTTACATATTACTTATTTCCATTGAACTATTGTTCGTAAACCCATTCCCTTTAAACTTTATTCCTCCCTTCAGTTCCCATACATATCCAAACTTTATTTGTTACATTTCCTTCAACACTATGAATACAAGAATTCTTGCTTGAACTCTTCACCCACTGTTCACAGGGCACGTCATTTTCGTCCTTGGACGGCTGTCAAAACTTTGCTCATCCTTCCGGATTCGCTCTCGTGTAGGCATGCGCAACTTGAATCAGTCGGCTCAATTCAGACAAAAGTGAAAGGCCCAAATTCGCACTAATAATAAAGTCAAAAGAAGAAATGTTACTTTAAAAAATAAATGGTTTCACTGTTTACCACCCCTCTCTACTCTAACCCTGTTTACTTATTAATACTTTCCCCGCGTTAGCATTAGTAAAATAGCTGGTTTTCATTTCGGCTAAGCAGATGCCATGCATGTGAGTCTTCAAGACTCCATTTTAATGCCTTCTGCACATGCGCTAGAATTTCCCTCCAAGCATTAGTACCGTCATACTACGTAGATGCAGTTGATACATGCGCGGTAAAGATTTCCCAGTTAGAGCGATTTTAGTCCTTCGTTCATATTGTTAGCGTTAGTAAAACACATATGCAAGCTTCTCTAACCCGTGTGTTTTCTGTATTTGCGTGTTATTATTTACAAGACGTTGTTAGTAATTCATTAGCGGGTTAAATGAGAGGATTGCTTCCAAGCAAGTCTCCTTTACGAGTCCTTGCTCCATCACCTCTACCATGTGGCTCATTGGTAAGTAACAACACTTCACAGTGGGGCTAAATGTGCATCTGGGGGTGGCATCTCAAACATACTCATTAATCCCTACAACAAACACAACACACACACATTACTCTCACACCCACCGTATGCATGTATGCAGGAGATATTACATTTAGAATAGAGGCCTTTTTAAAATAAAAATCATGTCTTTGTTGCAGGTGATGCCGGGAATGCATGGTTTCCATGCCGGTCTGTCCGACATGGAAACCATGCCAGAAAACGTCTTGTCAGTGCCCTGTCAAATGGTATCCAGAAAAGTATATGTAAACACTGGCGTATCCTGAACATTGGTAACCAAACGATACCTCCACCTTTGTTTGCATTCAAGAGGAGCTCCAATATCAGAGACAGTCTGGTACACACACGACCAGTTACGAAGAGTACGATACTCTCCACTCAGTAGACTCTGTGGAACTTGTCACCAGTACAAGGGCACTTCCCATGTGGGTCATGTGCTGCATGTCCCCAAACTAGACATACAACCATGATAGCTATAGGGACAGATAGACCATGGTCCCAAGTCAAGCATACTAATTGTAACAGCGACAAACTCATCTACTTGATTACATGTCCATGCCAGCTCCAGTATGTAGGGATGACTACCCGTAAGGTCAAGCTTCGTATCTCAGAACATAAAAGCACTATTAGGTGCAATAAACAGTCTACTAAGCTTACTAACCAATTTGTAGCCCATAAACACACAGCAGATGAACTACACTGGACGGTGTTAGAGCCACCATTTATTCCTGCTCACATAACTGATGTGACAAAATTTCTTTTCCAGAAGGAACAACGTTGGGTTTTCAAGCTACAGAGTGATAGCAAGGGTCTCAACGGTGAGATACCTTGGACCCTTCTGTAATACATTCCGAAAACCTTATGTGTACATTTCTGTTCACTTACTTAGTGATTCCACGCAACTTGGTGCTAAATAACACGTGCTTCAAGACTCATTTCCTCGTTCTTGTGAGTTGTGCTACCCCCCGCTGTCTTTTACAGTAGAATAGGTGCCTGTAACATCTGGCCATTGCTGATAATACCTGTTATGTGCACTATCGATATTGACTTGCAGCCTTTTTTGCTCACAAGCCCGTGATGAATACTTTAGACAGTGCACTAACTTTTATTTGCTGCAGTTTGTGTTTACATTATAGGCTCCGAGATCTTTTTGATCATGAGTAACCCGTATTGTTTCATTGTGCACTTATTTTTTACTGGCAGATGTCTGTGTGCATACTACAAGTCCCAAGATCCTTTAATATTGGGTAGTTCTATTGCTCGAATATTTGCAAACTACATTACCCATGAGTCTTCATGAGTACTGAGTAGTTCTGCCATGTCATCAGTGGTAGCCATGTAAATAGGTC
Organism: Calotriton arnoldi; assembly: GCA_963921515.1. Lineage (NCBI taxonomy): Eukaryota > Metazoa > Chordata > Amphibia > Caudata > Salamandridae > Calotriton > Calotriton arnoldi. The sequence continues at coordinate 502,568 of CAWUFW010000798.1, read as the reverse complement.
AATTTTCTCGTCAGGTGGCCGCGTTATTACGTATAAATTAACATTCTTGTTCCTCCCTTGGGGCCTCCGGTCGCAGCTCTGAGAAGTCCGGGGTACCGACGGAGAGGTAAGGCCCACATGATGATTGCTCGTTATAGCCAGCGTGTTACTTGATCGCATTTTGCTGCATGCTCGCGTTGTGCGGATGGACACTTCAATCTTTATATACGTTCCCCGGGTAGTTTTATGCTCTTGGGTAGTGTTCATCGCTAGCCGGCTATTTTTGCTTCTAACTATGCACTATTTACATGCAGCCGCAGTATGTGCTTATTCAGCAAGGCATTTATTGATTATACATTCATGATTTTAGACGCGTAGATCTGGACTCCTCTAATTAAGATAGAGGGCAGTCTGATCTCACGCTCTGCCAACGTTTGATCGAAAATCCCTACAAGTTGTTATCCTTCTGAGCAGCATGGGGCCAGGTTCTTGTCTAGTGTACATCTCTTCAGCACACATGAACTTGTGCCACAACATTTAGTTTTGAAGGGATACTCCTTACATCAGCTTATTATTTAGCTCACAGACTTTGAATCCTGTAACTTTGACATTCCGAGTAAGCGTTTTAGCTTCTTTAACGCTGTTCTTTGACATTACCATTAGAATTTATGTAGATTTTTTTCCACATGATGTGTTTTAGCAAAGACGTTTTTAGTAAATACTGTATGTTGGTACAGACAGTCTAGATCACTTGATAGGGTCTGGTCTCTGTCAATTGTATTTTTTCTTTTTTAGAGCAGTGCTTCACGTCCTGAGCTGTTGCCAGGTGAGGTGAGGTCTCTTACTCGTACTTTACGGGTAAGTTTATTTTGAAAAATGTCTTTTGACTCTATATGCTAAATAGTTGAGTAAATGAGTATATTTGACTCATTCATATCTACAATTTGGACACAAATATTTGATGTTTTCTATCTCTTCTTTACACAGGTTGATCAGTACACCACGTTCCTCCAGCAGAGACGCTTGGTGTCGTAGGTTGTATCTGTTTCATTTTTTCAGTTACACATTTTTATATGCACTACGCAGTAGCTCATAATATCTAGGTCCTGAGGAAGGCTAGACACTTGTTAGGTTATAATAGCTGAAACATGTAGACCGATTCCCCTACTGGACATTTGCAATTATTATGTTAAAACTGCACCAGCACTGTTTTTAATCCTGACATCAAGAGATATCTAATAAAAAATGTTTCTCTTGGTAGTTAGTTTTAGTATACACTTCACTTTTTTCCCCTTTTTTTGCACTGCGCTCATCACTCACATAATATATGTAGCTCTACATCTTGCGGATTTTAGTATATCCTAAAAAGTAACAACATATAAAACATCACTGTGCTCCTCTCTCACAGTGAGGGGGTTGTAGCCCTCGGCTGTACGAGGAGTTACAGCCGGGAGGAGATCCCAGATGATGAAGCATGTCACTTCGGTGAGTGATGGGATTCCGTCCTTAAGTGAGGACTTTCCTGTGTAGGTTGAACCTTCTTTTACTTGTGGTGTAGATACTATAGTGCTTTTTGTAGCTCTCTAGACCCACGGATAACACAGTTTTGTACACTTTGTAGTAACCTTACACTTGCTAATGGTAAAAAGCCAAAAATAGGAGAGTTACTACAAAGTGTAGGTGTAAATTTACATGTGTACATTTACTCATGTGTAACGTTACCTCTGTGTATAGGCCAGAGGTCTTCAATCTGTGGGGCGCGACTCCCAGGGGGGGCCCCGGAGTCCTGGGAAGGGGGTTGTGCATTTCCAGTCCTCACTTCTGCCTGGAATCTAAAATATGTGGTCTTCCTTTTGAAAACTGAGATGCTTCATTCCAGTCGTTAAAATGCTTCAGCTGAAGGTAATTGAGTCTCCTGTTCTGTGTAAGGAAGAGGCTGGGCAGACAGGTGAAACAATCCTTTGTGCCAGGGTGCCTACTTGCCTGAATGAAATACAAATGTGCGTTTTGAGTTAATCTGCAAATGTAAATGGTGCTTGGGAGCGGTTGTGGCTTTAATTGCTTTGAGATGGCAAAGATTTGTTTTTGTTTTTTTAGTGGTAGTAAGAAGAGTTAACAACTGGGCTGTGAAGTGCATGTTTTTAATCGCTTAGTACCCCTGAGGAGGTGTTAAAGGGACAATTATGCAAAAAGAAAATGCATTACTTATGTTCTAGTATTACTAAAATCTAAATTTTGGAAGCTCCATTATATCCTAAAACTATTTGCACAGTTTGTAGCAGTCTACCATATAATGTGTGTAATGCAAGAATAAATTAATGACTTACACTTTCACAGTGCTTTCTGTCACAGACTGTGACCTCGTAGTACTAAAAATTCACAAGCCACTATTCCCCACTGCACCAACCAAATTTAATTCTGTGGCTCTCTAGTTACACACCGACCTCTGCAGTGCATTAACTAATAGAGGTTTCCTAATGTACTACAGTGCATTTCCCACCGAGTAACAACTTTTTAAAATGTATTTTTCATTTAAGCTCCCCATTATTTTATATGTAGCTACCTGATGGTGAAAGACCTAAAACATATTTTAGGGGCTGATTTATGAGAGGATTGAGCCGCCAGAGCATCATTTTTTTTTAAGCTCCGTCGGCACAAGCGTCGCAATCGTATCTATGAGGAGACGCAAAGCCACCCTGCGTGGCTCAGTGGCCTCATACATATGGAGTAAGACAAAGCAGCGCAAGTCGCTGCCTTGCCTTAGTCTGTCAAGTATGAGTTCCATGGGCATTGCGGTGGGTGTTCCCACGCAACACCCATGGATTTTGACACTGCCCCAGATTTACAAAACCATGTAAACCTGGGGCAGCTCCAAAACCTTATGCATCCCCACAGCAGGCGTAGTGAGGAGGAATGTTTTTATGTCTCCTCAAATTTTTTCCTCTTTCCATGTGTGCTGCATTCTGCAGCTCACAAAGTAAAAGGAAAACCTCTCTCGGGGCACCTTTCTACACAAAAACAATACTGCCTACATTGGCGCTAGGCAACAGTTTGTGCGCCAACGCAGTGGGATAGGACAGGAATGCACCATATTTCATAAATAAGGTGCATTCCTGCCCTTTCACATTGGCATAGGGCAGCGCAGCAAGAAGACTTGCGGCGCTGCCCTAGGCCAATTCCTCATAAATTAGGTCTTTTGTTTTTAACCACACCTTTGACCACACCCCCACGCTCACTGATCTTTCATTTGATAAACACGGTTTAATATTATTTCCCCACTGTAAAAATGATTTGCTATGGGAATTGGGGGCTTTTATGGTTGTCGATAGTTGTCAATGATGAGGAGTACCAAGTTCTAGAAATTTTTGTCAGGAGGGGGTCCTTACGCCTAAAAAACTTTGACAGGGGGGTCTTGGCATCAAAAAGTTTGAAGCCTCTGGTATAGGCCCTTTGAGTCTTGCCAGCATTCAGTGTTTTATGCAGGGAGAATTGTTGGATATAGTCACACATTGGGAGCAGTTATCCATGCACCCTCAAATGAGGCTCTGATTCATAGAATGTCCATTGCTCACAATCCAGTTTGTATCGGCTATAGGGTGGTGACCTAGTACTTATTAGTTCCTAAAAAAATACAGTTACTTAGAGTCTCTGCTGGAGATCGAGACAAAATGATGTACATGGCCAACGTGGGCTGAATTATTCTAGTTTTGGTAGAGTCCATTATTTTTTTTTTAGCTCTGACCAGATTGTGTCCAATGGTGTAGCATTGTTTAAATCCAGCAATCTATGCCATATTGAGACATCCATCTCATTGATTGCTTTTATTGGGGGTGAGAACCAGATTTGAGAGCCACACATTACAACCATGTTGACATTTGCTGCAATCGCTCTTAATAACTCAGAGGTGCCCTGGAGGCAATGAGGTTACATCATGGTGCTCTTCACCCTAAGGTTCATCACACATCTGATTCCACCTGGACACCTTGGTACTCATGGGAACCTATGTGCACACTCATACACACAACTGCACCTCTCTGCAAAGCTGTAGACATTTCTGAACTCTTCCCCACAAATTTGTACACAGCTGCATTCACCTGCAGATATCTGTACACACCCACACACAGCAGCACAGTCTGTGAACATGTGCCCCCCTACATTTGAACTCCTATGCACTCACCTGCACACATATGTACACAGCTGCACTCATCAGGACATATTTATAAATTCCTATACATAAGTGCAATCCTCTGCAAATGTGTGAAGCCCTCTGCAGTTACCTTTACATTCACACATACATACACATACACATCTGAGTTCATCTGACAAATTTATTTACAATAGCATAACTCTTGCAAATATATGAACACATACACACACTTGCACATATAGGCACACAATTGCACTAATCTAGACCTATCTGCCTTCTCCTACACATAGCTGCATATCTCTGCAACCATGTGAACACCTATACACTCACCTGCACACTGCTGCCCTGATCTGTACACACCTGCACACCAATGTAAACATACGAACACCTCTGTACTCACCTGCATCTATACATAAATAACTGCATTCATCTTTGTATTCTCCTGCATATAGCTGCAAACTTACGTAAACTTGTGAACACATCCACACCCACCTGCACACACATGTATATAGCTCTATTGACCTGCACGAATCAGTACACACCACACATTGATGTTCACATCTGCAATCATGTGAGCACCTCCATAGTCAGCTTCACTCATCTGCTCAGATCAGCACTATTTTATGGGAAAAATCAGAGCCCCCACTGTCATTCCATCCACTGTCACAACTCTCCTTTGGAAATGAGTTGGTCTTCCAGTGACTTACAGACACATAGCATTAAACAGCAGAAAGTGTTGAACTTATGTCTTTATTTTCCTGTTTTCCATACATTTGTTCATTGTGAGTGCGGTGGGAGGGGTCACTTATATCAAGTTCATAGCTGTGAGTTTATGAAATTCATATAATGCCCCAGGAAAATGATTAAATCAACAAGCAGTATGCAACATTTTAAGACATTATTTACTGAGCACCCTAGATCACCAGAGCATTTGCAAATGTATATCTTGCCAGTTCCCTGCTTTTGGTCTTTGTATTTTAGCGTGAAATTGAATGACATTTTTGCAGTGCCTTGTGACTATCATGAGAGTGCAATATTCATCAGCATAAAATTTACAAGCCCCTATCGCCACCATAACGTCACTTTTCACGACGTTGTGGTGGCGATACGGGCTTTGCCTTATTTACAAGGCAGCATTAAGTCACTTAACGTGGCTTAACGCTGCCTTGTAAATAGGGACACCCATTCACGCTATACTTAGCATGAAATGGGGGGGCAATGAGTGTTGCGGTGGGCGTTCCACTGTAACACCCATTGATTTTGACACTGCCCCATATTTACAAGGGTGGCGTAAATATGGGGCAGCACCAAAATTAAGACCAGGGAAAACCTGGCGAAATGAGGAGAAATGTTCAATTTTTCCTCGTTTTTGCTGTTTCCATGTGTGCTGTGTTGTGCAGCACACATGGAAACAGCAAAACCCCATTGATTGCTTATGTGCAGGAAGGTGTCCCTTCCTGCACATAAAGAATCATTAAAAAAAAGGACGTTTTGCAAATTCTATGTGTGCAGCATTAAGCAGCACACATAGAAGTTACAAAACGCCATTTAAAGGATGTTTATGTGCAGGAAGGGACACCTTCCTGCACATGAACAATCTTCCCCTGCAATGCAGACACCCTTGCACTATGGTGCAAGGGTGCCTGCATTGGCGCTAGGAAGCTTAATTAGCGCCAGCGCAGGGGGAAACTCAGGGCTGCACCATATTGTTGTAAATATGGTGCAGCCCTGCATTTCAGAAGTGGCGGTGCGTGGCGTTAAGCCAAGGAGGCTAACGCCGCGCTCCGCCACTTCCTTGTAAATATGCCCCTGTGTGTTTTAAGCCCAGACTGCTAGTACCGTCCTACTCTCTCACCTCCATTGCCTCAAATATACTCCTCCTGGACCCACCAATCCAAACCTCATCTTGCCAAAGGGAGAACTTGTAGATTCAGAAATGAAAAACAATTGTAACCTATATTTGCACACAAATCCTGGCCTGCCATCAGCTGGTCTATATGGGTCTTCAATAAAAGTTAACTTTAAGAGGTGTCTTACAGCACCTGTCGTGAATACATCAGGGCCACCTTTCATACATTCTTCAAACTTAATAACCTGAATGCAGCTGGAACACTTTATAAGAGATACGTTTTTATGTGATGGCCACATACATCATATGTCTTCTAAACTCTGCTAATTACTGACCTAGACAACTCTTCCAAGTTAAAAATAAAACTGGCCAACAATTTTCGCTCTTCTTTTACTGCCATAGATCCTGATGCTCAGTTTAATAACAAGAAAATTAAAATAATTTTACTCTTATAACCTCGAATCACTGACATAATATTGATGCATACAATAACGAAACACAAAAATATTGGAAATTACATATCGATAACAAAAATACTGACTTCCTATAGTTAACTTGTAAAACCACAAATATCGAGCACACAAAGTTAATTGCTAAAAATATAAATGTTGTCCTATATCTAAGAAAAAATATCAGAAACAAAAATACTGTTACCTTTAAGTAAACATATAATATGTCAAAAATATAGATTTACACAATATCGACTACAATATTATCACCAAAACAATTAAATAATCATGAATAAATATTTAAAAAACACTTTTATAATTAACAATTACTTCAAATAAACCCAAAACAATTCATACACATATTACAATTAAATAAAAATATGTTGCATCAACAAAACATTTACTATACACCTCAATAAATTATATAATTAAAATATTAACAATGCAACTCGCCAAACAATTTGCATTAACTACCAATATTTAAACCCCAACCTAAATATAAATATATAGATATAAATATAAATATATATATATATAAATATATATATATATATATATATATATATATAAAATATATATTACCAACTGGCGGTCGCCAGTAGGTAGTTATAGTTAGTGGACCTAGTGTCCATAGGAAAAGCGTTTTGTCTTTTGCCAATATCTTTGGCGCCGTTTGACTAATCTTCGCGAAATTTTCAAAATGAATGGGGCGCTCTGGTCAACTCCTGTCTTGAAAGTTTCAGGGTGATCCGTCAAGCGGGGGCCGAGAAAAAAAGGGAGGGTCCCAAAACGTGTTTTCTCCATGTTAATTTCTATGGGAAACTTTAGACACGGCTACAGCCCAAACTGCTGAACGGAATTACACCAAATTTGGTAAAAAGGTAGCTTTTGGTCCAGAAAGCACTCTTTTTGTTAAATGGTGTAAATCCGTTCAGTAGTTCCTGAGAAATTCATATTTAAATAAATATTAGTATCTGGTGAGCGCGTTGGGTCCGCGAACCCTCCCGAGCACAAGGTTGACTCTGATTGGCTGCCAACACTTCAAACCAGAATGTGTTGGCAGCCATCTTGTGACTCGGGTGAACCGAGTCACAAGCATAAAGATAAAAAAAATAAAAAAACAAGAAAAGGGGGCAGAGTAGAAACACCCTGACCCTCTAGGCCTAGTCAGGGGGTCCTACAGGGACCCCAGGGCCCAAAAAAGATTTTAAAAAAAATATTTTCGTGGGATTCGCGCAAGCATAGGGTGCGCAAATCCTGCTGAAAATATAAAACAAAAAGAAGCGCGGTCTCCCGTGCTTTGGTTTTTTCCAGCCCCCGGGTGGGCCAGGTCGCGGGGGCAATGCATAATTATTATATGGGGCCCACGGGGGCCCCCACAGCCCCAGGGACAGCCACCTCCCCGGGGCTTTGTTAATAATATGTGGGGGGCCACGCGGCCCCCCGTAGTCCCAGGGACCGCCACCTTCCTGTGGCTTTTTATCAAAAATGTGTGGGGTGCTCCTGTCCCCGCACAGTGCCCCGGGGACCGCCACCTCCTCGGGGCATTCCTTTATTATGGGTGAAGCCCCGGGGACCGTCACCTCCTGTGGCTTTAAACTTGATGGGAGGGGGCCGCGTGGACCGCCAACCCCAGGACCGGTTCCAGCAATGTCCCGGGGTGCCCACCCCCGGGACATTGCAGTTTGCTATGGCAGGGCGAGAGCAGTGCTCCCGCCCTGTCATAGCAAACTTCTGCTTCACTTTATGGAAGCGAGAGCAGGAAAACTGCTCTTGCTTCCATGAAGCGAAGCAGATTTGCTTTTGGGCAAAGGGAGCTGAATGTCAGCAGTTGCCTTTGCCCAAAAGCAATGGCGGCTCCCACAGGAGGCGGGGAGCCGGCAGGGACTGCGGGGGTATTGGGCCTCCCCCGTGGTCTCCACTAAGAGGCCAAGGCCCGGGGGATGGGGTCCCTGGGACCCAAAATGGCCAGGGCAGGGGGGCCGTGCAGGCCCCCCTACCCATTTTTTTTTAAAGTATTGGCCAAGCCCTGGGGGATGGGGTCCCCTTGGCTATAAAGGCCTCAGGAGGGGGGCTGCGAGGCCTCCCTCCAAAATGTTTTTTTTAAAAAGTAGAGGCCAGGCCCTGGGGGATGGGATCCCCGGGGCCGAAAATGGCCCTCTATCCTTTCTTTCTTTCTTTCTTTTTTAAAGACTTGAGCAAGCCCCGGGGCATGGGGTCCCCGGGGCCCAAATGGCTTGGGAGGCCTCTCCTTTAAAAAAAAAAAAAAATGCCCGGGCCCCGGGGGATGGGGTCCCCGGGCCGATATCGGGAAATGTAACTAGGAGGTATTAATTTTTTTTTCTTTTGTGATAGGAGTCGCGACCCCATCGCGGTTCTCAGCGCGTCCCCCCATGTAACATCGCGGTGGATTCGCGGATCCACCTTACGTAAATAATTTAATAGTATATAATTCAGAAGGTAGTGTTGCATTTATGTAGTTTTTTTTATAAAGCTAGTGAGATTGAAGTTAATAATCTCATCACATTTGATAGAGTTAGATATAATGTAAAAAAATTAAAGTTAAAAGTTAAATTTTAAAAGTGTACTGTGTTGTAGTACATTGAATTTACGCTTTTTTAAAAGTTGCGTCGGGTTCGCAAATTCAGAAAATATTTAAAAAGAGTATGTATGTTAAAAAATTAATAAGCTTCACTGTTGGGTTATAGGTTGGCTCTAAAAAGAGCAGTTGTTTTTATCATGACTCTCTTTGAGCTACATGTAAGTGCGTATGCACAGCTTGAGGTTGTTGAGAAAAACTCTGTTTCCTTCATCTGTGAAATGAACTCCATCACTTCTGTAGATGTCATGCATATCAAAACGTAGATTGTTGTTATAGATGGAGCCCATGCTTTGATCGCTGAGGTAAGCAGAAACAGCTTTATTGACATTCTTCCTAGCTTTCTCAATCTGTGGACAGAATTGATTTGACCACTTCCATTTTTAGGTCGAGCGTAACTGCGCTTGCGCTGTCGCTTAGCGACCTGTTGTGGATTGTTTGTGAAGTTAAACTCCACCCACTGGCTGCCCTTGCTTTTTATTTGTCTCTGCCCCTGTCCTTTGAAAATCTCTGCTTGCTACTGGGCAATTGTTCCTCTTTTCCCTCCTTTCTGTTTCCGCTTTCCAGCTAAACAGCACCGACCAACTACTATCTCCCTACGCTGTCAGTGTTTAAGTGTTCCTCAGAGGACTACATTTGTTTTCGTGGGTCAAGTTAGCTATCTACACAACTTACTTGCACTTTCACTTTTAATATGGGGGCTGCCTGCTTTTGCTTGCGACTGCATTCGTTTTTATTTTAGAGCCCTGTGCTTCTCACAAGTACTACTGTGTACTTGTTAATTCGCGCTACGCTTTTTACATTACTTTATTGTATCGTGCTGCCGATCTCGCCAGTCCTCGGATTTGCTAGCCCGTTTTCAGTTCCCTGTCCTTTCCTTGCGTGTGCGCATGCATTTTATCGTACGCATGCCCACTATGCAATTTGTCAAAGGTGGTATTTAAGCTTCCTAGTGTTCCGCCTTTAAAGTGCGTGTGCCTGTCATTGTGCGCATGCGTACAGTGCAATTTTTCATTGCAGATCTAATTTGTAGCTCAGCGCGGCAGCAGTAGTCGCCATTTGAGACTTCCCTGAATACTTCCCTCGAGTGGTCGGAAGAGTTTTCGTCTGGCGATGGAGCACCTCCCTGTGTGAGGAGTGTGGTACCGAAGCTCTCAGAAGGGCGAGACTCCATGGGGTAAGTAAACAGAATGTTCACCTGTAATCAACATGTCCATTATGGACGGGAGCGACATTTCCGATAGAAAGCCCGAATCTCTCGAGCCCCTAGTCATTTTTCCTGCTTCTTGCCTCATACCTCGGTGTATGATATTTATGGGCATCTTTTCTCCCGTGATTGATTCGCCACCAATTATCATTGTTCAGTAGGAAAAGCACAGCTTTATCGGCCAACCATGGCATTTATAAATAACATATTTTAAAAATAAGCTGTTAATTATTGTGTTTGACCGATTAAAATCAAAGTAATAAGACAATCGTCCTTTTTTGGTCTTGTGAACTTTCTTTTCTAATACTTTATCTGTCAAAACTAGTAAATCCCAGAACATACTACAAGTTGCACGGCATATGATTTTTTTGTCCATTGTAAAACGTGTATGTGCGTAACTGGACACACAGCAACAATTGAAACCCGTGTGTTTGCTGAAACAAACTACATACGTGTGTTACACATTTAAAGTTCCTAATATCTTCCACACCTCTCACACCCACCGCATGATCAAAAATATGAAAAGTCAGTTTTCAATTGGATTTGATAGTGTACCAGGCCTCCTGTGCTGACACTGAAACGTGCGAGGATCCGTCTGGCAGCAGAAGCACGTGTTGCTAGAAATGCCACAGCCTCATCAAACACAAGCGGGTATTACCGTGCTTAGTACATACAATCCCACGGCTCTGCTTCAGGGCCGGAAAGATTCCAAGGCAGACCTCTAAAAATAAATGTCTCCTCTGACTTCACTTAAACATCAAAACAAAGGGCCCAGTTCGGGTAAATCGGATTAGCAGATATTCGCCAAAAAAACAAACGTCTCGATTCTGTGTCTAGAATTCATCAACAAGCAAATGCATGGTAGCGTTTGTAAATTGTCTGTACACGCTTTGTATTGAGAGACTGGGCCTCTGGTGTCACTTTACAGAGAAGGCCCTGTGCGCTGGGGGCTGTGCTGGGGACTCGGCAGCACCACCTTGTGGATCAGCCCAGTAGCTCTTTTTGGAAATAGAAGGTACTATCTTCTGTGCCCTGTCACAGCAATTTCTTGTCCAAGGGGATCATGGTCACTGAATCGAGTCAAAGTAAAAAGTCACATTGGGCAAAAAGGGAGATGTTTTATTCGTTCTCAAGACAGCTGGAAGCCCTCACCCCAACCACAGCTAAATGTAGCTGCCAGTTTACCACCCCCAGCACACTGCGCCTTCTATAATTCCATGATAATGTCAACTCAATTACAGCACGTCTCTCCTGTAAACCAAATAACACGTTGATAATCAGTATATACAGTTATATACACACTCTTTGTTCACACAGGTAGCCTCTTGTGTTGTAGAGCTTCATCTGAGGCATCGCTGCACTGGCAGTGACTGTTGGTTTTCTGGACTCCACTGATTGCTGTGAAGACGAAGATTCTTCATGATCTGGCATTTCCCAACCTGGCTTCACGCTGTGTTAGAATTTCTGACCCCATGTCCTCTGCACCAGATTAATCCAGCCCCACTGTCAGTGTTTCAGATACTCTGCCTGAGAAGGCAACCAGGACAGACACCACCAGGCCGATGTCCTTCAGAGATGAATTTTCTTGGTAAGCCTAAGATTAGACAAGGGGTTGAAGGGATTGAGAGACAGGGGACTGCTGCTTGCACACGCGTTCATTGGTGAGAAGGGCTTGTGTGAGGCAGGGAACATCAGAGTCCAAGGCCTTGGCTAACTGATCACCAGTGGTTGCGAGGAGCTGTGAGTGAACTGCCATCAGTCTGTGGTAGTCATCCATCACACCCACCACCCCCACCAGGGGTATGAACCATACTGACCATGACCTCCATTACTCCCTGCAGTGTCCCTGTTGGCATGCCCCTAAATATCCTTGCACGACCAACCCATTCCAGGCCCATAGCCGCCCTCTACCTCATTCCCCATATACCTCTGTCAGTCCGTAGCTGCGTTCCAGTCATAGGATGTCCCGCCTTTTACTCCTTACTTGCACAGTTGTGTAGGCACTGCTTTGGTGAAGTTGGCAAATCCTAAAACGTTCCCAGTGTCACGAAGACAAAGCCATGGGCATTGTCAGAGACAAGTACACACTGTACCTCCCTCCCTACTCAGGATTACTAGAGGTGCTTCTAGAGGGTACCCTCGAGTTGTTAGCTGCACAAAAGTATTTTTTACTAATGTGTTCATGCATTTTGAATGTAAGCAGTGTATATTGCTTATGTAGAGAAGAGAACGCTTTATCTGCAGAATTACGTTTCCATATTAAGTAATTTTTATTAGCAAATCAGCATTATTGACCCAGAGACGGAAAATGTGCACCTATTTGACTGTTCACAATGTTCTGACTTTGCTGTGTTTTTCTGAGTTCTGAGAGAAGTGATAAATTCTTTTTTATATTAATTTAAATTATGTGACCATCAACCGGTAGACATAGCGCTTAAATAGTTTAAAATAAAAGTTAAAATTGAAATAAATGCCACGACAGTTTGATGTCGGATGAATGCTTGCTAAAAAAAAAAGTGCCTTTAACAAAACTATTTGGATGAGATGTTGTATTTAATGTATACAAGTTTGTGTGAGGCCTGGTCCAGTGCCATTCCTGTTGGCAGTGACTACATTTCATGGTCCCGGGTAAAAGGCCTTTCTGCAGTAACCTGCCTTTCCTGTAGGTTCTGCCTTGGTGGCTGGCAAAGAGGGTGCTACACTGTTAGGGACACAGATAGTCCACCTCACACTGACCACGTGCACTCATAGGGGATTCACAGGATGTTGAGCCGAAGCTGAGACTCCAACCTGGTTCCACAGTTGGTAACTCTGGCCCTAGCGCACTCCAAGTCAACAGCAATCTAAGGCCCGCAGAGATCGATGGACCACATAGCCAGCTGATGGAGACTGCGCCAGCACTCAGCTGGATTATGAAGACAACAAGCATTCAACTCCACATAATTCAACACAACGCCACACAATTAAGTGCCACGCAGTTCCACAACACACAATTGCACACCACATAATTCCACTACACAACACAATTCAACATCTCATAATTCCACACTGCACAATTCAAATCCCCATCATTCCACTACATGCCACATAATAACAATCCGTCAAATTCAACTCCACAAATTTCCACTCAACTCAATGCCACATAATTCCATTTCACATAATACCACTTCATGCAACATAAGTCCATTACACTGCACGCAAACAAATTCAACTCCAGATAATTCCATTGCACATAACTACACTTCAAACTACATAATTACACTTCACGCCACATAATTTCGCTCCACATATATCCACTTGGCTCCAAAACACATAATTACACTCAACAAAATTCAACTCTGCAACGTGCCCCATATTTACACTCTACATAGTTCCACACCATGCCACACAATGCCATATTACACCATTCAACACCACACAATTCCATACCACACAACATAATTACACTCCACTCCATACCACATTACACTCCACATAAATCTACTCCATGCCACATAGCAACACTCCACATAAATACACTCCACACCATGGCTCATAATTTCCCTCAACATAATAGGACCACACAACACAATTCAAGTCCACACAATTCCATTCCACTTCACAAAATTCACCTCTACTACACACAATTCCACTACACACCACATACATCCAATCCACACCACACAATTCCACATCATGCCACTTAGTTCAGCACTGCACCACATAATTCCATTCAATACATGCCACTCAACCACACACAATACGACTACACATAAGTCCACTACACTTAATACCACATAATTACTATCCATGTGATTCCATTGCACATGCAAGCACTGATCCAGCATTTCTCATATCGGTTCACTTCAGGTCTTTCAGCACAGTTTCTTTGCCATAACTTTTTTTTAAAATCCAAACCGCAAACACACACTCTCCTCCTCTTCTTCTTTCGGTGTCTTCTGCGTACATAAGCGCAGCCTCTTTATGCGTCTCTAACCTTCTCTCCCCTTCATTCTCTCTTTCTCACACACTCTCTCTACTACTCTATCTAGAGTTCATTCACCACTTCACACACAAACTACCTATCCCTCTGAATCTTACTTTCTATCTATTTTATAGCGCTCTCCTATCTATTCACCATACCACATATTTCCAATAGACAAATACACTACACACCACACAATTCCACCCCACACAACTCCACAACTAAAAATTTCAGTTCAAACTGCATAATTCCACTACAAACAACATACATCCACTCCACTACAAACAAAAGAAATAAGTGAAGAACAATATCTTTTACATCACTAATAGCTCTAACTTTCCCAAATGCGAGACCGATTGCATTGCAAATGCTTGTTGTCTTTGGCATATATTAAAATATACAAAGACAGTTTGAGGCAAAAGCAACATCAATTGTGCAAAGGTATCCTTCATTAGCATTTCCAGCCCAACCCCAGTCAATGTGCCTAGGACATTGCCACCACAGTGCACAATCATGAGGTCAGGGGTTGGAGATGCAAAAAGGTTTTAACCAAAGGCATCAATTGGTGCCACTTTAGTCCTCTCTATGCAAACCATTTAATATCCACATTTTCCAAACCTAGGTCTTTGTCAATACCTCTGTGTTCAGAATACCTTTTACACCAGAAAACATAGCTGTGCCCTACAATCCATACTGTAAGCATCTTGAAGGGATGTCTGGAAGGAATGAAAAGATGTCTGTAGCTCAGGTAGTCAGTTGGTAGAATGAGAGGTATCTAAAATGGTGGAGAAGATGCTGTTTTTGAAAAATCCGATAAGTGATTGGCTGTTTATTAACATTGTGCACTCAAAAATAGGATGCATGTTGTTTTGCTCAAGAAGCATGTTTCTGATTGGTTATAGGAAAATGTTTGAACGGTACAGTAGATAGGATAAGTTAATATTTTGCAAATTCAACCACACCTGCTATTTGCTTTAGTAAGCTAGTGTGCTGAACTTGAAAATATGGTGAACTTGCGACCTTCTGGTAGAGTTCAATGTTGCAAAAAGTGTTTCTATGGAAACTAGGATTAAGCAGAATGGGGGAAGGGTTGAAACTTAACTGTGGTTTTATAATATGAAATGCTAACTTATATATAAGTAATATGCTGCTACAGTAAGTTTTCCCAAATAAGTACCATGTTTAGAAGTGGTGTGATGTTAAAAAAATAATACTAGTATTATTGGAAATAGGTTTTTGAACTCCCGTAAGGGTTCACGGCTCCATCGGGATGCTACACTTCGGCACCGTAACATTTAGAAAGGGTTAATATGTCTAACCAATAGAAATGTTTTTCACAATTTGAAATAATGTACAAAGCAATTTGATTTGTTACTTACATTTATTTGTGTGGAGAAAGAGAGGGAAAGTTTGCCATTACTGGTTTTACCTTGTTGAGAGTGCTGCATTACATTTATTGTGTGAGAAAGAAAATCTTTTCTGAGTTTCTGATGTTAGATATTCTGCAATATTATTACAGAGGTGAGTTACACGTATGTAAGGTGTGTTATGTATTATGCAGTAGTGCTTCACTTTTGGAGTGATATTTTTAGATTTGAAAAGCATTATTATCACAGTTTTGAAATTATTAGAGAGGTGTGATGTTTGAAATATATTACGAAATGTACAGATTTGTATTGTAGTTTGTTTTATTGTACTGAAATGATGATTGAAATAGTTTGTGCATAGTAATATGTGTACATTGGTAGATGGACTAGTGATTATGGTAGTTTGTACCAGTTTATGGAAAGCTACAGTTGAAGTACGCCGCATAATTTTAGATGTCTCTTTGAAATGGGAAGTTCTGTCTGTCAAGTTGAAAGAATTGCATGGAGTTGTGAGTGAGGTATATCTGTACTTACACATTATTACATATTGAGCAATTAGAATAGTTACCCTTTTCCGGAGCAGAGACCGATTGAGCTGTGTGGTTAATACATGGGGTTATTTCACTGCCCATCTCACTTTTTCAGTTCACGCCCTGCATGAAACACTACCCAATTGGTAGATATGCCAAGAACTCCTTGGCAATAATTATATTCCTGAATTATGGTCGCTAACGTTCACCTATAGATGTTAGTGCACGGAAACTGGAGTTTTTCTTACAGGGGAGGACTGCGATTGTACAGTAGGACATTACCTAGTATGCAAAGAAGTTAAGTTGCACGGGGCTTGTAACATTCCGGCTCCTAATCTGCCCTTGTTTTTTAAAAGGTATTCTGGTCCCAGCTATTATTCCTGCACTTACTTTGCTTTGTAATGGCAGTTATCTTATTTTGAATAACCACTACTGCTGTGGTTTACAGGCTGGTGTCCTGCATATAGTAACTGTTTGTGAACGAGTTACATGTTGCAGCAACGTCCTGTATCCGCCCCCACATGGGATTGTAGATAGTTCCATTTGGCCTTCAATTCCAAGTTTGAAAACAGATTACAACAAACTAGGCAGACTCAAAGCGCTATTGGTTCAACAAGAAGTCGCTCTCAGAGGAGAGGCGGATGACGTGACCCCACGCACGTTGCCGCAGCGTCTCCTGACTCGCCGATGCTCCGCCCACGAGAGGAGCTCGGAGCTCTGATGGAGTAACTGCTGATTCCCGCCGATCCCCGCTGCCGTCGTTGCCGTTCTTGTCTCCGTTTCGGAGAAATTTCTTTTGAAGGACTATGGCATTTTGTTCTCAGCAGTTGGCGGTAACTATTATGAGCTCTGGCAGATTTTCCTCGTTGCAGCTGGCTCCGGGTAACCTTACGCAGCGGGAGAGACGCGGAAGACCCGTGAGGCTGTAAACTCAGGCAGCCTTTGGCGCTATGTTGCGGTAAGCCCTTAGTGCAGCCTGTCTGCCTGCCGGAAAATATGGGACTTTGCATTTAGCGTTTGGAGTGTCTTGGAGCTCTAGAGAAAAATTTGGGTGAAATCTGCGAAGGACGTTAACTCTAGGTGCTGTGTTACGCGGTCACGCTGCCTCGTTGTCACGCTGCCGCACGGAGACCTCCTAGAGCATAACTGGCTGGTTGACTCAAAAATGCGAAAAAAACAGTCCAAAGCAGTAGCTGGGAGAGAGTTTTTAAAATCTGGCCAATCGCCACCGACACCTGTGTTAGCACCCAAGGAAGACAGAAGAGGGAGAAGAAACGCTCAGCAGAGATTAGATTTTAAAGCAAAAACCTGGCTCTGGCTGAGAAGAATACTGAGAAGAATACTCAGCACGATCAGGACGCTGCTGATAAAAACTTGGAAGAAGAGCAGAGCCTGTCGGGACTTTCAATTGATTTGAGTATGTTGGCTGTGGGGGTGAAGAGGAGGCAGGAAAGGGGGGTGAAGGAGCAGGTGAAGTAGCAGAGGATATATTGAGGATAGAGGATAAAGTGGTGAAAAGGAAACAGTACCCTCTTTTTGGCAGTACCTTAGGTGTACGGGACTTACCTACTAGTACTCCTCTTGTAAATAGGGAGGAGCATAGTGTGGAAGATCTAAGAGGTCAGAAAAAATCGCAGGATATACAAGGTCAGAAATCGTTACATACCCCTGCTTACCTTGCTCACACCCCCTCAGTTTGTACAGCACACCCACAGTCGCAATCCAAATCACACGTTATCCCAGCCCCGGCAGAAATAAACTTAGAAATAAATGCTGTGATTCATGGGGAACCATCTCTGAGCAGCCGGCCTCCGTTATCAGAGGGTCAAGTACCTCCTCAGACTGCGCAAAAGGAGAATGGGAGTCAGGGACTGGCAGACAAGCCGGATGAGCTGGATTCGACGTCCATATCTGATTCAGAAGCGGAATTAGAACTAGAATCAGAATCAGAATCAGAGCAGGGGAAAAAGAAAAAGCGGAAAAAGGGAAAAGAAATATCCCCCAATTCTGTGAGAGTCGGCGAAAGCCCGGGACAAGAAAAGAGGGGAAAAAAAGCCGACCATAATACCTCAGTACAAGAAATGTTTATAACTATCTTACAAGAGGTAAGAGATCTGAAGGCGTCGCAAGTATATGAAATATCCCAGCTGCATGATAGACTATCAAAGATGGAGGAAAAACTGGGCAATTTACCTATAAGGATCGCAGAATTGGAGGCTCGTGTTTCAGGTCTTGAGGACAAAATTGTTGTTATGCAAGAGGAACTTCAGGTGTTGAACAAAAATAAGTACCAGATGGATTCAAAGTTACAAGACCTTGAGAATTACAATAGGAGATCTAATTTACGCTTGGTGGGAGTATCCGAGGGGCTGGAGGGGGCAGAAATGGTAAAATGGACAGAGTCCCTGTTGAAAAAAGCAATTCCGGAATTACAAGGGACCTCACGATTACCAGAGCCCATAGGGTACCTGCACATAAGCCTGCGAATCTCAAGTACCCACGAACAATCTTAATAAACTTTTCGGATTATAGAATTAAGGAGCGAATCCTAAGTACAGCTATATCAAGGAGAATATTCACAACTGATGAAATTAAACATTTTAAAATCTTCTCTGATATGTCTGCAGCATCTGCCCTTAGACGCAAGAACTTTGTTAAAATGATTGATCCGTTTAAAGCCAAAGGGGCACAGGCAATGATTGTGCAACAATCTAAATTAAAAGTTCTAGCCAAAGGAAAGTTTTTTATCCTAACGGATATTTTAGAAGCCCTGAACCTTCTGGAGGGCCTTAATACTACGTAAGGAAAGGGAGATTTTGTATTTATAAGTTTCTCGAATATTTAATTAGCCATATGTGAGTATTGTTATGAAATGTTTAAGATGTCTGGGTTAAGAGTTTTGTTCATCTCTGGGGCGGTTGCAAAGGTGAGTCAGGAGTCGCACTAGGATGCAACAAGATGGCATCCGCTAATAGAAGGGAGAAGGAGGGGAAGTCAGAGGGGAAGGTTGGGTCTTCCCTTCTTCTGGAGAGGGTGGGTTGGGTGGGTGGTGGTGGGGGTGATGCAGTAAAAAAAAGAGAGTTCATAAAGGGAAAACATTTGTGTGATTATTTCTATCAAGAGGAGATTAAATGATGCGCATAGTAATTATTCAACAGGGTTAGGAGTAAGTTGCGGCACTGCACAATAGAAACAATATATTACACATGAAATGCTGCATATTAAGGCACTTAATGCACCGTAATGCACTTTAATGCATATTTTGCACAATAGTTACAATTGTACTGTATTATACTGTTATATTGTACGGTATTTTTTTGGGGTTGCGTGATTTGCACTTTGATGCTTATTTGCACTATTGAAAGTGTAGGGTTTTTTTTTTTTTTAATATATATATTTTTTTATATCTGTATTGAAGTATATTGGTCCAACAGGTGCGTGATTGTATTTAACCATATTTATATATATATTTAGTGGAATTGGCACTATAGTGCATTTGGCTAGCAGCTATGTGTTTTATATTTTATGCGTACTTTGCACAAATGTTATCATATGCATGATGGTGTACTGGTTCAGTACTTGTGAAGCTTACCTAAAACAGTTGGGGGTGTCTTGGTGCGTAAATTAGTCAGCTACGCTCTTATTAGAGATTTAGAAAGAGTAGAATATGCATACTTGGTATACTCCGCATAATTTCCACTTTGGAAAGACAGTTTTTATATGAGTAGGAAGAAATTGTTGATTCTGTCTCTAAATGCCAATGGTTTAAATAACAGACGTAAAACTTGTGCGATAGAGAGTTGGCTAAAAGGTTATCACCCAGATGTGATCTTTATACAAGAGACACATTTCCGGGCTCTAACAAACGCTGGAAAAATGCTAAAAAATTGGGCAGGGTTTTACTGTTCATCGGTGTCGGGGGTAGCTCAGAGAGGTGTGAGTATTTTTATAGGTAAGCACGTCCAATTTCAGGTTGAAGCCTCACATTCAGATAAGAGTGGTAGATGGACATTTGTATCTGGGAAAATAAACCAGACAAACCTTATACTAGCTACAATCTACGCACCAGTCCCCGATGATCCACTCCCTATTTTACAGTTAAAGCAAGCTCTATCTGGTATACCGGGTCAGATTATATGGGGTGGTGACTTTAATTTTTTACAAAATCCTGTGGTTGACTCAACCAAAAAGACCGGAGACAAAATAAACAACAAGTTGCCATTGCCTTGTTGAGTTGTAAGTCGGATCTAGACATTCTGGATAGCTGGCGTCATAACAATCCGGTTAATTGTGAATATTCTTGTTATTCGGCAAAATATGATTCAGCATCTAGGCTAGACTTTTTCTCACTTCTCATAACCTTGAAGTTAGCAAATATGAGCATATAGTAAATGCCTTCTCAGATCATGCCCTCATTAAGTTGGAAATTATGTTAGATAAGTTAGAGGATGAATCATCAAGGAGATGGTATTTTAATAAACTTAATTTAGCTGAGAAACAATGGTGCGCAGAAATAGAAAAGGAGATTAGCTCCTTTTTTAATATAAATAAGGATTCCGCACCAATTAACATAATATGGGAGGCATTTAAAGCCACTCTGAGAGGCATAATCACCTCAAAAGAGATTCCAAAACAGAAGGCTAAGAAGGAGGAGAGAATGGTGATAGAAAATACTCTGGCCCATGCAAATCAGGAATATTTCAGAAATAGGACCCCGGCCACCAGACAAAAAGTATTGAACGCAAAAATGAGAATGAGGGAATTCTACTACGAATTAGGGGATATGTCAAGTAGGCTATACCTCCAGACTAGTTATGAAGATAGTGAATATACAGGAAGATTGCTAGCTTGGCAAGCAAAGGAGAAGCAAGTTCGAAATAGAGTCGAGTACATTCAAGATAAAGTAACTAAAACCCGTGTAAATACTACGTCTTTAATAGGTGAGGTTTTTCTTAATCATTATAAAGATATATATCAGACATCTTATCAGATTCCTGTAGAAACAATTGACGAATTCTTGCAGGGATTGCCTATTCCAACTTTGGGAAATAACTTCAAAGAGCTGCTGCTAGCCGAATTTACTGAAGGAAGAACTAGATGCGGTTATCAGCTCTTTACCTAATTGTAAAGCTACCGGGGAGGATGGCATTCCTGGGGAATTTTTTAAAACATTTGCTACAATACTTTGCCCTGAAATTTTAAGACTCGCAAACTTTTTATTACATGGAGGGGATCCGCCAGCATCTTTTCGTATTGCAGTAGTGGTCAGTATTTTAAAAAAGATAAAGACAGCGAAAATGTGAATTCCTATAGGCCAATAAGCCTTTTAAATACTGACTACAACATTTTTACTAAACTGATTGCCAATAGATTAAATAAGATGGTGGGGTCACTTATCGGAACGGATCAATGTGGTTTTATAGCAGCGAGACAGCTCTATACTAATACAAATTTTTTATTAGAAGCTTTGGATTTTTTAAATATTAATAAGGTTCAGGCACAGATATGGTTTTTAGATGCCGAAAAGGCATTTGACCTTGTTTCTTGGAATTGTCTTTTTACGATTTTAGCAAAGTTCGGTTTTCCAAAAGAGTTTATAATTTTATTAAAACAACTTTATACAAACTCTCAGGCGCAAATATTAGTTAACTCTGTTAAGATAGGGACATGCCAAATAAATAGAGGTACCAGGCAAGGCTGTCCCCTTTCACCGATTTTATTTGCTCTTTTTATAGAGCCTTTAGCAATTGCAATCAAGGAAAAAAGAGCACATACAGCCCCGGTGCAAGGAATGACGAATATAAAATTGTATGCCGACGACATTGTACTCTTCTTGAATTTGAAGATACACACTCAGGTGGAAGTGATGAGAGTTTTTGCAGACTTCCAAGAAATAGGAGGCTATAAAATCAATAAGACCAAAACAGAAATTATATTGTGTAACTGTGGTGCGAACTCTTTATTATTAGAATTTAGACAGACGTACAATACTCGTCCAAAGAGATATTTAGGGATCTTTGTCACAGAGAAAGTAGAAGACCTTTTTTCCTTAAACTATACCCCATTATTGAAAAAGGTGAGCTCTCAGTTAACACGCTGGAATCAGCTCCCATTGTCAATAATAGGACGAGTTGCGTTAATTCGAATGTCTATCCTTCCATTGTTTAATTTTCTTTTAGTGCTGCTCCCTGCGCAATACAGTCCTCTTTTTTAAAGAGTTAGATAGTATGCTCTCCTCTTTCTTATGGGCAAACAAGGTATCAAGGTTAGCACTACACTTTAAACTATCCTGTGGAAGAAGGAGGTTTATCTCTTCCGAATATTAGAAATTATTATTATGCGACATTTGTACATCATAGTTTTAGATTCTTTTTTCAGATCCTCAAGAGGCAGATAATTTTTTATGAAAAAGATCCTAAAGGAATATAATATTAGGGACCCCACAAGAGTTACGAAGTACCCTAAGAAAGTTCGTTATAAGACCTTACAGTGGTTATTTAAACAAAAACACAGCTTTTAGCATATTATGATATTTTAAGAATTAATAACTCAACCAGACTTTCGAACATACATACGGGGAAATAGGTATTTTAGCAAATAATATACTAAGGCTATGGGAAGAAAATGGTTACGTCCAAATTCAGGATTTCATTAGGGGAGCTGTTGGAAAACCTGGATGGAAATTGAAATGGGCCTCCAGCATTCCAATATAATTTTAAAGTGGTCATTTGTAAGATTAAAACCTATATTGGAAAAAGTAAATATAGAAAATTTGGACTATAAATTCATTATTAGTGAAGCCCTTAACTGTCCTATACATAGAAAGATTAGTGATTGGGTTAAGATATTCGATCAGAATAAGTCTTCCTCATTATATGAAAAAGTTAGGGATAAATGGAGGAAAGTGGAAGATATACAAATTCTTCAATCAACGTGGAATAGGTTAAATACGTTTAATGCATGTATATTTAGAGGGGCGAACTTCAAAAGTATGCAATTCTATTCGAAATGGCTAATATATAGAACACCCTTCTTTCTTCATAAATTATATCCGCAAATTGAAGATAAATGCTTTCGTTGTGCAGAGAAAGGCACTTGGACGCATATTATTTGGAAGTGCCCAAAAATTCAGAGTTTTTGGGGGAGATCGAGAAATATCTTAGATTTACAATAGACCCCCACATCTCACTCGATGAATCTATTGCGGTTTTGGGATGTTCTTCTGATACTGCCGAATATGAAGAATGCTTGTTTATAGTAGCATTATTGGCAAGATCTTTAATCTTGCAACTCTGGAGAACAGAGAAGATACCCACTTTCAATGCTTGGAGGGCAAAATTATCCAAAGTACAAGAATTGGAAAGAAAATATGCAATAAGATCAGGAGCATTAAGAAGGTATGAGAAATTTTGGAGTATCTTTGAAATATAGGATAACATATTGTATTTTGGTATACAGATAGAAAGGGTACGTGGGTACCTATCTGGTTTTAGTATTATTGTATTTTATCTTAATGTGATCTTTCTATGTATTTATCCGCCATAAGTTTGTATTTTGTACCTGATTAAGATAATAGGATCTTTTTGGTATTTTAGGAATAATTTGATTGTACTGCTAAAACATTTTTTGAAATGAGTATCTGTAATTTTTAATCTCTGCACTTTGCACTTTTGATCGAAGTTAATTATTTTTCTCCTCAATATTCTGGAATATGTATTTATGTGTAATATCATGGAATGTGTGTAAGATCTATGAACTCTCAATAAAAAAAAAAAAAGAAGTCGCTCTCAGATCGGCTCGAGAGACCTTCGAATTGTAGGTGGGGAGAACCCTAAGTGAGACAAACTCACTGCTAAACACAAATCTCCCACTCCATTTTGGAGAATTAATAGATCAAATATTTGATACGTCTGATTCGGACGGCCTCGCTCACTTTTTTAAACTTGTGGGATCTGGCCTTGTTTCTTCCTTTCAGACTATTTTTGGAGTAATACCAGCCTTTATTCATTCTATTTTTTCCAAAGCCTTCGGAGGGTTTCCCATGTTGCACCTGTTGATTTGCGGCGTGCTGGTTCTTATACTGTTGCTTCGCAATGGCTGCTCGATTTGTGGAACTGCCAGGCCCGGTCCAGTTGAAGCTGTACTGTGATCGGATGTGGCAGCTTTTTGGTTCTATGCCGGTGACGTCCTTTGCCATCGACTATTGACTGACCTTCCGCTATGCCTACTTCACCTGCGTAAAACCTGTGTTCCACTGCCTCCGGTGCCCCTTTGAATGGGCCCCGGATGTCTGCCCCTCCAATACCACACAAGCCACCCTGGATTACGATCTGCTAATGGGAACATTAAAGGCCCATGACCAGGAATGCGCCATGGGTAGGCTCCTGTTGTGCAATCCTTTGCTTGGACCAACGGCAGACTTGAGTACCTGTGCCCGTGCGCAGCGCCCCATTACTCAGAGTTTCATCGAAGTTGACGCCGGTTGCCCTGTAATTCTCCTAAGAGCCTCTGGTTATGAGGAGCATGTGTGTTCGTTTGATCTCATCAACTGGATGGCAAACCTTTTTGCAATGGAAGGGACAGACAACATTCTGTAGTTCATGGCATTCCGCTTTTCACGCACCGTTTTGGTCACTGACGAAAAGATGTAAATGGATGGGTTTTTGAGCTCCCAATTGGCAAAATGTTGTCTTTCCAAACAATATACTCTTGAAATTACAAATATTTTTGGGCCTTTTTGCCAATCTCAATTGGACTCCGACTAAGACGCTTTGCCTCTGCTTATCTCTGATTTCTGTTTCCACATATGGCTAACGCCCTGGCCAAGAGTAGGGTGTCACGTGGCCCATAGGGACATTGTCATTTTTCACTAAGTTATCATGGGCACTTCGAAGCTTGCCTGCTGCTTTTGCACACGTTACTACACATCTTTGTTTTTGCAATATTTCAATGACTGCTTTCATTGGGAACTCATCGCTGTGTTCACTCTCTGCAAGTTCCTGGGATTTTGACTGAACATTATGTGCAAGGTCGAACAACAATGCCCCCTGTTATTTTGTTCTGGCCAGACCTTAGCCCTTAGAGAAAACATACTGATGCAGCTGTTATCTGGACAGCGTACTTGGGTTTTTTAGAAGGGTACATGAAGAGGTGAGACACACTTGGAGAGGGACCTTTCCAGGGAGAAGGCCTTTGACGTACATATACCATCTATAGGCTAAGGTATGGGGTCTGCCCAGAGATCTTGTATTATATAATAATACTTCTTCTTAGCAAGGGGAGGGAGGTTAGGCACCATAGTCTTTTTCTCCATTGTCTTTTTATGATGACATCTCCCTTCATGATGTATGGACTCACTGCTATGTGACTATATTTGTATTATGCATTTTCCTGCTTGTTGTGGCATGTATACTGCATGTTAGGGCACGTTAGTTAAAATAAATATTTTAAACTGTTTCGTGTCTCTGTCAGATCTTATTGTGGACAAGTACAACAGTGTGAGTGAAAGGGTGTGCCTTGTTACCGCGATTCCTGAGAGATCTGGGAGTGTTGTGTTCTGGGATATCTAATGATTTGTTTCTCTGGGAATTGCGTAGAAGAGCAAGTGAGACACTATAGCTAGTCCCTCCTGGGTTCGTGGGTACTAAGGTGGTAGGAAGACCCAATCCCTAAACACCAAGGTCCCATACTCCTGCGCATAGTTCTGTATTTGTGCAGAATCCCTGCAACAATGCTAGACCTATAAAACACAGGTATACATCAATTTATATGTTTCTTTTATATATGATGGCACTAGCAAAACTAACAGATATGTCTGCATGCTTTCAGGAATATCGTCAGAGTTACAACAGAGGCATGCTAAGGGTTGCTGCTTTATATTTGCCTAGGCCCAACAGGCAAATATAAGGCCAGTCATAAGTAAGGCTAAAGTCTTTAGTCCTACTTTTATGTCTGGCCTGTCCCGGTTTTTGCTTCTCAAAATCTGGTCACCCTACACACGAGCCACCCTGGATTACCATCTGCTAATGGGTCCCTTAAAGGCCCATGACCAGGAATGTGCCATGGGTAGGCGCCTGTTATGCGATCCTTTGCTTGGACCGACAGCAGACTTGAGTACTTGCGCCCGTGCGCAACGCCTCATTACTCAGAGTTTCATCGAAGTTGACGCAGGTTGCCCTGAAATGCTCCTAAGAGCCTCTGGATATGAGGAGCATGTGTGTTCGTTTGATCTCATCAACTGGATGGCAAACCTTTTTGCATTGGAAGGGACAGACAACATTCTGTAGTTCATGGCAATCTGCTTTTCACACAACGTTTTGGTTACTGGCGATGAGATGTAAATGGCTTGGTTTTTGAGCGCCCAATTGGCAAAATGTTGTCTTTCCAAACAATATACTCTTGAAATTACAAAATGTTTTGATCCTTTTTGCCAATTTCAATTGGACTCCGACTAAGACGCTTTGCCTCTGCTTATCTCTGATTTCTGATTTCTAACGCCCTGGCGAAGGGTAGGGTGTCACGTGGCCCACAGGGACATTGTCGTTTTTCACTAAGTTAGCATGGGCACTTCGCAGTTTGCCTGCTGCTTTTGCGCACGTTACTGCACATCTTTATTTTCGAAATATTTCAATGACTGCTTTCACATGGGAACTCATTGCTGTGTTCACTCTCTGCAAGTTCATGGGATTTTGACTGAACATTATGTGCAAGGTCGAGCAACAATGCCCCTTGTTATTTTGTTCTGGCCAGACCTTAGCCCTTAGAGAAAACATACTGATGCAGCTGTTGTCTGGACAGCATACTTGGGTTTTTTAGTAGGGTACTTGAAGAGGTGCGATACACTTGGAGAGGGACCTTTCCAGGGAGAAGACCTATAACGTACATATACCATCTGTAGGCTAAGGTATGGGGTCTGCTGACAAAGCCCAGAGATCTTGTATTATGTAATAATACTTCTTCTTAGCAAGGGGAGGGAGGTTAGGCACCATAGTCTTTTTATCCATTGTCTTTTTATGATGACATCTCCCTTCATGATGTATGGACTCGCTGCTATGCTGATTATATTTGTATTATGCATTTTCCTGCTTGTTGTGGCACTTATACTGCATGTTAGGGCACGTTAGTTAAAATAAATATTTTAAACTGTTTCGTGTCTCTGTCAGATCTGATTGTGGACAAGTACAACAGTGTGAGTGAAAGGGTGTGCCTTGTTACCGCGATTCCTGAGAGATCCGGGAGTGTTGTGTTCTGGGGTGTGTAATGATTTGTTTCTCTGGGAATTGTGTAGAAGAGCAAGTGAGACACTATAGCTAGTCCCTCCTGGGTTTGTGGGTACTAAGGTAGTAGGAAGACCCAGTCCCTATACACCAAGTTCCCATACCCCTGCGCATAGTTCTGTATTTGTGCAGAATCCCTGCAACAATGCTAGACCTATAAAACACAGGTATACATCTATTTGTATGTTTCTTTTATATATGATGGCACTTGCAAAAGGCACAGACACGTCTGCATGCTTTTAGGAATATGGTGAGACTTACAACAGAGACATGCGAAGGCTTGCTGCTTTACATTTGGCTAGGCCCAACACTCTGAGTAGTCGCTGAATAGTGAAGCTGCAAGATAAAAGTGAGGTTTAAGACATGATGGCAGAGCGATTAGTGATTAGGCTAGTTTGTCTGAGTCTGTGGACAGGTGCACTTCAAGTACGCCATATAAATTTAGGTATCTGCTTGAAATGGGAAGTGCAGTCTCTAAAGTTGAAAAGACTGCATGGTCTTGTGACTGAGGTATGTGTCTACTTGCAAACATATTCTCATATGTGTTATGCATGTGAACATGCTATACATGTGTAGTACAGGTATAATACTATTTGAATGATGCGTCCGCTAAACGGTAGAGACGCATGCATGTATGTTTTCAAGAATATGGTGAGACTTACAAGAGTAACATTGCAAAGGTTGCTGTTTTGAATTTCTGGAGTTCTCTTGCTTCTTTCTGCACTTCTCTTGATTCTTTCTACATCCTTATTTTCTGTTTCTGCACCTCTCTTGCTTCTTTGTGCACTTCTCTTGTTTCTTTCTGCACCTCTTTTGCTTCTTTGTGCAGCCCTCTTTCCCTTTCTGCAGCTCTTTTGCCTCTTTCTAGACCTCTCTTACGTATTTCTGCACTTGTCTTCTGTCTTTATGCACCTCAGTTTCCTCTCTGTGCATCTCTTCATTCTTTATGCGCTTCTCTTGCCTCTTTGTGCACGCCTGTTGCTTCTTTCTGCACCTTTCTTGGTTCTTTTGGCACTCATCTTGTCTTTTTTGCACGCATGTTGTCTGTTTCTGCATCCCTCTTCTCTCTTTCTGCACTTCTCTTGCCTCTTTGAGCATCTCTTTCCTCTTTCTGCAGCTGTCTTCCTTCTTTTTGCACCCCTCTTGCCTTTTTGTGCACCCGTGTTCCCTGTTTTGCACTTCGCTTGCCTGTTTCTACATCTCTCTTGTCTCTTTGTGCACTTCTCTTGCATGTTTGTGCACCTCTGTTGTTTATTTGTGCATCCTTTATTGACTCTTTGTGCACCTGTGTTGCCTCTTTCTGTATTTCTCACATTTTTTAGTAGCTGTGTTCTTCTTTGAATATTTTTTTGGGTGTTTCTAAACTTTTTTTTCATTCTCTCCCTTTCTTTCTCTTTAGCACCTTTTTTTCCCCTCTTTCTGCAGTTCTCTTGCTTGTTTCAATAGTTTTGTTTTTTTATTTGTAATAAAGAGAATAGCAATGTAATTGTGATTGTTTACTAGTTAATATGAATATTGATATGTAATTAACCCCTTGCATGCTCACGACGGCCCCCAGCCGTCACGCATTACAGTGGGCGTGTGCGCACGATGGCTGGGGGCCGTCGAAAACCCGCTCACGCGTTAATTCTCCCGCACAGCGGGAGAATTTACCGCGCACGGAAGGGGTTAATTTAAAATTGTTAATTCATCAGCAAATTATTGAAACTGTTCTTTGTTTTTTAGAAAATTATTTTGTTTGGATCACAAATTGAAGATGGCAAGAAAACATAAAAGCGAAAACAAAAAAACAGATCTACTTAAACAAAAGTAAAAAGAGTGTATTAGAAAAAGACAAAAATTTTGCCAAGGATAAAGTCTGTTCTGGTAAGAGCACTAAACAGTTTCTTAACACAGTTGCAGAGAGATTAAAGAAAGAGAATAATAATGAAAGAAAAAAGGAAAGCTTTACAACAAAGCAGAAGGAGAAGAACATATATTATGGTAAAAAACATTAGTTTTTGGAGAAAATACACATGCTAAGACAAGAGAAAAGCAATTTAAGGAAATATATACGAATGTTTCAAAGTAGAGTAATTCAAAATTTATTAAAACATTGTAAAAAGTATAAAAAAAGATCAGCAGCATATAAGAAGAAGCAAGAGATTGAAAGTGTGGTAGATATTTCTTTTGAATTGAAACAAAAATTATTTATATTAATATTGAAGAGAATGAGAACATTGGATAAAACAATGGTGTTTATGAAGGAGAAAAGCAAAAGAAAAAGACTAGTTAATAAAAGTAACTTTTGTAAAACTTTTACTGGTCAATGGAAGCACACTACAACTACTGAGCCTTTCTTTAATGAAGAAAGCTATTTTCAACATAACATATTAGTGCTTGCAGTTGATACTAGTGGTCAATGCTATGAGATGACAGATGGTTGTCCCATTCCTAAAGAAAAAATAGTTGTTAGGAGTGTGGAAGAAGTAATAGGTGAAGAAGTTCAAGGGAAGCGTACACAAGGTCCTGTATATAAGTGGGATTGTAGCAGTATTTGCAGTATTCGACAGGAATCTATTGACATATTGCGAATTTTTTTACGAGAGTATGCAAAAAAAGTCTTAAACAGAAGATTAAGCTGTTACAAGGACTAGATCCATGTAAAATAAGAAAATATAGTGAGTTGAGGGTCATTCTCTGGTTTGTCTTTGAAGAAAAGTGTGTAAAAGTACTTTTCATCATTTAAGAATGTTAGCAGTACACCACTCAGAAATGCGGAAGTTAGTAAGGGGAGTTTACTATGTAAAAACTCCTGCATTATGTTTAAGTGAAATGAACACAGCTCTTTTGCACGGTTCAGTTTCAGACGTACAAAAAGTTTGTGATGATATACAGTTTCGTTTTTTTGGTTCACAAGAGGAGTGTGGAGAAAGGGAGAGCTTGATAAGTGTAGGTGTTGAAGAACATGGGAAATACAATAGTATTGATGAGTTTGCAGAAGAAATTACAAAGTTTAAGACAGTTTCATGTGAAAAACCAAACTATGTTTGTATTTGTTGTCGACGTACTCATTATAGAAGTCAAACTAGGAATGTAGATTTATATTTAAAAAATGAAAAGGAAAACAATGATAAGTGGCAGCAATTTGGTGCTTATTTGTTGGTAGAAGGTCGGTTTCAGTTGGCTAATGATCAAGTTATTTGTAAATATTGATACAACAAATTAGAAAAAACCAAAATGCCAGCTAGAGCAGTATAGAACAACTTAGAGTTGGTAGCTATTCCTCCAGAACTGGCACATTTGAATGCATATGAGTCCATTCTTATTCAATCTGTGCACCCATTTCAGGCTATAGTTCGTATGGAGCCTAAAACAGGTAAACTGCCTCCAACAGATTTACAAAGAGGTCTGAAAGGAAGAGTTGTGTACTTACCTTTAGATTTTAAGAAAAATATTGAAACTGTTGGTGTAGACGGGGAGGAAAATGAGCCAGTAGTTATTCTAGTTAATGGTGTACCAACAAAGAGTGGAAAAATATGGCAAGAGTTTGTAGATGTTAATAAACTTCCAAGGGCTACATTATATCTGGTACAGAATAATATTTATTATAAGAATGTAAATGTTGATGAACAGGTAATATGCTTAGAAGATGAAACAGAAATTTCAAGTGACCAAATAGAAAAAGTGGATAAGTCTAGGAGTGAAGTGATTTATGAACATTATACTATACATCCTCTACATTCAAAAGAAGTGATAGGAAACAGTATTGAATTATTTCAAATGAAGGAAGCAAAGGGAACACACATGAGTGTATGGGAAAAAAGTCTAGAAGCTTGTTGTTTTCCACAGTTGTTCCCCACTGGAGAAGGTGGACAATTTGATGAGAGAGCTGCATGGATTCCAGCTTCAGAATACCGCTCGACAAGATTGTACTCTGAAGATCCAAGATTTCGAGAGTGCATACCATACATATTTCATCTTCTGTTTGAAAGTGATTTGTCTGCACTTTCATATGCAGTGAACCACATATTAAAAACAGGAGTTCATCTTCCACATGTTTCTGCAAAAGAATTCATGGACAAAGTTCAACAAAGAGACGAAAATTTAGAATCACAGTTAATACATTTGATGGCATGTCAACATGGTACCAATGAATATTGGTTTCGGCGTCACGGTGAATTTAAATGTATGTTAAGCAACTTAGGCACACCTACATGGTTTGTAACACTTAGGGGTCGATTCCGATTCGGGCCGGAAAAAGCACCGACCGACTCGGAGCCGGAATTTATTCCGACCGACACGTACCTGTGGCGCCCGACACGCCAAGTACGATGCAAGGCGTGCAAAATCCGACCGACACGTACCGAACCCAAGCCGAACGACCGAGCCGCACGGAAAACAGCAATCCGGCCGGAAAAACACGCGAATCGAACCGACCGACACGCACCCGGAACAAATCCAACCGAAACGTACACGCGAACTCCAAACCGCAAAGTACGATGCAAGGCGCGAAAACCACGACCGAGTCGTACGGAGGACAAGCCGTACGACCGACAC
Organism: Calotriton arnoldi; assembly: GCA_963921515.1. NCBI lineage: Eukaryota > Metazoa > Chordata > Amphibia > Caudata > Salamandridae > Calotriton > Calotriton arnoldi. Next base: position 470,662 of record CAWUFW010000798.1, on the reverse strand, counting down.
GCATACAAAACCGAGCCGAAGTAACACAAAACACCGCGACCGACGCGTACGCAGCATAGAAAACTGCACAAACACAGCGTGAACGAAATGGAGAACACCGTACGAGACAAATGCAGGGTCCGACTCGGTCACAAGAACGTTTCCAACATGCACAGACAGTACAAAGGAAAAATTACACAAAAAAAGGCCAAACAAGCAATTACAAAGCCAATAAATACTGGGGGGGTGGGGACAGAGAACAAAGACACACCCACAACTCCACCCATATAAAGGACACAAATCCCAACCATGATCCTTTGCAAATGCCATTCTACTGCCAGCACCCAACAGACAGCAACCACACACCCACATCTCATCCCTCACACAAGCCACACACCATCAGCACACCAACAAATACCTACCTCACATACACCCAGCAAAACACACACCCACACACCCTCACCTGCACACCAACACACACATCACTCACCATCACCACCCATCACCATGCCCCCCAAGAAGAATCACAAGTTCCTAGATTGTGAATTGGAAGTCCTGGTAGACGAGATCCTCAGGGTAGAGCCACAGCTGTTTGGCACACTGGTCCAACAGACCCCCATCTCCCAGAAAACCAAGATGTGGGAGAGGATCATCAACAGGGTGAACGCACAATCACCATGTCTGCGCACAAAGACCGACATCCAGAACAGGTGGTATGACGTGCGCAGGAGGGTCCGGGAGCTGCTCAAGAAAGACTACCTCCTGAGCCAATACACCGGCAGTGGCCCTCCTGCCAAGCCAGTATACCTCAGGCCCTGGGAGGAGAAGGTGCGGGCCATCCTTCCGCCAGTGAGCGTATATGGACTAGAGAACATCCCAGAGCCTGGTGAGTACACAACAAATGTACACAATATTCTGCCACAATACACACACACATCACTGTCAAGGGGAGAGTCAAACCATGCACTCATAGCAATTACACAGCAACCAGAACAGAATCATCCCAAAATGTGTATGTCAGTCAGATAAACACAACACATGCCATCTCAAAGTTACATTTAACCGTGCCATCACATGTACAAACACAACTACAACTACAGCTAGGCAGTGGCACAAATAGAACTAACAAACACATCCAGACATGTAGCCACCACTACAACACCAACACACAGTGAAGACCACTGAAAGAAAGGAATTCTGTGTATGCTGGGCAAGTCAGTGTAGCCAATAGCATCATGGGAGTCGTAGTCACACATATTGCCCCCCACAACTGTCCCATCAACACCACCATGAACCATGCGCACATCACAGGGAGTGGAAAAGGACTCACAAGATGGCTGACACTGGCTACTGCTGTGGGGAGCACAAGGCCCTGCTGGCAACTGTGCAACAACCAACAGCAGGACACCACTGACTGACATCCTGAGAGACAACTTCCACTCCCTGCAATGGAAGCACGTTCCATGGTGGGATATCTGGCTGGCTGGGTGGGAAGGAGGACTCGCACCACTGACCATAGTCACAAGCACCTCCCCTCACACACACCCTCAACACATACTCCACATAACCCACCTGGGAGAATGCAATGCCACACATCCTAACTCAAGATCCCACAAAGAACCTCCACCCTGGGTTATGTCGTGTGAAGCACAGGGACACTCTTGGGACTTTCAGCCAAACAACTGCCAGGACAACACTCCCAGCCATCCTGTCAGCACAGGCAGCCCACCCCACAGGGAAGCAGAGTCAAAAGGAAGGAAGGATGGGCATGCTGGGAAGGGGGTGGAGGCAATAGCATGATGGGAGTCGTAGTCACAGCTCTACATCCCCCACCACATGGCCCAGCAAGCTCACACTCACGCATGCACATCCCACAGAGAGTGGAAAGGCCCATCAAAGATGTCTGACACTGTTGCTGTGTCGTGGGGAGCACAAGGGCATGCTGGGAACTGCACACCAACCAACAGCAGGACACCACTGTCAGCCATCTTGCCATTGCTCTCACACCCACACACACTGAACTCCCCACAAAAGCAAGTAAGTATGGGAATGCTGGGAAGTGGGGTGGAGGCAATAGCATGATGGGAGTCACAGTCACAGACATAGCTCACCCCCACAACTGTCCCATCAACACCACCCTGAACCATGCTCACATCACAGGGAGTGGAGAAGGACTCACAAGATGGCTGACACTGGCTACTGCTGTGGGGAGCACAAGGCCCTGCTGGGAACTGTGCACCAACAAACAGCAGGACACCACTGACTGACATCCTGAGAGACAACTTCCACTCCCTGCAATGGAAGCACGTTCCATGGTGGGATATCTGGCTGGCTGGGTGGGAAGGAGGACTTGCAGCACTGACCATAGTCACAAGCACCTCCCCTCACACCCCCTCAACACAAACTCCACAGAACCCACCTGGGAGAATGCAATGCCTCACATCCTAACTCAAGATTCCACAAAGAACCACCACCCTGGGCTATGTTGTGTGAAGCACAGGGACACTCTTGGGACTTTTAGCCAAACAACTGCCAGGACAACACTCCCAGCCATCCTGTCAGCACAGGCAGCCCACCCCACAGGGAAGCAGAGTCAAAAGGAAGGAAGCATGGGCATGCTGGGAAGGGGGTGGAGGCAATAGCATGATGGGAGTAGTAGTCACAGATATTGCTCAGCCTCACAACTGGCCCATCAACACCACCCTGAACCATGCTCACATCACAGGGAGTGGATAAGGACACACAAGATGGCTGACACTGGCTACTGCTGTGGGGAGCACAAGGGCATGCTGGGAACTGCACACCAACCAACAGCAGGACACCACTGTCAGCCATCTTGCCATTGCCCTCACACCCACACACACTGAACTCCCCACAAAAGCAAGTAAGTATGGGAATGCTGGGAAGTGGGGTGGAGGCAATAGCATGATGGGAGTCACAGTCACAGACATAGCTCACCCCCACAACTGTCCCATCAACACCACCCTGAACCATGCTCACATCACAGGGAGTGGAGAAGGACTCACAAGATGGCTGACACTGGCTACTGCTGTGGGGAGCACAAGGCCCTGCTGGGAACTGTGCACCAACAAACAGCAGGACACCACTGACTGACATCCTGAGAGACAACTTCCACTCCCTGCAATGGAAGCACGTTCCATGGTGGGATATCTGGCTGGCTGGGTGGGAAGGAGGACTTGCAGCACTGACCATAGTCACAAGCACCTCCCCTCACACCCCCCTCAACACAAACTCCACAGAACCCACCTGGGAGAATGCAATGCCTCACATCCTAACTCAAGATCCCACAAAGAACCACCACCCTGGGTTATGTTGTGTGAAGCACAGGGACACTCTTGGGACTTTTAGCCAAACAACTGCCAGGACAACACTCCCAGCCATCCTGTCAGCACAGCCAGCCCACCCCACAGGGAAGCAGAGTCAAAAGGAAGGAAGCATGGGCATGCTGGGAAGGGGGTGGAGGCAATAGCATGATGGGAGTAGTAGTCACAGATATTGCTCAGCCTCACAACTGGCCCATCAACACCACCCTGAACCATGCTCACATCACAGGGAGTGGATAAGGACACACAAGATGGCTGACACTGGCTACTGCTGTGGGGAGCACAAGGGCATGCTGGGAACTGCACACCAACCAACAGCAGGACACCACTGTCAGCCATCTTGCCATTGCCCTCACACCCACACACACTGAACTCCCCACAAAAGCAAGTAAGTATGGGAATGCCGGGAAGTGGGGTGGAGGCAATAGCATGATGGGAGTCACAGTCACAGACATAGCTCACCCCCACAACTGTCCCATCAACACCACCCTGAACCATGCTCACATCACAGGGAGTGGAGAAGGACTCACAAGATGGCTGACACTGGCTACTGCTGTGGGGAGCACAAGGCCCTGCTGGCAACTGTGCACCAACAAACAGCAGGACACCACTGACTGACATCCTGAGAGACAACTTCCACTCCCTGCAATGCAAACACAGTCCATGGTGGGATAACTGACTGGCTGGGTGGGAAGGAGGGCCGGCTGTCAACCAAATACAACCAATGCAGACCATGTTCACACCCCAACAAATACATAGAAATGCCCAAATAATGCAGGACAGCGTGCCACACCAATATCAACCCCTGACTGTGATGACTTAGGACAATGCAATGTACAGGCCCGCACCCAGAGGCACAGTCACAACTGTCAGGTGTGTCAACCATTGATGCCTGTAGAAACATAACATACATTGTGTGTGTCTCCCAAAAACAGGTGATGATGGGGACACAGCAGCAGACGCTGAGGAGTCCCAGTCCCAGGCTCAAGAGGATGCGGAGCTCACTGGTGTCGTACAGCCTCTGCCCTCCTCGGACGAAGAAGACCAACCTGGCACATCCGGTGCAAGTCTACATGCAGCACCAGCAGGACCACCAGCTGCAGCACCAGCAGGACCACCAGCTGCACCCCCTGCACCCACCCCTCCAACGACTGTCACCACAAATACCATCCCTGCCGACATGGACAGAACAAGGAGCAACACCAGCACAGGGACCCTGGACCAACGTGGGGCCATGGACACCACCACCACCACCACCAACCCCCAAGGTGGACCAGGGTCATCTGTGCGTGCCACTGCACGCACTGCACATGTCGGCAGGGGTGGTGGGAGGGGTGGGAGACAGAGGTCGCTGCTTGCAGAGGTTGCTGGTGTGCATGATGACCCACAACTGGTACGCATAGCTGATGCGTACCAGTCCAGCACCGGAGATCTCAGCCAGGTAGTGGGGCTCCTCAGAGACATGAAACAGCAGCAGGCTGCCCATCATGCCCGCTTGGACTCACACATGTCCTGCGTGGACTCACACATGTCCCGCGTGGACTCACACATGTCCCGCTTGGAGTCCAAGTGGGACGCACTGCATGAGATGACGGCGGTGCACAGGGACATTTTACAATGCCTCCGCCAGATGAACAGCAACCAGTCCACACCTCCCTGTGTGCCAACAACATCTGGTGCTGAACAAACTGCAACTGCCACAGGGAGGGAGGATGACTCTGGCGGAGAGTCCCCTGCACCGCAGCAGCCTGTACTTGAGGGCCCCCCCAAAGAAGAGGGGTCGTCCGAGGAGGGGCAAGTGAGAGGCCGATGGCCAAGCGCAACTCCCAGGAAGCCTGAACCTGTTCTGGATGTTCACCTTTGTGCACAGACTGTTCACCCTGTTGACGGCAACACAACTCCCACACATTGCATGGGGAGTACAAGTTGGACCAATGTCTCAGACAACTGTGGCCCCGATACCGGGGATTTTGTCTACCAGGACTTTCAATTCACCTAGGAACTTCTGATTGCAAGATATATGTACAGCACTACCCATCCTATGCACTATTCACACAAATGTATCACAATAAACACACTAATACACCATACTTGCCTCTGTTGTGATTCCAACGTGGGTGCTGTTATGGGGATGATGAACTGCAAAATTACACTGTGTATGCGAACTGCAACAGCAAGTACAACACAGGCATGTGAGTAAAGGCAACGTGACACATATGAGGGAGACACACCACCAGGGCTACACAACACATACACACCTAGGCCATCTGACTCATTGCCTACACTGATGTTGCCAGGGAAGATGGTGCAATGCACAGACACCACACCTATTCCCAGTTGTAGTCAAGTAGCCCACAGGTGCAGTAAGCAAATGGCAGTCAAATGTGTGACCACAGACAACGCACATCACAAAGTGAAGCACAGGTTTATTACACAGTTGCAACATGTCGTAACCACTACAGATGCAAGGTAATCCCACCTGGCAGCGGGCACACAGTCAACAACTGTAGAAGGAAGGAAGTCCATGGGTGTGGCGCACATCACCTGTAGGGACACAACAGCTACCACCCTGGAAGTACAATCACGTCGTCGGTGGACACAGTTGACCAAACGAATCTGAAAGTACCCTGTGAAGGACAGAAATGACACACAGTCAAAAGCAATGGAGAACAGGACAGAACAGCAAAACTCATGCACAATACATGTTACAAGATACCCACCCAGAACCAAGTTAGCATGTCAACACTGTTGGGGAGTACAGACCACCTGTAAGCACACATCGCTACACACATCCAGTCAAGTAGCCCATGGACACACTCCAACAGCACCAGAGCACCACAGCACCACCTACACATATCATGCCAACTCACATCATTGACATGACACCTCAGGATACTCACATTCAGCTAAAGAAGTTGGTGATGAGCTGTGTGCGGACATCACCCTCATCATCATCATCATCATCACTGGCATCGTGGTCCAGGCCAGGATCCTCCACAGGTGGCGGATGTTGGTCATTGTCATCCTGGATGAGAGGCAACTCCTTCCGCACTGCCAGGTTGTGGAGCATGCAGCAGACGATGATAATCTTGCACACTTTCGCAGGGGCATATGGGAGGGACCCTCCGGTCTTGTCCAGGCAGCGGAAGCGGCTCTTCAGGAGACCAAATGTCCGCTCAATCACTCTCCTGGTCCGACCATGTGCCTCATTGTAGCGCATCTGGGCTGGTGTCACAGGGTTCCTGAGGGGTGTCAGCAACCACGGCATGTTGGGGTATCCCGAGTCACCTACGGACAGACAAGTGCACATTAGCTGACTTGGAAAAGTGGGCGGAATACTACAGATCAGATCACACACAATGGCACAAAGTCAATACACACCGACAAGCCAGGCACGCTGGTTCTGCATCTGTGCCATCATCCTGGGGATGCGACTACTCCTCATCACAAAGGCATCGTGTGCTGAACCAGGGAAACGGGCACACACGTGTGTGATGGTCATATCTGCAAGACACACCACCAGTGCATTGACCGAGTGGTAGTGCTTGCGGTTCCTGTAGGCCTGCTCCTGGGCCTGTGGTGGTACCAAAGCCACATGTGTCCCATCAATGGAGCCAATGACATGCGGCATCCTCCCCAGGGCATAGAAGTCACTCTTCACGTCAGTGAGTCGTTGCAGTCTAGGGAAATAGATGTACCGGTTCAGGAATAGCAACATTGCCACCAAAACATCGCGGAGCACACGGCTCAACATGGTCTGTGACATCCCACCAGCAGTCGCCACAGTATGTTGGAAGGTACCGGTGGCAAAGAAGTGTAGGGCTGCCATCACCTTCACCTTGGGGGTCAGCGCTGTAGGATACGGCCGGCCAGGCTGCAAATGTGGGGCCAACTGCACTGCCAAATCCTCAATCAGCTGCCTGGTGAAGCGGTACCGTCGGATGCTGTCCCGTTCCACCATCATTGCCAGGTCTGGGAATGGTCGATGGACAGCAGGAGCCCTGCAGTGCAGAGGAGAAGAAAGCAAGATTGTCAGTCAGCCCACATATGCGGCATTGAACACACTCAATATCCCAACATACATCATTATGAGGCACAACTACATGAAGTGTGCAGTTCCGTAAGGACATGTATGGTACATACATGGCCAACATCTGTCATCACGGTTCAACAAGTGGCATCAATAAGTCCCAGGTTGGCCCATTGGATATCATGAGGCCGTGTCACAGTTCCCATCTCCTGCTGCCGTGTCACAATCACCCCCCACAGTGACATGTGAGGACAGATGTGCCCCAGGCATCACAGCTCAATGACAGGTACATTCCCAGGGACCCTGTATTGCCACATGGACACTGGCATTACATGGAGTATCATGTATACACCACAGCAAAACAACTATGACCCCCACAGGTAGTGGTCCCACTTGCCACTGCAGGACAGACATGGACGTCTGTGACACACACACGCACAACATCAAAGTCCATGCACACACAACGTGGATGTGGAGACTGTCTCCCATTGTGCACATGAAATCAGAGACATTGTAAACACTACATGCACACAGACTGTGGAGGACCATCACTATTGTGCCACTGGGACACCCTGGCTCAAACATACCGACCCACATGGGACTCACGGGGTATGTGACATGACATACACATACACCACCGTGAAATGTGACCATGGCACATGCACAGATATGAACAGTTGCACATCACAGTGGTCATGTACACGTAACACCCAGGATCCTGTCCCCATGAACACGTGCACAGCCTGGGGGTGGCTGCCCCCAGGTGACACCCACAGGACAACATGTACACCAACATACACACAATAGGAAATGCAGCCTTACATGCCTTATCATACAGTTTGGACAGGCTGTCGTGTTGTAGGTGTGCCCCTCACTCCCTGGGAGCTATCTGTGGCTGGCATATGTCCATCTGAGACAGGCATGGTGACATATGCCAGTCACTTGTACAGGGATGCGTTGAACAGCAATGGACCGATCGGTGCCCCGGCCGGCCCATTGCATTCAATGTGTGCAGGTACGCGTTGTACCCCTGTACGCGTTGATCAGCAATGGACCGATCGGTGCCCCCGGCCGGCCCATTGCATTCAATGTGTGCGGGTACGCGTTGTACCCCTGTACGCGTTGATCAGCAATGGAGCGATCGGTGCCCCCGGCCGGCCCATTGCATTCAATGTGTGCAGGTACGCGTTGTACCCCTGTACGCGTTGTACCGCAATGGACCGATCGGTGCCCCCAACCGGCCCATTGCATTCAATGTGTGCGGGTACGTGTTGTACCCCTGTACGCGTTGATCAGCAATGGACCGATCGGTGCCCCCGGCCGGCCCATTGCATTCAATGTGTGCGGGTACGCGTTGTACCCCTGTACGCGTTGTACCGCAATGGACCGATCGGTGCCCCCGGCCGGCCCATTGCATTCAATGTGTGCGGGTACGCGTTGTACCCCTGTACGCGTTGTACCACAATGGACCGATCGGTGCCCCCGGCCGGCCCATTGCATTCAATGTGTGCGGGTACGCGTTGTACCCCTGTACGCGTTGTACCGCAATGGACCGATCGGTGCCCCCGGCCGGCCCATTGCATTCAATGTGTGCGGGTACGCGTTGTACCCCTGTACGCGTTGATCAGCAATGGACCGATCGGTGCCCCCAGCCGGCCCATTGCATTCAATGTGTGCGGGTACGCGTTGTACCCCTGTACGCGTTGATCAGCAATGGACCGATCGGTGCGCACCCATTGACAATGGCCTAGCCTGGCAACGGACGCGTTTTCGAAATTCGAACAAGTCGGTTGCTGGAAATTCAGTTGGTCACCCACAACAATGTTGCAAAATCATGTATGTCATGAAGTTGAAGATTTGAAGGATGCTGTGGGCGTGTATTGGTGCTGCTATTCCATGGATTGGGCTGGCTGTTCCCCTGAGAGCTCACTTGCCTGCACTACATGCTCCAGGACGACATCTGCCACTGCACTGCTGCTGTCTCTGCCCCTCTGGACCCTGCAATGGCACGTACTGTGGAGAGAGCCCCAGCCTTCAGCCTTGAGGAGAACCAGGCCCTGCTGGACAGCCTACTTCCACAGTACAGCAAGCTGTATGGGACACCAGGGGAGCAGGTGAGTGTTCTGTGCACTGCCTTTCTGAATGTGCATTTTGTCTGACTAGCAAGGCTGAAAGTCTGCATGCCACTGGCTAGCAGGCTCACTGAGTAGTTGTCACCCCCATAGTGTGTAGTGACATGCACTGGACAGGTATGGTGCAGTGACAGTGCATTTGAACAAGGTTTTACTTCCCATGCAATGATACCATGTAGTGACTTCTGGCAAACTGTCCATGGGCAGCTTTGCACTGCCTGTGTACATCATGTGCCCCTGTGATTGAGACATGTATATACAACTGTGTCATGCACGGATATGTTGCATGTGTAGTAATGGCCTTTTCACTTTGTCATCCTGACAGGTTAATGCCCATCGGAAGCAGGAGATCTGGAAGGACATCGTCCGGGCTGTCCGGTCCGTGAGGGTCTACAAGCGCCGGATCCGCAACTGCCAGAAGAGGTGGCAGGACCTTCGGGGCTGGACCCGGAGGATTGCACGGGTCCAGCTGAAGCTGTCGCCTCCTCGCAGGAGGGGCGGAACACGGACCCTGACCCCCACATGCTCCAGATCCTGGCGGTGGTGTTTCCAGACCTGGATGGGCAGCTGAAGGCCAGACAGCAGCAAGGAGGGGGTGAGTCAAAGACTGCACTGTGAACTCTGTATTACATGCTATGTGCCCTCCTCTGGCCTGGTTCAACTGCCACAGTACAGCAGTCATGTTGTCCAGGAGCCATGTCCCTCTATTGTGCACTGCCCGCTCCTCATCTGATACCCAGGTGTGGCCCTTACATTCAGGGAATTGTGTCACTTGGGACTGTGTCCTTGCAGTTTGCTTCACTAAAGGTGGGGGACAGCATCTGTTTCCCTAACTCTGTTGTGGGCATCATGGGTGGGTCCATTGTTCACACAACGCCTGTGTTCGGACATGTAATCTGCGTGTTGCTTTGATATGCGGTCCACTTGCTGAGCTGAGCCACCACATGTGCCTGGGGTATGTGGCACACACCCATGCAGCGGGTGGGAACAATGTTTGGGCCCCAGGAGTGTGCAGATTACGTGTGTCACACATACATAGCCAGCTATCCACTGTCCAGGGCTCATCCCTCATTCATGTGGGGCAGGACAGTCATGCCTACTCCAGGCCATGCAATGCACTCTGTACTCCCACTCCCGTGTATCAGCTGACACATTGTGCGCAGTGATTTGACCCCTCAGGTGTCTGCCTCTGTGTCAGTGTGCTGTGGATTTGTTGCCAGGACTGCTGGGGTGTTTCTCGGTAGGGGCTCAGCATGCCACTGGAGATGTGACCATAGGAGACGATACTTGTGTGTCACATAGGTGTTTGATCAGCTGCCCGTGCAGACTGGGGTATGCGAATGTGAAGTTCAGGCAGCTGTTCCCCATTCACAGCAGATTGTGAGGGGCTCAGGTTCAGAGGGTAGTGTCACAGGTCTCCCATATGTCCAATCGGTATGACCTGGACAGATGAGGGTTAAGATGATGTGTTGTGTGGGGGATGTACATGTGCACTTGTGCAGCTCCAGGACTTGCATTCCCCATGACATACTATTGTGACACAGTGCAGAGTGTTGTTGTCTGGCTGCCAAGTCATACATCACTGAGACAGTGATGTATGACTTAGCAGTCATGCCTCCGCCATGGCATGTGTCTACTTATTGGTGATCCTGCAGGGGAGTGACATGTGCTACATGCACACCATTGTGGCGATGGCTATCAGGACATGGGTGCATCATGGTGTCTGTCGCTGGTATGCATCACATGCATTTCCTATTTGACTCTGGGCGTCCCTTTCATCCGGAAACCTGTACTGACTCAGTGGCAAGAGTTGTGATGTGTGCATGTCCACATGCTACACCGTGTCCTCTGCACTGTCCAACTACTGTGTAGTTGGTGCATGTGTCCACACTGGGGTGTTGCTATCCAACAGACACCAGACAGATGGGTGCAAGGCCATGTGGGATGTGAGTGCCATGGTTGGCATCAGACTGACAATTGGCTTCTCCTGTTCAGTTAGGGCACTTTTAGCAGTGTACAACTAATGATGCCAGGGCTTGCTCTGTAATGTGCTGTGCTCACAGTGGTGTGTGCATTTGGTGCAGGTGACTGATGTCTGTCTGTTTCCCCATTGTTTGCAGATACATCCACGGCCACGGAAGGGGACAGCTCCACGGACCAGGAGGAGCCGGAGAGCCAGACTGGGTCAGCAGCCGAGGAGTGGTCGGAGGGACCCAGTGGCACGGAGGGCGAGGGGAGCCACACCGAGGAGTCCTCAGCACCATCCACCTCAGCTGAGGACCAGAGCAACTCGGAGGATGACTCCCTTATGGAGGCGGGTGTCAGCAGCCACCACACCCCAGCTAGTGTTGCTGTCCCCGCCACCACCAGCACCACCACCGCCATCCCATCGGCTCCCATTCCCCAGGTCCGTGGAGGCTCCCATGTTCGGGAGCGTGTCTCCTTTGGGCCAGGCACCGCACCCCCTGCCCCTGTGTCCCCTGCTGCCCTGAGTGAGGAGTCTGTGTACCTCCTTCGCCAGCTCCATGTAGGGCAGACAGCCATGCTGAGTGTCCTCCATGCGCACACCGCTCTGTTGACTCAGCTGGTGTCGTTCATGGAGGGCATCTCATCGGGCATGTCTGACCTACAGAGGGGCAATAGGTCCATGGACTCCTCCCTGACGGCAGCAGTGTCCCTCCTCAGACAGTCCCTCACCCCTCCTGCCTCTGCTCCATCCACACTCCCCAGCACCTTACCCGTCCCAAGCACACACACACCGGCACAGGCACACACCAGCACACACACATCCAGCACACAGACACACACGCCACAAACAAAACGCACACGCACGCACAGTCAGGGGACTGAAACCAGACTCACAGGGGATGGGGCCCTGGAACACACACACGCATCCACGAGCACTGCACAGTCCTCAGTTGCCTCTCCCTCCAAAGCACCCTCCCTTGCCTCACCTGCAACCCCAAAGACCCAGCGGCTCTTCCTCAGTGACCTCGGCCTCTTCCCCTCCGATCCAGCTGATACAGCATTCAGGGGGAAGAGGAAGCCCACCCACACGGAGCAGAGTGCCCCTTGCCCCCGGACACCCTCCCCCAGGCGCAGACAGACTGAGGCCCCCACCCGCAAGTCCCCCCCATGCAGCTCAGGCACCAGGTCTCCTTCCTCCATCCCTCAGGCCCCCACTCCACAGGTGCCCCCACCACACCCTGCCCCAGGTTCCCCCACCCACAGATATACCATCCCCAAGAGGATCCGGCCTTCTCCCCCTGCCACTTGCTCTCCCGGCACCACACCCCCGCTGCGCTTGTCTGTGCCACTGATGTGGTGAGGGTGTCCTCCCCCTCTGTCCAGCCCACCTTGCCTGTTCCCCATTCTCCTCCCCTGGTGGTAGGCACTGCAGTGGAGTCCACTACCACCCTGTCTGACTTGGGCACTGCAGTGGCGGACCTGTCCACTCCATCTGCAGGGTCCACTGCAGTCGTGCCGGCACCCACAACATCTGAGTCATGCCCCCAGTTGTGCCGGCACACACCATGTCAGACACCTCCACTGGAGTTGTCAGTGGCTCTCCAGCACCCACCACCCCTTCCCTGCTTCCTCCTGGTGAGCCCTGATCCTGTCCCTGCGGTGCCTGGCCTGCCCCCCGGTTGCCCCTCCTAGTGGATTGTCCCTGGTTTTGTGCAGGCATGCGTAGGGTGACATATGCCACTGTCACCCTGTTTGGACTTTGACAATGGACTGGCCATTGGCCTTTGTGTTTTTTCTGGACTTTGTTTTCATTACACACATATGCTGAATAAAGCAACTTTCTGTTTTCTAGTGCTTATGCTTCTGATGTACATGTTGTTGATGATGCTAACCATGCCCTTGCTGCAGTGATGGTGATATTTGGTCTCATGATAATGAAGTGTTAATGTGCAGGAACCCATGTGGTCCAGGGGGAATGTGTCCTATCCTGTGGTGTATCCATGTCATCCATAGCAGCATCTGAGGGTGTCATGTGTTCAGTATTTGGCAATGGGATTTCCTACTTAGATTAGCTATTTCACATCTGTGGCTTCCACCCCTGCACATCTGTTGTGCCTGCCATTGTTCAATTCGTCTACTTCCCTGACCGTGTGGCCATCTCCACTGGACATGCAGGTTTGGGCATCAATGGGGAAGGACTCATCTGTGTTGTCGGTGCAACATTGCTATACAAGTGTGTTGGATCTGTGCTGATGATTTCGTTGGCACTTCCATGACCAGGCTGATGTGACGGGAGCCCTCATTTGGTGCTAATTGTTGATTGTGTGACCAAGTGCTCAGCTGACATGATGGGGCCCTACTGAGGCAACATATGGCACAGCTTTCCTCACACAGGAGTGGAGTCCCCTCATGGCAGTGTGTACTCCTGTGACATTGCCTGCGCCCAAGGTGTGTGTTGTATGTGCATGTCTGTGTGTTCACTTCCGTTTAGCTGTGCATGCTGTGATCCCTAGTGTTGTACCTGTTTGTGATGCTTGCTGAGTTGACCTATGTTCCCCCAAAGTCTTCTCCCTGGGTTCTCTGTGATGTGGGTGCATGGCACATTACTGGTCATCAGGGTGTCACCCATAGGTGTGTTTGCTGTCAGGGCTGAGTTTGTGTGCAGACGCAGATGGGTCACAGTCAGGTTTCCCCTTGGCACTTGTTGTTTGCCCCTGTCATGTGATTTCCAGTTTGTGTTATCTTTCAGTGATTGTGACACGTTGTGTGTGTGACTGCTGGCACTCCTCAGGGTCCGGGCTGCAATGTTGGTTGTTGTCTATGTGTGTTCTTTGTGGGTGACCTTGGCTTCTTCATTGGTGTGTGACTGTGGCTGGGATCCCATTGGTTGGTGTGGTATTGCCGTCATGTCCATGTACAGCGTAGTGTACAGTGTGTCAGACATTCAGGAGTCTTGTTGAGTGGCCATGTGTGATGTGTTTCTGCACCTTGGTTCCCACCCACCACCCTGGAATAGTCATGGGTGCATGTGCAATGTCACCAGTGCATGTGTGCTTCACTGCTGCACATTGTTGGAGGTCGAGGGGTGTGGTGTTGAGTGTGTGCAGATGAGAGTTGTTGCCCGGCTAGGCCCCTGCCTCCATGTTGGCCTTGGCTTACTGGCCATGCTGATTGATTTGTGCTTGTGTAGGTGTGATGGTAGTTTGTTGCTCAGGACACATGACTGTGGTTCACAGTGTGAACGACATTTAGCTTTGTCATCACAGTGGGATTGTAATGCAGCCCAGGGTCACCACATTGTGGGGGCCCTGGGGGTAGTGCTGTGGTGTGTCTGTGTCTTGCTGTGTCAGTTGCTGTTCCTACGTGCCTGTGTGACATGTATGATTTGTGCTCCCTCTCATCTGACAATGCCTGCTTGCCCACATAGGGGATTTGGATCCATGAGTTACCTTTGTGTGGCACTGTATGCACATCTGTATGATTGGTATTCAGGTCTCCTCATGTGTTGTGTGGTTGCCTGGGGACACTGGCACCCCCCTCACCTGTTGTGTATGATGTGCAGTGTGGGTCTGCCTGTTTGTGTTTGTGCATCTGCACCACTGCATTGGCATATCTTGGGTGTGTCATTGGCTGTATGTAGTTTGGTGGCTTTCCCCTGCTGTCCCTGGGACTCCTAGGTCATCGGTCAGCACAATGATCATGGTTTGTGTGTCCCATTGCTGCCATGGTATGGTATCTGTTCACCTCACATCTACAGTCTCCACAGGGTATCTGCATTTGTGTGCCCATTGGTGCAAATATGTGGGTCTGCATTCTGATGGTCACTTCTGTCATTGTGTCATTGATGAATGTTGACAGTGTCAGCCCCCATGGGTGTTGTTTGTCTGCACATGGCCAAAGGTATGTCTTATTTGCACTGCAGTATTTGGCTCCCCCAATTTATGTTGCAATGGGACACATGCACTACTTTGCCACTGATGTGTTTTATGTTCTGTGACCAGGAATCATCCATGCAGTTTGGCAGTTGCAGCTCTTTCTTTGTCAACACTTACCTTTTGGTCACTGTGATGATGGGGGTTTGGACCCCATTGCCACAATGTTCAAAATGTGCTTCAGCTATGGACCCCACACTTACCTTTTGGTCACTGTGGTGATGGGGCGTTAGACCCCATTGCCACAATGTTCAAAATGTGCTTCAGCTATGGACCCCACACTTACCTTTTGGTCACTGTGGTGATGGGGCGTTAGACCCCATTGCCACAATGTTCAAAATGTGCTTCAGCTATGGACCCCACACTTACCTTTTGGTCACTGTGGTGATGGGGCGTTAGACCCCATTGCCACAATGTTCAAAATGTGCTTCAGCTATGGACCCCACACTTACATTTTGGTCACTGTGATGATGGGGGTTTGGACCCCATTGCCACAATGTTCAAAATGTGCTTCAGCTATGGACCCCACACTTACCTTTTGGTCACTGTGGTGATGGGGCGTTAGACCCCATTGCCACAATGTTCAAAATGTGCTTCAGCTATGGACCCCACACTTACATTTTGGTCACTGTGATGATGGGGGTTTGGACCCTATTGCCACACTGTTCAAAATGTGCTTCAGCTATGGACCCCACACTTACATTTTGGTCACTGTGATGATGGGGGTTTGGACCCCATTGCCACAATGTTTAAAATGTGCTTCAGCTATGGACCCCACACTTACCTTTTGGTCACTGTGGTGATGGGGCGTTAGACCCCATTGCCACAATGTTCAAAATGTGCTTCAGCTATGGACCCCACACTTACATTTTGGTCACTGTGATGATGGGGGTTTGGACCCCATTGCCACATTGTTCAAAATGTGCTTCAGCTATGGACCCCACACTTACCTTTTGGTCACTGTGATGATGGGGGTTTGGACCCCATTGCCACAATGGTCATGGCCTGCTTGCATTGTGGGGGCCACACACATATATGTGTGGCACATGTGCTAGGGGTCACATTGTATGTTCAAAGTCATGTTCAGTGTTGTAGGCATTTGACACAGTCTACACACGCTTGTCATGGTGTTGGGGGATGTCTTTTCTTGCATTCCCTAGGTTGTGGTGTGCTGGTTGTGTCATGCATTGTCCATCCTATGAGTGGGGGTGGTGTTGGTGGTAGGCATCCAGCCCCCATGGGTAGAGGTGGTAGTAGTGACAGGCATCCAGCCCCCTGGGTAAGGGTGGTAGTAGTGGTAGGCATCCAGCCCCCCCTGGCTAAGGGTGGTAGTAGTGGTAGGCATCCAGCCCCCCTGGGTAAGGGTGGTAGTAGTGGTAGGCATCCAGCCCCCCCTGGGTGAGGGTGGTAGTAGTGGTAGGCATCCAGCCCCCCCTGGCTAAGGGTGGTAGTAGTGGTAGGCATCTGTCACCCCCATGGCTAAGGGTGGTAGTGGTGGTGGGCATCTGGCACCCCCATGGCTAAGGGTGGTAGTGGTGGTGGGCATCCAGCCCCCTGGGTAAGGGTGGTAGTAGTGGTAGGCATCCAGCCCCCCTGGGTAAGGGTGGTAGTAGTGGTAGGCATCCAGCCCCCCTGGGTGAGGGTGGTAGTTGTGGTAGGCATCCAGCCCCCTGGGTGAGGGTGGTAGTAGTGGTAGGCATCCAGCCCCCTGGGTAAGGGTGGTAGTGGTGGTGGGCATCTGGCACCCCCTGGCTAAGGGTGGTAGTAGTGGTAGGCATCCAGCCCCCCTGGGTGAGGGTGGTAGTAGTGGTAGGCATCCAGCCCCCTGGCTAAGGGTGGTAGTAGTGGTAGGCATCTGGCACCCCATGGCTAAGGGTGGTAGTGGTGGTGGGCATCCAGCCCCCTGGGTAAGGGTGGTAGTAGTGGTAGGCATCCAGCCCCCCTGGGTAAGGGTGGTAGTAGTGGTAGGCATCCAGCCCCCCTGGGTGAGGGTGGTAGTTGTGGTAGGCATCCAGCCCCCCCTGGGTGAGGGTGGTAGTAGTGGTAGGCATCCAGCCCCCCCTGGGTAAGGGTGGTAGTGGTGGTAGGCATCCAGCCCCCCCTGGGTGAGGGTGGTAGTAGTGGTAGGCATCCAGCCCCCCCTGGCTAAGGGTGGTAGTAGTGGTTGGCATCTGGCACCCCCATGGCTAAGGGTGGTAGTGGTGGTGGGCATCTGGCACCCCCCTGGCTAAGGGTGGTAGTGGTGGTTGGCATCCAGCCCCCTGGCTTAGGGTGGTAGTAGGGGTAGGCATCTGGCACCCCCTGGCTAAGGGTGGTAGTAGTGGTAGGCATCCAGCCCCCTGGGTAAGGGTGGTAGTGGTGGTGGGCATCTGGCACCCCCTGGCTAAGGGTGGTAGTGGTGGTTGGCATCCGGCCCCCTGGGTAGGGGTGGTGGTGCGCATTCAGGCCCCTGTGTGCATATGTGGCATTGGTGATGGGCATCCCGCCCCTATGGTGCTTGCTGTTGCAAGTAAATTCTGCATCCCTCTGTGTGTGTGTGATGTGTCGTGTACGTGTTGTATGTGTTTTGTGGTTGGTGTCTGACTTACCTTCTGCGCCGTACGCGTCCGTGCCTGTTCCGGTAGTAAATGTAGAATATTGGTATGATCGGGACGAAGGGATTCATGGTTGGTTCGTGTCGTTCGTCTTTCTCGTCGCTTCGCGTCGTCCTCGTCGCTGGCGTGTTCGCCTCGTAGCCGTGGATCGTGTTGTGGCGCGAATCGGAGCTTATGTGCGCCTCTCCCGGATGCTTTGACGTGCCGTGCGTAGCAACGGGTTCGGCACGTACGGAAAGCGCATCGTACTTGTTCGGCCGGACGGAGCCTCATTTTCCCTTCCGTGCGACTCGATTCAGCGTTTCCGGATTCGCCTCGGTCGGAGAACAGGACCTGGATTGGGTGAGTACGACTCGGCCGGATTCTGTGCTGTTGTGCGCATCGTACTTACTCGTTCGGTCTGCTGTACGGATCGGTCGGGAAACAGGCATTCGCATGGCTTTTTTCCCGACCGAATGGTATTGGGTGCGCCTCCGACCGAGATCGGAATCGGCCCCTTAGCTGTGCTGAATATGGGTGGTAAGATTTACTTGAATTTCTATAAGATGGAAATTCAAATGTAAACAATATTGAATTGAAGACACCTGGAGAAGTCTGCTCCTTGGATCCTGTAAATGTCTGCAGGTATTTTAACCATAGGTTTCAAAGTATGATGACATTTATCTGCAATAAAAATATTCCTCCTCTTGGAGAAGTAACTGATTTCTTTTGGCGAAAAGAGTACCAAGCCAGAGGTGCTCCTCATATACACATGCTATTATGGATAAAGAATGCTCCAAAATTTGGAACTGATACTGATGAAAGTGTTTTGTCTTTCATCGAACAGTATGTTACCTGTGTCATTCCAAGAGGAGAAAAAAGCTTGAGACAACAAGTTTTATGGTTTCAAAGTCATCTATGTGGAAAATACTGTCGATGAAAATACAAGTCTAAATGGAAATTTTATACAAAATGTCGTTTTGGATTACCACGTCCAATAATTTCTAAAGGAAGAGTAAATAGTTTTATGTCAACAGTAAGGCATACAATAACTCGGAAATCTCCGAAGAATACATACAACTTAAAAAGAACTGTAGATTCAAAGTATATTAATGACTACAATCCAGTGTTTTGAAAATGTAGAATGCAAACATGGATATTCAACATGTTGCAGATAATTCAATTGCTGTTGCTCGCTATGTTACATCATATATAACCAAATCTGAAAAGACTGAGATGAAAAAAATGTGGGAAGAAATTTCACAAGAGAAGAGTCTTAGCAAGAAATTGTACAGCTTTAGCTTGAAAATGCTTTCCCATCAAGAAATTGGATCCGGTGAATGTCCGGATCGCCTGAGCTCCTCTAGTTTATATTCAAAGTCAAGAGGAATCATTTGGGTAAGTGTAGGTCTTGCCTCCACACGAAATAGAGTATTGAAAACATTACAATAAATCGAATACTTAGCACTGAATGAACCAGAAAGTACAGATATTGTGAAAACTAATATGTTGGATACAGGATACATACTATCCCAACAGGAGCCCACATCTGGAAAAACAATGTCTGTATGAAATACTTCAACATTACAGCTTTAAAAGAAGAGTTACAGAAAATATAAAAGAAGAAAAATATGCAGTAATTGGATGTGATGGATGTATAGTAAAACATGCCAAAGGAAATCTTATTAACCACAGAAAACTCAGTTGCGAAAGTCCAGATAAGAGGGAATTTTTCTATTTAGCACTTCTGCAACTATTCAAGCCATGGTGTAGTGAAACAGAATTACTAGGAGATTTCGAATGCTATGAAGATTCTTTTAATGCAAGTAAAGATAGCATTCAATGCACAATTTTCCCTACATATCTACACATGTTAAATGATGAGATTGAACAAGAAAGTATTATTGCAGCTGAAATAGCTAGAGACAGTTCTCAAGATAGTCAAAGTTCTGGTCCACTAAGTCAAGATCCACTGGGACAACTAATTATCGAAAATGAAGCAGCAACAGCCAAGCACGAGGTAGAAACTGCAATGCAACAAGCACAACAGGATATTATTCAGTTGGAAAAGTTAGAAGAACAACTAAATATTGAACAAAAAGAAATATATCTACAAGTGACACAACAGATACAACATTTTTGCTGCATGAAAAAAAGAATGCCAATGTTCATCATTTAAACCTATTCTAATGTACATCAGTGGTCAAGCTGGAACAGGAAAAAAGTTTCTTAATTAAACTTTTGACCAGTTATCTACAGAAAACTACAGAATCACATTTATCTTGTGTTGTAACAGCTCCAACTGGATTAGCAGCACAAAACATTAAAGGGATTACTTTACATAGATTACTTATGCTACCAGTTGAACATGATAATAAATTGGAATATCAGAAGCTGTCTGGAGAAGCTTGTTATGAAGTGTCAAGAGTACTGAAGAAAATGAAACTTTTAATCATTGATGAGGTGAGCATGGTCTCAAACTTAATGCTCGTCTTTGTACACTTGAGAATGCAACAGATTTTAAAAACAGATTACGATGTTCTATTTGGAGGAAAACATTTAATTGTATTCGGAGATCTACTACAACTAACTCCTGTAAAAGGACAACCTGTTTTTAAAACACTTGTCCATGAAGACACTAGGAAATCTTTGGGAAGTATTGGACATGTGAACATTTGGTTACATTTTGAATATAAAGAGCTTATTAAGAATATGCGACATGCAAGTGATGAAGATTACGGAAATATTCTTCAAGACATAGGAATTGGTGTCTTGATGAAACATGGTAAACAAGCTTTAGAAAGTCGGCTATTAAGGAACTTGTTTACAACTGGAAACACAGCAGCTGAAGTAATTTACAACATGCTTGAAGAAAAGCAGTCTCTAGTTTGCCTAATGCCTACATTGCAAGAGTGTCCTACATTTAATCAAGAACTTTTGAAACTGGAAAACAACAAATAGTGGAAATTGTAGCTATTGATAAATTTGAACACCAGGGAGTGACTATTCCTCCCACAGAGAAACTACAGGATAAATTGCATTCTTTGGAAAAGTCTGTATCTAAAACTGCAGGCTTAGATAAGACTTTACATGTATGTATAAACTGTTGGGTAAATTTACGGCGTAATTTGAATGTAGAAGAAGGTTTAGTAAATGGAGCAATGGGAAAAGTTGTGGATTTTGTAAAATTTCAGAACAGAGATGGAACAAAATTTTTGATTATAAAATTTGATCAGATTAAAGAGGTAAGAAAGATTGGGCGTTCTGCTGTACATTTTTTGCTTGTAAAAGATTTGTATGTTCGGAGAAAACAGTTTCCTCTCTCTTTAGGTTTAAGTATAGACAGTGCTTTTGTAAATATCGGAAGTACAGTGTTCAAAGAGGGAATGGCATACATAACATTATCTCGAGTAAGAACATTGTCTGGTTTGTATTTGATAGATTTCGATGAGAAAAAGGTTAGTGCTGATGCAAATTGTGTAAGAAAGTATAATCGTTTAAGAAGACTTCATACACCTGATTTAGGTGAATATCCCAAATATCAGAAACGTGTAGTGCGTCCAAAACGGAAATATGTCAAACATTCAACTGAGGTTGAAAAAAGAAAATAATTGAAGAGAAACTTGAAGGTGTAAAGAAAAAGAAAATGGAAACTGTTGATGACATTGTAGGATACAAGTTGGAAAATAGTTCAGGTATCAACTGTTATGCTAATGTGATTCTGAATGTTGTGTTTTATCTACAAGATCTTCATCGTGAAATCATGGGAAATCATGAAAAAAGATTCTGTTCTTTACTACATCATGTGTTTCAACAGTTGGTAGCTGACAGAAGTAAAATCCATACTGCTTCTGGCATTCGGCATCTTTTGGATATATGTACTGGTTCATTGACATTTACTGTCAATATACAACAAGATGAAAAAGAATTTCTAATGCTTATGCTTGGAGTATTAGAACATGAAGGAATACAGATTGAAAACTTATTTGGACTAAGCTACAGATGGGTTCATAAATGTGAAGAGTGTTCATTTACTTCCACCACTGAGATACAAACAGAATGATTCATACACTTGACGATACCAGACTGCAAATCAGTACCTTTTAACAAATTGATAAAAACAGCCAATCAGGACATGAAATGTTCGCATTGTATATCAGAGATGTTGTCTACATTACATATATAAAGATTTGGAAAATATCTCATTTTAAGGCTACAACGCTGTAGAGCAAATGGAAGAAAATTGAAAACCAAAATTAAAATATTTAATGGAAGTCAAATATCTATTTCGCGCAGAACTTATATAGCAGTGGCTATTATTTTCCATGATGGACCTACTACAACATCTGGACACTATACTGTGTATTTAAAGTGTAATAAAGGATGGACACATTGTAATTATACCTACTTGGAATTCAAACCTAGATTGCCTTATGAATTACCAAATTCATATTTGATATTTTTGAAGCCTAAGTTTTGAATACATATTCAGCCTATTGGGAAGATGTGAACAGAAAGTAGACAGGACTGCAAACAATTAATATTTATAATTAGTGTTTGGAATATTATTTGCGCTAATTGATATTGCATTTGGAAAATTGTGTTTAAAAGGAAATAGTTTATATATTTGTTGTGTATATTGTACCAGATATAAATGAGAGTCTACGTTTTGGCAAATGTATTTGACATAAATAATAGAGTTAATGTAGATGAACAAAGTTAATGTAGTACAAAGTGTACATAGAAAAACACTTAGCTACACATATTGAAAATTATGCTTTACGCTGATGTGTTTTTTTCTACAATCAATTTGATTGTTTTTTTCCCCGCTGTTCAATGATGATACTACATTGAAATCACTGTGTATGATGAAGTTAAATGGAATCTGAGAACAGCAAAAAAGGGAAACTGAAAATGTTATGTAATTGTAAATTTATGTTCCTAAAAATATAATGTTATAATTTCTGTAATACATTACATTAAATAACAGTTTTTCTTCTTGTTTATAGTAGCTACTGGTGAAGTTTGAAAACAGTTTTAATGCTGTTTAGCACAATACTACTCTAAAATACTTTTACTGAGTAATGTATGTAAATTACTTAAAAGGTAAGAATACATAAAATAATATGGATGATAGCGTGAAAAAATGTTTAAAGTTTATTTATATGTTATTTGTTTCTAATATAAATAATGTTGATCCTTTACATTATTTGGAAACTATCGTCATGTTGCTGATGTAATCAGCCAGGCAGTCATCCTTTCATGCAAAGACTACCTGTGCTGTCATCTATTCTCTCTAGCATAACTCTTGCATTAATAGGATAACTCAGGCTTTATCCTTGCATTCTTCCTTTCACACAGGCACAACCCATGCACTCATCCAATCACCCAGGCACTAGCCGGTACTCAAACAATCACTCAGACACTACTCTTGCACTCAACCATTCTCTCAGGTACTACACATGCACTCATGTAATCACCCAGGCAGTACTCTTGCACTGGATTATTCACTTAGGCACTACCCATGCACTCATCCAATGACCCAGCCATTACTCTTACAGTCATGCTTTTGATCAGGCACTACCCATGCACTCATACAGTTAAGGAGGAACTACCTGTACACACATGCAATCAATCAAGCATTACCTACGCAATCGTACAATCACCCAGGCACTAGTCTTGCACTCAACCATTCACTCAGACACTACCTGTGCACTCAGTTATTCCCTGAAGGAGTATCCATGCACTCATTGAATGACTCGGGCACTAGCCATGCACTCATCCAATGACCCAGGCATTACTCTTGCAGTCATCGTTTTACTGAGGCAGCACCTATTCACTGATCTAAGCTCCCAGTCATTACCATTCCACTCTTAAAGTCACTCAGGCACTACCCATGCACTCATCCAATCACCCAGGCAGTACGCCTGCAGTTATGCAATCACCGAGGCACTGGACATGCAGTCATGCAATCACTCATGCACTACTGTTGCACACAAGCATTCACTCAGGCACTACTCATGCACTCATCCATTCACTCAGGCACTACCTATGCACTCATCCAAAGACCCAGGCATTACCCTTGCACTGATACTTTCACTCAGGTAGTTGCCATACACTCATGCAATCACCCAGGCATATCCCTGCACTTATGCAATCAACTCTAACATTGATCATACACAGATTTATACAAGCAATCACTTTCACTACATACAATTTTTCTATTTTTAACCAGTTTAGGTGGTTCCATTAGAACCTTTTTTTTGGAACAATTTGATATATTTTTTGTATTTTCCGATTTTTTAAATTTTTTTTGGGTGTTTTTCATTTTTTAAAAACAAAAAATAAAAGTTAAAGAGTCCAACTCTGCTGTTTATTTTCAACAAAGAAACACGAGCAAAAAAATACATAAAAAAGTAACATTTGTGAGCTCTGAGGAGAGTCTTGACAGCGTCTATGGAGAGCTCTCCAACACACAGAGTCGTCAAACATTTTCTGCAGTGGATGCCAGCATCAGCCAACTCCGGAACAATGAGAGGTTGTGGTGTATTTAAAACAGCCCCTGCGGATGTTGATGGTTGTGTTCCATCATCATTGGCTGCTTCTTCCCTTCTTCAGCGCTCCACCTCTCGTGCAAGACGAACATGGTGTATTGTATCAAGATGTTTTTTCATGGAAGAAGTACCACATGAGTACTTCTTTTTTGATCCTCTTGAGAGGACTTTGTGACAAATTGTACTTGTCACCTTACATGCGTTCACTTTCTTTTCACCTTCAGGCACAGTGAAGAAAGCCCACACAATGCTTTCCCTCCTCTTCTTCACTGGTTCCTCCACCTCTTCCATCTCCTCCTCCTGTTCTTCAGGGAACGCTGATGCCATTTTTTTTGTTGGAAAAATGAAAAACACCCCAAAAAATACAAAAGTAACAGAGCCTACAAAACAGGTAGTCTTCAAGCCAGACACACCCAAAATGAAAGGACTGTAAGAGGTCTTGGTTCCACCCACCAACAAAATGAAAACCTCTTTAACCAATGATAAGCTTTCTTTCTATGTGACATGAAGTCCCATAGGAGTCGCGCACCGGTCGCTCGTAGTTTGCGCACCCATTGCACGTACGTTGCGCACCCATAAAATGTACTAAATGTAATATAAAACTGAAAATTACTATTAGGATATTGTGTTTCAAAGTATTTCAATGAAAAGTGTTTATGCAAAACAGATATTTAAACTTGAAACATTCATATTTCATACTTTTGAAAATTACGCCGGAGTTGCGTCCCCTATGCGATCCTGAAAATATGTGGCGGCAGGATTTACGATCCCTGCATGTCCAGTGCGCGATGGTGCCGCGTACATAAACATGTGCTTTAAACATCTTAAAAATATTGCACAAGAACACTAATACAAATTTTTAGGATTGATTAATAAACCTCTAAGTTAAAAAAATATATTATTTCTGTGTAAGTATGTATTTTAGGGTTACATTCGTGTAACAGATTTGAACACGCAACACGTAGATCTGTGTGTGGTAAGCGAAACCATCGCATCCACAAAAATCAAATTGATAACTTCTTTATTTCTATTTTTATGTACTCAGTAATAAACCTCTATGTGAAAAAAATATATATTAATTTGTTCTAAATATGTTTTTTAGAGTGATATTCATATAACCGATCCGCACACCCATTGCGTAGGGTAGTGTACGGTACACAACCCTTTTTTTAATAATAAAAAAAAAAAATATATATATATATATATATATATAAAGAAGATAGTTATTATAAGAAAAGAACAAAACAAGTTTCATACTATTAAAAGTAATCATACAAAATTCAATTTAGTCAAAAAAGTTATAAAAATGTGCTAAACATTTTTTAAAGATTTGCTTTTTGTATTCAAAATTCTGTTAGATAATATCACACTGTAGAAAATTAGAAACAAGAAGACAATGTTAATTCAAATAAATAACACTATAAATCTTTGATCAGCTTTGTTATATATATTTTTAAAAACTGATTATTATTTTAAAACTTTTTAAAATACTTAAAAACATAGACGAAAAAATAAAAAAAATACTTACAAACATCTTTTCATAAATAAAATGGTTTAACAAACCTTAGAAGTTGATTGGAAAAACCATAGGTTTCAGGGACGTTATAGTTAGGAATTAGCATTTAAAAAACCTTAGAAATTCACTGAAAAAACCTTAGGTTTCAGGGATGTTATAGTTTGGAATTAGCATTTAAAAAAACCTTAGAAATTCATTGAAAAAACCATAGGTTTCAGAGACGTTATAGTTAGGAATTAGCATTTAAAAAATCTTAGATATTCACTGAAAAAACCACAGGTTTCAGGGATGTTATAGTTAGGCTGACATTCCACTCGTACAAAACCAGAGAAATTCAGCCGTTAACTCGCGCCCCCTCAATGCACTGTTGATGACGTCACATATTACATCACTCATGACATGATAAGTGACATCACTGATGACATCTCAAATGACATCACTGATTACATCATCCACTTAATATCTGATACACCTCCTCACACCCTAATATAACCGTTCATACATTCACTCTAAAATACAGACTACCATTCTGGAAACCATAGACACACCAATACCAGTTAGTACATACACACTCACTGATTCATAGGTCTACACAGACATCCACTCACCCATACAGTCATTCATATACGCAGTCACTCATCAATACAGCCATTGATATATGCACTCATACACCCATACAGACACTCACACACTGCCAGTCACCCATGGAGTTACTCACACACCTAGTCAGTCACCCAAAGAATGAATCACACTGTTATTTACTCACTATACAGTTATACACACACCACCTCACTTATTCATACAGATACTAACACATACTTACTCTCTTATGCAATCACTGACACAAGCACACACTCATCCATACAGCCAGTCTCACAATCACTCACTCTCACATATAGTATTTTATATACTCCAACACTCACATATACTGCCTTTCACATATATAGTTACTCACACCTATACCACTGAGATATCCGTTCACTCACCAACACAGCCATACGCACACTCACTCACCTGTACAGCCCCTCGCAGATGCACTCATGAACCTATACACCCAGTGAATCACCTACTCACACATCCATGCAGGGAGTTACACCCCCCCACCCCCCCACCCACCCACACAGACATTCAGGCACCCATAGAGGGATTCAAATAACCAATCATTAACCCATATAGACACTCATGTAGCTACTCACCAACCCATGCAGCCACTTACACACCAACTGACAGACTGATACAGACATTTACACAGATTAGTCATTCACCCATGCATTCACTAACACACATATAATCACTCACTTATACAGTCAGTTACATACCCACTAAATCATCCATTCAGACACTCATACACCACCTCATTCTTCAATACACCTTGGCATATACATATAACATTCTTAAACTTTTTAGAAACACTCAGTCACTGGATGATGTCATCAGTGATGCCATGTCATGAGTGATGTAATATGTGACGTCATCAGTAGTGCATTGCGCGGGCGAGAGTTATAGTTAGCGCAGCTAACTATAACGGCTGAATTTCTCTGGTTTTGTACGAGTTCAATGTCAGCCTAACTATAACGTCCCTGAAACCTGTGTTTTTTTCAGTGAATATCTAAGGTTTTTTAAATGCTAATTCCTAACTATAACGTCAGTGAAACCTATGGTTTTTCAATGAATTTCTAAGGTTTTTTAATTGCTAATTCCTAATTATAACGTCCCTGAAACCTATGGTTTTTTCAGGGAATATATATATATATATTAGAAACTATCAAACTATATAACTGTATGTTTTTCAGGGAATATATATATATATATATATATATATATTAGAAACTATCAAACTATATATCATACATCAAAAATAAAACCTTAATTAGAGTTTACCTTGAAGGACTCAACTGAAAAAAATTCCTACTAAAATTAAACCAACCAATAAAATAAAACTATAAACAATTTTAACCAATAAAATCAAACAAATAATTGTATTGTATTGTATTGTAATTGTATTTATATAGCGCTTACTACCCCTGACGAAGCGTCAAAGCGCTTTTTCGGCTAGTAGCACGCTACTCCGGGACCCGTAAAGGATTAGTGTAGAATTAGTATAGTGAAATATGAAAGCAATTTAAGTGGTGGATAGGTTAGTCAGTTATTTGGATTCGGAAGGATAGCTGAAGGATAGAAGAGGAAAAAAGGTTTGTATTTATATAGCGCTTGTTTACCCTGATGGGGTGTTGAAGCGCTTTTTTTGGCGAGTAGCACGCTACTCCGGAAACCCATAAAGGATTAGTGGTGAATTAGTATGGTGAAATATGAAAGTAATTTGAGTGGTGGATATTAGTCAGTTATTTGGAGTGAGAAGGATAGCGGAGGGATAGAAGGGGAAGAAAGGTTTGCATTCATATAGCACCTGTTACCCCTGATGGGTGTTGAAGCACTTTTCTGGTGAGTAGCATGCTACTCCGGAACCCATAAAGGATTAGTGATGAAAATTAGTATAGTGAAATACGAAGTAATTTGAGTGGTGGATATGTTATTCAGTTATTTGGATAGAGAAGGGTAGGCGGGGAGATAGAAGAGGGAAAGAGGTTTGTATTTATATAGCGCTTGCTACCCCTGATAGGGTTTTGAAGTGCTTTTTTGGTGAGTAGCACGCTACTCTGGAACCCATAAGGATTAGTGTTGAATTAGTATAGTGAAATATGAAAGTAATTTGAGTGGTGGATATGTTAGTCAGTTATTTGGATTGATAAGGGTTGGGGAGGGGTAGAAAAGGGGAAAAGGTTTACATTTATATAGTGCTTGTAACCCTGATGGGGTGTTGAAGCGCTTTATTGGCGAGTAGCATGCTACTCTGGAAACCATAAAGGATTAGTGGTGAATTAGTATAGTGGAATATGAAATTTGAGAAGTGAACATGTTAGTCTGTTATTTTGATTGAAAAGGATAGTGGAGGGATAGAATGAATTCAACAATATAAAAGGGACACTAATTTAAACAACTAAGGGGCTGATTATGATGACCATCAGCCATCGTTTCGTATTTGGGACCGCCTGCCTACAAGGCAGCAGTCCCACATTATGAATTACGATGCGACCGCCACCGAGGTGGTCACATTGCCTATGTTTTGCATTGCGGCGGGTGCTGCTGGCTGCTGCACCCGCCGCAATGCAAAAAAGGGACAGTTTACATATCCCTGCACCATGTGGCAGGCACCATGCGGTGCCTGCCACATGGTGCAGGGATAGCCCCCAGATTCTGTGCCTGGGGGCCAAGGAGTAAGGGGGGCCCTCTACGGCCCCCCAAAGTCCCTTTCCGCCTGCCTGTTCACGGCGGGTTAACCACAGCTGACAGACAGGCAGAAAGGGAATCATAATCCCTACGGCCCATTCTAGGGATAGCTGGGGGTCCAACAGGCAATCGGAATCATTCTGACTGTCGGACCCGTGGCGGTCGGTCATTCCGACTGCCACGCATCTGCCCGCAATCGTTATATGGCGGGCGGTAAAGTTGGTTACGATGGCGGGGAGACTGCCACTGACAGCCTGTCGGTGGCGGTCTCCCCGCCATCGTATTCGGGCCCTAAGTACTTAAAAATGCCACAACACAAGGAAACTCAGTCAGATTCTCTCACCAGACCATCATAGAAGGAAAATATACATCTAAATAACTATCTAACCAAGTTTTTAAACTTATATTTAAACTAAAATGTAAATGTTATTAAACTTAAAAACGTAAAATAGCAAATAAATATTAAAACACTCTCCAACTTCTATATCTTCACATAGACTTCCTAATAGAAAAAACTACAACGTGAAAAATCAATCAACTGCCAGAAAATAACAATTATCACGGACCAGCAAAAAGATATAAGAAAGTAACTATACATAAATGAATAAAAAACTATAAACTCACCAACATGGTAAGCAAAAATAAACCTAATTACCTCAAACTCTAGACACTACCAACAAATGAACATTTAAAATGAAACTTACTTTTTTTTCAACCAACAGAAGAGAAAGCACCTGCTCCAAATTAGAACACCCAACATCTAAACAGAACATACATGTAAGTATACAAAATAGAAGCAGTTGAATATTTTTGCATGAAAATAACAAATGTACAATTTTAAAATGATTATATGCATTTATACTACTACTTTCAGATACAATGACAGAAGCTGCAAAATATATTGTTTCACAGAAAGGAAAGCAGTTATTAAATCACATGGGCTACACCTACAGCCAAGAAAGTGCATCATCAGAAAATATAATCTTGAAATATACTAAATATTATTCTAATGCATGTTACGGGAGAGCAAGTGCAAAAGATAATGTTGTACTTCATGTATGAGAGCACAACCATCCCCCGAATGTGATATTGCAGGATATATGAGAGGCAAGCACTAGCTCTCAAGAACCCACAACCAAAATCCTTAAAGATATACTACCTAAAGTCCCCAGACACATAACAGGGCAACTACCACCTATCCCCACAACGTTTAATTGCATGAACTAAAAAAGCCACCCGCAATACCCCACCTGCCCCTAGAAAGTATCAAGATATAAACATACCTGAACATTAATAATTACAAATAACGAGGAAGCTTTCCTTTTACATGACAGCCTAAATAATGAGAAATGAATTCTAATATTCTCTACACCAGATAACTTAGTAAAACTTTGCCAATGTCAAACATGGATGATGGATGGGACTTTCAAAATGTGTCCCAAACCATTCACTCAGATATATAGCATAAAAGGTAAATATCAAAATGCATATATCCCTTTTATATATGCCCAACTACCAAATAAACAAAGTAGCACTTACTACAACCTCTTAAACCATATAAAACATAAAACAAATAACTGCTACCCACAAAAAGACTTTGAGCAAGCCATGATTCAAACCATTCTAAAAATATATCCCCGCACCGCCATACAAGGCTGTTACTATCATTTCAAAGTATATGGAGACACCTCCAAAAATCTGCACTAAGAGCCTCATTACAATGTCAGGCGGAAACTTTCCGCCCAACACTGTCTCGGAGTCTGAACCAACCGACTCGAGGTCGGCGGTTCCGCAAGACCGATTACGATTTGACCAAACACTGTTCGATCGGAGTCCCATTGTTTCCTATGGGAGCCCGTGCTCCGACCGACAACTGGCCGTAACACGGGCTCCGATGGGGGAATGGGGTGTGTGCGGAAAACCCTGCACCCTGTCGCAGGCACCCCACGGTGTCTGCCACACAGTGCAGGGTTTTACAGGGGGGTACTTTAGGTACACCCTCGGCCAGCAACTGGAGGCCAGGGGGTCTAGGGGGGCCTGCTAGGGGCCCCCAAAGTCATTTTCTGGCAGCCAATCCATGTCGCAAAGGCATTTTGAATAAATGTATAGAAAAATGTAATACGTTGTTAAACATGGAAAACGTAAAAAAATGTTGTGATAAAATGTAAAAAATATGCAAGGTCTAAATTAAATAGTAGTATGAAATGTATACAATTATTTAATATATACTGAAAAAATATATGTTAAAACAATGTATATAAAAAGTTAAGAAATGTTAAAAATGTGTTAAACAAAGGAAAATACAATTTAAAAAATACAACATACAATAGTATTGAAATATACTTTACATGTTTTTTATTAATAAAAAATAAAATAAAAATGTTGTATTCACTGAACTTTATATAAATGTTTATTTTTAACTTGAAGTATATATAATTAAAAATGTAAACGTATACAATAAACTTTGGAAACATGAATAAAATTTGAAAAATGGGTCACGTCTTTATTATACCAAAAAATGTAAGTAATAATATTATTGCTTACAAACATGAAACCAACATTTTTTTTAAAATTAGGGGCCCGATTACGATGTCGGGTGGACCGCCACCGACAGGCCATCAGTGGCTGTCCACCCGACAGACAAGCCATCGGTCCGACCGCCGCATTACAATGCAGTGGTTGGACCGCAGAGGTTGGGGGAAAGACCGCCGCCTTGACAGGGTCTAAGATCCCATCGGGCGGCAGACGGAATCGTATCCCTTGCATGTTGGCGGAGCATGCACAGGCACCGCCATAGGGATTAAGATGTCTTTTTTTCAAAACCCTTTTCATGGTGGTCCGACTGCCATGAACAGGCTGTCGGAAATGGACATTGGGGGCCCCGAGCAGGGCCACTGTAAAGTAGCCTGGGGCACATGTAGTGCCCCCACGAACATCCATGCACCGTTTGCCGGGCACCACTTGGTGCCTGGCACATGGTGCACGGATGTGCACAAAGTGCTCTTTTACACTGCAGCTTGTGCTGTGGCCCTTTTCCTGGGCCGCAGCACAAGCTGCAGTGTTAAAGTGCACTTTCCGACCCTCAGCACGGGGGTCTCATCATAATTGGGCGGTCAAATGGCAGACTGCTTGTCGGTCGGTCTCCTGACCAATGAGATAGCGGGCGGCGGGCCTATATTTCTACTACATACAATTAAAAGCAAAAAAAAATAATTTCAGAAGAAAATCTGAACTTAAATAATCATACTCCAACATAAATCACTCAAAATTTTTATTAGACACTAAGGGCCTGAATACGAGTTTTGCGGATGGGTTACTAAATCACAAACATGACGGATATCCCATCCGCTGTTTTACGAGTTCCATTATATTCCATTAGATATAATGGAACTCGTAATATGGTGGACTGGATATCCGTCACATTTGTGATGGAGTAACACGTCCACCAAACTAGTAATCAGGCCCTAAAGAGCTGACATTTACTATTCCAAATCAAATCTAACCATACTGGGGAAAGGTTTTGGACACTAAAGGGGTGACATTTAGTATTCCCAATCCAATCTAGACCAATTTTGAGAAGGCATTGGACACTAAAAGGCTGACATTTACTATTCTCACTCCAATTTAAATTGTTTTGGGGAATGTGTTGGACACTAAAGGGGTGTGATTTACTATCCCCACTCCAATCTGAACAAATTTAAGGAAAGTGTTGGACACTAAATGAGTGACGTTTACTGTCACCACTCCACTATAACCAAATTGAGGGAAGGTGTTGGACACTGAGGAGGTGACATTTACTATTCCCACTCCAATCTAAACCAGTTTGAGGAAGGCATTGGGCACTAAAGGGTTGACATTTATTATTCCCCCTCCAATCTAAATCAAGTTTGGGAAGGTGTTGGACACTAAAGGGGTGACATTTACTATTCCCACTCTAATCTAAACCAATTTAAGGAAGGTGTTGGACACTAACGGGGTGACATTTACTATTCTCACTCCAATCTAAACCAATTTGGGGAAGGCATTTGACAATAAAGGGTTGTCAATTACTATTTCCACTCCAATCTAAACCAATTTGTGTGAAGGCGTGGGACACTAAAGGGGTGACATTTACTATTCCCACTCAAACTAAACCAATTTGGGGAAGGCGTTGCACACTAAACGATTTATATTTACTATTCCCACTTCAAGCTAAACCAATTTGAGGAAGGCGTTGGACACTAAAGGGGTGACATTTACTATTCCCACTCCAATCGAAACAAGTTTGAGAAATATGTTGGGTACTGAAGGGTAACATTTGCTTTTCTCTCTCCAATCAAAACCTATTTCAGGAAGGTGCTGGACACTAAAGGGGTGACATACTATTCCCACTCCAATCTAATCCAATTTGGGGAAGGTGTTGGACACTAAAGTGTTGACATTTACTATTCCCACTCCAATCTAAACAAATTTGAGGAAGGTGTGGGACACTAAAGGAGTGCAATTTGGGGAAGGAGTTGGACACTGAAGGGGTGACATTTACTATTTCCACTCCAATCTAAAACAATTTGGGGAAGCGGTTGGACACTATAGGGAATGACATTTACTATTCCCCCTTCAATCTATAACAATTTGGGGAAAGAGTTGAACACTAAAGGGATGACATTTACTGTTCCCACTCAAATCTAAATAAATTTAAGGACGGTGTTGGACACTTAAGTGGTGACATTTACTATTCCCACCTCAATCTAACAATATTGGGGGAAGGTGTTGGACACAAAAGGGTGGAAATGACGATGTCCACTTCAAAATATAAAATTTTACACAACATAATACAAATTAAACATTTAAAATACATAATCAATACTCCATACTCACACACTTTTTTTTACTATAAAATTAGAAAAAATTCTAAAAACACACTAACCAAAACTACAAACCTATAGATAAATATGTAAATATAAAAATATTAAAAATATTTGAATTCCTATTATTAATTAATATAGTTTTTGAAATATTTACTACCATTCATAAAGTTTAAACCATAAAATGACAAATAAAATAATAACACAAAATTAGCAATCATAAAAGAAAAAAAAATATATATAAAGTTTATAATTTTAAAAAGTGAAACAATATTTTTCAATAAAATTACAATTTTATAACCTAAACAATGTAAAAACAAACATGTAAATATTTCTACAATTAAAAAAATTCAAAATATTTCAAATTTAAACATTTAAAATAAAAATATTTCTAAACATTTAAAGTTATTAACAGTTTCGTAATATATTTTTTAAAATGTTACATTATTTAAAAAAATATATTTAGTAGCATTAATATGTATCTTCATTAATATGAAATGAAACCCCAAGATACGAGACCTCACTGGTAGTCCATCCAGCTCATATTTCTTATTGTAACCACTGTGACCGATATCCGCATGGAAGCAAGGAGGCTAGGATTGGGTGGGGGAGTTCTTCTGGAAGATTCTGTTGCTATTATGGTAAGTTTGACATGACTATGTGAATCTGTTGACTGTACAAATACCCGTAAACTTGATGGACTGCTAATATTTGCTCAACATGCGACTAGAACAATGATTAACAGTCTGTAGTCCATCTGGACACGTGATAAAACAACTGTGTGATGTTTTTTATACTGCAAAGATTTGTATAAGTCATATTTATTGAAATGCAAAAAAGAAATTCATAATATAAAAAATTTAAATGTATTAATACATTTAAAAAGTCTAAGTTATCAAGCTGCATATCTTTAAAATTATTAACTTAAAATGTTTTTAAATTATGTTTTTAAAAATTACCCACCCTTATCCTCTAAAATCCCAATGTCAGGCTACAAAAAACAATCAGCTATATTCATTAATACAATAAAAATACAAATTTCAACAATTTCATAACTAAAAATTATATTACTAAAAACACAAATAGAAATGATAAACGTATAAATCAAACACACTACAATAAATTGAAAACACAAGCAAAGGTGCACCACAAATCAAACTTAAGAGCAAAAAAAAAAATATATTCTTCAAAATATTCCTTTTTAATTTAAATTCAGATTCTTTGTTTAAAAGATCATGAACATCAATATTCACAACGATACAGCCGACGCGTTTCGTCCTTATACAGGACTTCTTCAGGGCTATTAATTAAAACAAACACAAATAACATCAATACACAAACATCGTAGACAATGGACAATAATACCATATTACATACTATACATATATTCCAAATACTATATTAAAAAATGAGCAACCAATTATAAAAACAGTAGACAAAAAAAAAAAAAAGAAAACAAGACAGACCAACATGTTTCAAGTTATGTATCTCTATACATATATCCGATATTTTTCAAAGTTCTCTAGTATTTATAGCATATAGAGAAACATAACTCTTTTAAAAGGCTTATGTGGACAGCCAGAATGAAGAAGTGCTAAATGAGAAAAATTAGGAGATAGAAGAACAAAGAGCAAGAAGACGAGTACTTTGTGTGACTAAATCACAGACCCTCAGCTTGACGAACTTGCTATATAGTGACAATATCATTAGACGGAGTAAAGCTTGAATAACAAAAAACAGTCTCAGGTAACTAGTGATTGGGGCAAATGAGGAGAATTTATATCACCCAGAAATCGTACCCACAAAACAATTCTACTTAACACGGAAAAATAGAAAAGGTAAGATAGATAAGGTACCCACCACTGATAATTGGAATAGGTCAATCTCAGAAATAACCCGGAGAGTGGCCAAATCAACCGCATATGTTGTTTTCCACGTCTATATCACGACTCTAAAGAGTATCAAAAAGATATATATACATATAAGTTGTCCATCGAATCATGATAAAAAGACCGCAGATAAGCGGGCAATAGGCCTCTCCAAATCAGACAATCATACTTACTAGGTATCAATTGTATTGCGGGTTCCTCAAGGTCATAAAAATAAGATAAGAGTGCAGGATGAGTCCAATGTTGAGACACAAGTGACTACGTGAAATATCATAAAAGAGGAAGAATCACTCCTGAGCCGGTATTAACACCTATCTAGAACGTAAAAATGGAAAACAATAAATATCATAACACTCCATCAAGTAATAGGGAACAAATAAACAAAAAAGGTGTCCAACTACCACAACTCGATCAATCATGCTTACTAAATAAGGATTCAACTTGCAGAGTCCTTGTGTTAAGAAGAATATGCCATCGTTATTGATAGAGTCCCAAGAGTAGGTGCATATATTAGTGTAAATCTCGCAAAAAGGGTTACTCACGACCAATTAGTTACCTGTAAAGACATGGGCAACAATAATAAGTTTCCCCCTGACTCATTGCAAACCCATATAGTATATACCAAATCCCCAGTATTAAACTAAAGGGAGTGGGAATACAAAATCTCCTATCGTTTTACATACAAGTAAGTCTAGGGAGAGATAATATAATATCACCCACTTACTTTATAGCCGTATAATGCGCTGCAGTATCACTATGTCTTTATTCAATTAAAAAAGGGGGGGATATATATATCTATATATCCACGAATTCCCATAATGTAATAGCTGTTATGAATAACAGCCGATGCAAACCAGCGTAAAGCTCCAATACTCACGTATGCCAGTGTTTCCGCAGGACATTATAAACCCTGCTGCTGCGATCATTGTACTGAGTATTAAAAGAGATCGGTGCCTTTTTGGTCCTTTTAGCAGGGTTTGATATCAAAGTACTTGCCCTAGGGACGTTCACAATTCTCCTATGTGCTTTATTCAGTGTCTCACATGGATACCCTCTAGCCAAAAACGCTTCTCAGTCTCTCTAATGTTTTGAAGGAAAGTTTCCTCCATGCTACAATTTCGTCTCATCCGAATCATCTCCCCATATGGGATATTCTCAATAACATGATGAGGGTGGGCACTTTGAAAATGTAGTGTACTGTTGCATGCAGTACTTTTCCTGTGGGTGCGGCTCTGGATAAGATTATCCTTCACAAAGAAGGTTACATCCAAAAAATCAATTGTTTCACTGTTATAGTTGATGGTGAACCTAACGTTATACGGGTTATCATTAAGATAAGCATAGTACTCCAGGAGTTCTGGGGCAGGTGCATCCCAGAGCATAATAACATCATCGATGTACCTGCCCCAGAAAATGACATATTCCATCCACCTTGCGGCATGGCGACCCCAGGCATGCTCCCGCTCATACCAGCCCATGAAGAGCCCGGCATAAGCGGGGGCAAACCTGGAGCCCATCGCCGTACCCTGGATTTGGTGAAACCATTGGGAGTCATGAAGGAAATAATTCTTTGAAAGGATAATATTAGTCATTTGTAATAGAACCTCATTATGTGAGTAATGATCTGCTGTCCTTTGTCCCAAGAAAGATTGTAACGCCTTTACTCCAAATTCTTTTTTGATGCTGGTATACAAACTTGTCACGTCTAAGGTGACAAAAATAAGGCTCTTAGACCAGGGCAAGCCTTCGAACTTGCCCAGGATATCTTTAGTATCTCTAATGTAAGCTGGCAGATTTTGTACAAGGGGCTGTATATAATGATCCACATATTCAGAGAGTCTTTCCGTGGGGGAGTTTACCCCAGAGATAATCGGACGGCCTGGTGGGAAGGGGCCTCCCTTATGTATTTTAGGCAAAATATATATACACGGGAACGTAGGTTCCGAAACCGTAAGATATCTGCACTCTTCCTCACTTAATAAACCACTCTCCCGCCACTCAACAAGTCTCATGTTAATGTATGTGCCTAATGTCTTGATAGGGTTCCCTGGTAGCTTGATGTAACAAGATGTATCGGCCAATTGGCGATCTATCTCCCTCATATAGCTAGTTCTTTCCTTAACCACTACATTCCCCCCTTTGTCTGCTTCAAGAATGACGATTGAGGGGTCAGATTTAAACCCCTTGAGTGCTTTATTCTCACCCACTGTGAGATTGTGATTTTTCAAATTCGGGGGAATAGGATGTTCCAACAATTTATGGAAGCCTTGTGTAACTCTATCTCTGTATAGGTCTATGTTGGGATGTGTACCAATTGGAGTGTATTTCGATTTTGCTTTTAAGCCACTATCCATTACCACATCCTCAACAATTTCCAGTTCAGTTCTAATCAAGTTCACATCAATTGGTGTTTCATATTCAAGAGACATCATCATTTGGATAACATTCACATCATTTACAGTGTATGAGGGAGGGACACTTTCCTCCAAAGGTTTAATACAAATAGATGGATTGCGCAAAAAATGATCCTTAAGTTTTAATAATCTTATGAATTTAAACAAATCCACAAAAATGTCCACATCATTGCCCATCCGATTGGGGTAAAAACCAAGCCCTTTACTTAACACAGAGATATCATCATCTGACAAAACTTTTTCAGAAAGATTAACAATCATTAATTCTTGGGCAACATTATCTCCATTCCCATCTAATCCTTCAAATTCTCTGTTTTTGGATCTGGTCGTCCTGCCTACCGGTTCCTGTTTCGCTTTTTGTTGTTTCTGTTTGTGCTCCTGCCATCTCCTCCCCCCCTTCTTGTTTTTGATCTTTGGATATTAATCTTGCCCCTAACCTGAATCTCTCCATTTCTAATAAAAAATTTGACCTGTTGTCAGTCTCAGCTGTGCCTATAAGCTCCTCTGTGGGGACCGAGCTCGCCACGGAGGAAAGAGAGGTTGTACTACTCGCAGATGTTAATTCTAGAGTGTCCTCACGTGGTCTTTTACCTTCTCCAGGGATTTTGACATTGTCATATTTGTGGGAAAAAGTGTAAACTCTCCCTTCTCTGTAATCCTTATCATCTCTTTTTATTTTTTTGACCTTTTTATCTCTTAAATAGATTTGATGGTCCTCAAGGATTTTATCCAAAATATCATAATTTTTCTTCACTACCTCCTTAAGTTCAGATGTCGCAATTTCTTTCTCAAGTTCCTCTATTTCTTGTTGCAATTTAATGCCCTTCTTCTCCGCATTTTTAATTAAAATGTGCATCATATTAAATGAGGCATTCCGGAGATTTCCCACCCAGTACTCAAGGGATTCCTTATCGAGGTCCTCAAACGTGGGAAAAATTAAAATTCTGAGGCCTCTTGGGATTTTCTCATTTTCAATATATTTTTCCAGAGTGGTGCCATCCCACCATCTGGACATCTCATGTTTTTTCAATTTTTCCAGCTTTTGGAACTTCATTTTTAGGCCCTCGGTTTTTGGGACATTCATGGTCGTGCCTCCTGGTTTAGTGCTGGAGGCAAATAAGTCCTGTGCTAGTTCCTGTCGTCTGTCTTTAAAACCTGGCATTATTATAATCTATCAATATTAAGGATATGGTTTTAATTCTACGATCACAGGGCAGGTCAGTGCTAAATAAGGGGACAAAATATGTAAACAATAAAATTCAACAGTGGAACCCTTCCATCCATAGCACCTGAACTGCTATCCCTCTATTATTTTAACCCTTCTATACTCGTTGGGGTTGTGTGCACACTGAAACGCACCCACTGTCACAGTGCAAGTCCCCTCGGGAACATAACAATTGAAAACACAAGCAAAGGTGCACCACAAATCAAACTTAAGAGCAAAAAAAAACAATTTTGAAGTCCGTAGACAACACAAATATATTCTTCAAAATATTCCTTTTTAATTTAAATTCAGATTCTTTGTTTAAAAGATCATGAACATCAATATTCACAACGATACAGCCGACGCGTTTCGTCCTTATACAGGACTTCTTCAGGGCTGTTAATTAAAACAAACACAAATAACATCAATACATAAACATCGTAGACAATGGACAATAATACCATATCACATACTATACATATATTCAAAATACTATATTAAAAAATGAGCAACCAATTATAAAAACAATAGACAAAAAAAAAGAAAACAAGACAGACCAACATGTTTCAAGTTATGTATCTCTATACATATATCCGATATTTTTCAAAGTTCTCTAGTATTTATAGCATATAGAGAAACATAACTCTTTTAAAAGGCTTATGTGGACAGCCAGAATGAAGAAGTGCTAAATGAGAAAAATTAGGAGATAGAAGAACAAAGAGCAAGAAGACGAGTACTT
Organism: Calotriton arnoldi; assembly: GCA_963921515.1. Taxonomy (NCBI): domain Eukaryota; kingdom Metazoa; phylum Chordata; class Amphibia; order Caudata; family Salamandridae; genus Calotriton; species Calotriton arnoldi. The sequence goes on along the minus strand of CAWUFW010000798.1, from coordinate 430,256 downwards.
TGTGTGACTAAATCACAGACCCTCAGCTTGACGAACTTGCTATATAGTGACAATATCATTAGACGGAGGAAAGCTTGAATAACAAAAAACAGTCTCAGGTAACTAGTGATTGGGGCAAATGAGGAGAATTTATATCACCCAGAAATCGTACCCACAAAACAATTCTACTTAACACGGAAAAATAGAAAAGGTAAGATAGATAAGGTACCCACCACTGATAATTGGAATAGGTCAATCTCAGAAATAAGCCGGAGAGTGGCCAAATCAACCGCATATGTTGTTTTCCACGTCTATATCACGACTCTACAGAGTATCAAAAAGATATATATACATATAAGTTGTACATCGAATCATGATAAAAAGACCGCAGGTAAGCGGGCAATAGGCCTCTCCAAATCAGACAATCATACTTACTAGGTATCAATTGTATTGCGGGTTCCTCAAGGTCATAAAAATAAGATAAGAGTGCAGGATGAGTCCAATGTTGAGACACAAGTGACTACGTGAAATATCATAAAAGAGGAAGAATCACTCCTGAGCCGGTATTAACACCTATCTAGAACGTAAAAATGGAAAACAATAAATATCATAACACTCCATCAAGTAATAGGGAACAAATAAACAAAAAAGGTGTCCAACTACCACAACTCGATCAATCATGCTTACTAAATAAGGATTCAACCTGCAGAGTCCTTGTGTTAAGAAGAATATGCCAACGTTATTGATAGAGTCCCAAGAGTAGGTGCATATATTAGCGTAAATCTCGCAAAAAGGGTTACTCACGACCAATTAGTTACCTGTAAAGACATGGGCAACAATAATAAGTTTCCCCCTGACTCATTGCAAACCCATATAGTATATACCAAATCCCCAGTATTAAACTAAGGGGAGTGGGAATACAAAATCTCCTATCGTTTTACATACAAGTAAGTCTCGGGAGAGATAATATAATATCACCCACTTACTTTATAGCCGTATAATGCGCTGCAGTGTCACTATGTCTTTATTCAATTAAAAAAGGGGGGATATATATATCTATATATCCACGAATTCCCATAATGTAATAGCTGTTATGAATAACAGCCGATGCAAACCAGCGTAAAGCTCCAATACTCACGTAGATCACCATAAAATTAACCTCAACAAAGTAAAAAGCAGACCCAAACCAAATTAGTTCGGGTGCATCCTGTAGGCAAAAAGTTATTGCCAGCAGCCTATAAATAGAACAGAAAAAAAGTCAGTAAGCAAACATGCGACAAACCCGAGCTTCTATTTAAAGAGAACACAGAGCTTGCGCAAATATAATAGAGTTAATAAACCCAACCCCACTATGATGGTTCGATTCACCATGCCTCCCTCCATTAAAGCTTTCAGTGAATTACGTCCCAAAATACTATCAATGCGCCTCCCCACCTTCTTTACATTCACCTCGGGGGAGGGCAAGCAAGAGAAAGAGGAAACAGGGAAGGGAGGGAGTCACCAATACGTGGCTCCAAACAAAGCTTACCGGAATCAGGCTGTCTTCACGTCTCCTATAACCGGTCGTCTCGGCGAAAACGGACGGAACAGAATTGACTTTCCAAATCGGTTTTAAATACTCGCGGCAGCCGACAAAAATAGAAACAGCTGTGTGTCATTAGGAACTAAGCCTATCAGACGTTATACCGTGACTATACATCTTAGCGGCCATCTTTAAATGGTCTTGGTGCTAGTTGCAAAGACGTTTAAGAATCAACATGGTATATTGACCAAGGTCAAAAATACCGCTTTTACTTTAAAAAAGCGTATATATACCAAACTGCCATTTCACGGACCAAATACAGGACTAAAAAGAGAATTAGGAACTCAGCCTATCAGACATTATAACGTGACTATACATCATAGCGGCCATCTTAGAATGGTCTTGGTGCTAGTGGAAAGGCTTTCAAGAATCAACATAGCGTCTTTAACAGAGGTCAAAAGCACCCCTTTTACTTTCAAAAGTGTATATAGCCAAACTACAATTTAAGGGGCCAGATGCAGAACTAAAGAGAAACAAATTATGTAGACCCCGCGATTTGCTCAGAATTCAAAGTGATAATAGGTACAGTATTAGACATTGCAAGAATTAAAGCATTTACCATAGAACAATTCACAATGTCTATTCCAAAATGGATAGAGATATGCAGGGGTCCTCAATCAAGGACACATTCAACATCACAAAATAGATGAATATCATACTTAACATAAAACAATTCCCAAAGTCTGATCCAGAATGGGCAGAAATATACAAATGACCTTGATAGAGACAACATTTAACATTACAAAAGTAAGTATCGTTAATATACTTAAATCCCCAATGTCTGATAATAGATGGGCAGAAAAATACAGAAACCCATAATTGATATATATCAGGCATAGTTAAATCATTAACATAGCATATTACACTTCTTGCTTCAGCATGAGGTTCGTTCATTCACACTATTCCCATGTAGTTTTTCTCTTTTACAGAAAGTAGTGCATTTCATCATCACTGTTATGCCCCAATTCCACACATCGAAGTCTACATATCCACCCAGCTTCATTTTTTCTTAGAGATAGTTCCCTATCCCCTCCTCTTGGGTGGACTGGGATGTGATCAATCCCCATAAACCCAAGGTCCTCACTTCCTCCATGGTTCTCTTGCATATGATAAGTGAGAGGGTATCTAAAGTCCCTATTACGGAGAGCACGAAGGTGCTCTTGAATTCTCGTTTTTAATGTTCTCTTGGTGCTACCCACGTAGATCTTATCACATGGGCAGCCTAGTATATACGTCACATATCTTGATTTACAATTGATCAGATGATTGATGTTATATCTCCGTTTGGTGTTAAAACAGAAAGTTTTGGTCTTATTTCTCCCCAGTCTACACACACTACATTCGCCACATGTGTAGAAACCCATAGTAGATGATGTTAACCAAGTCTGGGGTTTAGGTGTGGTGACATAACTGGGACACAAAACATTCCGTAAATTTTGTCCCCTTCTATATGTCACTTTTGGTTTAGTGGCCAATATGTCATGAAGGCTTGGTATGTCTGTCAAAAGATGCCAGTGTTTCCGCAGGACATTATAAACCCTGCTGCTGTGATCATTGTACTGAGTATTACAAGAGATCGGTGCCTTTTTGGTCCTTTTAGCAGGGTTTGATATCAAAGTACTTGCCCTAGGGACGTTCAGAATTCTCCTATGTGCTTTATTCAGTGTCTCACATGGATACCCTCTAGCCAAAAAACGCTTCTCAGTCTCTCTAATGTTTTGAAGGAAAGTTTCCTCCATGCTACAATTTCGTCTCATCCGAATCATCTCCCCATATGGGATATTCTCAATAACATGATGAGGGTGGGCACTTTGAAAATGTAGTGTACTGTTGCATGCAGTACTTTTCCTGTGGGTGCGGCTCTGGATAAGCTTATCCTTCACAAAGAAGGTTACATCCAAAAAATCAATTGTTTCACTGTTATAGTTGATGGTGAACCTAACGTTATACGGGTTATCATTAAGATAAGCATAGTACTCCAGGAGTTCTGGGGCAGGTCCATCCCAGAGCATAATAACATCATCGATGTACCTGCCCCAGAAAATGACATATTCCATCCACCTTGCGGCATGGCGACCCCAGGCATGCTCCCGCTCATACCAGCCCATGAAGAGCCCGGCATAAGCGGGGGCAAACCTGGAGCCCATCGCCGTACCCTGGATTTGGTGAAACCATTGGGAGTCATGGAGGAAATAATTCTTTGAAAGGATAATATTAGTCATTTGTAATAGAACCTCATTATGTGAGTAATGATCTGCTGTCCTTTGTCCAAAGAAAGATTGTAACGCCTTTACTCCAAATTCTTTTTCGATGCTGGTATACAAACTTGTCACGTCTAAGGTGACAAAAATAAGGCTCTTAGACCAGGGCAAGCCTTCGAACTTGCCCAGGATATCTTTAGTATCTCTAATGTAAGCTGGCAGATTTTGTACAAGGGGCTGTATATAATGATCCACATATTCAGAGAGTCTTTCCGTGGGGGAGTTTACCCCAGAGATAATCGGACGGCCTGGTGGGAAGGGGCCTCCCTTATGTATTTTAGGCAAAATATATATACACGGGAACGTAGGTTCCGAAACCGTAAGATATCTGCACTCTTCCTCACTTAATAAACCACTCTCCCGCCACTCAACAAGTCTCATGTTAATGTATGTGCCTAATGTCTTGATAGGGTTCCCTGGTAGCTTGATGTAACAAGATGTATTGGCCAATTGGCGATCTATCTCCCTCATATAGCTAGTTCTTTCCATAACCACTACATTCCCCCCTTTGTCTGCTTCACGAATGACGATCGAGGGGTCAGATTTAAACCCCTTGAGTGCTTTATTCTCACCCACTGTGAGATTGTGATTTTTCAAATTCGGGGGAATAGGATGTTCCAACAATTTATGTAAGCCTTGTGTAACTCTATCTCTGAATAGGTCTATGTTGGGATGTGTACCAATTGGAGTGTATTTCGATTTTGCTTTCAAGCCACTATCCATTACCACATCCTCAACAATTTCCAGTTCAGTTCTAATCAAGTTCACATCAATTGGTGTTTCATATTCAAGAGACATCATCATTTGGATAACATTCACATCATTTACAGTGTATGAGGGAGGGACACTTTCCTCCAAAGGTTTAATACAAATAGATGGATTGCGCAAAAAATGATCCTTAAGTTTTAATAATCTTATGAATTTAAACAAATCCACAAAAATGTCCACATCATTGCCCATCCGATTGGCGCAAAAACCAAGCCCTTTACTTAACACAGAGATATCATCATCTGACAAAACTTTTTCAGAAAGATTAACAATCATTAATTCTTGGACAACATTATCTCCATTCCCATCTAATCCTTCAAATTCTCTGTTTTTTTGGATCTGGTCGTCCTGCCTACCGGTTCCTGTTTCGCTTTTTTGTTGTTTCTGTTTGTGCTCCTGCCATCTCCTCCCCCCCCTTCTTGTTTTTGATCTTTGGATATTAATCTTGCCCCTAACCTGAATCTCTCCATTTCTAATAAAAAATTTGACCTGTTGTCATTCTCAGCTGTGCCTATAAGCTCCTCTGTGGGGACCGAGCTCGCCACGGAGGAAAGAGAGGTTGTACTACTCGCAGATGTTAATTCTAGAGTGTCCTCACGTGGTCTTTTACCTTCTCCAGGGATTTTGACATTGTCATATTTGTGGGAAAAAGTGTAAACTCTCCCTTCTCTGTAATCCTTATCATCTCTTTTTATTTTTTTGACCTTTTTATCTCTTAAATAGATTTGATGGTCCTCAAGGATTTTATCCAAAATATCATAATTTTGCTTCACTACCTCCTTAAGTTCAGATGTCGCAATTTCTTTCTCAAGTTCCTCTATTTCTTGTTGCAATTTAATGCCCTTCTTCTCCGCATTTTTAATTAAAATGCGCATCATATTAAATGAGGCATTCCGGAGATTTCCCTCCCAGTCCTCAAGGGATTCCTTATCGAGCTCCTCAAACGTGGGAAAAATTAAAATTCTGAGGCCTCTTGGGATTTTCTCATTTTCAATATATTTTTCCAGAGTGGTGCCGTCCCACCATCTGGACATCTCATGTTTTTTCAATTTTTCCAGTTTTTGGACTTCATTTTTAGGCCCTCGTTTTTTGGGACATTCATGGTTGTGCCTCCTGGTTTAGTGCTGGAGGCAAATAAGTCCTGTGCTAGTTCCTGTCGTCTGTCTTTAAAACCTGGCATTATTATAATCTATCAATATTAAGGATATGGTTTTAATTCTACGATCACAGGGCAGGTCAGTGCTAAATAAGGGGACAAAATATGTAAACAATAAAATTCAGCAGTGGAACCCTTCCATCCACAGCACCTGAGCTGCTATCCCTCTATTATTTTAACCCTTCTATACTCGTTGGGGTTGTGTGCACACTGAAACGCACCCACTGTCACAGTGCAAGTCCCCTCGGGAACATAACAATTGAAAACACAAGCAAAGGTGCACCACAAATCAAACTTAAGAGCAAAAAAAATAACTATTTTGAAGTCCGTAGACAACACAAATATATTCTTCAAAATATTCCTTTTTAATTTAAATTCAGATTCTTTGTTTAAAAGATCATGAACATCAATATTCACAATGATACAGCCGACGCGTTTCGTCCTTATACAGGACTTCTTCAGGGCTGTTAATTAAAACAAACACAAATAATGTCTGATAGGCTGAGTTCCTAATTCTCTTTTTAGTCCTGTATTTGGTCCGTGAAATGGCAGTTTGGTATATATACGCTTTTTTAAAGTAAAAGCGGTATTTTTGACCTTGGTCAATATACCATGTTGATTCTTAAACGTCTTTGCAACTAGCACCAAGACCATTTAAAGATGGCCGCTAAGATGTATAGTCACGGTATAACGTCTGATAGGCTTAGTTCCTAATGACACACAGCTGTTTCTATTTTTGTCGGCTGCCGCGAGTATTTAAAACCGATTTGGAAAGTCAATTCTGTTCCATCCGTTTTCGCCGAGACGACCGGTTATAGGAGACGTGAAGACAGCCTGATTCCGGTAAGCTTTGTTTGGAGCCACGTATTGGTGACTCCCTCCCTTCCCTGTTTCCCTCTTTCTCTTGCTTGCCCTCCCCCCCCGAGGTGAATGTAAAGAAGGTGGGGAGGCGCATTGATAGTATTTTGGGACGTAATTCACTGAAAGCTTTAATGGAGGGAGGCATGGTGAATCGAACCATCATAGTGGGGTTGGGTTTATTAACTCTATTATATTTGCGCAAGCTCTGTGTTCTCTTTAAATAGAAGCTCGGGTTTGTCGCATGTTTGCTTACTGCCTTTTTTTCTGTTCTATTTATAGGCTGCTGGCAATAACTTTTTGCCTACAGGATGCACCCGAACTAATTTGGTTTGGGTCTGCTTTTTACTTTGTTGAGGTTAATTTTATGGTGATCTATGTGAGTATTGGAGCTTTACGCTGGTTTGCATCGGCTGTTATTCATAACAGCTATTACATTATAGGAATTCGTGGATATATAGATATATATATCCCCCCTTTTTAATTGAATAAAGACATAGTGACACTGCAGCGCATTATACGGCTATAAAGTAAGTGGGTGATATTATATTATCTCTCCCTAGACTTACTTGTATGTAAAACGATAGGAGATTTTGTATTCCCACTCCCCTTAGTTTAATACTGGGGATTTGGTATATACTATATGGGTTTGCAATGAGTCAGGGGAAACTTATTATTGTTGCCCATGTCTTTACAGGTAACTAATTGGTCGTGAGTAACCCTTTTGCGAGATTTACGCTAATATATGCACCTACTCTTGGGACTCTATCAATAACGTTGGCATATTCTTCTTAACACAAGGACTCTGCAAGTTGAATCCTTATTTAGTAAGCATGATTGATCGAGTTGTGGTAGTTGGACACCTTTTTTGTTTATTTGTTACCTATTACTTGATGGAGTGTTATGATATTTATTGTTTTCCATTTTTACGTTCTAGATAGGTGTTAATACCGGCTCAGGAGTGATTCTTCCTCTTTTATGATATTTCACGTAGTCACTTGTGTCTCAACATTGGACTCATCCTGCACTCTTATCTTATTTTTATGACCTTGAGGAACCCGCAATACAATTGATACCTAGTAAGTATGATTGTCTGATTTGGAGAGGCCTATTGCCCGCTTATCTGCGGTCTTTTTATCATGATTCGATGTACAACTTATATGTATATATATCTTTTTGATACTCTGTAGAGTCGTGATATAGACGTGGAAAACAACATATGCGGTTGATTTGGCCACTCTCCGGCTTATTTCTGAGATTGACCTATTCCAATTATCAGTGGTGGGTACCTTATCTATCTTACCTTTTCTATTTTTCCGTGTTAAGTAGAATTGTTTTGTGGGTACGATTTCTGGGTGATATAAATTCTCCTCATTTGCCCCAATCACTAGTTACCTGAGACTGTTTTTTGTTATTCAAGCTTTCCTCCGTCTAATGATATTGTCACTATATAGCAAGTTCGTCAAGCTGAGGGTCTGTGATTTAGTCACACAAAGTACTCGTCTTCTTGCTCTTTGTTCTTCTATCTCCTAATTTTTCTCATTTAGCACTTCTTCATTCTGGCTGTCCACATAAGCCTTTTAAAAGAGTTATGTTTCTCTATATGCTATAAATACTAGAGAACTTTGAAAAATATCGGATATATGTATAGAGATACATAACTTGAAACATGTTGGTCTGTCTTGTTTTCTTTTTTTTGTCTATTGTTTTAATAATTGGTTGCTCATTTTTTAATATAGTATTTTGAATATATGTAAAGTATGTGATATGGTATTATTGTCCATTGTCTACGATGTTTGTGTATTGATGTTATTTGTGTTTGTTTTAATTAACAGCCCTGAAGAAGTCCTGTATAAGGACGAAACGCATCGGCTGTATCGTTGTGAATATTGATGTTCATGATCTTTTAAACAAAGAATCTGAATTTAAATTAAAAAGGAATATTTTGAAGAATATATTTGTGTTGTCTACGGACTTCAAAATTGTTTTTTTTTTTATTTTGCTCTTAAGTTTGATTTGTGGTGCACCTGTGCTTGTGTTTTCAATTATTATGTTCCCGAGGGGACTTGCACTGTGACAGTGGGTGCGTTTCAGTGTGCACACAACCCCTACGAGTATAGAAGGTTTAAAATAATAGAGGGATAGCAGCTCAGGTGCTGTGGATGGAAGGGTTCCACTGTTGAATTTTATTGTTTACACACTACAATAAATTATATACTAATTAACACTTACAAACGATATTACATACAATGATTTTTTTGACATCAATGTTTATTACAATTTTAAAAACAACACTGACAGCGATATTTTTACCTTCAGTATTCCTGTTGGTGATATTCTTGACACAATGTTTTTGTATCACAATATTTTTTCCCCAATATTTTGTCCAAATTCCTGTTACCTCACCTACATAAATGTCTGCTAAACTCCAATGTGAACAGTAAAAATAGGAATAACTGCTGGCATGTCAAAGAAATTTCTAATTCCAATTTGCTGAAACCTACTTTAAAGGTAAAACCCTCAAGCCATTTCATATAGCCATTTGTGGCAGATAGTACTAGAGACTTGAGCCAAAAGCTATTACCTTAAAGGACCCATTTAGTTAACTTATCTCTTGCACAGGGAGCCTTCCCAGACAGACTTAAATAAGGCTGTGTACGTCCTTTGCAGAAGAAACATTTAGCCTATGGTGGAAATTCCTGTCTCAGTCCTTCCTTTTTGTGCAAAGATAATTAAAAGTTGTATAGCTCCACAACTGAAACCACATATAACTGAGAATGAGCCTGTAGATTAATTAAAACTGGGCTTCAGACTGGGTTTTAGTACAGAGACTATCTAGCTCAGTGCATAATTTTGAGAAAATAAGTGCCATGGATCTGGTCAGGAGGCCTCTGCAGCTTGCACCACTCATTGCAACTGCCAGCGTTGCCAATGACAGTACCAGCACAACTACTAACTAGCACACTGCTACAAGTGTGACAATTCAGCCTATTCCAGGCCCAAAAGCTATAAAAATAGCTTGGGCGGCATGTATTAGTGGTTTTTAATGCATACTGAATTAAAAAACAATTATTGTTCTGCTCATCTCTAAATTATACAGACAGTGCCACCATGTGGCAGCTGTCATAAGTGCCGGTGTTGACAATTAAGTGCCGGTGCCGACAATTAAGTGCTAGTGCCGAGCACCGAAAACCACCGTCTCAAATTAAGCACTGATCTAGCTGCAGGTTGTTGATGACTCCCTTACTTTTACTCATGCTGTTAATTCATGTGTACTTGTTCTCCTTGCGTTATCGGTGGCCTTCAACATAGTTAATTATCCCATCCATATTTATATCCTCAGGGAGTGCACTGGCATTGATTATGTAGTGCTAAATTGGCTTTTGTCTATATGAATAATTGATTACAGCAAATCAAAATATACAACTCATTTTCCACTCCTGCTAACTTGGTGCAAAGTGTACCACAAAGTTTCATTCTGGCTCCAAACCTACTTTTTTTTATCTGGAACCTCTTGGTTATATCCTAAAAAATGAAGATCATATGCTTCCACTATGCTGGTGAGACTCAGCTTGTTTTCAGGATCTTTTTTCCCAAAGCTATCTCACAACTGACTTTTACGTTACAGATTGTTAATGACTGGATGACAATCCACCATTTGAAACATTATCCATTAAGAGTTTCTTCTAATTCCTCCTAATCCCTATACTGTCATGGATTTATTCCTGCATCTTCATTGTAATCTTGCAATCATTATGGGTCTGATTCACTAAGGTACCTTACACTTCTGGGTAAGTTTAAACTTTTGAGCAAGTTTACTACATTTTGGTATTCACAAACAGCTCTTTTGTAGTAACCTATCACTTTTGTAGTAAATTTACACTTTTGTGTCCAGGTCCAGTTCTCTTCTGATCTTCTGCAGGTCCAGAAAGTGATCAGAGGAGGGATCCTGGGGGTGCCAAATGTATGCCTGGCACCAGCTAGTGGGTGGAGTGACTTCTGGCCCCTTCCTAACTAATGGGTTAAAAGCTCCCAAGGACAATCCTACCCCTTTTGAAGCATTTCCTGTTTGCTGTACTGTAAACAATCGCACAATCATCTCATTCCCAAAATCCAAGATGGGGAAACCCTTCTTCCCTTGCGCAGTGCCTGTGTGCCCATCCAGAAGTTCTGAGAGTAGCTCTCCTCCTATTAGGTTTGGTGCCAGCCAGATTAGGGGAACAAAGGCTAGTCCCCTCCAGGTATCATCTAACATTTACTTGTTACAGGTCAGTTTCTGGGCCCTTCCCAACTGATCTTCTTACAAGGGGAAGAAAATTACCTCCCCACATCCAGGCCCTGCTCTGGGAGAAGGCTTCTGTTGTAATCCCATTGTCTATAATGGTACATTCCAACCACCCCTCCCTTTCCCCTTACCTTGGTTTGTTCCGTTGAAGCTGATCTTGGAATGTTGACAGATGTGTGAGAGGTCCGGAGAGTTGGATGACCAATAAAGCAGACCTTACAAGTTCTCTGCTGTTTAATTGCATCTTTTTAACACTGGCGACGATTTACTGCGCAGGGGGCAGTTTGGTCATCTCCCCTATCTTTACTCTCTCCATTGCTGCTGAAGGAGGACAGGAGAAATATCGGAAAAACCTGCCGGCCATCGAAGGAGAACACTGCTGTGGGCAGTCTAAGTACAGGAGGAGAAGAGGACAAGCCATCCATTTCGAAATCAGCTAGCGGTATCGTAATTTGAGGTGCATGTGAGGCGCATCTCGTATGTGTGGAAAGACTGCATTGTGAACAGCTGAGTACAAGGTTTTCAAGTGGCCTCTTGGCGAACGAGAGCGTACTGCTGTGAAGGAGCTGAAGTGCGGGAGTGGAGAGCCTATGGTGCTTCGGGAGTGGAGTCAGGTACTCTAGCAGGAATCGTCGTGAGTGTCTTGATGAACCTCGTGTCAGTGTGGACACAGGGACCGATTTCACCTGCTGAACTACGATTGCCGTTCCTTTATCCTACGTGTGCTCCTGTCAGCCGAATACATGAGGAAGCGTCCAGTGTGTGAGAGCAGACGCTGTGAGGGGTCGCTGATTCACGGTCATGCGCAGTGACATGAAGTTCCATGAGGCAGTGTCTGAGAGGCGGCGTTAATGCGTGGGAGCTGGCGCCGTGTAGAGACGCTTCTCTCACGTTGTGCAGATCGAAGTAATTTCCCTCAGACAGCCTTTGGTGTATAATCGCATACAACGTGTGGGAGCAGACGCAGGCAGGAGTATCCCTTACCACAAGCCACGTCTTGTAAAGCATTTGGCTGCCATAGTAAAAGATAGACATTGCAAATCATTGGCACAGCACTCCAGGAACTGTTTTCAGTGGTGTACACGCTGTTGTAAAATACTTTAAGGCAACACTGCCATCTTCATGAAGATAAGAAAACATCCCATGCGCAAGGGTGGGGATTGTACTAATTGTCAGGTGTGCACTCCTTTAGCTCTGGGTTTCCGTCAGTGTGCTGGATGGAACACACGTTTTCAATAACGCTCCAACATTCACCAGGAAGTCTACCTGAAACAACCTTGAGCTAGCTGCGTAGTGGTACTACATTTCACATCTGGGCAGTTTCTGGGTGGGGTTCTCCCCCTCTTTTAGTTCTCCACTGCATCTCTTTATCATACTCCTTCTCTATTTTGTACGTGACTTTTGCACACCATGATGGCAGCGGCAAGCATGACCCAGCCACCTCCATTTTTGAATGAAATAGGAGAACCTGAGGTCTGCTGGAAGGAGTGGGTCAAACTTTTTGAATCATATCTGATTGCCATAGGTGGGGAGCGGTTCACTGCCATGCGCAAACAGCACATCCTGCTCTACAATCTGGGTGTTCAAGGGCGCAAAATCTACGAAACATTACCCGAACCAGAAAATCAGAATGGTGAGGTAGTGGAAGGAATGGATGATTTTGAAACCACTATGGCAAAATTAGAAACACATTTCGGGGACAAAATAAATGTGGTGTTAGAACGGCACAAATTTTTCAGCAGGTCCCAAGGAAAACAAGAGTCAGTCACCAACTACATTGCGGCATTGCGAGGTCTCACCCAACTGTGCGAATTTGGGAATTTGACAGACTCTTTAATTAGAGACCAATTAGTACGGTGTACAAACAACGTGCGAATTCAAGAAAAACTATTAGCTAAGAATCCATGTCTGCGCGAGGCAGTCAGTATTGCCAAATCAGTGGAACACACTGCTAAATGTATAAAAGAGATGAAGAGCGCAACGGAAGTGGTAGCCAGTATCCAAGAGGAAGTGGAGGGTTGTGAAGTAAAAAAGTACAAAATAAGAGTAGTGTATACAAACCTCCCGGAAATGAAAGAAACTACAGGTGTTACAGGTGCTGCAGCAGTAACCACCTCGCTAATAATATTCATTGCCCAGCTCGGAGTGTCACCTGCAAGAAGTGTAGCAGGAGAGGACATTTTGCTAGGGCATGCAGAGAAGGGGAACCCCATCACAGGGAGAGTACGAGTGTGGAGGGCACCATGAGTAAAGAAATTAAATGTGTATTGCCTAATGAGAAGAAGTACATCTTCCAACTCAAAGAAAGTACTGGTACTGTAAATATAATTTATCCCAAATGTGACGTGAAACTAAACAGCAAAAGTGTCACCATGTTTGCTGACTAATGCTCTCCCTTTACATTGTTGAACTGCATAGACTACGAGGGCATTGGCAAGCAGGAGAATAAATTCTTGAGGAAACCGGATATCTTCCCCACGGGCTATAACAAGGAGCCCATACCTCTCTTAGGCATGGAAGTGATGCAAATTGAATTCAAGGGAAGGATCACCGTAGGCAAGGTATACATAGTAGAGTCAGGATCGAATCTGTTAGGGTGGCAACACCAAAAGGAGCTGGGTATTATTCTTAACCCAAATATGGAAGAACAGGTACTACTAACTGATCAAATTTTACCCAACACAAACATATGCGATGAGTTTCCTAAATTGTTTGAAGACAGGTTGGGACTCCTCTGTGATTACCAGCACAAAATCAAACTCAAGGTCAATGCCAAGCCAGTAGTACACAAGATGCGTCCCGTACCACACCAGATGAGAGAGCCTTTAGAAAAGGAACTAAAAAGGTTGTGCATGCTGGGGGTCATACAACCCATAGACATGTCGGAATGGTTGGCACCCATTGTAATTGCAGCCAAGGCTAGTGGGGAGGGCATTCGTTTATGTGTGGACTTACGCAGTCTAAACGAGAACATCTGGGTAGAGAGGTATCCACTCCCAAACATAAACGAGATGCTCAGCACAATGGGTCAGGCAAAATTCTTTAGCGTCATTGATCTGTCTATGGCTTACCACCAAGTAGACCTACACCCTGACTCAAGGCCCCTAACTGCCTTCATTAACCCCAAAGGAGCTTTCATGTTCAAAAGGATGCCTTTCGGTCTGGCTTCCGCCGCGGCGGTTTTCCAGAAAATCATGCACCAGATTCTAAAAGAGGTAGAGCAAACAATGTGCTTCCAGGATGACATTCTGGTGTATGGTCGTTCGGTGGGAGACCATGATCGCACCCTTAGACTCGTTTTCAGAAAGTTGATGGATGCAGGGTTGACAGTGCGGAAGTCTAAGTGCCAAATCAGAGTCACTTCCCTCGACTACCTTGGACACTCCATTTCCAAGCAAGGTTTCAGACCAAAAAACAACCTGTTGCAAGCGGTTAAAGATGCCCCTTACCCTCAGAGTAAGGACGAGCTCAAGTCATTCCTTGGGCTGATGGAGTACATGGCCAAGTTCGTCAAGGATTTTGCTTCCAAGTGTGATCCCTTACGTGAACTGCTGAAAAGGGACAAAGACTTTGAATGGTTTGACCTGCACAAGAATACTGTAGATAAATTGAAAGAAGAAGTATTGCAGTCACCAGCTTTAGGCTCTTTTGACCCCACGAGCAAGACTATCCTTACCACGGATGCGTCAAAAAAGGGGTTAGGGGCCACCTTGTCACAAAGAGACGGGAAGGAGGAAAAAATAATTGCATTTGCTTCCAGGTGCCTCTCCAAGGCTGAGAACCATTACTCCGTGATTGAAAGGGAGGCACTGGCAGTTTACTGGGCAGTAAAGCATTTTAAGTTTTTCCTATGGGGTGTAAACTTTACTATCCGCACAGACCATAAACCACTTACGTTCATCTTTACAGTGAAAGGGACAGAAAACTGCACTCCCCGGATAGGGAAATGGATCCTAGGTCTGGAGAATTACAACTTCAGAGTAGAATATGTTCCTGGGGAGGAAAACAAGATTGCGGACTATCTGTCAAGAGCCCCTTTGGAAAGTGAACAAGCTGAAGAAATGCTAGATAGCCCCATCATGGTGGTGGACGAGCCAGCGTTGACGGAAGAAGAATGGAAGAAAGGAGAAGAAGAAGAGGAAGATTTGCACAAACTCAAGGAGTTCATGGCTGAAGGATGGCCCAGCAAGTGCAGTGAACTGCAGGAAAATCTCAAGGACTTTTGGGAAGTGCGTTACGAATTAAGCATCATAGGGAACAGAGTCTACCGCCAGAACAGGATAGTACCACCGGCGAACCTCAGGAAGAAGATTGTGGAACTTGCACATGAAGGGCACTTAGGACGCAGCCTTACCAAACAAAGAGTGAGGGAGAAGTTCTGGTTCCCCAGAATGGATACAATGGTCGAACAATTGGTAAAGGATTGCATTAGCTGTGCCAGGAGCGACAAAAGCAAATCACTAAGGAAGGCACCCCTATCCCCAGTTGAAGTACCCATTAAGCCATGGAGCAAGCTGGCCATGGACATCATTGGGCCCATAGACAGTCTGGGTATACAGAAGAGGTTCATGTTAGTTTTTATCGACTACACTTCCCATTGGGTCTCATACAAATTTGTCCATCGCACCAACACGGGTGCTGTTCTCGAATTTCTTAAAGAGGTTTTTGCAAGAGAAGGCATACCATCCTCACTGGTCACAGACAACGGGGTACAGTTTACGTCGCAGCTCATGATTGACTTTTTAAACAAAATGAACATCAAGCATGAAAGACGGCCCTATATTGCCCCAAGGCAAATGGCCTAGTAGAAAGGGCAAATAGGCTCATTAAAGAAAACATTCAGCTAGCCTCTACTAATGGGTGGGAAATAGAATCATCCCTGCGCGACTGCCTGTGGGCATACCACACCTCCCCCAATCTAGTAACAGGTATTTCCCCTTTCGTGTCCCTCAGAAGGAGAGAACCCTGCACCAAACTCAACCCCGGTTGGTTGGAGGGTGGGAAGGCGTCTAACCCAATCAAGTGGAAGCTAGCGAGAGGGTCAAACTGCACCAGAGAAAATACAAAGACTGGTATGACAAAAAGAACGGGGTTAAAGCCCAAGGGTGGAGAATAGGTGAGATGGTGCAGGTGAAGAGAATTAAAAAAGGGTCACACAATGTGAGCAAGTTCTACCCTCCCTGTCGCATAGCCAAAACATTCAAAAATGTAGTTCTTCTTGAAAATGGTTAATATTGGAGCTGTGACAAGGTTACAAAATGTAATGTGTTTTCTGTTGGTAATTAAGGGAGATGTGTTGTAATCTCATTGTCTATAATGGTACATTCCAACCACCCCTCCCTTTCCCCTTACCTTGGTTTGTTCCGTTGAAGCTGATCTTGGAATGTTGACAGATGTGTGAGAGGTCCGGAGAGTTGGATGACCAATAAAGCAGACCTTACAAGTTCTCTGCTGTTTAATTGCATCTTTTTAACAGCTTCACGTCTCAATAAGGTCAAACACTTGGCTGGACAGCTGTTGGAGAGCTAATGTAAATTAGCCTCCGGGAGCTTCAGGCAGTTAAAAGGTAACTTTCTTAAAGTTACTTTCCCTAAATATGTATTAAAAATCCAGCTCAACCAATGGCTTGGGCTTTTAATAAATATTAAAAAGACTTTGAATTAATTTTGTAGCTGATTCCTTCAGACGTTACTAATGTTGCAGGGATTCTGTTTGGAAACAGAACTATGCCTGGGATCACAGGACGTCAGAATGTAGGCATTTCTTTCCTAGCAGCCACCATGGACGGCCGCAACTTTAGTTTTTCCCTAAAATACACTACTTTTGCCTAACACTATGACTCCTCAAATAGAACTCGAGGACACCCACAGCCGCAACTCATGGGGACTTTTTCCCATGACATTTGGGTAAGCTTACGACTTGCAGTATATGTGCTCTTCCTACACAGTGACCTGAGGTTTGCCATCAATGGTGTAACCTAGAATAGCTACGTGTTTTTATGCACCGTATTTTGTGCTACCTTCCTACCATGATGGCTTTACAGCGATCCTTGACTGATTATGTTAATATATGTTTGTTTGTCTATGCCACAAATTTGAGACCGCGCCATGGGCTAAACATATCCCACGTACGCCTAATTGTTTGTTCGTCCGTCATATTGCTATATCTCTATAGTCCACAAATGGAATCACTTACTGTAACATAACAGTAGATGATAAGATACCACGAGCACTTGGTTCACCAATGGGGGAACCAGGCCCCCTTTTAAAGTTAACGTACCAGGAGGGTTCATATGTATTGACTCTTCTTTTCTCTGTTTTTTTGTCATTCCAGAAAACTATTCTCTCATTCTAGTGGCACTAGATTGATTGTTACAGGCCACTACACTTTCCTAGCACTCACTGCACTTTCTTTCTGGTCCCGAAGAAGCGCGTGGGATCTCCTCCTGAGACCAATCATTGCGCTAAACATGTCAACCTCTAAACATGCCCATTAGGGGTATGTCCTATGTTTAGCTACTGAGGGCCATAATCCCCCTCAAGCAGCACCACCTTCGGGTTTTTTACAGATGGCAGAGGGGCCTCTTTTTCAATAAATCCACTAGCTACCCCTCCAGTCATCTTTTAACCTCACATTAGGACACCACTGCCACTCACACCCTCACGCACCCTTACGGCTTTATCTTAAAAAGATCTCTGACAAAGTGACCCTTCAGAGGAACCGTAGGGCATTGCAGCACCGGCCGATGAGGAACATTGCCCAATGATGAAGCATGACATCCTTCGAGGTGTGTGAGGGCACCAAGATCAGGATACACTGTCCCCAGCCATTACAGTATTAGAACGACCGCAGTCTTACTCTCTGCTTCTCTACTATAGGAACAGTGACTCTCGTGGGACATACGTCAGAATGTAGGGACTGAGTCACCAAACCACACCAGTACCTATGGGCCCAAATCCAACTAGCTCATAGTGCCTTACCTGCCCTCCTAACCTTCCCAGAATAACAGATAGATTGGCAACCCGGAACACAACTCTCGAGTCCCCAGGGGAAGTGTGGAAACAGATTGTCACCTTTCGGTTTCTCACTCATGCTTGTCCATAATAAACAAAAGAAAGACATGAGGAAAGTTTACAATAGTTATTGAAACCATCGTGCCTTATCATGAAGCAACAGTGCTGCAATTAGCAAACATATACAACTGAGCAAAGTAATCAGCATTACGAGCAAACTGTATACAAGGAAAAGCCCTACCATGACGAATTATATATCTGCCTAAGCCTATCCTCACTACGTGAGCAGAGTGACATATAAGTGATCTCTGAGATTAGAATTGGACCCCATACCTGGCATTTATAGTTAGGTGGTCTGCATCTCAGATTGCGCCAGGCTGGTGTACCCGTACCAGAACCTTTCCCTCTGCTAGAAATCCTCTTCCCTGTTTTCAAAAAGGTAAGTCTTTGTTTATATCATAAGAAGTGCCATGTTGGAAAACAGCAGCTGCACCTCTGTATTGCGTCTAAATGTTAGAATATGTTGCTGACGACCACAGAAAAACAGGGCACGAATTTGTTCGACCTTGTATGCCATGTTCAGACTGAATCCCAGGAAGAAGTACCGATTAATAAAAACATGTGCAGCGTATTTCTAAAATAATGTTGTGGCACAAAAACAAACGTTATGTGTAACTGTGCAAAGCAAAGCGGCCTACAACAGTTTGGCTAAAATAAGGGAGATCCATGTTGGCCCTAAAGGGAACTTACTACACTAATTAAAGTTCATAATCTGGACTTTTACTTTACTAGGATTCAGTTACAGCCCTGCCAGTGAAAATAGCTTTTAGGGCCTAGTCACTGGAGGAACATACCACTTTTAAATTCATAGCTTTTCCACCTTTAAATGGCAGGCACTCTATCCTGTGGGCAAGAAGATTTACTTTGGGATGACTTATTAATATTGAAAATTAGGGGTTTCCGCCTGTAAGAATGGCCATTTTAATGGGTTTGATAGCAGAGTTTTAGGCTGCTAGCCAGTTTACTCATGGTACGCCTGAAGCCATATTTTCCAGGCACACTCTGTGGATGGCACAACATGTACTGGAGTCCAAAGGTGACATTTATCTTCCAGGCCCTAGGTACATTTTCTATACCATACACTAAGGACTTATAGACAAGTTAAATAAGTCAATTAGTGGGAAGCCAATTTAACCATGTTTAAAGTGGGAGCACAGGCACTTTTTTTGACACAAACTGTATTGGATTTTATGAATATGCAATTCAATTGCCTCACTGTGCCTGTACATCATGACATCGTATACCATATAAGTAAGCATTACAGTTGAGGCACGGTCAGTAAGACATGAACAGGTCTTGGCATACAATACAATGAAAAAAAATAACGCCATCAATACCCTCCCCTCATCCCTCCTATTAACAAGACAGTATCACCTGTTGATAAACCTTTAGGTGGGAAGCTGTGTACATGAGAGTGTCTGTGGGTCCCTGCAAGAACTGTGTAGAAGGAGCAAAGTGCGTTAGTATGACTGTAACGGTGGGGCGGCAAGTTCCATTAGGGGGAGCACAGGCAGTTAACTCCTGTTTAGCAGGGGTAAAGTGCAAAGAGCTCTAAATCAGGGAAAACACCCTCTAACTCATTATAGATGTGGCGGTCATCTTGGAACAGTATTTTACATACCTGCTATTGTTTTACTGTTCCAATGTGGCTGCCATGTTTATAATTAGTCGGCAAGAGTCATAGAACTGGGGTGAGGACGCTGACAAAAGCATCCAAAACATTGTTCCTACCAAGAAGAAAGCAACAATTTTAGCTGTAACATCCATTTCTCAGGTGCTTCTGTCTGTCCTCACTCCCTTACACACCATCAGGCAGGGGCAAAGGCAACAGTACGCTGTACAAAATTTTAACTTATTGGCTTTGCCAATGATTCTTTTATATGTAAAGTGTTTTCACATCTCTGGGCCATGTTTGCATTATGTAAAACTTCAAAATAAATATTTAGACACATGCAGACAAAGTGCTAAATATGTTGAAAATTAGAGATATTTTTTTTCTTTTTTACAAGCACTGATCCTGCAGTCACCAAATAATTTGTTTCTGCTTTAGGTTATAATTGGAACTGGTGTCAGGGTCAGACCACTCCATTTCTGATAAACTCAGACCAGTCTGGCACACCAGAGTCTGAAGTTGACGGATAGGTCCAGATTCTCTGAAGTTATATGCCCACCTAGGAGAACGAGGACTACATAACAAATGAAGGCAACTGAGCTGGGAACTGCCTCTCTGGGAAGGGATGGCAAATGTACAGCCACTGAGTCAGACTTGAGTACTCTTTGATGCAAATTTGTGGTCTGCTGCCTGAGCCCTTCTGCATTCCTTATGGCGGGGGAGAGGAGGGCATCACAAAGGTTCATTAAACAAGAATCTAGAGCAAGCCATGTGTGGCTTGTAATGTACCACACCACATTAACAGGCAACAACGCAGCTGTGCCTTTTGAGCTCCACTAAGCTCTTGCTGTACTAGTTTTAACTTAAACACTAACTTGCGTCTATCCACCCTATATGTGGTTAGAGCATTAGCAAATGCCAAAACGTTTTGTTCGAAAGAGTCCCCTGTGTTCATCACATTCCCTCAGTGGTCACTGATAACAAAATGTTAAAGATAAATTAAAAAAGTATTTACTCAAGGCCTAAATAACAAGTATTTCATTGGCAGCAGTGCAAGCTTCCCTCACACAGAGAATGGTCACAGGATAGACAGCATCAGAACAAGCTACACTCACCCCCCAACACACACACACAACCACTCACCCACACACAAACACTTTCTCTCTTTCTACGAATCATGATGGCTTCAAGGTATTTTAATGCCCAACATTACATACATATTTTGCCCCATTAAAATTTCTTTCCATGCACCTGAAACATGAATGTGCCCTTTTATAGCTAGCTAAACATGTAGGATTGGGCTTTGTTTATGCTGTTCTACAATCTAATACAAAACGACAACTGATTTGAACCAATAAAATCATAAGTGATGTGCCCCTGAATGATCCACAAAGAAAATTCAGTTTGTACTGTGCACTCCAGGAGTAAATTTATTATTTTAAATGGGGAAGCCATATAGTCTATTGAGAGAGATATGAGTGAGATGTCTGTTTGTAGTCCTCACAATGTAAACTGTATCATCTCTCCTCTTAAAGTTTTAAGTTAAGGTAAATGAGGCAAGCAGATTTAAATTCATCGTCACAGAAACAACCTGGTCAAGTGGGAGAAGCTGGGATTTCAACCCAGGTGTCCTCATTCCATAGTCTGTAGTTTAGATGCCGGGCCATATATCCTCTTTTCTTTATTTTTGCACATATATACACCAATGTGCTCATTCTTGTCTTTCTAGAACTAAATTAGTACACTGTGTTAGAAATCAATATGTACCTAGGTGCCACTCATTATTTTCTGAAGGCTAGCTGAACCAAAGTGTTCTATAAAGTTGCACAGTATTTTAGTGTATAGGGAAGTGGGGTGAAACCACCCGGGACTACGTCTCTGAGACAAGGCTGTATCTCATATATCATTGAGTAACCTCTAGTCCCACAAAGACAGACGTGCACAGTGGTGTAACATTATCCCCTGCAGGTTTGTGGTGCGGGGGGCCGAGCTCCAGGGGCCCCCTCCAGGGCACTGTGCACCCTGGCCTGAGAGCTCCTAACTGAGTTCTGGGTGCCCCCTCCATATACTTTGCAGGGGGCCCCCTAAAGTTTCATTTCACCACTGAATCTGTAATGTGACGAGAATATAGGGTAGTCAATGTAGTAAGAATAAATGATCACAAAATAACCAATATTGTTCCCAGAAACAAGAGCAATAAATGAAAATCTTCAGTTTTTTTGATAATTGTTTTCTTTCTGTAGTTCATTGGGGCAATTTTCAATGCAATCAGTAAACTATGTACAACAAATGCCAGCCAACACATGTTTCACTCCCTGTGGAGGGAAAGCCTGGGGCTTTCTCAAGGGTGTACATTATAACTATTATAGAGATAACATAACTAAAAGATATAGAGTGACAGAAAGAAACAAAAGAAAGAATAATAAAGAAGAAAAATACAAACTAAAAAGTACAATTGGTTGTTAGTATACATAATATACGATTTGTTTAGGTGTGGCAATTCCACGTGGGCACTGCAAACTTGTGCCAACCGGCATAAAACATACTGTGTAAAACTTCAGACGTGACTCCACAGGGAGTTCTGGATATTATCCTAATTGATGTGGGATTATGCCAGTGTTAGTGCAACTGAGAACCAGCTACCAGAAGTGATAAGCAATATGCGACTGCTAGGTGTAGTTAAGTATTATGTACTCTGTAATTCTAATCTAATGAGGGCCATCAATAGAAATACCTATGGACATTGAGATTATAATGCATGGAAGAAGGTATGGGCCAGGAAGAGACTTGTGGCGATATGTAATTGGATTGTCCTTTGTGCATGAGAAGCCATTAGAGTACCCATTAAGTTGTTGTGACTAGACATTATAATCTCAATCATAACCTTAATATAAAAAATTACTATCCTATCTTCTATAGGGTACTACTATTTGAGATTAGGGGATACTTTTAAGTTGTGGGATATTTTGTTAAAATTATAAGTGCAAAAGTCAATAATGACTATATATTTTTCAACACTGGCTGTGTACTTCTTATGACATATTGGCATGCAAGAGATTTTTAAATCTGGCCTAAACCATTGGAAGTTGAGGTGTGACAGTAATGTTCTCATTGGCACTCGTTTTACATTACCATGCCCTGTGAGCCACTTCTTATACTTTTGGAATGCATTTTGTTGGAGTGATGTGAGAGCCCCACTACAACAAAACTTAAACAAGCATTGACAATGCCAGTAGGTCTGCCTTATCATTGAAAGCGTCTTTTGTGTCGTTGATGGATATAGGCACTTGATAAGTTATCATACATGAACTCTGTCACTCATGCATCCATTCATCTTTCCACTAACTCATTCTTGCAATCATCCTCTTAAACAACCATAATAAAACAAACACAAACTCAACAACATTTTTTTTTTAACACAAACTTTATTGAGTACCGAGGATGCCACAAACATATTAATGTCAACGAATAAACTTTTGGTTACTTTTTTTTTTTTATGACAAGATGTCAACAGACATGTACACTGAGCAACATTCTCATTATTCAGCACTATTAGTAACCTAATATTGATTGTGCAAACAGTACAGCGTCAGGAATATGTTCGCAATATAAGTAAGGAATCTGTGATAATGTATTTAGTGTCATAGTTATCAGTACCCGTTACCCCCCTCCCAGCAAATACCCACCCCAAACTAAACTAAGTCTAAACAAAGAAAACTGTTGCCGCTACAGTGACCTTACGCCTTACCAGATGTTTCGTATCGGGAGGTAGTCACGTCCGAGATCACCGGGGGAAGAGAAAGGAAAGGCACGGGGAAAGGGAGGGAGAGGGGGAAGGGTGAACGGGGAAAAAAGGGGGGGTAGGAGGAAAAAATCGGGACATTCCCCAGAAATCTAGTCAATGCACAGGTAGTAATTAAGAGTCCTCGCCACAGTCTATACTTGTAGCATGCGAGTCCTCCGACCCATCCCCTGTGCCCGCTTTAAAAAGTTCTATCAAGTGTGCCCAGTCCAGGGATATCGGTCGTTTCCTTAGTCCCCTATATTCTTCACGCTGAAGTGCTTCCCTCTCAGCCACCGCCCACCTAATAACTTCCTCCCTCCACTTGCCTTCACGAGGCGCTACTCGGGATTTCCAGCGCTGTGTAATCAATCTTTTGGCAAGTATCAGGGCTAATCCTGCAAAACGGCGTAGTAGTTTTGCCTTCTTAGGGAGCGGGAAAAGTCCTAGGAGACAGGCCTCTATCGTGTCCCAGGGTGTGTGTTCTGTCAGTGACATTAGACTCTGAGTAACCTCTGATCAAAACCCACCCAACACTGGACAAGACCATAACATATGAATGAAATCAGCATCCTGAGCCGGACATCTCGGACATCCCGAGGATGCAGTGGGGTACATTTTCCGTAGTGTCGTCGGGGCTAGATATGCCTTATGTAATATGAATAATCGTATCGTTTTTAATCGGCAATTACGGGAAACTCGCCAGGGGTGTTCTAACATTAAGGCCCATTCTCTATCCTCTAATTCACGTACTAGTATTGTTTCCCATTTCTGTCTAAGATGTTGTAGTGGGGTATTTAGATGCTCCCTCAATCCCCGGTAGAGCCAACGAACCAGGTGGCGGCCATGCCCATTATATGAAGGGATTTCAATAATTGGAAGGTGGGGGGTTCCTTCTGGTCCACGAGCCAATATTTCCGAATAAAGTGCACTATTGCTGCATGTGTAAGAAACAAGGTGTCTGGTACTGAATGAGTGCGTACAAATTCCTCATGGGGCATCAGGTTAGCATCCAAGAAAAAATCACCAACCGTCTCTATACCCATTTGTGTCCAAGCCCTTATCCGAGCCATGGATACTATTCCTCGTCTAGTGGGTAAGCCACAGAGCGGGATATTCGGGGCGTATGGGAAGGGTAGCTCTGCGACCTTATGAGCTTGTTTCCAATAATGCAGTGCTATATGTAGGAGATAAGGAGGATTTCGCATCTTATCAGCTCCCGGACATAACAATGCCTGAAGAGTTCCACGTTTTAAACGGACAGGGGAATGTCCAATTTCAAATAAATTCTGGCCTGCCAACCAATATGCTAACCACTGTAGTTGACCGATTATACAGTATGTTTTAAAATCAGGTGCTCCCATCCCGCCCGCAGCACCAGGACGCTGTAATTTAGCCAATGCCAATCTATGTCTACCAGATCCCCAAAGCAAGGAGGATAACAGGGTGTCCAATGTTTTAAAAATCCAGGCCGGGAGAATGACCGGGAGATTCACAAAATGGTAAAGGAGTCTGGGTAGCATAACCATTTTAGAGACAGCCAAGCGGCCCGCCACTGTCAATGGTAACGTATTCCAAAAGGAAATCTGGGAGCGAAGTGAATTAATAGCTTGCACCAAATTGCCATCAATGGTATCTGCACTGGTTCTATAGATGTGAATACCCAAGTATTTAAACGTTATGGGCTCTACTCTAAATCGCATCTGGCCAAATTGTAAATAATGAGAGGCATATGTATCATAAAAAGAGTATGCGACGGATTTGGAAGCGTTAAGACATAAACCGGACACTGCCCCGAAACGTGAGAACACGGTCGCTATCGTGTGCGTACTTTCGTTCAAATCACGGAAATACAACAGCATGTCATCGGCATAGATCGATACAGAGTGAATTGTACCGCGTATTGGAATACCGTAGAGGACCATAATCTGGCGAAGGTACTGTGCAAGAGGTTCGAGAGCCAATACAAATAATAAGGGCGATAGGGGGCAGCCCTGGCGCGTCCCACGATAAACAGCGTAAGAGGGAGAGATAGTCGACCCGGTCTTAGCACGGGCTGTAGGGTTAGTGTAGAGTAGTTTGATCCAATTGCAATAGGACCGGGGTAACCCACATTTGGACAATACGGCTAACATATAGGGCCAGCTCAAGGTGTCAAAAGCTTGCCTCACATCTAATGATAAACAGCCAGCGAACGGTGCAGTTGCTGAAGCCGCATGTAGCAAGGCATGAAGCCGGCGAATATTTAGTGAGGTGCAGCATTTGGGTATAAACCCGCATTGATCTGTATGGACTAACTGTGGAAGTAAAGGGAGAAGTCACGATGCCAAAACCTTACTGAGTATCTTGTACTCTGTATTAAGAATCGAGAGAGGTCTATAGGACGTGAGTTCGGTAGGATCCTTGTCCGGTTTCAACAGGGACGTGACCAAGGCCTCTCTGGTAGTGGGAGGCAGAGTACCCTCCTCCAGTGAGGAGGTATAAAGTTGCAACAGTTTAGGAATCAACGTAGCTGCAAAAGTTGAGTAAAACTCAACAGGGAGGACATCCGAGCCCGGCGTTTTATTACGGGCTAATGCATTAATCGCCGTACGGATCTCCGCGGCAGTAATCGGAGCTGCCAAGTCTTTGGCGGTTGAGTCCGAAATAGTGGGAAGTTCAACATTTGTCAGAAAGCATGCTGTAACATCTGTCATGTCTAAGAGGGGAGCGTATACAAGTTTGCATAATATTCTTGAAATGTAGCATTTATTTCGGCCTGGGAGGTAAGCAGTGCGTGCTGGGCATTATGTATTGCCAATATAGGGGTGGGAGCTGTGTCTGGTTTAATCAAATGCGCTAACAATGTACCGGCCCTATCTGCCTCAGAATGCGTGCGCAGGGTGTAAGCGTTAAAGTCGATCATTCTTAAGCGTTCCAATAATTCAGCGTATTTTATCCTGGCAGCCTGTAAAGGCTCCAAGCCATCTACGCCCATCTGGGCAGCTACCTCCAAAGCCTGCAATTCTCCTTCTAGATCTGTTATGTCCCTGATCGTTTCCCTTCGGAACCCCACCAAGGAACCCAGGGAAACCCCATGGATAGTTGCTTTAAAGGCTTCCCATTCGAAGGATCTGGTCGAGGCAGTGCCCTCATTGTCTATAAAATATGTAGATATAGCCGTAGCCAATGTGGCTCGATATACTTGATCTTCTAATTGTATAGGCTGCAAACGCCAAGTCGGAATAGGAGCAGGAGAACGTCCCCAGGTCAGTATTAATTCTATGGGATTGTGATCTGATATGGTCTTGCCCAGATAAGTACACTGTACAACAGAGGAGGATAAGTCTGGGGAACAAAGGAAATGATCCAAGTGGGTGTGTAGTTTGTGTGGGTAAGAATAGAAGGAGTATTCTCGCATATTAACATCCAAGGATCTCCAAACATCCAATAAATTCCAGCCTCGTGCCCACCGTGTCAAGATAGCAGCCTGCGAGCACGCAGTAGTATTCGACAAGGGAGGATGGGAGCGGTCTAAATATACATCAAATACTGCATTTAAGTCCCCTCCTAACAACCATGGGTAGTGCGACCAGTCTGAGAGCGCTAGGGAGACTTGTGATAAAAAATCTTCTTGATCCGTATTCGGAGCATAAAGGGACCCTAACACCACCTGCCTATCATCCAACGCACCACGAAGACGGACGTAACGTCCTTGGTCATCAATCTTACTCTCGCTAAGGGAGAAGGGGATTCCCGCCCGTATCGATATTGCAGTCCCTCTAGAAAAGGCGGACTAGGCTATCGCATAAAATTGACCCCTCCAGCGTCTCTGTAACTTCATAGTTTTAGATGGTAGCAAGTGAGTCTCCTGGAAATATACTATTTGGGTTTTACGGCGGTGTAACTGTGCTGCTATCCTATGCCGTTTGTGAATGGTTCCCATTCCCCGGACATTCCAAGATATGAAAGTATAAGATTTGACAGTTGACATCATCAGGAGACAATAACAAACCCCCCCAGATCCCACCACCCACCACCACGCCACCCAACCCCACACCCAGACCCCGGACTATGCGGCAGAAATACTAGTAACTCAACATCATCCCAATACTGGGTCCAACGACCAAACTTCGCTCGACCAAACTGTGCAAACAGAATTAACATAGTTCACATTCAATAGTTGCTAACGCCTGTGGGGGAGGTCGCTAACACTATTGTTATCCAAACAAGAACAGTGAGCAATACATGAGAACACCCAAGAAGCGAGCCGGGCCAGGGGACATACTAATCCATCCCTTCCCGTCGTTCAAGTACAGTAGCAACAATATACACAGCGTTGAAAACTGGCAAGCATGACAGTGAGATCAAAATTACAACCCATACAAGAAGAATGTAGTGCACAGCAAAACTGTTCAGGGACAGTGCTCCATATGACCCACAAACATTTCACCCCAAAGGATCATTGCTGAGTTGCGTAGCCTCCGAGGGGAACAGTGCCACGCTTACGCCAGAGTCTGAGTCCGTATTGGCCTCATTGGAAGGGCTAGTGCTGATGGGCGGGTGGGAAGCACAGAAGGTAGAGGCAGAACAAAGGGCCCCCTGCGTACCCTCCATCACTTGCTGTCGAGGCGGGGGACTAGAGCCCGTACTCTGTGTAAGAAGACCTTTTCTACGTCTCCGGGGAGGGAGCTGTGATTTTGGCTGCGAGGAATCCATCCGTCTAGTGGGCAGGGTATTGGGGAAGATCCTGTCTAGCCAGTCCCAAGCACTGTCCGGCGTATCAAAAAATAAAGAGCGCTGGTTATATATGATTTTCAATTTTGCTGGGAACAATAAGGCAAATGTGAGGCCCGCTGCCCAGACCTGAGCTTTAACTTCCATAAATGAGAACCTTTTGCGCTGCACAGCTAGTGTATAATCAGGGAAGATCGAGATTTTCACGTTGTCGACCTGCAATGGTCCATTATCCCTCGCTGCCTGTAACAAGTGATCACGGTCCCTATAATTCAGAATCCTGGCCAATATTGGACGAGGATTGGCACCTGGTATTGGCCGACGTGTAGGGACATGATGAGCCCGCTCAACTGTAAAGTGTGCAGACAGTCCGACAGGGGCCACACTAGTTTTCAGCCAGTTCTCAATGTAAGTCGTTGGGTCGGGGCCCTCTGATCCCTCCGGAAATCCAACAATTCTGAGATTATTGCGTCGGGCCCGACCTTCCGCATCATCAGCCCGAGCCTGGAGGGAATCAATCTGTTGGCGCATTTGACAGAGCTGTTCCTCATGGGCTTTCACTTGTGGTACCATGGTTTCCACGACTTGTTCTGTAGATTTCACTTTATCGGCTAATTTTCTATGGTCGTCTTAAAAATAAGTTGAGATCCACTGAAATCATGCCCAATTGAGTGTCCAGCGCGGATTGTGAATCTAGGATTTCTTGCAAAATCATGTCTAATTTATCCCCTGAAGCATTGGTTTCAGCCCTTTCTTCAGTTTGATGCGATTGACTAGATGAGTGCTCTGAGGGCGGAGAGAGCGAACCTGTCCTCCCAGACCTAGAGGCCGATTTCGGCTTTCCCCTGCCCATGATTAGTAGTGAATCTGACGATTAAGTGCCAGTGGATTACACAGTGGTGCGATTAATACCCGGCAGCAGGTATATATATAGTTGAAATTCAAAGGGAACAAGCACCTGCAGCCGATGGCCCCAATGGCAAGTCAATGACACAGATCAGGCGGTTAGGCCACTATAAGGCATAAGTGGACATGAGGTGATATTGAAGCCAGTAGTCACGTGAATATTGCGCTATTGACTAGAAGTGCCCCCATCATAAAACAACATCGTAGTGTCGCTCCATCCGCAGTAACCACCAATAGGGACTGATAAGTTCAATGAAATGCGCACTATATCGTATCACCGGTCAGGAGCGGAGCCACGTCCAGCATAAGTGGCCCACAAAGCCGATGTTGCACCACAATACCTTACTGCGACCCAGCTACCAGTAGAAACCAAGCTGCCAGTCTCATTCAGGTCAGCGCCCATAAATGTACTTCCTCATCAACAAATGATGTCACTTATATGATAGAGAGCTGAGCGTAGGTATAATAGCGGTATGCCCCTTGTGATAGAGCTGGGCAGAGAGGAGCAATCCAACTGACACCAGGTGGGGAGTTAGTACCTCACACGGGCTGGAGCACTGGCCATGCACGGACAAGAGAAAAACCCCAGTACTCAGCTGCGGGGGGTAGGGGGGAAACCAACACCTCCAGCAATGTTATTGCGAGGGGGCTCCCAACCGTCGTGCTCCACGCCCCCACTGCGGGTCCGCCAACTCCCCACAGCCGCAGACATGGGCCAAATCCACAGTGCCACAAGCAAATGAAGAAATAGTCACTGCGCCCCGGGCCCGATGCTCCCCGGGACTGCGCTGCACCGGAGGGGTGTGGGGGGGGAAAGGAGGCAAGAGGCGACCGCGTCCCTCAAAGCGCATACAGCCTCCCCCGGACTGGGTGAGCGCATACGGCCACAGCAGGGGTCCCGCCACCGATGTGTGACGCGATGCGGCCTCAGGGAGAGAAGGGGCCCTCGCAAGCAAAGGAAGGCCGTGCGCCCCGAAGGTACTGGCGTCCTCTCAATGCACCTCGGCAGCAGCAATGGAAAGAGCAGCACGGGTGATCCCGAGCAGTCCCCAGCCAAGCAGGACTCCGTCGGGAGGGAGTGCAGACGTCGGACGGGGAGGCCCCCAGCCCGGGGGTTCAATTAGTTGCAGCAGCCGGCCTCAGGATCGCGCAGCTCGGCCCCACAGCAGGCCAGCCTGAGGTCGACAAGGCTCCTCCCTCAGACCAGGCCCGGGGACGCGCCGGAGATTGCCGCCATCAAAATCGTAACTCTCCTTTCGTGCGGAGAGTCTGAGGACCCGGCAGTGGAATCCGCTCAGTGGCAATGAGCGTCCCGCACTACAGCCAGCTTTCAGTAAAGGTAGGGAATGACGGATAATGAACGGATGAGGTGCCCCGGCCCGGAGCTCGTCGCTTAAGCGACCACCATCTTGGGCTGCAGACCACACCCCTCTCACAAACTCAACAACATATGCAAGATAAATGTAATGAATGCAAGTAGAAAAAAAAACATTCTGCCTTCTGAACCCATTATGGGAAAGATACAAGATGGTCCTGACGACCCTTATTTGGAAGAGCCTGACAGTTGCCGTCCGGACTCGAACGCTTGCATTTCTGACAGATAGCCGGCTAAGGAGAAAACACCGGCGATTTGTTCACCTTAACCTGACTGGCACTACACATAGTTGGATGCCTTATGAATACTTTCTCATCACCTCTAAAAGAAGCCTTCAATTGAATTATACTACTCCGCATAAGTGCGGCGATAATCCATTATTGGGAACTGTGGACTGACCGGGTCTGCATTGTGGGCGCCTCTCACGGTTGCCTCTCATATTTCCTATTGTCCTGATGAAGACCCGAATGCGGAGGCCCTGAATTTACCCCCTACGCCTAAATCGGGTCAAAACGTCGACACCCTTCATCCTAGGGCCTGTACTACGTTGTATTACCCCTCATCGAATTTGAATGATGCATTCTGAATATACCAGCATCATTTTTAGAAACAAACATGGAAGAATAGATTAAAACTGTTTTGTAGACAGGTCAATGTGTACTGGTTTACTGTCTTCTGCATCTTTGCAGCCAGTGTCTACTGTGTAAAACTATGATACTAGGTTCTTTAACCATTTTTCTTTGATTTTCCCCTTTTCTCACTCACCCAGCACATGAGCACTTTTCCTTTGCACCCTCTTGGAGGAACCGTTTATTGATATACCTTTGACATTTGTATGTTTTATCTACTTTGCTATATCCAGAAAAGGAGAATATAAATTAGATTTTGTCTCCAAAATACAGTAGTTGTGTCTTTCTCTCTGGTGTGTTGTTAAGAGAATCTGTTTCTCTCAAGTATAACATTTATGTGAAAACCTGTTTCAGTGACTTAGCCAATTAAATTGAACAGTCACAGTCCTTCTTCCCCCACCCCTTTTTTGGCTCTTCCAAATAGGGGACTTCAGCACCATCTTGTATCTTTACCATGTTGTACCCAGGTCCTTTGACATATTTTGGGTTACCCCATTAGCTTGTAATGGTCTGAACACAGCAGACATATACGTACAATTACTAAACTAAACATAGCAGTGGGTATCTGTATTGCTGTGGTATTGTATAGTCTATTGTTGTTTCAAAGTTCCAACATGGCTGCCTGAAATGAAGACACTACACAGCAATAAGGTAGGTGTCCAGTTTATTCCATCCGACGTCCTCCAGGTACCGGCAGCAACTGCCTACCTTGGAACCCCACATTCCAGAGTAGAATCCCCCCAGCAACACAAGCTCCTCACGAGCTTGAGACAGTTTTCCACAGATCCCAACACACCCCCCTTCCTTCACAATGAAAACAGAAAAGTAAGGCTTGACCAAAATAAGAAACAATAAGATGAAGATAACAGGAAACAGAGTATACTGAAGAACGACATTACAACATTTTGTAATCTTGAAATCTTGCAGGAACAAATTTCAATCTGGTGGAAGCACCTCTGGAAGAAACATGATCGGAATGCACAGGTTCCCTCCCGTGGATATTGGAGGGCACCATTGTTGGGGAAGAATCAACACCAAGTCTCTTGTTGACATAGACCAGCATAGACTCAGGCACAATGGAAATAGCAGACTTGTTCCAAACTTTGCCACTGTCCAACACCACCACGTGATTTCTTACAGCTGACACTCTTTTGGGAGCAGAGAACCGAGACTCCCCATTGCGAAGAAAACCCGGTCTCTTGACCCTCACCCAATCCCCCACCTTAACAGACAAAGGATAACGAACTCCAGGCCTGGTGTCGTACTTAGCCTGAACAGCAGCCCTGACGTCAGTTACGACAGACAATTTCTTAGTATCCACCTCCCTTCTGGACATCCATTCCTTGTTTAATTTAGAACCCGCAACCCTTCCCCTAAGTAAGGTAAACGGGGCAATGCCGGTACTAACATGGGGAGTGGTCCTCACAGCCCACAGCATGTCGCTGACAGCTTGCCGCCAATGCAAGCCATTCACCAAAGCCAGCTGCAGATGTTCCTTGATTACGCGGTTGAAGCGCTCAACCAGGCCATTACTGCGGGGGTGATAAAGAGAAGTAAGAATGTGACTAACACCTATATCCTTGAGAAATTTCTGCATCTAACAAGAAATTAACTGGGTACCTTTATCCGACACCAACTCCTCAGGAAAACCCTCCTTGAGGAAAACATCTTGCAAAAAGTTGATAACAGAAGAAGAATTAGCATTGTCAACAAACCTGACCTCAGGCCATTTTGACATGTAGTCAATTAGAACAAGGGCATACTTGGGAGAACTACCAACGAGTCCAAAAGGACCCGCGATGTCAAAAGCCAATTTAGTCCAAGGAGTGTTTTTCACCACCACAGGTGCGATCGGGGAAGGATGAGTCACCTGGGATTTGTCACTCGTGACACACGCACAACAGTCACAAACATAATGCTCCACATCCTTATCCAGGGCAGGCCACCAAAAATCTTGTCTAACTCTACGTTTCATAGCTCAAATCCCAGGATGGCCCTCATGAGCTAAATCCAAGATCTTACTGCGAATGGATAAAGGAACCACCAACAAACCCCCTCTCCTTAATACTCCATCCACTAAAGATAGCTCATCCTTAACCCTTTTGTAAGGCACCAACTCAGAAGGACAATCTTTGTCGCTAGGCCACACACCGGCTAAGAGGTCAGTGACCTTTACAACAACAGCATCTTCAGACATACTCTCCAACCATTCACGTTCAGTAAGTGCACTACCAATGGTGTCCTCCAACGAGCATACAGCACAAACCATCTCCAAATCATCACACCCCAACACCTCATCCTTACAAGAAAGGGGTAACCTAGACAGACAATCGGCAACATGGTTTTTGGCTCCGGCCACATACTCAAGCCGATAGCGGAACTCTTGCAATCTATACTGCCATTTAGAAATGCGTGGCGTGGCTCTGCCACCACCTTTGGTTGTAAACAAATCGACCAAGGGTTTATGGTCGGTTCTTAAAATGAACTCATTGCCCCACAAAAAATTCTTGAAGTGTTGGACACCCCACCACAAACCTAAAGCTTCCTTTTCTATAGTAGAATAGGTGCTCTCAGCACCCCTTAAGGTCCTTGAAGCAAAGGCTATGGTTTCTTCACGACCATCACTCCTCCTCTGAAGAAGTACTGCCCCCAAACCAACATTACTCGCATCAGTGGATACAATACATAGATCATTAATGTTGAAGTGTTTAAGTGGGTGAGCATGTACAATTTCCTGTTTGATAGACTCAAAATTGTTGTTGCAGTCAACATCCCATACATACTTGACGTTTCTCTTTAACAAGTTCCGCATTCAAGTCAACACACATCCTGAGAGATTTGTCGGATTTCCGCGCTAAAACAATGGGGGCCAACCATTCAGAACCTTCGATAGGTTCAATAACTCCTGCAGTACACAAACGCTCCAATTCCCGCTTGAGTTCATCTCGTAGACTCAAAGGCACCTTGCGAACCTTATGAGCTACAGCCTTTGCACTGTCCTTAAGCACGATGCGATGCTAAAAGCCCCTAAGCTTCCCAAGTTCGCCATTAAATACTTCAGGAAAGATGTGTGCCCACTTGTCATTGGATGTTTGAGTAACGGCGTGAACAGGTGATATGTCGTGGGGAGTGAGACTGTAGAATTGACAGAGAGCATTGCGGGACACCACCATATCAGGATGATTGGGGTCTAAAATGATGTTGAGAGCACCTTGCTCATCCCATCCCAACAAATTTGCACCATCCTTAACTACAAACACGGTTCCCGTAGTTTGATCATCATTGAAGGCCAGATTTGCTGAAAACTTTCCCAGAACTTCCACTCTTTTACCACCATATGCAAAAATTTTGATGTTGGATTGTACCAATTGGACATCAACAACCTTGTTAAAATCCTTAACATTGATGATGGTAAAAGGCGAACCCGAATCAGCAAGAAAACCAATACAAACCCCATTGACATTAATATTGCATGAAGGAGATTTCCTTTGTGAGACCCCCCAAAGAAGATAATTCAACTACACCTTCAGCGTGAGACGATGAAGGAGACAACATCAACAGTTCATAATTTTCATCATCAGAATCTATGAGGTCTTCTGCAATAGCCTTCACTACCTGAGATGAACTCTTCTTACCCATGACTGCTTTGCACATTCTGGAATAATGACCTTTCTTACCACATTTATAGCAGGTTTGGTTCAGGGCAAAATAAAATTTGGCATTGCCTAGATGTGACTTGCTTCCGCAACAAAAGCACACAACTTCGTTTGGTTCAAATTTAGGTTTCGGGTAGAGTGTAGGACGTGAAGTGCTAGGAGAGGATGTCTTAGGAATGGATATCCTAGATGATTTAGAGTCAGATTTGGCATTTAACAGTTTGACCTCACTAGTTGAGACAGTACTACTCATTTCTTTTACACAAAATTGGGAATGCTCAATAGACCTGGCCAATGTGAGTGCAGTTTCTAAGTCAGGATCATCAGAGGACAACAATTTCTCTTGGATCTTTTTGTTGGATGTCCTTTCAATTAATTGGTCACGGATGATTTCATCTCGAAACTCCCTGTAGTTACAGGTGACTGCTAGGATTCTAAGAGCAGCAACAAAGTCATCAATAGACTCACCAGGAGTCTGAGCGCGTTGCAAGAACTTGTGACGTTCAAGAACTACATTCCTTTTAGGACTGAATCTCTTGTCTAAAGTCCTGACCACAGAAGCATAGTCATCAATGAATAGTGAATCCCCACTGTCACCACCACTTACAAGAGTACTTACAACCTCTAAGGGTAAGGTTTTCAAAATGTTTCTGCCCTCAGGGCCAAGATTGTAGATTAAGAGCGCTTTCTTCTTCTTAGGGGTAAAAGTTTCACCATCAATGGCTTCTAAGTATGCCTCGAAAGTCTCTTTCCACTGTTCCCAGTGAACGGGTGGAGTACCTACAGACTGTAAAAAGGGTGGAGGCGCCGAAACGCGATCCATGGCAAAGCGTGGGTGAGTTGCTGCCCAACACCAATACAACTGTACTTTGATAATACTAACTAGATGCTGGAATGACTATAAATACACAGAGAATAAAAGCTTAATAGAACAGTTAACAGGAGGTGTGCACAAATAAGTCAAGCAGGTGTGCGCATCACCAAATGCACCTCATCGGATGTAAAATGAAGCAGGAGTAATCACACATGAGTAGAAAAGGTGTGCGCATCACCGGATGCACAATATGGTACAAGAAATGAAATCCCAATACCTGCAGTGCAAAGGAGGTGTGCGCATCACCGAATGCGCAACAACAAAGAGCAGGAACTTACGTTGAAGATGTATGAAAACGAAGAAAAGGTGTGCACATCACCGAATGTGCAGCCTCGAAGTGCAGAAGTCATCAATGAAGAGATGAGGGAAAGCGGAGAACAATGGAAACACGAAACAGCCTGTTTCAAAATGGCCGCTGGCACGTCGGGACGTCAGATGTCGTAGACGTAGAGCGTGGAGACATGATGAATAACAACGAACTGTATCCTGGCAACAGTAGGAGATGGTGTGCGAGTCTTCGCCGCACCACGAGGACACACCAACTGGCACAAAAGTGGGAGCGAGTGCCCCAGCAGGAAAACAAAACGAGACTTGCCAGAATTACGGTGAACTTCTGGGAACAGCACACTGAAGCAGGATACCAGGATGAAGCAGGAGGAACAGGCAGACCGGAAAGTCAGGAAGGCAGGAGAATTCAACTTCTCGGAAACAGAACACAGGATACGGCGTGGCACAACTGGAAGGTGCCTCGTAAGGAATCTGGAGGCGTCAGACCAACTCGTCGCCACTGAAATGAAGACACTACACAGCAATAAGGTAGGTGTCCAGTTTATTCCATCCGACGTCCTCCAGGTCCAGGCAGCAACTGCCT
Source organism: Calotriton arnoldi (assembly GCA_963921515.1). Taxonomy (NCBI): domain Eukaryota; kingdom Metazoa; phylum Chordata; class Amphibia; order Caudata; family Salamandridae; genus Calotriton; species Calotriton arnoldi. Next base: position 393,874 of record CAWUFW010000798.1, on the reverse strand, counting down.
ACCTTGGAACCCCACATTCCAGAATAGAATCCCCCCAGCAACACAAGCTCCTCACGAGCTTGAGACAGTGTTCCACAGATCCCAACACTGCCACATTTAGAACCAATGTGTAGGGCATCTTGGAATGGTAAAACAGTGATGCAGTATGAACAACAGCATTCCAGAATAGTTGCCTCGTTTACAGTAGTATCCGCTTAAGAAAATTTAATATAAAAAGAGGGGAAAAAAGAAATGAAAAAGTTGAAAATTAAAAACCTGGACAACCAGCTCTGACACTGAAGCACACTCATTTGCAGGTGGATGTGCTCATGACCAGAAAAAGCCATCACTCACATTGAAAGAGAGCCAATGACTGATGTGGACTGAACCATTACATCATGCAGAACGCTGTTAAGGATGGAAGCAGAGTGCAAATAACACTCAGAAAGATCAATAGCAGAAGTGGGCTGACCAAGTCCGCTATGTATCAATATCTATCTATCTATCTATCTATCTATCTATCTATCTATCTATCTATCTATCTATCTATCTATCTATCTATCTATCTATCTATCTATGTGCAAATGGAGCTCCTCAAAAAGTTTGGATTATGTACTCCACTTGTACCTCTGACTTAGTTTGAATTTTTTTGCATATACCATTTTTTCTTGCAAATACTGTTTATTTTTCCTTAATTCTGCCTTTTTATATGGGCTTGCTCTAGCTGGGCTAGATTATGCTGTTATGCTAGATTATGCTACTTGAAACTAACCTCCTGATCTTCCTTCTCTCCATTCCTCTTTTCATTCAATCCCCCATACCTTCCTCCTCTCCACAACCCCCTCCCCTTTCACAGATTCCTCGGAGAATGTTTCTCGTTAGATTATCAGTTTCCTGACACTGTTGATACCCCAGGTTTAGTTACTTTTGCACTTAAGCTTTTATTTACTTTTTCTTCATCTATGGTCTTTGGCACACACTTTCTTACACCTTCGCAATGTTTTCATGGGCTTGCCCTTGGGATACGGCCATACCCCACGCCATCTGAGGCTCTTTCAGACAATTGTTTCCCACTTGGGCTTGATTGGGGGACAACTTATTGTGACATGCATGTATATGTATTTACAGTGTGTTTATTTTGGAGATTACCCTTGCAATAGGTTTGTGCAATGTTCAATTTTTGAGGCATTCATGAGGCAAGCTAGTTTTGCCCACCGGGGCTTGATTTTGTGACAATATTACATGATGTATCAGCATTAGATATTTTTTTATCATGCCATTCCAGGCTACATTTGCCCACTTGGGCCTGATTTGCTGAACTATGATTAGAACGTTGTCTTGCACCAGTACTTTATTAATTATATTAGCATTATGCCTATTACGTATAGTTTATACATTGAGAAGACATGTTTGTATGGCAAATGTATCTTGAGGCCGATTCACAGAACTAATCTGAGACAAAATCCTAAACTTACTACTTCTGGTATTCACAGAAGGCACTTACGATTTTTGGTATTCACAGAAATCACTTACAACTCCTGGGCCCGATTCACAAAGTAATCTGAGACAAAATCCTAACTTTACGACTTTCGGTATTCACAGAAGGCATTTAGGAGTACTAAAGTTAGGATTCCTAACTTACTACTCCTAAACTGAGAAAAATCCTAACTTGCGACTTTCGGTATTCACAGAAGGCATTTAGGAGTACTAAAGTTAGGATTCCTAACTTTACTACTCCTAAATGCCTTTGTGAATACCAAAAGTCATAAAGTTAGGATTTTTCTCAGTTTAGGAGTAGCAAAGTTAGGAATCCTAACTTTAGTACTCCTAAATGCCTTCTGTGAATACCGAAAGTCGTAAAGTTAGGATTTTTCTCAGTTTAGTGTAGTAAAGTTAGGAATCCTAACTTTAGTACTCCTAAATGCCTTCTGTGAATACCGAAAGTCATAAAGTTAGGATTTTGTCGCAGATTACTTTTGTGAATCGGGCCCCTTGATTTTATTTCCATTTTTCTTTTAATCATGGTTGTATCTAACTTTAGGGATTGAATTTGTTTTGGATTATGTGCAATATATGCTCTCTTTCCTTCATTTCCCTCCCTTCCAAGAGGGCGCCCATTTTCACATGTTGGTTGATGTCCATCAACTATGTTGACTGTCTATAGATAGCCACTTTTGTAACCTTTGGTCATGTACCCAAGTGTCAGGGCCCCACAAATCTTACCTATATACTCGTGGAGTTATCTCGCAGGGACGACGTGAGCAACCTCCACCGTCCCCCTCCTCACCTGATCAAGGGTAAATATACAGACCTAGGCAAGGATAGGACCGGGGGAAGATGCCTAATGGTGTTTGGAAGTGACGTCGTCTGTGATGACCGGGTGAGGTGTCTCACTAGACTGAGGGCGCTCTCCTGGTATCGCCAACTAGACAAGGGATAATTAACCGGTTAGTGCATCTGCCCTCCTTCTAACTAGATCATACACACACAACAGCCATACAACATGTGGAGTTGATTCAAGGTTGTATAGTCACCTGAAGGATGAGGACTTGTGCTCCAAATGGGGTCTCTCTGACAAGGTATGACAGGAAGCAGGTAAGCCCCTGCCACGCCAGAAGAGGGTGGTGTCTGTGCTCCCGACTTCAGTGCCAGGAAGGTGAAAGGAACATCACGCACACCTGCGTGGCAGCTGGACTGTAACGGAGAAAAAGTAACAGCGCTCCTGCGCGGTGATACGGGTACAAAGAAAACCGTGACCACTCTTCCCTTTGAGTGTCACGGAAAGAAAATCAACAAGCGCTCCTGCGCCGAGTATAAGCAAGAACCAGCCGCGACCACGCTTCCCTGTGCGTGTCGCGGGAAAAGGAATTAAACAAGCGCTCCCGCGCTGGTGACCACTCTTCCCTGTGAGTGTCACGGAAAGAAAACCAACAAGCGCTCCTGCGCCGTAAATGAACATAAACCAGCCGCGACCACGTTTCCCTGTGCGTGTCGCGGTGTAAGGAAAACAACAAGCGCTCCTGCGCCCGTAATGATCGAAGGGCAGCCGGGGGTGCTCCAACAAGGGTCTGATGGTTGGTTGACGCTTCAGCGTGTCACTGAAGACGAAGGATCCGGGAGGAGCCGGCGGAGAGAGTCAGTGGTGCAAGGAATTAGCGGCAGGCCTCGGGCAAGGTATAGTACTGGAAGCACTGACTGGAATGAGTGCCGCGGCTATATGCGGTCTCACCCGGAAGTGCTTTTAGTTTGATCAGGTGCACTTCTTGGTCTGAGCGCTAGACCGCTGACCTGTCTAGCAGTGTCGTGCTGCAAGTACCGGAACCAACCTCACACATCCCGCTGTTCCCCCTGGGGCGGAACCATGACAGTACCCCCTCCCAAGATAAACCCCCCTACCCCCTTACATGGGGATAGCAGGGCGAGGTTTGCACGGGCACCGAGCATGGAAGGCACGGACCAACAGGGGTGCATGGCGTACATGGGACAAGGGCTCCCAGGAACGCTCTTCCGGCCCATACCCCTTCCAGTCCACCAGGTAAAAGAGCCGCCCCCTGGTCCTACGGGAATCAAGGATGGCCCTCACCTCATACTCCTCGTGATCGTCCCTGAAGAGGGGGGGTGGAGGGCCAGCAATACGGGTCTCAGGATGGACGGGATGTAGGAGGGAAACATGGAATACTGGGTGTATTTTCATCTGCTGGGGCAGAGTAAGTCTCATCGCCACCCGATTGATGACTTTCTAGATGGGGAAAGGGCCGACGTATCTTGGCAGCAGCTTCTTGGGTCCGTGTACGTTGAGGTTTTTTATCGACACCCATACCTCGTCCCCTACCCTGTACTCTGGTTCCGCTTGTCTGTGGGCATCGGCATAATGTTTGTGGTATTCTTTGGCCTTGGCGAGCTCGAACCGGGCCTCCTGCCATAAGCCGTGTAGAAGGGCGTGGTGCTCTTGTATGGTAGGAATGTGGCAGGGCAGTGTTTTTTCCCAAGGCTCTGATCGAGGGTGTCGCCCTTGTAGACAGAAGAAAGGTGACATTCCTATGGACGCATGTTTGCTGTTGTTGTATGCGTATTCTACCATCCAGAGCGCCTCTGACCATTCTTGTTCTATGGACAACAGCAAGCATCGAAGGTATTGCTCCATGGTCTGGTTTGTTCGTTCTGCCTGTCCGTCTGTCTGTGGGTGATACGCTGTGGAAAGACGGGTTTCCATGCCCATGTTTTTGCACACCTCACCCCAAAACCTGGATACGAATTGGGAGCCCCTGTCCGTGATCAGCACTGAGGGTACACCATGCAACCGGATCACGTTGCGTGCGAAGATCAAGGCTAAGTCGAGTGCCGACGGCAACTTCTTCAAAGGAATGAAGTGTGCCATTCTCGTTAGATGATCTACGATAGTAAGGACGGTGGTAAAGCCGGTCTTAGTCTTGGGTAGCTCTACCACAAAGTCCATGGACACCGTATGCCAAGGGTAAGGAGGTACAGGAATGGGGTTCAAGAGCCCTACCAGGGGACTGGAATGGATTTTCACTTGAGCACAGACGGTACAACGGGCTATGTGGGAACGAACAGCGGTGTCCATGGAAGGCCACCAGAAGTGTCTGTGTAAGAGGTCCATGGTTTTATGGAATCCCGGATGAAGAGACAACTGGTGGTCATGGCACATATACAAAGCCTGTTGCTAATGGTCTTCCAACGGGAGGTAGTACTGGTCTCCTTTGAACAAAAAACCATCCTGTGCAGTGATCCCAGCCAGGTCCCCAATCCACTCCTCTGTTTCTTTTTGCTTTAGGTCTTCGTGCAGCTGGGTGAAGAAGGAAGAGGATAGAACCACCCCTTGAAAGCAATGTTCAGGGAGGATGAATACGGGTTCGGTCTTCGGTACGTTATCGTCAGTTTCGTCTGATCTGGACAGGGCATCTGCTTTGGCGTTTTCCTTCCCGGGGCGATAGGTGATCAGGAATTCATATTCTTTAAAAAACAGGGTCCACCTCAATTGTCTGGAAGTGAGGGCTCTGGCTGAACGAAGGAACTGCAGATTCCTGTGGTCCGTGTAAATGGTAACTGGGTGTCGTGCGTCCTTGAGGTAATGGCGCCATTCCTCAAAGGCAGCCTTGATGGCAAGTAGTTCACGGTCAGACACGGTATAGTTGCGTTCTGCTGGCAGTAGTTTTCGGGAGTAAAAGGCCACAGGATGCAATAGACCTGTTTCGGCGTTGCGTTGTGACAATACCCCTCCCAAGGCGTTCTGTGATGCATCTGCTTCCACTATGAAGGGTTGTTCCGGGTCAGGATGCCAAAGGATGGGAGCGCTGGAAAACCTTCTCTTCAGGTCCAGAAACGCCTCCTCGGCTTCAGGATCCCAGGAGAACTTCACCCCTTTACGCAGCCACCGGGTGATGGGTGTGATGATGCTAGAGAACCCAGTGATGAAGCGCCTATAATAGTTGGCGAACCCCAGGAATCTCTGGACCTGTTTGACGGAACAGGGCGATGGCCATTGTAGTACTGCGTCGACTTTTCTGGTGTCCATTCTGACTCCGTCAGGGGTTAGGATGTGTCCCAGAAACTCGACCATGGTGGTGTGGAACATGCTCTTCTCTAGTTTCACGTAGAGTCCGTGCAGCTGTAGTTGTTGTATGACAGCACGAACGTGGTTGATGTGTTCAGGAACGCTGTTGGAGAAGATCAGAATGTCATCAATGTAGACGACACAGAAACGATCAAGGTACTCCCTTAATACTTCTTCTATGAAGAATTGGAAGGCCGCTGGAGCGTTGCACAGTCCGAAGGGCATGACTCGATATTCGAAGAGGCCGTATTTCGTCCGGAATGCGGTCTTCCATTCGTCGCCCTCTCGGACCCTGACGAGATAGTAGGCTCCTCGTAGATCTAGTTTGGTGTAGATAGTAGCATCCTTTACTTGATCCAAGAGATTGGAAATGAGCGGTAGAGGATACCGGTTTTTGATGGTTATGGTATTTATGGCTCTGTAGTCAATACATGTTCTTAGATCCCCCTCCTTCTTGGCCACGAGAAAGAGAGAGGAAGAGACGGGTGATTTGGAGTGGCGTATAAACCCGTTTCGCAGGAACTCATCCAGATAGGTGCGTAAATGGTGGTTTTCTTTTTCTGTGAGCGAGTAGATGTGGCTACATGGAAGTGTCGAACCAGGTATGAGGTCAATCCTGCAATCGAAGGAGCGGTGTGGTGGCAAAGTATTGGCCCCCTTCTTATCAAATACAGAAGCCAGATCTGCATATGCCTCGGGTACGTCTTCTTGGGTGACCGTTCCCATCCCCGTTAAGGGCACCGAACGGGCTTGTATTGCAAGATCACCGGATACGTTCTCCTGCGGATAGCAGGCGGTGGTGCAATGAGAGGAGTTCAGAGTCATGATCCGGGTCTTCCAGTTGATGTGGGGGTTGTGTGTCACCAACCAAGGAAGCCCCAGAATAAGCCTGAACTGAGGTGCGTCGATTACGGCAAAGGCAATGGTCTATGTGTGCCCATTTGTGCACGTCATTCTCATGGCTTCTGTCTGATACCGTATGAGCCCAGAGGTGAGGTCGGTGCCGTCCACAGCCTTCACACTTTCTGGTTTTTTCTTGGTCACAGTCGGTATACCCAGTCCCTCCATGAAGCGAGTGTCGATGAAATTTCCGGTGGCGCCAGAGTCGATGAGGGCTGTGACTGTCCATGTCTGGCCTGTCAGAGATTGCAATGTTACCGTCATTCCCATGTGTCGGATGTTGGCCAGGGATTCAGTGATGGGGGTCCGCATGGAGGGAGAACCCAGTAGACCAACCCCTTTGCCTACTGGGTTTCGCCATTTCCCGCTTCGTCCCTGCGGGTCACTGAAAGAGCGTAGGGTTTATTGGTCTTTGTTTTGGCAGGTTTAACAGGGCACTCCCTAACGAAATGTCCGCTTTTGCCGCAGTACAGGCATAAGTTCTGTTTTCGTCGTTTTTCTTTCTCTTCCCGGGTTAGGGGACCACGGACTCCGCCGATCTGCATTGGTTCGGGTGCATCATGGGCCTTCCCTGTTTCACTCCTGCTTTTTTCTTGGAACATCATGAATCGGGACTCGGAGCCCTTGTTTTTCTCGTTTTTTCGTTCCTGAAGTCTGAAGTTCAACCTGATTACTAGGTCGATGAAGGACCTGATATCCTCCGGGGGTTCGGGTTGTTGAGAGAGAAGGTCCTTGATCTCATCCCGCAGTCCCCTGTAGAAAACGGACACCTGTTTGGACTCCGGCCATCTGGCTTCGATAACCAGCCTGTTAAATGTGGTAACGTAATGCAGCAGATCGGAAGAGCCTTGTTTCAAATTAAGAAGCTCATTGTCTGTGGCTTGCACAAACGTGTGGCGGGCGAACATTCGCCGTAGGGTTTCCTTAAAGACGGGAAGGCTGTATAGCAAGGGGTCGTCGTTTTCGACCAACGTTATGGACCATTGGGTAGCGTCTCCTCCAAGATAGGACAAGATAAACGCAACTTTGGAGGCGTCGTCTGGGAAGGCGGAAGCACGTGCCATGAAGTGCAGTTGACATTGATTCAGGAAAATGCTGAACTTGGTGCTATCACCGTAAAATCGCTCTGGGGGTGCTAGCTGGATAGGGTGAGGAGCTATGACCTGTATGGGCGGACTATGGTCGTGCTGAATGGGTACTGACCCCCCAGGGTTGAACACAGGAGGACGTAACACACCCCCCTGTCTGGCTCTGACAGCAGGGTCTGGGCCCCACGCCCCCGAGGACCCCACTGCAATCTGATCCTGTAGCGTCGTGATGTCTTGGCGCAGACTCAGGTTGTCTGCCTGTATATGGGCCAGCATAGCTGCAATATCCTGCAGGGTGATGTCGGGGTTGCTCATGGCGTCCAGGCGAGATATTTAACGTGGGCTTCCAGTTCTGTCAGGGCACCACAAGTCTTACCTATATACTCGTGGAGTTATCTCGCAGGGACGTCGTGAGCAACCTCCACCGTCCCCCTCCTCACCTGATCAAGGGTAAATATACAGACCTAGGCAAGGATAGGACCGGGGGAAGATGCCTAATGGTGTTTGGAAGTGACGTCGTCTGTGATGACCGGGTGAGGTGTCTCACTAGACTGAGGGCGCTCTCCTGGGTATCGCCAACTAGACAAGGGATAATTAACCGGTTAGTGCATCTGCCCTCCTTCTAACTAGATCATACACACACAACAGCCATACAACATGTGGAGTTGATTCAAGGTTGTATAGTCACCTGAAGGATGAGGACTTGTGCTCCAAATGGGGTCTCTCTGACAAGGTATGACAGGAAGCAGGTAAGCCCCTGCCACGCCAGAAGAGGGTGGTGTCTGTGCTCCCGACTTCAGTGCCATCAAGGTGAAAGGAACATCACGCACACCTGCGTGGCAGCTGGACTGTAACGGAGAAAAAGTAAGAGCGCTCCTGCGCGGTGATACGGGTACAAAGAAAACCGTGACCACTCTTCCCTGTGAGTGTCACGGAAAGAAAACCAACAAGCGCTCCTGCGCCGAGTATAAGCAAGAACCAGCCGCGACCACGCTTCCCTGTGCGTGTCGCGGGAAAAGGAATTAAACAAGCGCTCCCGCGCTGGTGACCACTCTTCCCTGTGAGTGTCACGGAAAGAAAACCAACAAGCGCTCCTGTGCCGTAAATGAACAAAAACCAGCCGCGACCACGCTTCCCTGTGCGTGTCGCGGTGTAAGGAAAACAACAAGCGCTCCTGCGCCCGTAATGATCGAAGGGCAGCCGGGGGTGCTCCAACAAGGGTCTGATGGTTGGTTGACGCTTCAGCGTGTCACTGAAGACGAAGGATCCGGGAGGAGCCGGCGGAGAGAGTCAGTGGTGCAAGGAATTAGCGGCAGGCCTCGGGCAAGGTATAGTACTGGAAGCACTGACTGGAATGAGTGCCGCGGCTATATGCGGTCTCACCCGGAAGTGCTTTTAGTTTGATCAGGTGCACTTCTTGGTCTGAGCGCTAGACCACTGACATGTCTAGCAGTGTCGTGCTGCAAGTACCGGAACCAACCTCACACATCCCGCTGTTCCCCCTGGGGCGGAACCATGACACCAAGGCCTGGCTGGGCTGAAACGCGTCTTGTGGTTTGGTGATAAAAACACAGATTTTTCACCCTCCCCGTGTGCGCACTTTAACCCTTTTCTCAATTTTTATATATTATATTATTTATATATATATATGTGTGTGTGTGTGTATATATATATATATATATATATTCAGTCAGTCAGTCAGTCAGTAAAACTTTATTTCGGCACAACGCCATAAAAGTGCTTACATTTAAATAAAAGTCACAAGTACAATATATTTACAAGCCATTTACATCCTTACATGACAAGCCTCTCCATAGCAACACAATCAAAGGAACCCTAAAAAGCTACTAAGTTAAAACATTAAAAGAATATTAAAACTATCATAAAAAGTGAAGACAAGAGGATTTACAGTAATAAAAATAGCGGACATCAAGCTGTGCTATCAGACCCTCCAGTACAATTTTGCTTAGCATTTTGCCTGATATACCACATACTGTTTAGAAAACGGGAAACCGCAAATACAATTGGAGGGCTGGTGTCATACTTTAAGATTCTCAATGCCGCTGTACATTGCTTAAAACCCAGATTTTTACAAAGTTGTGTTAACCAGCGTTTTCGCTGTATCCGATAAGCAGGGCAGAGAAAAGGAACGTGGATTTCAGACTCCTCCTTATAATTACATACAGGGCATTCCTTCTTTGAGTCTTTCGCCCATCTACTAGTGTATGCATGAATTGGGAGGGTCCCTAGTCTAAATTGCAGATATAATTTCCTAGCCCTGGGAAGTAGAATAAAATCTAGGAGGGGTTCCTTGTAATACATGTCTTTTATAAGGAGAAATTCTGATATGAGGCGCCCGTGTGTAGAATTATTTTGTATTTGGGTAAGTTTCATTGCTCTGTATTGTCTTATTAATTCCAATCTGGAAATCAAAATACATGAAGTTTCCGGTGAACTCCACAGATCTGGGTTCTTTAATTTCAAAGTGAGGTCCTTTATGTGACAGAGCCAAGGAATTCCCTGATTGCGGCACTGGGGCAATATCTCTTTTAGCTCAGCCCTAATGTCAGACAGTTCCGGTGTCACCCAGAGTCGCCTCCAAAATGTAAGGGGTCTCAGTGCTATCTCTTCGCCCAAAGGCCTAATGCCCAAGTCCATACTGAGGGGAATAAGTGGAGTACTGTTTGGTAGACCTAAAAGTTGCCTTATAAAATTATTTTCTACCTTTGTTAGATTGGAAACCTGGCAATGGCCCCACAGCTCCACCCCATATAATGCAGCCCCTCTGGCTTGGGCAGTATAAATTTCAAGTGCAGGGGCAATGGGTTTTGAATCTGAAGTTCTATGTAGCTTCAGGATACCACCAATCATCTGTGTTAGCCTAAGGCTAGCTTTTGCCACTGATGCCTCCCAATTAAAATACTCAGCCAGGGTGACACCCAAATAGTCAAACGTCTCTACTCTCTCCAGAGGGATACCATGTAGAACTGGGTTGGAACGCTTCAGTTTGGGGGGATTAAAGACATTCATAAAGATATTCATATATATATGGAAGTATGCATTAATTAATGTTTTTTTAAGACTGCTAAGCCTGTCAGGCCTTCTAAAGAGTTTCTAGCAAGAATTATTACAGGGCAAAATGTCTACCCATAGAGCTTATATAAGGGGATAACCAACACCAAAATACTTCTCTACAAAGGTAATCTGCGGGATTTCATACAACAAAATACCTGACTTCAGGCTTTAATATGGTGCAAAAACAATCCACCTTTAATAGACTATTAGCTCTAATACATGTATCACTTAGTAATAATATTCTCCCAAGAACATTATATTCTCCTTTGTTATAGCTAGTTTTACAATACACCCAACGTAAATGCAAAAGATAGCTAATACCAAGCGTGGCTCACCAAAAGTGTCTTGCATTTACCATGTGCCGCAATCACATTGCCAATGGCACAAGTTCTAAATGACAGGCCACTCAAAATATTCCAGTCCAAATTGTCAAGGTGCAAATAGCTCTCTCTCCTACTACATTAATTTCTGTATTGTAGATACAATGTCTTCCACTCCACTCTCCTAAATCATTAAAAAAGAACAATAACATAAGTCAACTCACTATCAATGCAAACAAACAAATCATTGATCCATAGAATCAATCATTTACTCCACGTATATGTTATTGTTTTTTTTATGATTTGTAAGAGTGCATTTTGGAGACAAATTCTGTTAGATTGTGAAAGACATTGGATCTACAATACAGGGATTAACATAGATGGAGAGGGGGCTATTTGCACTTTCATAATTTGGATTTGAATATTTTGATTACTTGCCATTAAGATTTTGTGCAATTGGAGATGCAATTGCTGTTTATCGTCAATACAAGATACATTGGTGAGGCATGCTTGGTTGTGGTTATCTTTTGCCCTTACTTTGGGTACATTGTAAAATTAGCTGCAACACAGGAGAAAATAAAAATAATAAACAGACAAGATCCGTGGAAGCTGGCACTACAACAATAATGCTTATAGCTGTTATTGTTGGCTTGCTACTATAACCAACTTTGGACTACTCTACTGAGCGTAAGCTTTCCCACAAGGCAACCATCAAGTATACAGTCATAAAACTACAAATGATGCAAAATTACAATTGACAAAGCAAAATACTACCTTTCTTAAGAGGACCTAACAAAGATTATTACAGCTGAAATATTCGATACCCATGGCTTGTGAGAGAGGATAACCAACACTGAAACCTTTGTCTACTACAGCAATCTACAAGATTCCCTGTAACAAACTAGTTATCTGTAGGCTTTAATACAGAGTAATAACATATTAACATATTTTTTTTACAATAAATATGTCAGGTCTACCACATTTCTCTGAACTTTTCATAACAAACAATCAGGCCTATAACCTTTATAATTGGCTTGTCACCATAACCAATTCAGACCTATTGTGTTAGGGATAAGCTTTCCCACAAGGGAACCATCAGGTATACAGCAATGCAACTACAAATATGTACAAAATTATAGCTGTCAAAACAATATAAAATCCCTCCTAAGACAGCCTAATAAGGATTATCGTAGTGCACATCTTCAAAGCCCTCAGTTTGTTTGGAGGGTCACCAACAACTAAACCCTTGCCTACTATTGTGATCCGTGTGATTCCATGTAACAAAATACTTGCCCTCAGGCTTTAGCATAGTGTAATAACGATCCACCCTTAAAGGCCTAATGCCTTTAACACATGATTTTCACAATAAGTAAGTCAGGCCTACTGGCTTTGTCATAATGTTTCATAATAAACCAATCAATCCTATGGAACCGCACATAACTTTTGCCAATGAACCGATAAGGCCTACAGCCTTTACAGTTGACCTGACAACATAAAAAACACAGGCCTAGTCAAGTGAACTTAAACTGGCACATCATGCATACAGTTATAAATCTTTAAATATGTAGAAAAATACAGCTTTCAAAACAGCATACAACCTCTTTTACTAAGGCTTAAGAAGAATGATCACAGTGAAAACTCCCAGGGATTGTCAGAGAAGAAGGCTCACACCAAAATCCTTTCCTACTACGGTCGTGTGAAATTACATGTAACAAAATAGCTCTCTATAGTTTCTAACAGAATGTGCTAACAATCTACTGTTAAAGGCCTATTGTGAAAAGGCTTTTCAAAATAAATAAGCTAGGCCTACAGCCTTTGCCATAACTTTTCACAATAAGCAGATCAGACTAATGACACCGAACATAACTTTTCACATTGCACCAATAAAGCCTATACCTTGTCATCATAACCAACTCTGGCCTACTGTTTTTAGGATAAATACACAGTCATAAAATTACAAAGAGATACAAAATCACGATTGACTCTTCTAAGGGGGCCTAACAAGGATTCTAACAGAGCAAATCTTTTTTAGTCATGGTTTGTCACAGTGGGTAGCCAACACTAAAACTCTTGCCTTGTACAGAAGTCTGTGAGATTCCATATAGCAGAATCTTCCTCTGCAGACTTTCATACACAGTAATAACAATCCACCCTTAAAAGGATATATGTATTGTATTGTAACTGCATTTATATAGCTCTTACTACCCCTGACGAGGCGTCGAAGCGCTTTTTCGGCGAGTAGCACCCTACTCCGGAACCCATAAAGGATTAGTGTTGAATTAGTATAGTGAAATAGGAAAGTAATTTGAGTGGTAGATAGTTTAGTCAGTTATTTGGATTGAGAAGGTTGGCGGAGGGATAGAAGAGGGAAAAAGGTTTGCATTTATATAGCTCTTCTTACCCCTGATGGGGTGTTGAAGCGCTTTTTTGGCAAGTAGCACGCTACTCCAGAACCCATAAAGGATTAGTGGTGAATTAGTATAGTGAAATATGAAAGTAATTTGAGTGGTGGATATTAGTCAGTTATTGCTTTTCATAATAAATATGCCAGGCCTGCTGCCTTAATACACAGATCAGACCAATAGCCATGACATTTGGCATGCAGCATAACCAACTCAGTCCTATTTTAGTGAGTATAACTTGAGTTTTTGCCACAAGCCAAAAAGCGCAATACAAGTACTTTTTCAGTGGAAGCACATAACCTCAGCCCAATCAAATCCTGCATTCAGGAAAGCCAACTGTGCGCAGGGCCCAAGCCCCTCTCGCAGCAGTACTCTGAAAGCTCCTTTTTGTCGATCACGAGGGAGGTGGAACTGTAATGATATAGTGAATACTAGCTTGCAAAAGTATACTTAACAAACAATCCAGTAAAAAACAAGCTGTGTCAACTTACACTGAAGAATGTGGCAGCAGTGTTAGTCTTCGAACATGCTTCCATTTGTTTTTACAACGAACGTTATATATGCATTACACCTGGATTGTACCATATAGCACTCTAAGCCTCACATTGTATTTTATTTAATTGAATTGTATAGCACAAACTTACATTGGATTCTCTTGTACTGTACTGCATTCTACTTCATTGTGCTGCATGTTGTAGCGATACATTTATTTATGTGTTTATTTTATAGCATTGCAGTGCATTTTGTTGCTTTGCATTTTTTTGTTTTTATTTTTATTAAGCCAACGAATGCAAGATGTACAAATGTACTGAACGATTTCATGCAGGTAGACATTTACTTTTCATTACAATGCCACCGATAATATCTTTGTAAATAAAATGAAAGAACAGGACATTGTGGTTGTTCCAAAAACGTAAATCGTTGCATGGTGTTCCATTTAGAAAGTGCAAAGTGCAAGACTGTGTTCCAGGAATTTTCGTGAAAGAGCTAGTTCTCAATATGAAATCCCGGTATTTTGGGAAAAAGTTCTTCACATTTCATTCAATGTCTTCCTGTTAACTTGTAGATGCATACATGGTGGAATTAAATAAAGACACGTTTTACAAGATAATTATAGAGAGTGCTGTTTTCCGGCGAAAATGATTGTGCATTTTGATGCTTCTCCATGTTCAATACTGCACTCAATGCTCCGCTTTCTTCCTCTTCCTCACCAGTTATCTCATTAGGAATTAGCCCCAATTCTTTTCCATTTTTCTTGTTAGCATAGAAGCATTTTTACCATCTAGATCACACTGATCTCCTTATTTCATTTGGTAGTCTTTGGGGCATTTTTGTCCTTTCATTTTTTGGCTATCGCTCTCCAAGCTAAAAGAGTGCTCAGGAACACTGCGTAGTCTTTTCTAGCTCAAATTACTTTATCGTCGCCGTTAGGCTAAAGAAGATGGGGCATATTATCAAGAAACGGCGTTAACTTATCGCCGCTTTAGCGGCAGAAAACTGCCGCTAAAGCGGCGATAATGGGCTTGATAATATGCCCTTGAGAATTCCAATAGAAGCCCATGTTCTGGTGTCAACATGGGCTTCTATTGGAAATCTCCAGGGCATATTATCAAGCCCATTATCGCCGCTTTAGCGGCAGTTTTCTGCCGCTAAAGCGGCGATAATTTTAACGCCGTTCTTGATAATATGCCCCTTAGGGGCATATTAACAACGGCCAGCGATAATTATCGCTGGCCGTGCTGAGCGATAATTATATTATCGCTGGCTATCTCTGGCATTTATCGCCCTGGTAGCGCGTTATTAACAACGCGTTACTCCAGGGCGATAAAAATTCCAGAGATAGCGATGTTATCGCCCTTTTGCAGGGAACATCGCTGGTTTTCCAGCGATGTTCCCTGCAAAAGGGAGATAACCTTGCTGATACGACCCACAGGGTCGTATCAGCAGAATCCACCTCCTATGGCTCACATAGGTAAGTCGGGATTATAGCAGACGTTAGATTTTGGCGAAAACGGCCGCTTTCGCCAAAATCTAACGTCTGCTATAATCCTGTGGGCTGCCTTGTAAATATCGCGATGTGCACATCGGCGATATTTACAACGTAGCCCATCTGGGGTACGCCCAGTAACGCCCACTTTGCATCTCATTAGAGATGCAAGGATGGGCGTTGGGGGAAAGGGCGATAGTTCAGGGATTCACGCGATAGCGTGACCTTGCTGATTAGGCGATAGAATTATCGCCGCTTTCCGTCCGAAAACGGACGCTAAAGCGGCGATAATTGTCTATCGCCTCGTTGTTAATATGCCCCGGAGTTCTTATCCGTTAGAATGCCAGCTGATTCAAATGATTCTGAAGAGGCCCCCAGAGATTGCTGAGGGACGGGCATTCCCGAGCCTTATGTTTCCAGGTGGCTAACTGAGATTCTCACATCTTCAAAAATGTGGATTCGCCCCTGGGAACCATGAATGGCTTCTAAACGGTGCATAATATAACCTGAAAAAAAGTGTAATTAAGTCATTGGTGGGCATTGGAGCTCCTAAAAAGTGTATGCATCCTTTTCCAGGCTTGAATGATTTCAACAGTACTGAAATATATTACCGAACAGCCCCATTTACAAGGAATGAGTCTGCATGGCTGAGTTATGGCAGGAGTGAAGTATACACAGTGGAGAACTTTTAAGTTTCTGCTAAAGATGAATCCTATCTTCTTCAAGAAAGATCACTGTTTACCATGTTGATCAGCAATCAGTTTCTAAATTGTAAGTAAATAAAAACTGCTCCTCTAAACAGAAGCCTGAATTTGGATTGTCATTCTTCAAAAGATTTTATTTCGTATTATCTTTCATGGATAGCTCTCCAATTGTTGCTTTTCCCCTCTCTTGTCACACTCTAAATCCTTCAGCCAGCTCTGCGAAAATTGCTGGATTGTATCCAAGTTAGGTCAGTTTGTGAATTTCGGGAATCTGGAACATTTTAAAAATCATGCAACTTTTTCTTAAATTCTTAAGCACCCTAAACCACACTTTCTTAAAATATTTTGGATGACCGAATGTAAAAAACAAATCCAATAATTCCATGTTGCTCAACCATCTCATAATAGTATTATTCACATCCCCAGCCCTTTATGGATTGACTAATTGACTAATATACCCATGGATGCAGCTATAATAAATTCTCCATATCAGGAAGCTAAATAAAGTAGTACATCATCAGCATACAGTTTCATCTTTTTCCTACTGGAAAGACAGCCAACAATCTGGGGGTCCAGGCACATCTTAAAGTTAGGTGGCTCTATAAAAAGAATGAATAGCAAAGGAGACAATTGGCATCCCTGCCCAGTGCACGACTGACAAAGATTATCTCTTTGTTGAGCCCACTTATGATTGAGCACCTGGCACCTGAATACAGCCTTGAAATTGACCTTGTAAAGTTTGGTGGTATCCCTAATTTATGCAGAACATTCCATAAGAATTCGCAGATCAACAGGTCAAAGACCTTCTCAGCTTCAATGAGTATAAATAGGCCCACACTTAATTCATATGAAAAGTAAGAGATTGCCTTGGTGAGATAATGGGCCTAAGTTGCTAACCTCCTGCCAGGCATGAGGCCCATTTGATCCAGACATACCACTTTCCCAATCACTGACGCCAGGAGATTTGCCAGCATTTTCATAAATATCTTGCAGTCAGTGCTTAGGAGTGTGATAAATCAATTTGAGCTGCTCATGATGGGATCCTTGTACAGCTTCAGGAATGCACATATATTAACTTTCTGGAATGTTCCTGGATATATGCCTGACTTCCAAATTTGATTAAAATGTTTCAGCAGGTGAGATGTGAAAGTTTCTCAGAGCATTCTGTAAAAGTCACTGCTGAATCTGTCTGGTCCAGGTGCCTTGCAATTAGGTAAATCCCTGACTGCCCTAGCAACGTCACTTCGTGATAGGTGACTTGAAGCTAGTATCTTCCTTGCTAAGCTTGCGTAGCCCCTGGTCCTGGAGGAATGATTGCCTTTGCTGTGTAGTCGAATAGAGAGTATCTGAGTACAGCTGAAAGTAAACTTGATGGTACACATAGTCTATTTTTTCTTGTCCCGAAAACATATGTGTTAGACCTATCACCCTTAGGGTGATCTTCCCCCAAACGTTTTGCCTACTCCCCTCCTGTTTGCTCAAAATTGTTTTGTTGGCCTTAGAACTCTGTGCACTTTACCATTGCTAACCATTGCTAAAGTGCTTGTGCTCTCTCCCCTAAATATGATAAAAGTGGCTTATGTTCTATTGGCACATTTAATCTACGTATAAGTCCCTATTAGAGTGCTACTAGATGTACCCAGGGTCTGTAAATTAAATGCTACTAGCGGGTTTGCAGCATTTATTGTGCCACCTTCTTACATAGCCCTTCAAAACATTCATCGGGCCTGCAATTGCAGCCTGTGTACAGTTTTAAACTGCCAATTCGAACTGGCAAATAAACTTCTTGCCGGGCCTCAGACTCCCTTTTTAATACATATAAGTCACCCCTAAGGTAGGCCATACAAAAGCCCATAGGGCAATTTGCAGTGTATTGAAAAAGTTGGACATGTACTTTTAAGTTTTACATATCCTGGTATTGAAAAACTTCCAAATTCGTTTTTTCACTACTGTGAGGCCTACCCATCCCATAGGATAACACTGGGTTACCTTGTTACATTTAATATGTTATAACTTTTGTTTGGGAACAGGTAGACATGTCATGTTTGGTCTCTCAGACTCCAAGTACCAATTCTGAAAATGGCACTTTTCGAAAGTTGCCATTTTCATTCCCTAATCATTTGGTGCCCGCAGCCTGCGTTCTGGGTCACAACAGTGATTAGAGTGGCAGTTGGCCTTTGTATATTCCTCCCAGACAGTGATACAATGGGGGACTAACCTTTGGCAGGATAGGCCATCATGCCAGGGTGCGAGGGGCAGAGCTGTTCCCTGCCTAACTTACATCTCAAAGGAGCTGTGTCAGCACACTCACAAAGAACTTGACACCAGTCTTTTGTCATCCTTAGAACATTTGGAGCCTGGGCAGAGAGGAAGGAAATTCCAGAATCAACGTTGGGGGAGGGGGAACCCTAAAAGTTTCTTACACTTTAAAGCTGGGACCAGGTATAAAAATAGGACCCTCAGACCCATTCTTCAGTTCACGCCTGGACCTGTGAAGGACACTCAGAAGGCCTGCCTTGTACTTCAGAGAACCGCCGTGCTGCTCCCAGGGGACTGCCTGCTGCTTGAAACCTGCGCTGACCCCTCAGAGGACTGCCCTACTGCACAAGGACAGCCTTGCTGCTTGGACCCTGGACTAGCAGAGTGATTTCAAGAGCTAGTGACTGGCCTGTGTTCTGGGCTACAGGGACACAAAAGTTCCAACAACTTGAACCCTGCACCTGCACACAGGCTGAAGTGATTCCTACATCTAAGTGCTGCCCACCCAGTCCTGGACCCTTGGAAGTGGTGCTAAATGTGTCCAAACAGACAAAACCCAAAATATATGACTTATAAAACTTTCAGCCAAAAAGTGCTCTGAAAACCGACAAGAGACCGGGACTTACCTGCTCGTCGATCTGCCCACGGTGCATCACCAGTTGGCCTTGTTGTTCCCAGTGACATCTTGAGCATTTGTGGGGCACTTTTTTGGAGTCTCCAGTTTGGAACAAACTTAAATTTATTACTCCCTTTCGGCTCATTCAACCCATTGTAATGCAATATTGAATTATATGTTAAACATTCAGAAACGGGAATGCTTAAAAACAGCTGAAATCACAAGCTCCCTGGTGTCTGCCTGCCAAATAGCACCAAAAGATAGCTTGAACAAGCCTTGATAAAGCCATTACTTTTTGAGTTTGGATCTAGATTTGTTTTACTTGCTACATCAACATATTTTGAGACATTCAGGGCCTTATTATGACTTTGGACGTCCTCCAGCGGTGCTGCCATCGCTCCGTCCGCCCCGTCTGCTGGAGGACGGCCAAAGCTGTGGTGCGCCTGCCCGCCGGATTAGGAGTTTAATCCTTGTTGGATTGGCAGTGCTGCCGCGGTCCCACGGCTGTGGGCTGTTAGGCTCATATGAGAGCCTAACATGCAGTCAGCCGCAGTGATAACGCCTACAGCATGTTCCTGCACACAGTGCAGGGACAGGGTGCAATTCCAAGGGGGCACAACATGTGCCCCCCTGCATGCACCCCCAGGCCCCAGAGCAGCACGGGGGCCCTATTAAGGCCTCCTTAGTTGCCTCTCTGCAGCCCTTTTCATGGCGAGTTCACCACCATGAAATGGGCGGTGGACAGGAAACTAAGAATATGCTTGGTGGTACCGCAGCGACACCACCAGCATATTCCTGCTCCTGACCGCTGTGTGACTGCTGCGGGATCCTGGATCCCCGCCAGACGCAATACTGCGAGCAGGCCCACAGTGTGGCGGTGGTCGGACCTCCACCGCGAGTACACTAGTCGTATGGACCGCCGTACTCATAGTAAGGCCCTCAGTGTCTAAGCAGCTTGTTACTCTCATATAGGTAAAACATGCTAAGGGTGATTTGTTAGATGTTTAGTGGACTAGTGCATAAAATTATAATGACATATTCACATTGTGCTTGAAATTGTAGCTTTAGTTGCTGAATATTTGTAATCACCTTTTTTTGTGGTCCTCATTTACTAATACATGGTGATCCTACATTGTGCTACCAGAACAAAGCCCGACAGTTTCCTTAAGGCTCGCTGGGCTAGCCAGACCCAGATAACTCAGGGTCCACGATTCTCTCACCAATCATGGTCTAATCATCGGACTGATTCGTGTTTGTGTTTAGTTAGCCAAGCTTGATATTTCAACCATACATCTTGTACTGCCTTAGTAGGGCTGAGAGTTAATTCCAATCTGCGTATTTTTCCCACAGCCTTAAGCCAGTCATTATAACCCAGAGGAAGGTGGTGTAACCACCACCAACATATTTCTCTCTTTGTCAGGATAATCATAAAAAGAAAATCTTTACCTCTGCATTCTGTGGGGACATTACTGTCCCAAAGTCTATACCAAAGAAGATGAGGTACATGCGTACCTACACAGTTCGTCCCAATATCTCTGAAACATAACATAACATGTGGATTTGTAAAGCGCATATCCGCCCGAAGGGTATCTTGGCGCTGAATAACAGATATTTATTGTTACCCGACGGTACCCATTCTATCGACCTGAGGAGGATGAAAGGCAGTGTGGATCCCCTGGGATTTGAACCTGTGACCATGAGGTCAAACACCGGCCCCTACTGTGGACGCATTAGTCCACTAAGCCCCCAGACCTGGCATCAAAGGGTATCACTTACTTCTTTCCAAAATTTGGTAAGCATTGGACAGTACATAAACATGTAAATGTCATCTGCTTTTGGCTCACCACACCTCCTACAGCTTGGGACTGTGCTTCTCATGAGCTTGCTCATCCTGCCCGGTGTCATGTAGATTCTGTGAATGGTATAAAAATGGTTCTTCTCTAACGTAACAGACTTAACCGAGGAATAAAAATGTTTCAAGGATACTTACTTGGGCACTGGCAGATGTCCTTACCACGTTTGTTGCAGGCTCTTAATGTTCTTGCCATCTGCTTTCAGTAGCTCCCAATAACACAGTGAGACCTCCTGTTTAATGGTGTTGAATCTTGTATTTTTTCCTCAAACACCCGCTCATCACATGCTGGACCTATTGTTGCATGCCGCCAAGATCTAAGCTGATAGTATTTAAATCTGGAAACAGCTCCACCGGTGACCTTTGTCATTGTCTCCCATTTCAATAATTGCGACTCATTCGGAGACTGTTCTAACAACTGGCACCAGAATATCAGCTGGCCTCTCTTAGGGGAAGACTGAGTGTATCCTTTAAACAAAGTGAAGTACCTGAATAATTCCAGATCAGAGCAAGCCGGGCATAATAGTTAATCCCCAATGTTTTCCTCATATTATACCATAGTTCCAGTGCTGACCCAAGCACTTTCAACTGCACTTTTTTGAAGAATCTGGGCTCCCCAAACCTCTGCAGAAAACCCTCATGATCTAACGTGTAACAAGGCAGAGAACATCCTGTCTCTACATGAATCGGCTGGCCTAGAAAGCAGCATTCTGCAGTTTTTAAATGGCAAAGCCTGGCAGTACACCCAAAGATCTGGGAGAGCTAAACCCCCTTTCCCTAGTTTTTTCCTCAGCTTTTTCCCTTATTTGCCCTTACAAAACTGCTTAACATACCTTGTATCTTTACTGCATAATCTTTCGAGAAGGACAGAGGTATGTTGTTAAAAAGATATGTCCGTTTCCGCAGCACTCCCATTTTGATCAGATTTGTGTGACGAAAAATTGTCAGGGGGAGATTTATCCTTTACCTCACTCATCACCTTTTTATGGTTAACCATTGGCAAATCCTCTAATTTATTTACAATTGTGATGCCCAAATACCTTAATGAAAGTTGTGTTTTAACGGGGAACTTTAGCCGGTTACAACTCACAACCTCAGTTTTCGATTTGTTTATTTGGTAACCAGAAAAGGTACTATACTCCTCCGTTATTTTCTCCTTCTTAGGGATAGTTCATATTGGGGGGCATATTCTCAAGGACTCATCGCCGAGTCAACGGCACTTTAGCGCAGCAAAAGTGGCGAAAGAATTATCGCCCCATTCACAAGCTGGTGCAAACTCCCCACATTGCCAGTATACCAGCGATAGCTGCCGCAAAAAACATCGCCATGGATGAGAGAGACAACTAACGCTAATGATATGCAAAGTAGGCGTTCCCGTGCAAAAACACACAAAAACTCCACTTCGCGATATTCACAACGACCAGCCAGATCTGCGATGCGATCCAAAAACAGGTGATAAGGCGCGTTAGCAGCAGGGATTTAAGACCTGCCTTCTACTGGTGTTAAGCAGGACGACAAACTGCAGTATAAAAGGGAGCCCAGCCCAGAGCCACATCGGCAGACCAACACATGTCATGGAGCTACTGATCATGCAGCTCAGAGCCCCAAGAGGCCCACAACACCCACCGCCACCCCCCAGGCCCCTTTCAGGACCACCCCCCGGACTACCACCGAGGCAGCGCAGAATGAGACAGCGGTCCTTCCGAAACGCACCAGCCTCGGAGACTTAACGCCAGAGGAAGTCATTGCCCACTACAGGCTCAAAAGGACGACCATCCTCCGCATCCTGACCCACATTGCCCGCAGGCTGACGGTACCAACACAGCGGACAACCAACATCCCTCCGCAGACAAAGCTGCTGGCTGTGCTGCACCTGTTGGCCTCTGGTACCTTCCAACCAACAACTGCCAGAGTCGGAGGAGTCTCACTGCCAGCCCTATCAAAGTTCCTCACACCTGTCTTGGATGCCATCATCAGCTTGGTACCCCAGTACCTTCACTTCCCCCACACTGCGTAGGAACAGCTGGAGACCAAGCAAGGCTTCTACACCATAGCTGGCTTCCCGCACGTGTTGGGGGCAATTGACTGCACACATGTCCTACTTGTGCCCCCTGCCGACACTGCACACAATTACCGCAACAGGAAGCACACGCATTCCATCAATGTGCAGGCAATAGTGGACCACCGGGGACTCTTCACCAATGTCGTCACCAACTACCCAGGCAGTGTGCATGATTCCTACATCTTCCGACAGTCCATCATCAACCAGCGCTTCGAGGATGGCACCTACGGAAATGCACTGCTCATTGGTAAGTACCAACGGAACACACCACACACCTCAACTCCACAATCATGCAACTCGCAACTGTGGGAATGCACACGTTACAACATCACATACGACATGCCAACCAACATGCCCACCTACCAGACACGACAACACATGGAACTGTGGTAACAGGGGCCAGACATGTAGATAAGCCATCCACGTCATGGCACCTCTGCCACACAATAGCAGGATGTGGTGAAAGGCGGGAACCAAGTATGTGCGAGGGAGGCAAGTGACCCATGAATCAGAATGTACACAATGCCAAGTGTGGCGGGGATGTGCTGGACAGACTTAAGTATGCAGAGCACAGACATGTCCATGTGGACATATACTGCTGGTGTTTGTAGTGTCGTAGACACTGGGCGCAACCATGTTACCTCAGGCAGTGGGGTAGACCCTGGACATGTAGTTATGTCGTCCCCCCTGTAAGCGTAAGCGGAGTGGGCTGGGCCAGCGTAGGAGTGGGAATCAATAGCCCAGGGCTCAGGGCGTGGTTCACTTCCGGGATGGCCACCAAGGCAACTACTGCGTGTGTCTCTGTTTCCGCCATATCCTGACCATAGACCTACACACACGTGGCCGACCACCTTCAACGGCCAATATCACAGTGTCGTTGTCAGGCTTGTAGACATGCGCAGACAGTCATGACAATGGTGTGTCCTAGGAGTGCACGTGATGCAACCGCGCAGCGCACACAAGTAAATAGGCTCGTGGGGAGTGAGGAGCAGCTGTGAGGCAACGTACTACACATGGATGCCGCTCATTTGCCACATGCAAGACATGTCAGACATGTATCCCAAAGTCCCACACATCACACACCAATATACTAATAAGCCTGCCAACGAAGAATGCCGAACCACCGATTGACACATCTCTCTCTCCTGTCACAGGTGATCAAGGATATGCACTCTGCCCGTGGATGATGACACCCCTCCGAGCCCCGAACACCCAGGCCCAGAGGCAGTACAATGCGGCCCACATACGCACCAGGGGCATTGTGGAGCGCTCATTTGGCGTGTTGAAGTCACGTTTCAGGTGCCTGGACATCACAGGTGGAAGACTCCTGCACAGCCCGCAAATAGTGTGCAAGATGATCATTGCATGTTGTGTGTTGCACAACATATGTGTACGCACCAATGCGCCATGGATCCAAGTGCCAGATGCACCGGACGATGATGATGAGGATGAGGCAGGTGGACCACACCCCAGTGCAGCAGCAGCTGGAATAGCCCGAAGGGACACTATCATTCACAATTTCTTCACATAAGCACGTCACATAGGGACTGTCCTTAGCAATCATGGGACAGGTCAAAATGACCACAGGCACAGCATGTGCAAATAAATTAATTCCTAGACACATTCCCTGTGCGCATGTCACTCCTCTGCATTGGCACATCGCTCTGACAAGTGTATGTGCAACATTTAGTGCTGTCAATTTCACCAATGGCAATTGGATGGTTGGAGTGTCACCTCCGTTATCGGGATCCTGTTTTCCTGCGGACTGAACCGCGTCTTCCTCTTCTTCTTCTCCTTGCCCTTCCCTGGCCCCGAGGTCCCAGGCTGGTCCTCCGTGGGGCTTGTGGGGTTCGGGTTGTCCTCTGTACTTGCTCCATCTCCCTCCATTGGGCTTCGCAGTTGTTATGTTTTTTTAATTTATTTCTGTTTTTTTTAATGCTTTTATGGTGATTTTTCCCGCCTGACGTGGGAATTGCAAGCCTGCCGCTGCTTGTCGCCGATTTTTCTATCGCGGTTGGGCCCATCGCAACTTTTTTCACGTTCGGGTTTCCTTTTTTATCGCCGTCGCGGTAGTTGTACCGCGGACATTTGACGCGTTATCGGGAAACTATTGCATGTTACCGCCGTGTTGAGAATACGACGTTAACACAGAGTTATTTTCCCACGATAGACGGCGATATGAAAACGTGCGTTAGCCTTTTTTGGCGATGATTATCGCACGTTCTTGGGAATATCCCCCTGGGTCTTTTGTGTATAATATGAAGTCATCAACATATAGTGCTAATTTATTTGTATACTTTGAGGACTGAAATGGAATAATCCCCTCATCAAGAACTGGGGAGAAGGGGCATTTCTGGCATATCCCTGTACTAATACTCAAACCACTGTTAAGGAGTTGTTAACCAAAACCTGCGATGACGGGGTCCCATACAACATTTTAATACCCTGAATCATGATTGAGGGAAGCCCAAATACTTCCAGAACGTCCCATAAGTATTCCCAACATACCCCTTCAAATGACTTAGCAGCGTCAATTGTCATTATGGCTAATGGCTTGTTCCTCATCACAGCAAGATCTATTTTGGAAATTAGCTGAAGTGTGAGACCGTGCATTTGACTTCCCAGGAGAAAGCCCTTCTGATTTACATGGATAACCTTCCCCAATATCCTTGCCAACCATCTGGCTAATTTCCTGAGAAAACCTTATGGTCGCTATTAAGCAATGATATGGGCCAATAGGACTCCGCCCTCTTGAGGTCTTTATTAGGTTTCAAAATCAAGTTTACTATAGCCTCATTCCAGCTAGGCGGTATACTTACTTTTGTACTATATATCTACTTAAGATCATCTGGCCCTGCCGCATCCCTTTTTTTCAAACTGTTCAGCTGCTCCAATACTACTTCTGTTGCTATTTCTGCACTTAATATCTTCCCATCATCATGCTCTAGGCCTTATAATTGTTGTTTTTGCAGTTACTCTTTCATCAACCACACTTCAGAGTCACAAGTCTCAGTATAAAATAACTCATGTACCTTCCTTATTCCTTCTTTAATCTCTGTAGGATTCTTGGAAACATTTCCACTTGCATCAATCACCAGTACCTTACTTTGTCTGCTCTTGCTTTACATGCGAGCATCCAGCCCTGCATGTCTCCATATTCATAGATAGCTAACTGAGAAGTCTGCCACTCAACTCTTACTGCCCCTCAATCAATTTCCTCAAATCGTCTTGTTTCTTTACCAACTTGTTACTAATAATTTGAAACACCGCAGCGGAATTCACCTTTAACATCGCTTTCTCTACCTTCGCAATATTCTCATCTCTTTACTTGTTCTCACAGTGTTCTGGACGTAATAGCCCCTATCTTATGGTGGATCCCTCACATGTATGCCTTATAGACATCCAACACCATAGCAGACACAGCAGTACTGCCGTTCTCCTTTTAAAAGAGCCTAGTGTGATGCCTAAGTTCTTACGCAATCCATTGATATGTTAACAGTGTTCTGTTCACTGTCAATCTCCCCTCCAGTGTAGCCCCTGATAGTAGCATGGTTCGCAAAATGGCAAAATGGTCTGAGCAGTGAGCTGGTATGTGGGCTATGTCCCTAATCTTACTTCTAAGGGTGTTATCTACCAGAAACAAATGTATTCTAGAGTTTGTTCGATATTTCTTCATATAGAAGGTATAGCCTCTCTCAGCTCCTGCCCTCATTCGCCATGCATCAAGCTGTAGTCACACATCAAGTCTCTTAATGTTATAATGACCTTAATGATGCAGACTTCTTTCCTGGCTGATCTGGTGTCCAGCTCTCTATCCAAAAGGGCATTAAAATCACCTCCCATAATCACTGGGCTGAGAAATCCCGCAATAACCAATTGCAATGTATCAAGTGGTCCTGTATCATCACAGTTTGGCCCATAAAACCCCACGCAAGTAAACAGAAGTGCATCACACGTAAGTTTCACAACTACCCATCTACCTGATGCTTCTACCCTATATTCTAAGAGATCCACTCCTGAATTCTTTTTTACTATTAGAGCGACTGCCTCTGAATAGATTAACTGAGCAGCTCATACCACCTGCTGTATCAACCTTTGCCTTCCAAACACGATATTGCTTTCAGCTAAGGTAAGGTGGGTCTTACTATCTTGAAGGTATTGCAAGATTAACCTCTATTTCCGCTTAGGGCCTGATTATGAGACTGGTGGTAGCATGGCGGTCTTCCGACCGCCCTATCACAACTAGGGCGGTCGAACTGCCATTGCATTGCCGCAAACACCAGGGATCAGATATTCCTGGTGGTGGGGCGGTGGTCTTGAGGCCACAATATGCTTGGCCTGACCGCCGCGGTCCCGCCAAGCATATTATGAGTTTCCTCTCTGCCACAGTTTTCATGGCGGTTCCTTCTCCATGAAAACCGTGGTGGAGAGGAAACAAAGGGGGCCCTATAGGGCCCCCTGGGGCCTCAGGGCCATGGAGGGCATGCAGGGTGGCACATATTGTGCCCCCCTGGTGCATGCACCCCAGTACCTGCACGGAATGGACTGCACCAGTCCATGCCTTGCAGGTACTGCCTTTGACATTCCCATTGTGGTGCTATTTCATCACCATCGCTAAAAAACCGCTCACCAGTGACTAAAAAAGTCATAAACTGGCTGGCGGTGCATGCACGGGTTTGGCGGTGCGGTGGTGGTGCGGTCCCGCTCCCGCACCGCCAAACTCATAATCAACCCATTAATTCCAAGTTAATATCTGGATCTTCTTCATCCTGTCACTAACTATACCATCAATATACCATTTAATCAGAGTGCCATGTGAAAGGAATTTATGACTTAATCTACAATGCCAATAAATGGACCACAAGGCTAGCCTATATTGTGATGATGAAAATGAGAACCAATTTTTTTGTCTTGTTTCCCAATGGCTCGCCACCCAGTGCACCCTAATCATCCTCTTCCCTTTCCCTACCCCCTGAAGAACTCAACCTACACCAAATGGCATGTTCTTATATGCCCTTATCGATCTTAGCATAGTGGAGGGACTTCATATAACACATTACCTAACTGTGAGGACCCTCAATCATCAATTATATCCTAATATTAACTACCTTTCTGACCTGTTGTGTGCATGTTCTTTATAAGCTCATCAGACTGATCTACATTCTTTATCATATGCATCCTGTTGTTCCACATTACTTTAACATGGCTGGGGACCTAAATTGTATCTAAGCGCCATATTTCACCAGATCTCATCCATTCTTTGGCCCAGTTCCCACTGCCTACGCTCTTTTACAGTGCTTATATCTGACCTGACACTACACACATTCTACCCCACTATCAAAGTTCTGGACTTAGGTGCAAGTCCTAATATCTGCTCCTCCACAGAGTAAGACAAAAAATTCAGCAGTATTTTCCTGGGTCTCTTCTGCTCTTTCATAAACTTATAGGTGTCTCTATGCACCCGTTGACTCTCTCTCTCTCCAAATCCAGATCTATCTTATCACTTAGGATCTTATCTCTAAGAAATTTAATAACAAAATCCTTCAGGTCCTTTCCCTCTACTCCCTCTGGAACATTCAATATTCTCAGATTATTCTGGCGTGGGTGATTCTCCAAACTCTCAAAGTCAGGATCTGATTTTGCTTTTTTAGTGTTTGTATCTCGGAGCAATTGTGTATAAGTTCTTTACTCATCTCACCCACTTTAACCTCCAAAGCTTTTGCCAGCAGTGTTATCACATCCAACTTCTCTTCTATGGTATGGCAATTACTTTGGATCTCATTTTGATTGCTTTCAGAAGTTTCAAACCTTTTATGGATCTCTGTTCACATCCGTATTGTTAGGGTCTCTAAATTGTTCATATTCTCATTCTGTCTCACACCCTCGGACGCCTCAGGACCCGGTTAACCACTTCCATTCACCTTTACATTCCTGGCAGTGCCAGCTGGTACCCTTTGAAAGTGGTGGGGTGAGCAAAGTGTCCCACTGCTTCCAAAAAAACTAAATTAGACAACCCCTCCCTCCAAAAACCCAAAGTAAAACAACCCCTCCCTCCAAAAGTCCAAATAAAAACAACCCCTTCCTACAAAAACCAAAATTAAACAACATAAACTAATTAAATGCATTACACATTTAATATATAAAATATAAAAGTAAATTGTACTTACCCAAGGGCTATGACGTGTCCTCCTCTGTGTTCTCCTGCAGTCTGTGGCAGAAAGAGCTCACCTAACCAATCCAGATGCTGCACTCATGCTGTTAACCAGCATGAGAGGAGCACCAGGATTGGATGGAGCGGCTTGACCCAAGCTCCTTTAGACCCTGGAGGCCTTTGCTTGATCTTCACCCAGCTGTCTAAGACAGCTGAATGGAGAGCTCCAAAGTGCACATGTCACTTTGGCTGGCGTGAGACAGCCGGTCAAACTCACATGCATACTTTGTTGTATCTGGCCAGTCCTGCAATCTGTCAATTGACAGAAGAGAACACGCCCCCATTTCTCCTGGCTCGGGGCAGGCTGGCAGCTGCTGCGAGCCAGGCTAAGTGTTCAAAATAAAATGGCAATGAAATAATTTCATTGCCATTTTATTTTAAGCACTTAGCGCAGCTCGCAGCGGGTGGGGGGAGGGGGGTGATGCTTCCACGCCCTCATGAAGAAACTGCTGCTGATTTCTGGCCCATCCACCTGTTCCTACATTTCCTTTCAACACGTCTACCAAAATTGTCGAGGCCTCAAATCTATTTTGTACTTGAACCCCATCTATGGCATACGGGCCTTCTGGGTAAACCATGTTAATCACTGCTGCAGCCCCACATATATCGGCTGACTTCGAACCTGAATCAACAGGCAGTATGTGTGCTTGCTGCCTTTTTGAGATTGGGGATCTTGCTCAGGGAGTTGCTTAGTAGACATTATATGTGGTATGCCTCGGTCTGGGGGAACCGTGCTTTTTTGAGCCATAACCCTATAAAAGGAATGATGGGAGGGAGTTTGTTTAGTTGTCGAATTCTGGCTCCTGTGCTTCTTGCACCGTGACAACTCAGGGGAAAAGAATCCACTGTATTAACCCAAGAATATGAGTTAGAACGACCTTTGGCACCTGGCTTAAGATGTACTTGTGACAATCTGCCCACATATGGTACTGAGGGAGCCTCGGAATGTGCAGAGGCCCCTTCTTGTTTAGCCCTTACTACTTGCTCTGTTCTACTCTGAGTCCGCAGAGAATACCACTTCTCCCAGTGCACCTTATCTACAGCCAACATGAAGGTAGGAGACCTACCTCCTTTGTCTGTGCAAGCTTTTTAGATGCAATAGGCGTCCTTTAAAAACTTCTGTTTCCCCTCACTGCTGTTTAATGGAGCTTTCCTCAAGTCCAGCGGGAGCAACCAGGATACAACAAAACCAAGGACGCTGTGATCTGGGACACCACAAAAGCAGCAGTCATAAAACTCATTCTGCCCCTACCCGGCAGGAGGCAAACACGAAATCCCCTCGACAGAGCGACCGCCTCTGCTGCAGGGTGTCAGCACCACGGTGTTCTGGCCTGGCCTCTCTTCCTCCACATCGGCCCAATGCCGCACCATGAGCGGTCTGCCATCTGCCAGCAGTGCTGTACCCTGATCCTTGCCAGAACACTCCCGGTCTCCAACTCACTGGCCCCAACAGTGCAACCTAAAATGGTGCTGCCATAAAGAAAAAAGGTACAAAGAGCCTCACAGAAGCCGCCTTAAGCATCTCCCTCCAATGCCGCGACCGTGCGCTCAGCCGGCCGCCAGGTTCCTACAGAAAGAATATTTGTAATTACAAATATAACCCCCTTCACTATTGGCGTTCTTGCTGTAACAGTGAAAATCAAAGTGCTGCTCTGTGGATTTTCACCATTCCATTAGTTAAAATCTAATAACTTCCGCCCAATTTTTCTTTTCCTGAGTTATCACTTTTCTCTTCTTTATATGTGTGCACTTCCCTGGCTAGACAGTTAGCTATGACACTAATGAATAGGAGAAATGTAATGAGGCAGGATACAGGAAGATGGACAGAAGCATAAAGAAAAAAGTATTGCAAGGGCCATAAAGTAGAAGAAAATGGGTACAGATAGATATGATTTAAAAAGATACAAGTTAGGAGCAGAAGTCAAGTAAAATAGAGTAAGATAAACTAGCCACAAGGAAAGATAAAGGTAGGTAGAAAGAGAAAGATGTAGGTAGGGAAAGAGTGGTAAAAAAGTAGGTAAGGTTTTAGGGTGTGTTAGAGAAGGATAAAGGTAGGTAGAAGGAAATCTAGAGAGTAGCAGAGATGTATAGTACTTCAATGAGGGGAGGTAGCAAGAGAGGTAATGTAGAAAACGAGATAAATTAGGGAGCTAAAGACAGGGAGAGGTAGAGGTAGACAGAAAGGCTTGAGGAAAACAAAGAGATGCAAGGTAGAGAGAGAGACATTTATAAGAGGTAGAGAAAAATGGTTCCAATAAAGCAGGTAGTGGGAAGAAAGGAAGGTAGAGAGAGGGGTGAGGGGTAGAAAGAGAAATGTGGTGAACAGAAAAGAAAGGAAGCTGAGAGACATCAATGAAATAGAGAAAGGACGATGAGGTATATACAGAGAGAAGGATCTGTGGGAGGAAGAGATGGTGAGATAGAGAGATCTATAATGAAAGAGGTTGAGAGAGATAGTTGAGGTGGGGTGGTCAAATGAAATGCGCAAAGGAGAGAGAGCACCGCAGAGCCATAAAAAGTGGCCTGTTGCTGCTCACTACCCCTGCACTGCTGCACAAACAGGCTGCCTAGCACTGTGCTGTGCACAACCTTTGCACCATGGTGCTGTTTAGCATAGAAATTTTATTTGAAGCATATTCTTGCAGTACAAAATTCTTTACCTAGTCTATTCTTAAGCATTCTACACATTATGTGTGTGCTGTACAGTGCGGCACACATTAAATGTGTGGAATGTATGGAGAAAATAAAAGTTTCTTCATGTTACAGTCCAAGTAACGCCCAGGTAAGGCCCCTGTGATGTAAAGTGTTGCAAAAATAACTATTTTATGCTGCAAATTTAAATACCCTTGCAAGAGTTCGTGCAGTTTTGCATCACTTTGTGTGATTTTGCCCTGACCTAAACCATTAGTAAATCTGGACCTAAGTTTGTGTCAAGCATGGTTGGCTATCATGTTAGAAAAATAAACTGTTTTATGAGCAACATTATTTTTTATTTTTTATTTTTAAACTTTATTTACCATTTTGTCATATTTAAACAACCATCAGATACATGTCTACAATACAGTGCTTATGATACATACGGCACAATACACATTATGGCCAGCAATTTCCGTTATCAATACAATCCGTCATCCACCATAACTATCTATACAGCCACCCCTTTCAAACCGTATGTCAAGAGTTATTTGATCCTCCTAAGTATAGGGAGAGGGGGAAGTTCAACCCACTCTTGTAGGAACTATCCCTGATGGTGGTTGTTGCGAGGCAGAATTCTCAATCTCTAGCAGATATGATTTCAAGGGGTCCCATATGTCCTTGGGCCTGGACATCATAGGAAGTGTAGTTGCATACAAGTCACTATTTGTGTTGCAGTAAATGAGGCTATTTAACCAGGTCTTCGTGGTAGGAATGATCTTACTCCCCCAATGAAGGGCTATTTCCCTTTTAGCTAGTAGTAACGCGATGGAAGTGTATCGGCGTAACTGCTTAGGAATGTTACGAACATACCCCAATAAGGCCACCTCCGGGGTGGGATGCAGGTCTAGGCCAGTCATGAGAGCGAGAATAGCATACACTGCGCTCCAATAGCCCCCTATTTTTACACAAGTCCAAGTCATATGGACAAAGTCCGCATAATTCGCTCCGCATTTGGGACATACGTGCGGCCTTGAGGGATCTATAGGGTGAAGTTTAGCAGGCGTCAAATATGCCCTCCACAGAAACCTGAAATGGAGCAACTTATGTCTACTATTCAGCGAGACTTCTTTGATTTGCGTGCAGCAGAAGGACCAATGTGAGTCTTCGATAGGGTGCCCCAAGTCCCGCTCCCAAACTTCACGTATTTTAGTATCTTTGGCGGGGATTAGTGTCATGCAGGCTTTGTATAGTTTTGAAATTAGATGGTCCCCCCCAGTGCTAGTGATCAGTACTGTCAATGGCAGATATGACTCTGGTTCTAGGGGAAATTCAGCGATTTGTGCTCTCAACGCGCAGCGGAGCCTGTTAAGGATAAATTTGTCCATGAAGGATGCTTCGCTGAACCTCGTGTCTTCTGCACTATGAAATACGTGTCCCCCTTGGAAAAGATCCCCA
Organism: Calotriton arnoldi; assembly: GCA_963921515.1. NCBI lineage: Eukaryota > Metazoa > Chordata > Amphibia > Caudata > Salamandridae > Calotriton > Calotriton arnoldi. Next base: position 360,752 of record CAWUFW010000798.1, on the reverse strand, counting down.
CATGTATTCAAGGAATATGTAGTAAGTGTACGCTGAACCAGCTTTTCTTCAGTGATAGGCAACCATGGGTTATTAACAATCGGCAGTGCCGAGGAATATAGTGTACGTCCCCCAGTCATTCGTGCTAACTTCTTCTAAGCCCAGCAGGTTGTAGACACAGTTTGTATATCACGTGGGTCTCTGGGAAATCCCTTAGGCAGAATAGTGTTTAGCGGTGTCGGGCTCACTAGGTCTGCTTCCAGCCTGGAGTAAGGCAGTCGCGCATTGGGATGATACCAGGAGCGCGCAAAGCTGCACTGTGCCACAAGGTAATACATTTGTAGATTCGGAACCCCCAGGCCCCCCCTCTCGTACGGTAGTGTCAGTGTATCCCAGCTGATCCGTGCCTTCCTCCCACCCCACGTAAGTCTTATAAAATGGGAGCGAAGAGTTTTAAAAAAACTGTTGGGGAGGGGGATGGGTATGTTGTGGAACAGGTACAAACATTTAGGGAGTACGACCATTTTTATAATTGCCACTCTCCCAGCTAGTGAGAGGGGAAGCTTAATCCAGCGCTCTACCTGTTGTTCTAGCATATGTATCGCAGGGCCGTAATTTAACCGGATTACCTGCTCCGCTTTTATATGTATGTTAATCCCCAAATACCTGGTGGTGTCATTGCACCATGCCAGCGGGAATTCACACTCCCAACTAACTGTGCAGGGTGTCAACGGAAAAATTACAGACTTACTCCAATTTATACCTAACCTAGAATGCCCACCAAACCGGATAATCTCTCTAATTAGAGGGACTAAATTGTCTTGTGGCTTGCCTACATACAATACGACGTCATCCGCGTAGAGTGATATCAATAACGGCCCAGTTTTAAATTGGAGACCTCTATGTAAATGTTTCTCTTGTAGTTGCCTAACTAGAGGATCAAGGGCTATAATAAATAATAATGGAGAGAGCGGGCAGCCCAGTCTGGTACCACGCGTTAACGAAAATTGGAAAGAGAGCGTGCCATTCAGTCTAAGTCTAGCAATGGGCGATACATAAAGTAGGGACGAAAGCTCAATGAAGCCCTTCGGCATGCCCATCTTCATCATGACCGCCAGGAAAAAGGGCCATTCGAGGGAATCAAAGGCCTTTTCCGTGTCTAAAAGTACGGCGGCCGCTTGTACCTTGGGGTCTATCCTGTTGATAGTGGCGAACAGTGTGCGGAGATTCAAGGCGGTGGACAGGTGCGGCACAAAACCTGACTGCACAGGCAAGATTATCCGGTCAAATAGTAATGCCAGACGCAGTGCAATCATTTTGTCCAGTATCTTATAATCGAGGTTTAATAACGACAGTGGCCTATAGGAGCCACAAAGAAGCGGGTCCTTTCCAGGTTTTGGGAGCAATATGATCACTGCTTCGCGTAGAGTGGGAGGTAATACCCGCTTCTCCAGTGCCTCATCGTAAACTTCCAGGAGATGCGGAGCAAGTATAGACTTGTAGGCTTTATTAAAATTACCTGTGAACCCATCCAGGCCCGGCGCGGTCGTGCCATTCATGGCGTCGATAGCACTTATAATTTCCTCCGAGGAGAAGGGCTCCGCCAGAAATTGTTGCATAGCTTTTTCTAGCCACACTAATGCCACTTCTACCAGATATGACTTCTGTTCCTCGTCCCCGTGCGGTATGCGTGATGTGTATAACTGGGAGTAGTACCTTAGGAATTTGTCCCGAATATCCGGGGTACCAGTGATGAGCAACGTTATTTAGGTAGAAATTTTGACTTTCCCATTTCCTTTACGAAGGACGCCCATAGGAAGATGAGGGCCTGGGCAATTGCCCACTTTGCCTATGCCTTTAAATGTCTCTGGTTCTTCTCCTAGTACTTATTCACATAGTATGATGGTAAGCCATGATACCATTGAATTTTAAGTTCTTGTGGCAACCTGTGGGCTTTTTATCCACTCAGTGAATCCAAAGATGTGAATATTTGAGTACCGGTATCTGTTCTGTATATTCTTACTGTAGGAAAGTGTATTATTAATTGGGGTGGATGTTCGCCCACTGCAAGTAAATTGTATTCTTATAGCGCTTACTACCACTGACGAGTCGTTGAACTAATAAGTCACTAACCTGTTACATCCAGGCAAAGGTTTCAACAATTTAAACTTAAGCTCACCCCCTGGTAGCTATGGCAGGGAGCATCAAGATTAACTTAAGAAAAAGTGTAAAGCATTTAGAAGTACCAAAACAGTTAAAAAGTAAAAAAACACAGCACAATAAAAATCCCACTTGAATTTATAATAGAGAAAAATGTAAAAAACAAAATGACACATGTGAGAAGTTGGCCTGGCATATGCTGTCCACTAATTATAGTGGGCACCTTGCACCAGTCCAAACAACCCCTTATTGGAGATAGGTTAAAGACAACCTTTATTGAAAGCTATCCTAGTGGTAGCTATGGAGAGCAGCCTTCAGGCTAAGTCTTGAAGGAATGTAAAGCAGCTTGTTTTACCAGTCTATAATCTCTTGAGTGACCAAATGAAAGAGCACCACACCAGGTATATATTCAAAATATATGTATTTATTGCTAAACACACCCCTCTAGTCTCTTTATGAGGCTAGAGTTCGAAGTACATAAGTTATAAGTTATTTAAACACAGTAATAGCACAAATACACGTTTGGGCCCTAGGGGCATACCAAACCATATACCAATAAAGTGGTATAAGAACCACGACTGAGCTAGACACTAGGCCTAGAGCCTCTAGAAGTGCTTGGACCACAAGGAACCACCCAAGGTAGTGACACAGGGGACCCACGGGGGACGCGTGCAGTGTAAATACACAGCCGCGAAACGCCGTTAACTTCTATGGAGAAAGTCGCGGTTGGGAAATTAAAGAAAAGGGACACTTAAAGGAGGACTTGGAGCAAACCCTTTGAGAACTAGGTCGTTCTAGAGTCTCTACCCACGGGAGCACCGGAGTACTCTTGTTACCTCACCCAGGGAAGCCGGGTGCATAGGTGCCTTTCGGGGTCGGGTTTCGTCGTCCATTTGATTGGCGATCTGCTGCAAAGTGCTGCTGGCGACCAAGTGGAAAGTGTCCGGGTGGATCCAAGAGTGGATCGGAGATCTGAAGAACCTGAAAGCAGAGGGGACAGAGTTTGGGTCACTAGCCAGTGACCAGGAAGGCGATGAGCAGATGCCCACCGATGTCGAGTGCTTCAGGTAGGTTGACGGTCGTCTTGACTCTTCAGCCACGTGGTCCAGGAGGCGTTGTCAGCAACCAGGAGCAGGATTCGGGCTGGGACACGATGTCTGTCGAGTGCTGAGGTGTTGGCGACCGGATTAGACCCAACAAGCCTTGGCAACGGCAAGTCTCGATGTCGATGAAGATTGACGATGATGCAGACCAGCAAGGTCTGAGGAACTCACCCAGCAAAGGTAAGTGAGGGCAAGCCTGGAGCAACCAGGGAGCCCAAGAAGAAAAGGATTGGCCTTCGTGAAGGGCTACTAGCCAACGGGCTAGCGACCGCAAAGGAGCCTCGAGATGGTGCACGTGGAGCTGGCTCACAGGACACTCGTGGAGTGGAGGCCAGTGATCTTCGGTGCACTTGGTGCTGGAGGCTAGGGCTACTCGGAGCCCAAAGCACGACTTCGTGGGAGACCCAGAAGAGGATGCACTAGCAAATGCATGCAGTGTTCAGGGGTCACGGTTCCACGTTACCCACGACAGCTACAGGCCTCAGCTTTGCTAGGGACTCAGGGCAGCCTCGGGGAAGTCTGGAAATCCACCTCTGGTGATGCAAAGACTTCGGCGTCCGACGGGAGCTTAGGCGATGCAGACCGGACAATTGCTTCTTTGGTGCCTGCCAAGCAGGGGAGTCACTCCTTGACCCCAAGGGAGATTCTTCTGTCCTCTAGTCTTGAGTAGAGCGTCGAAGGTCCAGGATTCTGTGTCAGAGTTTCGTCCAGGGATAATCTAATGTCCTAAGGACTGGGTTCCTATACTTATACTAAGTTTAGGGGTTGGACTTACTCTGTGGCCTCACCTATGGGTGGGTCAGGGCAGAGGGGTGGATACACCCCTTTCCCTTTGTCCAGTTCGCGCTAAAGCAGGGGCTGCAAGCCCCTGATCCGGTTTGAACTGGGGTATGCACAGGGACACCAAGTGTGCCCCCAGTGCAGGACTTCAAAGCACCCGAAAGTGCTCCCGCCCAGCCCCAATACACACTATCCTGTCTGGGGAGGTGGTCACACCTCCCTGGGACAGGAAACCTATTGTCTAGGCCTCCCCTGCCGGAATTTCGTCCAGCAGCAGGAGGCCAGACTTGTGTCTGTGGCAGCAGCATCCATTTTGTGATGCCAGGGCTTTAGAAAGAAGTTACCGGCCAGGCCAGGGTTAACATGTCTCTCCCTCTAGAAGGGTGGAATGCTACCCCCGCCGCCAGAATTGGCGGGGGGTAGTATTCCAAGATGTTTGATACCAAACACGACATGTTTCGGTGCAGCCATTCCAAAGTTAGCATTTAACGCGAGGTTATAATGCGCTTAAGAGTATATGGTCAGGCTGCACTACAAACAGCATCAGAGAAGGGTCTCCGAATGCTGCAGAGGGGCCCTGCTCATGCAGGGGCACCCTCTCACATAGGAACCACGCACTCTGCCTTCAGGATTGATAAGACCTGCCGTAGGAGTGACTTATAGGTTTATATGTGTGTATGTATATAGTGATATAGGTAACCTATATCACAGTAAGGGGTGCATGCACCACCTTACCCAGGCTGCAGTAGCAGACCTGTGGTGTCAGTTTGGATGGCCTTCCAGGGGTGGCACAATACATGCTGCAGCCCCTGGTAGGCCTCTGAGGTACCTAAGCCCTGGGTACATAGTATACCATACACTAGGGACTTATAAGGGCACTCCAGATTCCAATCAGAGATGTGCCTAAGGCACATGGAAACCATTTTACAGAGAAAGCAGATAGACTGGGGCCCTGAATAGCAGGATCCCAGTCCAACTAAGTCATAAACCAGCAAAACACCATAAAAAAGTGGGGGCAACCATATAGTCAGATTCCACCTTCCTACATAACCCCCCAAACGAAAGGAGATAAGGCTAACCTTGGCCAGTTGAGCCTTTATTGACTAAGTGGCCATATAAGGAAGCACCTGCACTAGCATGGTTGCCCCCTGCCTTATGGTCCACTAAGCAATCCCTCACCCTAAGGGTATGAGAGGGTCTCCACCATGGGGAATCACTACCTGTGGTGTGCTTAGGTAAAGTACAAGGCTGGTGAGGTGTCTGAGTAGGGAAGTGAGACCCTAGGAATGTTGGCCTCAGCTTCCTCAGATCACTGGTCACCATGTATGCCTGTCTTTCCATGACTGAGTTGCACTTTGCTCTAAGGGTCAACCTTTGGCTGCCTACAGCTGGGGGTTGGGTCCCTTTGGATGGACTACTGGAGGGACATGGCAGGTTTGGAACCTTCTGGTCCCAGGTTTGCTCTTGCCTACCAGAGTCCTGCTGGGGGAGGTCCCTACATAAAGGTATGGGGGATCCCTCAGTGTGTAGAGGAATTTTCACCTGGCTAGGGCTACTAGACTGGGTGCCCCTAATCTGCTGATGGGGGGGTTCCTCTGGAAAGGGGGCCCTGGGGGGTCCACTGACCTCCCTGACCTCTGCAGCCCTGGGCTGGCTGAGGCAGGGTAGAGAGGGGCAGGTTACCTGCTCCAGACTGGGTACCACCTTGGAAGGGTCCTCTGCCATCAGGGGTGTGGCCAGGCCTGACTACCTCTGGGGCAGTTCCTTCACTGGGGGTAGGGTCAGTTCCCTGAGGAGGCTGACCCTTACCTACTGTCTGGAGGGAAGAAGACTTTTCTTCAACCCTTGTGCTCTCTTTTGGGGGAGAGTGGGCCATTCTTCCAGGCTCCATCTCTCCAAAATCTTGGGCTGGGGCTGTGGCCATCACAGCCCCACTAACCTTTACAGGGACGCCCAGCATCCTTAGATGGGTTTGGTGTTCAACTTCAGCCCAGGCTGAAATTTCCAGATCATTGCCCATCAGGCAATCTACAGGTAAGGTTGGGGACACAGCCACTCTTTTGGGCCTGTGACCCCCTCCCAGCTGAGATTGACTATGGCCATGGGGTGATCTGTTCTGACACCATCAATGTTGGTCACCTGGTATTTAAACTCAGGTAAAAACTGGTGAGGGGGACTAGTTTCCCTGCCACCATGGTGACACTAGCCCCTGTGTCCCTAAATGCCACAGCTTTCTGACCATTAATTATTGGCTCCAATCTGTACCTGCCCAATGCTGTGGGACCCATGGTAAAGGTGGCAAATCCTATACCACCATCAGAGTCAGAGGAGTCTGTTGAGGGGTCCCTGTCTAAACTAGGGCCCACCTCTGTTCCTCTTGCAAAAGCACCTAACTTTTTGGGTGCACTACTCCCAACTGGAGGATTACTACTGGTAGTACCAGGAGGGGTGGTAGTAGTTGTGGGAGGAACATTTTCTTTATTGCCAATCCTGGGGCAACTGGGATCAGTTTTCCAGTGCCCAGGCTTTTTACAGACATGGCAATATGGTTTCTTTTCAGGAGAAGGAGTTTGGGACACACCCCCAGAAGAGGAATTTTGGGGCCCTGTAGGGGACTTATCATTAGATTTATCCCCACCTTTCTCTTGGGACTTAGTAGAATCTTTCTTCTGGTCACCACCCTGACTTTTAGTTTTTACTCTGGTTCTGACCCATTTGTCTGCCTTTTTTCCCAATTCTTGGGGAGAGGTCAGATCAGAGTCCACCAGATACTGGTGCAAAAGCTGGTTTTGACAATTATTAAGGATCTGCTCCCTCATAATCAAATTGTACAATCCTAAAAAGTCATGCACTTTGTTGCCATGTATCCAACCTTCCAGAGCCTTAGTAGCACAATCTACAAAATCAACCCAGTCTTGAGTCTGAGCTTTTGGGTGTCTCTGAACTTCAACCTATACTGTTCAGTGGTTAGGCCAAACCCATCTATCAGAGCACTCTTCAAGACTTTGTAATTGTCAGCATCCTCTTCTCTTACAGTGAGGAGCTTGTCTCTACCTTTGTCTGCAAAGGAGAGCCACAAGATTGCTGCCCACTGCTTCTGGGGGACCTTCTGAACTTTACAGGCCCTCTCCAGTGCAGTTATCCATTTGTGGATGTCATCCCCACTCTGGTAGGGAGGGACAATCTTGTTTAGGTTTCTATGGTCATAAGACCTTTCCCTATCTTTAGGGACATTGCTGCCACCATGGGACTCTAGTCCCAACTTTTTTCTCTCTCTAAAGAGATCTAGGGACTCCCTGTCTATAGCCAGTTGCTGTTTTCTGAGTTCAAGCTGAGCTTCCTCATACTGAATCAGCCTCTTTCTCCTCTCATGAGAGGATTCCCTCCTATGAGAGGAGACAGAGGTCCCTATTGAGGTGCCAGAGTGGTTAGACTCCTGAGAAGGAGACCTAGACCTTCTGGGCACACTCACAATCCTTCCTGGGGGGACAAAGTGGAGGTCATTCTGAGCCTCCTCCTCATCCACAGGAGGAATTGGGTTTTCCAGGTCAGGGTCATTGTCACCCTCCTGGTCAGTTCCAGAGGGGGGGATGGGGGTGTTGCCACCCCTGGCCCCATCCTCATCTTCTGCCCCACCCTCTGCTCCTACCCCTTCAGTCCCTAAGAGCCTGCTGAGATCATAAGCCTCTAACATCTCTCTCAGATGTTTGGTGGTGGGGCTTTGGCCTGTCTTCAGTTTCCTCAAATTGCATAATGCTCTCAATTCCAAGAATGGGAGTGTATCATACTTGGAGGGAAGAAGCCCATGGGCTTCTGGCATGCACTCACTGGGTCCTGGCTTTGAAGACATCACTAGTGAGGTGTGGTGTATGCACTACCTACTCTAGTGTGGCCTACTAAACTCTCTTGAGTTGTAGAAAGGGTGTGCTATCCCTTGACACACAACTCTAAGTTCAGTAGAACTTACTGTATACTAAGCTTAATTTATATGTACCTTAGGTACCTTTAGTGGTTTTCAGTTGATCAATTCAATTGAGATTATCTGGTAAAACAATAGCAAGCTGGAATCCCACACGCTGCACACCAATGTGAGAAGTTGGCCTGGCATATGCTGTCCACTAATTATAGTGGGCACCTTGCACCAGTCCAAACAACCCCTTATTGGAGATAGGTTAAAGACAACCTTTATTGAAAGCTATCCTAGTGGTAGCTATGGAGAGCAGCCTTCAGGCTAAGTCTTGAAGGAATGTAAAGCAGCTTGTTTTACCAGTCTATAATCTCTTGAGTGACCAAATGAAAGAGCACCACACCAGGTATATATTCAAAATATATGTATTTATTGCTAAACACACCCCTCTAATCTCTTTATGAGGCTAGAGTTCGAAGTACATAAGTTATTTAAACACAGTAATAGCACAAATACACGTTTGGGCCCTAGGGGCGTACCAAACCATATACCAATAAAGTGGTATAAGAACCACGACTGAGCTAGACACTAGGCCTAGAGCCTCTAGAAGTGCTTGGACCACAAGGAACCACCCAAGGTAGTGACACAGGGGACCCACGGGGGACGCGTGCAGTGTAAATACACAGCCGCGAAACGCCGTTAACTTCTATGGAGAAAGTCGCGGTTGGGAAATTAAAGAAAAGGGACACTTAAAGGAGGACTTGGAGCAAACCCTTTGAGAACTAGGTCGTTCTAGAGTCTCTACCCACGGGAGCACCGGAGTACTCTTGTTACCTCACCCAGGGAAGCCGGGTGCATAGGTGCCTTTCGGGGTCGGGTTTCGTTGTCGATTTGAATGGCGATCTGCTGCAAAGTGCTGCTGGCGACCAAGTGGAAAGTGTCCGGGTGGATCCAAGAGTGGATTGGAGATCTGAAGAACCTGAAAGCAGAGGGGACAGAGGCTGGGTCACTAGCCAGTGACCAGGAAGGCGATGAGCAGATGCCCACCGATGTCGAGTGCTTCAGGTAGGTTGACGGTCATCTTGACTCTTCAGCCACGAGGTCCAGGAGGTGTTGTCGGCAACCAGGAGCAGGATTCGGGCTGGTACACGATGTCTGTCGAGTGCTGAGGTGTCGGCGACCGGATTGGACCCAACAAGCCTTGGCAACGGCAAGTCTCGATGTCGATGAAGATTGACGATGATGCAGACCAGCAAGGTCTGAGGAACTCACCCAGCAAGGGTAAGTGAGGGCAAGCCTGGAGCAACCAGGGAGCCCAAGAAGAAAAGGATTGGCCTTCGTGAAGGGCTACTAGCCAACGGGCTAGCGACCGCGAAGGAGCCTCGAGACAGTGCACGTGGAGCTGGCTCACAGGACACTCGTGGAGTGGAGGCCAGTGATCTTTGGTGCAGTTGGTGCTGGAGGCTAGGGCTACTCGGAGCCCAAAGCACGACTTCGTGGGAGACCCAGAAGAGGATGCACTAGCAAATGTGTGCAGTGTCCAGGGGTCACGGTTCCACGTTACCCACGACAGCTACGGGCCTCAGCTTTGCTGGGGACTCAGGGCAGCCTCGGGGAAGTCTGGAAATCCACCTCTGGTGATGCAAAGACTTCGGCGTCCGACGGGAGCTTAGGCGATGCAGACCGGACAATTGCTTCTTTGGTGCCTGCCAAGCAGGGGAGTCACTCCTTGACCCCAAAGGAGATTCTTCTGTCCTCTAGTCTTGAGTAGAGCGTCGAAGGTCCCGGATTCTGTGTCAGAGTTTCGTCCAGGGATAATCTAAAGTCCTAAGGACTGGGTTCCTATACTTATACTAAGTTTAGGGGTTGGACTTACTCTGTGGCCCCACCTATGGGTGGGTCAGGGCAGAGGGGTGGCTACACCCCTTTCCCTTTGTCCAGTTCGTGCCAAAGCAGGGGCTGCAAGCCCCTGATCCGGTTTGAACTGGGGTATGCACAGGGACACCAAGTGTGCCCCCAGTGCAGGACTTCAAAGCACCCGAAAGTGCTCCCGCCCAGCCCCAATACACACTATCCTGTCTGGGGAGGTGGTCACACCTCCCTGGGACAGGAAACCTATTGTCCCGGCCTCCCCTGCCGGAGTTTCGTCCAGCAGCAGGAGGCCAGACTTGTGTCTGTGGCAGCAGCATCCATTTTGTGATGCCAGGGCTTTAGAAAGAAGTTACCGGCCAGGCCAGGGTTAACATGTCTCTCCCTCTAGAAGGGTGGAATGCTACCCCCGCCGCCAGAATTTGCAGGGGGGTAGTATTCCAAGATGTTTGACACCAAACACGACATGTTTCGGTGCAGCCATTCCAAAGTTAGCATTTAACGCGAGGTTATAATGCGCTTAAGAGTATATGGTCAGGCTGCACTACAAACAGCATCAGAGAAGGGTCTCTGAACGCTGCAGAGGGGCCCTGCTCATGCAGGGGCACCCTCTCACATAGGAACCACGCACTCTGCCTTCAGGATTGATAAGGCCTGCCATAGGAGTGACTTATAGGTTTATATGTGTGTATGTATATAGTGAGATAGGTAACCTATATCACAGTAAGGGGTGCATGCACCACCTTACCCAGGCTGCAGTAGCAGACCTGTGGTGTCAGTTTGGATGGCACAATACATGCTGCAGCCCCTGGTAGGCCTCTGAGGTACCTATGCCCTGGGTATATAGTATACCATATACTAGGGACTTATAAGGGCACTTCAGATTCCAATCAGAGATGGGCCTAAGGCACATGGAAACCATTTTACAGAGAAAGCAGATAGACTGGGGCCCTGAATAACAGGATCCCAGTCCAACTAAGTCATAAACCAGCAAAACACCATAAAAAAAGTGGGGGCAACCATATAGTCAGATTCCACCTTCCTACATAACATAAAAACAAAAATTCAATAAGGAGAACCAGAGATATGAATTTTAAAGACTTAGGAGAAAAAGCACCAAGAAAAAGTAAAGCACCAATCAGTAATCACTGTTCGCTGGTGAAGGCCTCAATGGAGTGTGGCTGAGATACGCAAAGCACGTTTATCTTGGTCAAAGAGATTACAGTAGGACTTAGTATCTTAGTCCTTCAGCGGGGCAAGGTTCCAGAGGGTATCTGAGGAAGTCTTCTTGAAACCAGATAGCCATTGAAGTAGTCCAGTTGAAGCTGTTGGTTATGGCAGGAAAAGCTCAGAGCCAGAAAAGTTCACATTTTGCACCCAGGCAATCCTCTTGTTGGCCGGATACTTTTCGTGCCTTCACCCTGTCAAGATATCTAAGTTCAGACTGAGGGCATGATTACAATCTTGGCAGTTGGGATATTCCGTTATAAACGTGACGGATATCCTGTCCGCCGTATTACAAGTTACATTGGATATAATGGAATTGTAATTTGGCGGATGGGATATCGGTCACGTTTGTGACGGAGTAACCCTGTCCGCCAAGATCGTAATCAGGCCCTTAGTCTCTTTGTCAGAGCTCAGAATCCTCCAGTGGGACAAGAGTGCAGGCTTTATCCAACGATGAGTTCCACAAGGACAGATACCTACTTGCTGAGGGCCCGCTGAAACAGATTTGCTGCTGTGGAGAAGCTCCAAGTGGGAGAAACGTGTTTCTTCAGCCCAGATAAATTGTGCCTTGGCACGATCAGCTTGGGTGGTTGGTCCCAGTCCTCTGGCAGCTGGAAGTCAGAATTTTTCTAAGTCCACAGCTTCCCAGAGTTTGTAGGAGAACATGGCGAAGGATCCCACGACCTCAGAGACAACACTTGGGGTCATGACACACATTAGCAGAACCCGCCAGCAGGGTCAAGTCCAGATCCAGTTACAAATGGTCAGGTTGGCACTTCAGGAAAAGGCCTTTTGCACCTTGTTGTGTCCCAATAGCTGAATTTGCCATCTGACCCTTGTAGTCCACTTCTTTGTCCTGGATAAACGTGGGAGCAGCTCCAGCCTTTCCAGCCTCCTCACAAATCACAGCAGGTGTGGTCATCCTTTTAGTCTTTCACATGCCCAGAAAGTGTTCTGAAGAGGGTGGCTTGGGATGCCACGTCAATGGTTGGCACTAGCTAGTAGGTGGGGTGTGGCTCCTGTCTTCTCCCTAACCAATGGGGTAAATGTTCCCAAAACCCAGCCCTCTTTGTCAGCAGTTTCTGTTTGCCCTGCTGCAAATAATCCCACAGTACACCATACTCCTAAAACTCAAGAAGGGAAACCCCTTTCTTCATTGTGCAGAGCCTGTGTGTCTGCCAAGAGATGTTACAAGGGAAATGAGTATCCCCTCCTTTGTGGTCACTCAAAACTGGTACTGGGGATAGCTTCCGTCCCCCTGCGTTTGGAGCCAGTCTGGCTAGGGGATCAAAAGTTTGCCTTCCCAGGTCTCACCTTACATTTACTCGTGAAAGGGCGGGCCTTTTACAATTTCATGAAGATTCTGGGTCCACCCTAACTGTTCTTTGTGCAAAGGGAAGAAAAAGGCCTCCTCACATCCAGGCCATTGTTTCTGCTCTGGAAATAGTTTTCGTGTCTTATTAAGGTCAAGCACGGACAGGGCAGCTGCTAGCAGCATAATCCAAATTAGCCACCAGGAGCTTCAGGAAGAAAAAACATAACTTTCTAAAAGTTACTTTTTTTTTTTTAAAGTTTTTTATTAACACAAATAAAGCAAATACCTTGGATACACGAGTTGTTTGAAAAGATGTATGACATTACAAAATTACATAGACAGCAGAATGGAACGGCAATGGTACCGACAGAGGTCACAGTTGATTTGGCCATCATAGGGCTACAGTCAATGAAGGTCACATTTGTACAGTGAGGGCAAGTCGGGGAGAACGGGGGGGGGAACCTAGCTTCACTCTTTCTCTGGGCATTGCCGTGCTGGGTTTGTTGCTTCCTACTCATCTTCCACTTCTAACCCGTAGTAATTCAACCAGGGGGTCCAGATCTTCTTAAATTTTCAGGGGCACCCTCTAGCCTTATATGTCACTCTTTCCGCTACCATGTAGAGATCCATGCTGGCCTTCCATTCAGTGAGTATGAGGGGGTTTGGGGCTCCCCAATATAGGGCTATGTCCCTTTTGGCCACAACCAACCCTAAGTTGAATAGTAAAAGTTTGCTGCGTGGAAGGTCTATTTCAGTGGGGATACCCAACAAGACATACCTAGCTTCTAGTTCCAGCTGTGCTCCAAGTATACTGTTCAGTTCCCCCAGTATCTGGGTCCAGTATGATTTTATACGGCTACATTCCCAGAGTGTATGAATGTATGTGCCATGCAGAGCCTTACAGCGTAGACAGTTGGGTGTGTCTGCTCTTCCCATGGTGTGTAGACGTGCTCTATCAAAATATACTCTGTGAAGGATCTTAAATTGTATTAGACGTAGCCTTTGTTTTATGGCCACCTCTCTCAGGTGCATCAGGGCCGCCTCCCAATCAATATCCTCTAGGGGTCCTGTGACATTCTCCCACTTGGCCCTAAGGGGTCCCAACTTGTCAGGGAGGTTATTAAGTAATGTTTTGGATTTCCATGAAATGGCTTTATTGGGGCTCTCCTCTTGCAAGAGCCTGCCTTCGAAGGGGGAAAATTCAGGGTTATCTATTGTGTCCAAATCTTCCGCCCTCCATGCATTCTTCAGCCTGCGATAGGCATAGCTTTGGGTGTTATTTAGTTGATATGTGAACTGCAGTGTGGCAAAGGAGGCAAAGGTGTCTCCTTCTAGGATATCTCCCAGTTTGGAGATTCTGATCATGTCCCACTGTCTAAAACCCTGGAGCTTACCAATCTCTGGTAGTCTTGCTCCCTCCCACAGTGGGGTTTCTCTCGAGAGTTTTGTGTCCCACTTCATTTGTCTCTCTGCTCCCTTCCAGGCTTCTATCGCACTCTGGATGGGTGGCAACAGTCGGTTAGTACCCATGTCCCCGTACAAGTAGTGGAGGTGTGTACGGTGTCTAAATTGAAGCCGTTCCAGCGCATATGTGGGGTGATCTCCTGCGGTGTGACCCTATTCATTAATGACCACTAGGTGGGCCGCCCTGTAGTAGGCTCTTATGTCGGGTAGTGCAAGGCCCCCATTATACTGATTACGTTGAAGTGTTTGTAGCGCCACTCTTGGGTGAGCCCCGTCTCATAGAAGTGTACGTAATTCATTGTTTATTGTTGTAAAGATGGTCTCGGGTATCTGTATGTGTTTTGTAATATGTACAACAACTTTGGGAGCGTGATCATCTTATACATGGCAGCCCGGCCCATTATCGTCAGCGGAAGTCACCTCCATCTTCCTATATCTTCATGAAATTCTGTTAGGACCCGTTTGATATTCTGCGTTAAGTTCACAACCTCATTGGCGGTGATATAAAGGCCTAGTTAGCGGAACCCTTCTTGAGCCACCTGGAAGCACCCCGGGATCTCTCGACTGTCAATGGGTCTCCCTACCGAGTAAAGGCTAGATTTGTCCCAGTTAATGCTGTATCCTGCATGTCGACCATATTCTTCGAAAATTTGTAGGACCGTTGGAAGCGTCCTGATTGGGTCAGTGACATATAAAAGGAGAGCATCAGCGTAGAGCAAGATTCGTTCGTCGCCCAAAACCCCCCCTTTGTCCTTAAAACCACTCATTTCTGGGTGAGATCTAATCACAGAGGCCAGGGGCTCCAGCACTAGAGCAAACAGTAGTGGGGATAGGGGACATCCCTGTCTGGTACCCCTTCGCACAGGTAAGTTCGTCGAGGTCACCCCATTAACTTGAACTCTGGCCTCAGGATTAGTGTATAGTAGTGTTACCCAGGCTATAAAGACCGGCCCAAAACCGAACCTCGACAATGTTTGTTGCATAAACGGCCAGTGGACTGTGTCGAATGCCTTCTCGGCGTCGAGGGAAAGGAACATATGTGGGCTGGCCCTGTGTTTCACCGTGTCCATCCAGTTGGCAAGTCGGCGAAGATTAAGGTGTGTGACTTGTTTTGGCATAAAGCTGGATTGATCCCAGTGTATGAGGGATGTGATGACCGTCAGAAGGCGCGTAGCCAGGATAGCAGCCAGGATCTTCGTCTCTACATTAAGTAGTGAAATAGGCCGGTAGGACCCGCATTCTGTTGGGGGCTTCCCTGGTTTATGGATCACTACTACCGTAGCGATATGCAGATCAGGTGGGAGTGTCCCCTCTTCCTGCGCCGTTAAGAACATATTTAAAAGGTGGGGGCCAATAGACTGGCATTATGTTTGAAGAATTCTGCGGGCAGTCCGTTCGGTCCCAGGGTCCTCCCAGATTTCTGTCTACCAATGGCGTCCATCACTTCCTCCAGGGTCAGCTCTTTCTCTAGCATGGCTCAGTCCTCCCGGGAGACTATGGGAGTATCTATTGCCTCCAAGTAACTACTAATTTGGGTGCTGTCCGCTAGTGGCCTGGCCCTGTATAGTTCTATGTAGTACCGGGCAAAGGCACCCGCTATGTTTTGGGGTGTAGTGTGGGCCTCGTCCTGTTCATGTATGACGGCCACCCATCTCGCCTTTCTCTCTTTTTGACTCAGCCAGGCCAAGAGCTTCCCTGCTCTATCACCCGCTTCGTATAATCGGTGTTGAGTGGCCTGAAGTTGGGCTTTCACTTCTTGGTTTACCAGTGTCCTGTATTCCCCCCGTGTTATCTCCATCTGTCGGAGCGTATGCTGGTCAGCATCTGGACCGATGTGTCTCTCCAACTCCAGCAGCCTATGCTCCAAAGTCTCAATCTCTCAAGTCTCCTTTCTCTTGTTGTGGGCTATAATGTTTTGTGCCATATCCCGTACCACAGCCTTATACACCTCCCATAGAGTGACCGCTGATGTCACCGAGTCCTCATTCTCGCTAAAGTACAGTTCGGAGTCAGTTCGGAGTTTGTTGGCAATCTCTCTATCCTGTAAGGCCCAGGCATTTAGTCTCCACTCCTGTCTGAGTCTACTTGTTCTCCCTCCCACTGTCAGCCAGAGAGGTGAGTGGTCGGATATGCCCCTTGCCAAATACTCCACTCTTTCTACTGTCTCCACCTCTCCTGCCGGGACGAAGAGGTAGTCCAGTCTAGAGAATACCCTGTGGTCACCTGAAAAGTATGATTAAGAGCGATCAGTTGGATGGTGTCGGCGCCAGAGGTCAATCAGACCAAGCATGTCCTGGAATTGGGCCAAGTGAGTAGGACCGCACATCCAGGGATTTGCATGTGTACGATCCATATGTCGATTTGTGACATCATTAAAGTCACCACCAATAATGTGTGTGGAAGGCCTTGACTCCAGAAGTATCCCGGCTACTCTGTCTAGTGTCTGTTGTTGTAGCCGCGGGGTGCATAAACACTAATCAACATGAGCTCTCTTCGCCCCACGTCCCCTGTACCGCCACAAACGTACCATTTGGATCTGTCCATGTTTTGGTAGCATGAAAGGGGGGTGATTTTTTAATTAGTATGGCCACCCCTCTCGATCCCTTGGAGAATCCCGGATGCGCAAGTGTGGTATATGGTCCCCTTCCCAGGAAGGAACAATGTGTGCCCATCAAGTGCCTCCCTTGTAAGAGGACAATATCAGGTTTATATCTTTTAAGGTATCTAGTTACCAGCCCTCTTTTAAGTTTGTTTCCTAGCCCGTTGCCATTCCACGCCAGTACTGTGTACTTTCCCTCACCCAGTATTGATATGTATGTTTTTCATGACTATTCTGGTGTGTTCCGTGATGGCTACAGCCGCTCCCCTCCCTGCCCCTGCTCTCGGTATCCTTTTGGTCATTATCTAAAAACAACATCTCATTTCCCCAACCTGTTTCTTGATATCTCTCGTCTCTCAACATGAACCCCACTCCCTACACTCTTCCACTACCCATGCCACCCCCCAACTCGTCAACATGACAACTGCAGCACAGGTAAAGCTTGAGAGGTATGTCTCATTCCCCCTCCCCCAAAACAATCAACTATAAATCACGTAATATGTGTCCACTATTGGTCCCACAGCCTCTTGGGCTGAACGTTATAGTGTCTAGTGGGCCCTTAATAGTGTCTTACTGTCTCTCTGTGGCCATCTAGCCCCTGCATCTCAGCCTTCTTCGCCACTTTTGGATTGTTGCTGCTGCTGGATCTCTAGGACTGCTGAGTCTGGGCCCGGATCTTCTATCTGGTGGATGTCTCTAAGGAGTGAGTGATCGCTATCCGCATCAGCCAAATACTCTCTTTCCGATGGCTCGGAGGCTACTCGATCTCGGATCCTCTGATGTTTCTGTCCAATGTTTCCTCGTGAAGTTTCTTCCTCGGACTCCGAATTCTGTGTCTTCTCGTCTGCAGTCCGTTTGGAGCGAAAAGGTTTTCCTACGTAGGCCCCGCATGACGCTGCCGAGCGACGCAGTCTTTTCCCTCTTGGCCTCCCGGAACCCGACCTCTCCGGTTTACCTGCATGGGGTGCCCCCGTCAGGTCCAGTTGATGTCTCTGGGGGGAGAGGGTGACACTCCTCAATCCAGGCCCATGCCTCCTCTGGGGTCCGGAAAAATTGCGAGGTGTCCTGGAAGATCACTTTAAGCTTTCTGGAAAGAGCAGCATATATCGGATCTCAAGAGTTCTCAATTTTGCCTTAACTGCATCAAAGCTCCGCCGTTGCTTTTGCACTTCACAGGAATAATCAGAGAACACCATTATTCGTGCGTTGGCATGTTTGATTTCCCCCCTTTGCCTCATCTCCCGGAGTATCAAATCACGGTCTTGAAAGTTTAGGAAGCGGGCAATTAAGGGTCCAGGGGGGGCACCAGGTGGGGCCGGAAACTTAGCATCCTGTGGGCTCGCTCAATTATAAAACAGGGTGAAAACTGCACCTTTGGGAGGGAATCTTTGAGCCACGTCATTAGAAAGTGTCTGCCCCCTCCGGAAATCCAATGAAGCGGAGAATGTTCCTACGGGCCCTGTTTTCTGCGTCATCCACCCTCCTGGCCACCTCTTTCAGCCCTGTAACTTCTTTAGACATAGTATGGGACACATCTTCCACTTCGGCGATATGGTTTTCGGCTTGGTTCACTCTCTCCAAAACTTTGCGCAGATCATGGCACAGCAGAGTCACTTCAGAGCGCACCTCTGCTATCTTCCCCTCCAGAGCCTCCCTGGAAGCATGTATAACTTGTAGTATGGCTGCGTTATCCGGCAGGGGTGTGCCCTCTCCCTCCGGTTGTTGGGGGTATCACTTTTGCGTATCAGTCCATTTTCCCCTGCTTCGTCGGTTTGGGGTCGTTATCTCTCGCCATCTCGTTAGATGTGGTTCAGGTCACCAGCTAATTGCTATGTGTCTTTCTATCGGATCTCCTCCGTGTGAGTGGTGCGTAGTGTCTGCTTGTTTCGCCCTTGGTTGAGGAGACTAATGCTCTGCTCCACAACACGTTTGCCTTCCCCTCTGTGGCTCGTGCCCTCAGCTCACAGTCCAGGGGAGTCCTGCTGTGCAGGAGTGGCTCCTGCCCGCCCTTCACTGTATTGGTGTCTCAGCCCTCTCCGTTAGGTGTACTGTTGTCCCCTCAGTAGGGCTGTGGCCTTGCCTATAGCTTTCCAGTAGAGGTATCCCGTGGGTGGTATCAGTTGTCTCCCGCGTCTCTGGAGTCACCTCTCAGCTTCCTGAGGGTGTGTGCTACCCTCTTAGCCCTGGGTATGACTGCCAAGGAGAGGGGAGGGGGGAGAGGGTGCCCTGTGGGGGGCTCCCAGCCTCTCCCCAATTGCGGCGCGCTCCGTTGCCTACTCCCCTTATGGCTCTCTCCTTGCAAGGAGATGGGTGGTCCGCACACGGCTCCTGGCCCTTTGTGTAGTTGTTTCAATATGGCTGTTCCGTGGCCGTACATTCCCCCTCACCTGGTCGTTGTCTCGGGGATGGCGTTTCTCTCCTCGGCGCAGCGGGGGTCGGCGGCCGAGGCCAGCCGGTGCGGTTGCAGAGGATGAAGTTCCTGTGGCGGCCAGTGGCCTCAACGCTGCCTCTTCTCTGGTGCTGCTGATGTACCTCCCTCTCCTGCACTCACACGGTCAATTTCCTTGTAGGCCGCACGTCCCTCGTCCCACTGGGGCCCCGGGGATGGCCGAGGTCAGGCTCACCTCAACTTCCCGGGTCCCAGTGGCCGATTTGGCAGTCCGCTCCACAGCGCCTCAGTTGGTATCTATTTTCAGGGGAGTTTAAGGATTGCACGCCGGCCGTTCACTTCCGCTCGTCTCATCGGGAGTCTCTCCACTCGGAGCACCCAGCTCTCGTAGGCCGCCGCCATCTTGAGCAGCCGTTCTCCGTTTTTGCCCGACAGCTTTTGGAGGCTCTCCTTTGGCCCGAATCTCCTCTCGGCCCCTCTATTGCGGCCGCTGTAGGTCGGGGGACATGGAACACCCCTTGGAGTTGTGTGATGGCTTTAGAAGGGCAGGATTATAGGCAGGATTAACTTGGGTCTGACGGAGCTGCCGATCGGCACAACTACCCAGCCATGTTGCTGGCCACGCCCCTCTCTAAATGTTACTTTTGATAAATATTTACTAAAAATCTAACTTCACCATTAACTGGATTTTTAATAAATAATAAAAATAGTGGTTGAACTGTTTTTCTAGCTTGTCCCAAACTTGAGATAGCAGAATTCATATTTTAATCTGTAGTTTGGTTTTCCTCATGAAACAACCAGAGCCTTCCATAGTGAAAATAGCTTTTGGGGACTTGTCACTGTAAGAACATGGTAACATTACATTTCTACATGCCCCACTTTTAAATATCATTCACCCTATCCTTGTGGACTACAAGGCCTACATACGGGTGACTTATTAATATTTAAAAGGAAGGTTTTGCCCTATTATTTTGACAGGTTGGACTGCAGATTTAAACTGCAGCAGTCAGTCTACACTGGTAGGCCTGAAGCCATATTTTCACTAGAGGTTGGCACAATAAGTGATGCAGTCCCCCGGCGACATTTAACGTTCCGTACCCTGGGTATATTTCTGCACCATATACTATGGCCTAATAGGAAAGCCAAATAGGCAATTAGGATTTAGCCAATTTTACCAATATTACCATGTTTTAGGGGTCAGAGCACGTACACTGGGGCCTGATTGGTAGTGTACCAGTGAACTGAGTCAAAAAGACTTCCATCAGTCCAAAAAAAGATGCGGGGATCACGCCAAAAAGGGCACTTTCTCACACTCACATTTCCATTCAAGGATCTCAAGCTTATTCTCTTGGCAGTTTGGCTCTGAGGGAACAATGCCTTTAAGTCTAAATATACATTCGTCACCAATTTGCGTGTTTCAGCCATTGTACCGATTTTCTCATGAAGTTTGTCAACTTTGTTTTTCAGAGTTTTAAAACAATATGTGTAGCTTGCCCTGATTTAATTTCTTTTACCTTGTTCAGTATCATTTTATGAGTGTTCTTAGTTCAAAGCTGTGCTTGCAAATTTTGCTTGGGCCTCTTCCCCACATGATATGTTGACTCTGACACAGAGTCTGATGAGACACGGGTTGTTCATTGTTTCATGATCACATCTAGATTCCTTGAATTTTCTTGTCCTTATGGAAAATGTGGATTAATAGAGGGCCCTGTACCATCACACTATCTCCAATACGTAAGTTGCTTAGTGTTAGAAATGGGGGTCTCTAGTTGGCAATGGCTGGCCACTGTCCAAGTAGGGACCCTTCTTCCTAAGTCAGAGTAAGAGGGCTACCCTCCTTGATACCCCTGCTCAACCCTGTGGTAACGTAGCACGAGCAGGTAGGCTTATCTCAGAGGCAGGGTGTGAAGCATTTATGACCATACACAGTAACACAGTGAGGAACACTACAGAGGGACACCACACAAGTAGTTATAATAAATAAGTATCTTTATATAAAGGCAGATTTATCACAAGACCAATAACTGTAAAAGCCACAATACTGTCAAAAATAGGATAGCTGTTGAAGGGCTGTCAAAGATAGTTCAAAGGTTGCAAGAATAAGGTTCAAATTCAAGGCAGGGGTCTCTGCGCCCCTTTCTCGTTCAGAGGTTGCAAAAATAAGGTTCAAATTCAAGGCAGTGGTCTCTGCGACCCTTTCTCTCATAAGACTGTCAAAAATAGGATGGCTGTTGAAGGACTGTCAAAAAATAGTTCAAAGGTTGCAAAAATAAGGTTCAAATTCAAAGCAGTGGTCTCTGCGACCCTTTCTCTCACAAAGTACCTGGGTTTAGTAGCAAAACAAACAAAATGTCGCAAAGAAGTGGTAGCGATGATTCTCGGCACGCGAGGCCGGCGATGCGTTGAAATCCTTGCCGCAAGGGAGGATGATGCGCCGATCTGCGTGATGCGTGCGGAGACACTGCGACCAACTTCTGCACGCTAGGCCGCCGATGCGATGACTTTCTTGCCGCGAGGGAGAAGTCGATGCGACGATCCTGTTGCGCTGTGCGATTGTGTTGCGATGCGAAGAGATGAGCGCTCCGCGAGGGAGCGACGAAATCCGGTGCGATGCGAGTAAAAATGACGGACGCGCGGCGTCCGCAAAGCGATGTCTTGAAGCGATGATTTCTTTAGGGGTTGCGAGCGCTCTGCGACAGCAGCGCGATGATTTTTCCAGCGCGTCTCAGCTGCAGCGGCTCGCAAAGGGGCGTTAGCGATGGTTTCGTGTTGCGAGCACCCAGCGGCAGCAGCGCGATGATTTTTCCAGCGCTCTCGGCTGCAGCGGCTCGCAAACGTGCGTTAGCGACGATTTCCAGCACTCTTTTCTCTGAAGCAAAACTAGAGGCCCTGGAACTCACAGGAGCCTCATCAGCAGATAGCAATCCTCGCAGGGAGGAAGTAGGAGGTTGGTGGTGGAGTCAGATGTGCCTGAGACTCCAGCAGGAGGCTAGCTCTTTTCCTAGCCCTTGGGTAATTTCTGTAACAAAAATAAAAGTTCTCTCAAAAGTTCCTTTTCCTCTTCTTCAAGGTCCAGTGGTCACTGCTGCAGGCCAGTGCAAGAAACAACACACAAGCACAGGGACAGTCACTTCCTGCAGATTCCTCCAGTGGCACGGACAGAGTTTCCTCTCCAGATCCAAAAGCAATACAAAAATGTAGGGGTTTGAGCACAGATATTTATACCCCAAAAGTCTTTGTTCTTAGAAGCTACCAGTCACTGAACCTAGCCAGAACCAGTTCTGCTCAGGCCTGGAGCACTTTGTTTACCAGAAAGAGGGGGTCTGCTAGCAGACACACAGTGGGAGGTGGAGCCAGCATTCACCTTGCCAGGCACAGCCCTATTCAGGTCAAGGAGCCACCCCTCCCCACACTCTAAATGCAGATCTCTCTATTCAACCCAGGTCTGACTCAGCCTGCCCTGCCCCTCTAAAACCAGACAGCCAATACACATAACGGCAGAGCACACTGGAAGGCTTAGGCAAGAAAATAACTACTTTCTAAAAGTGGTATTTTCAAACACAGAATATAAAAATAAACTTCACTAAAAGATGTATTTTAATATTCTGAGCTCAGGCATACTAAATTCGTTTTTCTACCATGTCCCTGGGGTCAGTTAGGACTATAGAATGTAATAGTCAAACTGCCCATTCTAGCCTATGAGGAACAGGTAGCCTTACAGTAGTGAAAAACGAAATGGGGTGTAATTCACTACCAGGACATGCTACATACACCAAGGCATGTCCTACCTTACACATACAATGCACCCTACCATAGGGGTGACTTACAGGATGCCAAGGGAAGGTTCAGGGGCTGGGAAGTGGGTGCACTTCACAGCCAAGATGGCAGTTCTGGACTGCACACAGACACTGCAGTGGCAGGTCTGAGACACACTTTACAAGCTGCTTCTGTGGGTGGCACACACCAGTGCTGCAGGCCCACCAGCAGCATTTGGTTTACCAGCCCTGGGCACACAGAGGCCACACTACTAGGGACTAACAGGTAAACCAAATAAGCCAATCAGGGATATACCAATTCACATAGTCATATTTACAAAGGAGAGCATATGCACTTTAGCACTGAACAGCAGTGGTAAAGTGCCCAGAGTCATAAAACCAACAGAAACAGGTCAGCAAAAATACAGGAGGTAGGCAAAAGTTTAGGGGTGACCCTGCAAAAGGGCCATTTCCAACACAACCCCTTCCAGCCAAAACGCAGGGTAGACCAATCACTACTTTGATGGGCTTCCCTGCTTCGGGCGATAGAACACGGAACTGGCCCGCAACTGCAGGGGCATATGCCAGCTCTACTCCAATCTGAACCCTGGTGGATCCCTCTGTCCACACTCCTAGGGCCCACTAAGATAACCAATGGGGAACTCTTCCCTCACCTGTGGACACCACCTGTGCAGCATCTAACCTTAACTGGCCCCCAGGTGTGTCCCAACAGATAAACAACAAGCCCCAGTAGTCACTGACAGTAGTCAGTGATGAAATCCAAGCCCTATACCTCTCAGGTCTCTCAAACTTTTGTGGCATCAGAGAGTGAGGGGCAGTAACCCCAGGTGCCTGGCACCTTTTGTACACTCTCCCTCCTGTCAGGTCAGGCAAGGCACCTGGACACTGACCCACCAGCCCTGGGCCTGTACCCAGCGGCTGGGCCAGAGACGGGTGGGCTCTCCCACACCCGGTCCTCCTCTTTGGGGCTCGGTACCCTCCCACCTGGAGCGATACCCCCTTCCAGAATTGTCAGGGCAACTGTGGCAGGGGCCCTGCACAACTCACCCACCAGTTCAGGGGTTCTATCCTGCAACTGGTATCCCAGCCTAGGGTCTGTACCCTTAGACTGGGCGGAGGTCAGGGGTGAGGCTGCCCTCTCCCCGCCCCTTTACTAGGGCCTGGCACCCTCCCACCTGGAGAGGTGCCCCCATAACACAAACCGGGAGGGGCACTGTTAGCAGTTGCCCCTTCCTCCAGATCAGGGGGACACCCTGAACCTGGCCCCCAACCTAGGGTCTGTACCCTTGGGCTGGGCCTGTGCCTGGCAACCCAGAACTTCTGGGGGCGTACACCAATTCCCCCAAGGAAAATACACTCTTCCACTAGTTCAGGGCCTTGTCCCTGCAACTGATCCATCAACCTGGAAAAACCCTCAGGTGGTACTGGGGTCAGAGGCGAGGACTCCTCCCTCTGCACCCCCTTCCAGCATACTGCACCCTCCCACCTGGAGTGGTGCTTTTAGAAAAGAAAATGGTCGGGACACTGCTTACAGTTGTCCCTCCCTCCAGGTCAGACAACACCTGGACCTGACTTACCATCCCAGGGACCAACCCCTGTGGTTGAACAACTGCCTGGCCAACCAGGACTTCCTGGGGAGCACACAGGCCCCCTCAAGGGAAACACACCCCTCCACCAGTTCAGGGCCTGGACCCTGCAACTGACCTACCAACCTGAAAAACCCTCAGATTGCACCGGGGTCAGAGGCGAGGACTCCCTCCCTCTGCACCCCCTTCCAGCATACTGCACCCTCCCACCTGGAGTGGTGCTCTTAGAAAAATGGTCGGGACACTGCTTATAGTTGTCCCTCCCTCCAGGGCAGACAACTCCTGGATCTGACTTACCAACCCAGGGACCAACCCCTGTGGCTGAACAACTGCCTGGCCAACCAGGACTGAAGTGGTGTCACCATGGTCAATCCTATGAGGCTCAGCCCTTCTGGCTGGCCCCTGACCCACTGGTTCTTCCACCGGGGACTCTTTCCCCCCTCACCCCTCACTCTGGCCTTCTGCACCCTCCCAACTGGAGCGGTACTGCCAGACACTAGAACTGCTGGAGGTCTGATTACAGGCACTCCCAGCTCACCTAACACGGGGACCCCCACAATGGACGGTCCATCCGGACAGACTAGGCTCCCTACCTGGTGTTCCCTCATGAAACCATCCAGTCCTGGAGACTGAGGTTGGGGCACTTCGGGACCTATCCCAGTCTCACTCCTGCTCCCACAAGACAGGATGTGAGGCCCTACAACCTCCTCACAACAAGGGGACACAGCTGTAACACTCCTAACCTCTCCCACCACTCTGGGTTGGAAGACATCTGAACCACTCCTCTTAGGGTCATTCCCTAATGCCTCTACAGGGCCTCTGGTACTCACCCAGAGGTCTGCCTCCTGTGCAAGTTCCCTAGGATCAGAGAACTCGCAATCTGACAGGTGTTGGTTTAGCTCTGGAAAACAGGAACTCATAATAGGCTCTCACACAATTGGATTACACAGCTCCACACAGGTGCTAACCTTTACCTCACATTCCAGTGCCTCACATACGTACCCCACACCACTCTCCTGCAATGGGCGAGACATTAACTGACTGTCTCTATCACTCAACCCACACTCTTCTGGGCGGTCCTCACACTCATACACCAGGACTTCAACCACGGGGGAACCCCTCTCCCTGCACCTCTCATCCAGAGTCGGTAGAATGTCCCTCCCTTCACTAGGACTATGGGCCCCTGCGCTAGTTCCCCAATCCACCTCAGGGACACTGCACACTAATGGAGCTACCTCATATCCTTGAATCCCCTGGTGTAGATCAACCCCCTCCTTCAAGTCAGGTGCTACATCTCTGGGTGGGTGTACTACACTGTCATCACTATATACTTAAATTTTGCTGCCACCACTGGACCCCACCCTCTCTGGGGAATCCAGACAATTAAAACTGCGCTCCAGGGGTAACCTACCCTCTTGAGCTAACTTCTCCTTTTCTGCTATCTGCGCTAGGTGCGCCTCCAGCTGGGCAATCTCTATTTGGAGCCTCTCCAATTCCAGCTGGTACTCCTCTCCTCTGTCTGCCCAACTCCTCTGGGGACCATGAAGGGGATTGGGTGCTACCCTGTGCACTAGACCCAGCAAGGGACTCCCTACCTATGGGACCTTCCCGCCTGTCCACCAACTCCTCTGGGGACCCTGAGGGGAATCTGGCACTACCATAGGCACTAGACTCATCAAGGAACTCCCCACCTATGAGATATTCCATAACACTTTCTTCCTCCTCTTCAGACTCTCCAGAGCCACCCTCAGACCAACTACCCTCTTGGTAGGTGTACTGGGACTCCAAGAATCTCCATCTGTCTTGTTTCCAAAGTCTCAGGGATGTCTGCAGGGATAGCTGAGTCTCCTTCCTACTCACTGCTAAGCCCCTCTCCTCACAGAACCCCCTTAGCTCCTCTAGACTGTAGGTCAACAGATCATCTATATAAAAGGTAGGTCTCATTTCAGCAAGACCCATTGTAGCAATAACTGGCGATATCAATAATAAAAAAAATAGGCTTGCCCGTTGTAACAATCACGGGCTATATCAATAACAGATAGAAGAAACTTCTCAAGAAAATGTATGCGGGTAAAAATCACCGGCAATATCAATAAACCATAGGCTTGCCCATTGTAATAATCACGGGCAACATCAATAAAAGATAGAAGAAAACTTCTCAAGAAAATGTATGCGGGTAAAAATCACCGGCAATATCAATCACAATATAGGATCCAACAATTCTCAAAAATGTATGCGGGTACTATCACCGGCAATATCAATAAAACATAGGCTTGCCCATTGTAACAATCACGGGCAATATCAATAAAAGATAGAAGAAAACTTCTCAAGAAAATGTATGCGGGTAAAAATTACCGGTAATATCAATCACAATATAGGATCCAACAATTCTCAAAAATGTATGCGGGTACTATCACCTGGCAATATCAATAAAACATAGGCTTGCCCATTGTAACAATCACGGGCAATATCAATAAAAGATAGAAGAAAACTTCTCAAGAAAATGTATGGGGGTAAAAAATCACCGGCAATATCAATCACAATATAGGATCCAACAATTCTCAAAAATGTATGCGGGTACTATCACCTGGCAATATCAATAAAACATAGGCTTGCCCATTGTAACAATCACGGGCAATATCAATAAAAGATAGAAGAAAACTTCTCAAGAAAATGTATGCGGGTACTATCACCTGGCAATATCAATAAAACATAGGCTTGCCCATTGTAACAATCACGGGCAATATCAATAAAAGATAGAATCAAAAAAAAACTTCAAAAATATATGTGGTACGTTATGGTCTGCACTCACTAGTAGTGTACACTATAATTATTGTATGCGATCATAAATGCAAGTCCATATCCTCACCGCTGACCACCAATGTTAGAAATGGGGGTCTCTAGTTGGCAATGGCTGGCCACTGTCCAAGTAGGGACCCTTCTTCCTAAGTCAGAGTAAGAGGGCTACCCTCCTTGAAACCCCTGCTCAACCCTGTGGTAACGTAGCACGAGCAGGTAGGCTTATCTCAGAGGCAGGGTGTGAAGCATTTATGACCATACACAGTAACACAGTGGGGAACACTACAGAGGGACACCACACAAGTAGTTATAAAAGATAAGTATCTTTATATAAAGGCAGATTTATCACAAGACCAATAACTGTAAAAGCCACAATACTGTCAAAAATAGGATAGCTGTTGAAGGGCTGTCAAAGATAGTTCAAAGGTTGCAAGAATAAGGTTCAAATTCAAGGCAGGGGTCTCTGCGCCCTTTCTCGTTCAGAGGTTGCAAAAATAAGGTTCAAATTCAAGGCAGTGGTCTCTGCGACCCTTTCTCTCATAAGACTGTCAAAAATAGGATGGCTGTTGAAGGACTGTCAAAAAATAGTTCAAAGGTTGCAAAAATAAGGTTCAAATTCAAAGCAGTGGTCTCTGCGACCCTTTCTCTCACAAAGTACCTGGGTTTAGTAGCAAAACAAACAAAATGTCGCAAAGAAGTGGTAGCGATGATTCTCGGCACGCGAGGCCGGTGATGCGTTGAAATCCTTGCCGCAAGGGAGGATGATGCGCCGATCTGCGTGATGCGTGCGGAGACACTGTGACCAACTTCTGCACGCTAGGCCGCCGATGCGATGACTTTCTTGCCGCGAGGGAGAAGTCGATGCGACGATCCTGTTGCGCTGTGCGATTGTGTTGCGATGCGAAGAGATGACGCTCCGCGAGGGAGCGACGAAATCCGGTGCGATGCGATGAAAATGGCGGACGCACGGCGTCCGCAAAGCGATGTCTTGAAGCGATGATTTCTTTAGGGTTGCGAGCGCTCTGCGACAGCAGCGCGATGATTTTTCCAGCGCGTCTCAGCTGCAGCGGCTCCCAAAGGGGCGTTAGCGATGGTTTCGTGTTGCGAGCACCCAGCGGCAGCAGCGCGATGATTTTTCCAGCGCTCTCGGCTGCAGCGGCTCGCAAACGTGCGTTAGCAACGATTTCCAGCACTCTTTTCTCTGAAGCAAAACTAGAGGCCCTGGAACTCACAGGAGCCTCATCAGCAGATAGCAATCCTCGCAGGGAGGAAGCAGGAGGTTGGTGGTGGAGTCAGATGTGCCTGAGACTCCAGCAGGAGGCTAGCTCTTTTCCTAGCCCTTGGGTAATTGCTGTAACAAAAATAAAAGTTCTCTCAAAAGTTCCTTTTCCTCTTCTTCAAGGTCCAGTGGTCACTGCTGCAGGCCAGTGCAAGAAACAACACACAAGCACAGGGACAGTCACTTCCTGCAGATTCCTCCAGTGGCACGGACAGAGTTTCCTCTCCAGATCCAAAAGCAATACAAAAATGTAGGGGTTTGAGCACAGATATTTATACCCCCAAAGTCTTTGTTCTTAGAAGCTACCAGTCACTGAACCTAGCCAGAACCAGTCTCTGCTCAGGCCTGGAGCACTTTGTTTACCAGGCTGCATCCTTCCTTTCAGAAAGAGGGGGTCTGCTAGCAGACACACAGTGGGAGGTGGAGCCAGCATTCACCTTGCCAGGCACAGCCCTATTCAGGTCAAGGAGCCACCCCTCCCCACACTCTAAATGCAGATCTCTCTATTCAACCCAGGTCTGACTCAGCCTGCCCTGCCCCTCTAAAACCAGACAGCCAATACACATAACGGCAGAGCACACTGGAAGGATTTGCAAAGAAAATACCTACTTTCTAAAAGTGGTATTTTCAAACACAGAATATAAAAATAAACTTCACTAAAAGATGTATTTTAATATTCTGAGCTCAGGCATACTAAATTCGTTTTTCTACCATGTCCCTGGGGTCAGTTAGGACTATAGAATGTAATAGTCAAACTGCCCATTCAGGCCTATGAGGAACAGGTAGCCTTACAGTAGTGAAAAACGAAATGGGGTGTAATTCACTACCAGGACATGCTACATACACCAAGGCATGTCCTACCTTACACATACAATGCACCCTACCATAGGGGTGACTTACAGGATGCCAAGGGAAGGTTCAGGGGCTGGGAAGTGGGTGCACTTCACAGCCAAGATGGCAGTTCTGGACTGCACACAGACACTGCAGTGGCAGGTCTGAGACACACTTTACAAGCTGCTTCTGTGGGTGGCACACATCAGTGCTGCAGGCCCACCAGCAGCATTTGGTTTACCAGCCCTGGGCACACAGAGGCCACACTACTAGGGACTAACAGGTAAACCAAATAAGCCAATCAGGGATATACCAATTCACATAGTCATATTTACAAAGGGAGAGCATATGCACTTTAGCACTGAACAGCAGTGGTAAAGTGCCCAGAGTCATAAAACCAACAGAAACAGGTCAGCAAAAATACAGGAGGTAGGCAAAAAGTTTAGGGGTGACCCTGCAAAAAGGGCCATTTCCAACACTTAGTACATTTTCTGAATTGTTGTTGCCCGCTTACCAAGTAACCCGCCTTCTTTGATCTCTTTAGCTTTTGCTCACGACAGTACCATTGTGGATTTTATTAAGGTGTCCTGTTTAACTACTTCTAAGGGCTCATATGTCAAACCAGACTGCTGCGGTTTTAGGGTTAGACTTTTTCTGAGCATGTCAATCTTATTTACACCATTTTCCTTTTGGAAGGCCTTTTGGGGTTTGTTGAAAAGTATCATCTGTCCCACTTTTTCTTTAACTAGCCTTGCAGTCTCTCCCTCAATGTTAGGTGAGTGTAGCTCTTGTGGTGAGTTTTTGTGCTTGACTTTATTTTTATAAATATTAAAATTTACAGTGTTAGCACCCCTCACTGTGCTGTGTTCTGTTCTAGGTGTACATACACATCCATCATGTATCTCTTTCACAATGCTAATGACTTCTTCCAATATCTCTGGGGGCACAGTCTAGTTTGATGGTGACAGGCCTAGATTTTGTTACACTTTGAAACTGACTATGAATGTTGGTGCTGGTCATGTTCTTTCTCTTTCAGGTACACACTTATTATAATGTAGGTCCAGAGTCAGATTTATGATGATCAGTAACTTAGTGTTTGGTGTGTTCATTTCCATCCCATGCACAGCTGACTCCGATAGATCTGCTTCCGTCATAATTAATGGGCCGTGTGAGATGTTGGCTTGGTATATGGTGTAGCAAAACCAAAGGGGATGATGGACAGAGTGTTGAACATTGCAAGCGTTCACCCCCAGTCAACTGATCTGGGTTTAATCCATCATCATTCTTTAGCTCACTCTGCCACCCCAGTTCAGACATGGCCATATGCAAATCAGTCTGACCATGTGCCTCATGGGAACAGTTCAGCCCGAACTGCCAAGCCATGTCTTCCCTGGACCGGAAACAAGCATCCTGGGACCGGTTTCTGGCTTACAGCCGTCATCAGCCAGGCTATCTTGAATACAGTGGCAAAGTGAGCAAGGGACCCACATCTGGGCATACCCTGCCAACTTAGGGCGAACATAGCAAAACCAAAGGGGATGATGGACGGAGTGTTGAACATTGCAAGCACTCACCCCCAGTCAACTGATCTGGGTTTAATCCATCATCATTCTTTAGCTCACTCCGCCACCCCAGTTCAGACATGGCCATATGCAAATCAGTCTGACCCTGTGCCTCATGGGAACAGTCCAGCCCGAACTGCCAAGCCATGTCTTCCCTGGACCGGAAACAAACGTCCTGGGACCGGTTTCTGGCTTACAGCCGTCATCAGCCAGGCTATCTTGAATCCAGTGGCAAAGTGAGCAAGGGACCCACGTCTGGGCATACCCTGCCAACTTAGGGCGAACATAGCAAAACCAAAGGGGATGATGGACGGAGTGTTGAACATTGCAAGCACTCACCCCCAGTCAACTGATCTGGGTTTAATCCATCATCATTCTTTAGCTCACTCCGCAAGTGGTAGCTGTAGAGAGCAGCCTTCGGGCTTAGTCCAGAAGGAGTGTAAAGCAGCTTGTTTTACCAGAACATAATCTTATAGGTGAGGGTTAAGTGAAAAGGAAATACACAGTGTATTTATAAAAATGTGTATTTATTATAAGACACTCACTAACACATGCAGATATCTCCTAGCCGGAGATATCTAAATGCACAAAATACTTTTCAATAGAAACAGGTAAGTAGCACGTAATACACAGCGTCACCAGGGAGAGACCAAACCATATACTAAAATAGAGGTATGTGAACCACGACTCAAGTCAAGACTACCCAGAAGACGTAGAAGTGCCGGGGACCCAAGGAGCCACCCGAGATAAGTAACCAGGAGCCGTGTGCAGTATGGGAACACGACTGCGTGATCAATGCAAGTCAATGGGTAAGTTGCGGTTGCAATTTTAAAGAAGAAGGACCCTTCCCAGTGGATCCTGAAGTAACCCCGTGGAAGTCAGAAGGTTGGAAAGCCACCCCACCCGTGGATACCTTAGGAACCAGGATACCTGCACCAGGGAAGCCGGGGGCATAGGTGTGAAGTGGTGTCGGAAACCGCTGTCGAGCTCAATGGAGGACTTCAGAAAGATGCAGCTGCTGGAGAAGGTGAAAGTCACCGGTGGAACCCAAAGGTGGATTCAAGATGTGAAGAACCTGCAAGCAGAGGGGACAGAGTCTAGGCCACTCAGGAGGGACCAGGAGGCACGGAAGACGAATGCCCACCGATGTCGAGTGTTGCAGGAGAGCTGACGGTGACCTTGAAACTGCAGCTGTGTGGACCAGGCGATGCTGTGGAAGACCAGGAGCTGTACACGAGCTGTCCCACGTCGGATGTCGAGAGTTGAGGGGTTGGTGTCCGGCGGGAGTACCAACAATCCTTGGCACCTGCAACCAACATGGAAGTTGAAGAAGGTGCAATGTCGGGACCAGTAAGGTCCAGGAGACTCACCACAAGCAGGGGAGTCAGGGCAGGCCCCGAGCAATCAGGGGAGCCCAAAGAATGCAAAAATGACTCTCAAGAAGACCCACAGACCGGAGGCACTGGAGTCGCAAGAGGACCTCGAACAGTTCACCAAAGATGCAGGCCCACGATGCAAGTGATGCGGTGAGGACGAAGATCTTGGTCACTGGTGTCTGAAATGAATCTTGTCCCACGATGAATCTAGGGACCCACCCATAGGTAAGCCCTTAAATACCCTAAGGAAAGAGTTGGGACGATTAAGGGGTCCCTCCCTAAGGAGGGGATGGACAAGGGGGAGGATACTCCCCTGTTCTTTGTCCAGTTTTGCACCAGAGCAGGAACCAACGGCTCCCTGAACTGGTTTAAACTGGACTATGCATAGAGGGCACCAAGTGTGCCCTGCACGCAGACTATGTGGCGCTGGCAAGCACCCCCACCCTGCCCCACTACACTAAACCCTGTCTGGGAGGTGGTCACACCTCCCTGTGACAGGATACCTATTGTTCTGCCTTCCCCTGCCTGAGCTTGGCTCAACAGCAGGAGGGCAGAAACGTGTCTCTGGCCGGCAGCACCCTAGCTTGGTGTCCGGGTCTGGAAGACTGGTACCAGGAGCACCGAGGGCCTCCAAAAGGAGCTTTACAGTGCATGGAATCATACCTCCCACACCGTTTATGGTGTGGGGGTATGATTCCAACATGTTTGATACCAAACATGATAGGATTACAGCCAGTTTCGAGATGGTCATCCTGTAATGATGCGGTGCCCCTCTGTATGTTATATGGCTGTCTCACTTACAACCCAGGAAAATGGACTCCATAGGCTGTAGGGGTGTCCTACTCATGCAGTGGCACCCTCACATTTAGAACTGAACACCCTGCCTTCAGGATTGAAAGGCCTGCTTTAGGGGTGACGTATAGGTTTTAAGTGCACTGACCTTAGATATAGGTAAACCTATATCTTTCGTAAGTGGTGATAGCACCCCCTTACACAGGCTACAAGGCAGGCCTGTAGTTATAGTTTGGGTGGTCTCCTATGGATGGCATAATACATGCTTCAGCCAATGGGGGTCCCCTGGTGTACCTATGCCCTGGGTGCCTTAGTACCATATACTAGGGACTGATAAGGTTACACCATTGTCCAATCTGGGCTGTACCTAAGTACTTACCAAACCAATTTAGGGGAGAAAGCACAGAGACTGGGGTCCTGATTAGCAGGATCCCAGTCAGACTAATCTGAAACAGCATTACATCAAGCAAAAAGTGGGGGTAACCATGAAAGCAGATCCTACTTTCCTACAGGTCGTACATCACATGTCCCAATACCTAATTGTGAACCTGCTTCGATTCTTTATGCCTGTGATAATTGCTCTTAGGGTCACTGAGACTCCTTAAATGGAGCTTTCGCTTCGCTGCTGCTCTAGCCTGTAGCAATAGTTTCTCCCTTGATTCTCCACCAGCCATTTCAGCTCTTCTAGCAACATTTTCTAGTCTAATCTGAGGGTCTTCAGGGGGGGGGCGAGGGCGGCCATCTCCTCGCTCGCCGGGGCCTTTACTGCCTGAATTCCTAGAGTACTTTTCCTTTTTAAGCCACGGGGGTGGGGGCGGCGGTAGATGAGTGGCTTTTATTGTGTAGCTACTGTCTCTGCCTCCACCCTCTCAATTTACCAGTTTCTGTTTCCAGGTGGAGACCTCTTTCTTGCATTATGTACCCCACATTTGTATGTGCGTGCGTATTTGTGTCTGTTTTTGAGTTTTGAGCGCATATTTAAGTGCAGGTGTTCGTGTTTAGTAGCTGGTGAATGTACTGTGCATTTTTCTGTGTGTGAGCGCACAATGTTATAGCTGTGTGAATTGTATGTTCTTCTATATGTTTCATTGTCTATGCTGTGCTAAATGAGTGTTGTGTTTTTGTCTGCCGTGCTAGATGTATATATTGTCTGTGTTCGTTGGAGTGCTGTGTAATGTGTGTCGATGTACCTATTATGTCTTCCTGCATGTGCGCTTCTGTGTCATAGGCCTTTATTTCGAGTACTTGTGTGATTCAGTATTGTGTTTGCTTGTCTGTGCTCTTGTATGCGTAGTTCTAGAACCAGGGTATCATTTATACCTGAGTGTGCTTATGTGTGCTTGATGTGCTAGATGACTATATGATTTGTTCTCGAGCATGTGTTTGTGGCAGATCTGCAAAATGATTGTATTGTTCGTTGGTGGCTTCGTTGTTGTCAGTGATATACTAGTTGTGTAGAATGTTGATTCTAATATGTTGCTTTCTTACGTGTAATACTGTAGATGCGTGATTTGTGCGTTTTTATTCCTGCTGTTAACTGTTTTGTTGTTGGGCTTGCACCGTTGTGCTACTGGGTGTTCTCGTTCTGCTCTTCTTTGTGCGATGCCCTAAATGCCTGTATACAGTGTACTCCTGTGTGTAGATACACTTTTGTGTGCTAGATGTAAATGTCGTATTTCTTGTGTGCGTGCGCACCGTGTGATGTGCTGGATGCATCATGTGATGTAAAATGTTGCTCGGTGTGTGTGTGTGAGAGACATGCATGTGATCGGCTAAAAATCTGTATTATGTCTGTCGTGCCAGATGTACGCGCCCTCCATGCACACTCACCCCTCCTCCCCACCCCCGCCGAGGGCAGGGTTACCTTATCGCCCACATGACCTCTCTGCGGCTTGTCTCCGCTTGCCCGGTTTTCCCCTCTGCTCCGGAAATAACCCGCCCTCGCACATTGAGCACATTGAGCTCGGCCCATCTGCTGCCAGTGCGGCCAGGAATAGAGGCCGCCTCAGACACACACTGTGCTGTGAGAGCCAAGGAGCGGGGCCAGGTGGCCCATGACCCGACGCCCCCACGCACCCTCCGACTGGCATCAGGAAACGGGAGCCTGCCACAGCAACGAAACATTCATACCCATGACCCTACTCAATGCCTCATGAAACAAGCATTTGCAATGCAATAGGTCTCGCATTTGCGACAATTTGAGCTATTGGTATTGTAAATGACGATGCTTTTTATTTATGTGTTTTGAAAACCTGCAAGTGGTGCGTAAACACGCACTTTATACTTATACTTTATACTTATAGTTACAAGAAGCAAGACTGGCAGTAACTGCGCCTTTTTTTTACTGCCAGCCTTGCTTCTTGTAAACAAGGACTATAAGTACAAAGTGCGTGCTTACGCACCGCTTTTAGGTTTTGAAAACAAATAAATAAAAGGCATTGTCATTTACAATGCCAATAGCTCAAACTCTTGCAAATGCGAGACATATTGCATTGCAAATGCTTGTTTAGCTAGCCTTCAGCAATGTATGGAGGTGTGTGTTCTTGGTCTTGCCCAGTGCTTTAAATGGGCTGGTACTCACCGGTACTGAGTACCGGCACTTCTTAAATTTACCGAGCTGAGTACCGGCACTTCTCCACTGTCAAGGAGAGTACCGGTACTCAGGGTCGGATTAATAAGGTGGGCACTGGACTTGTGCCCGAGGGCCAGCTGCGTGCCGTTTATTTGGCAGCATGTTGGACGTTGCCGTATGTATTATTCGGCTGTGGCAAGCAGCCCGATGGGGCCTAATGACCTATTGGAGGCCTGCGCAGGGGCAAGAGGGCCTCTGCTCCCTTCCTGCCCAGATGGAGGCTCTCCTTGTCCTCATCCCCCAGCTGCCAGGCATCGATGCTGGATCCGTGGAGGAACACAGGTACCAAGGGCCATTTTCACCCCTTGGACTCCCACTGGAGTCTGACTGTCTTTCTCATGACTCACTTGTCCCTGCGATTCCACCCCGCCCGCTGGGACATTGAGTCCATGATGGGCGGGGATGAGGTGGTGAAGATGGCTTAAGCAGCCTCCCTGGTGCCCAGGTGAGGTGGGAGGAGGTCAACTGACCTTCCCATTGGAGGCCACTATTGTTCTTCCCCTGACCTGTACCCTGCTGGACTCTGCACGCGCTCGGGACCCTGCAGTGTTCACTGCCTGCCAGTGCAAGCTCTCCAGCCGTGGGGCCTTCTGCCGAGGGGAGAGGAGGGAAAATGGGGGTGAGTGAAGGTGAAGAGTGAGGGGGAAGGAGCAGAGAGTTTAAAGTAGGAAAAGTTAGAGAGGCAGAAGGGGTAAGCGCAGACAGAGATATGGAAGACATCCAGACGGTTATGGAAAGAGGTAGAGAGGCGCGGAGAGGGCAGATTAAAAATAGAAAGAGTGATGAGAGAGAGTGATAGGATACAATTGGGGTAACGAGAGTGGGACAGAATTAGCTACTAACGGGAGAGAGGTGAGTGCGGGAGGGATCTCGAGCTTAGAGATGTGAAAACAGAGTGTGTGTTTGAGAGGAACAGAATCAGGAGGTATTTGAAAAGAAATGCGTGGAATGCTTGTTTGTGTGTAGTCTTGAATATTTAAGGATTGGCCCAAATGTAGCCAAGTAGGAACATTAGAAATATTATGATATTAAGAAGCTGCAAATATTACAAAACAAGAAAACATGAACATTTGGTGTTTCACCTTCATTTTGTGTAACGAGTTAACTAACACATTTTGTTTGGATTGATACATTTCTCACATGTTTTGTTCTGTTGCGCAACCAGTGTAAGTGCCAGAGACTCTCTCCTCCTAGAGCACATTGATTATTAGCCTGAAAGTGCTAAAAGTACTGTTGATGGCTTGGCTCATTCAGGGTTTTAGCTGTTAATCTGAACATATGGAAAGTTTGAGACCACTATCCAGGGAAATGCAAGGCCAAATGAATACTCAATAGAAGTGT
Source organism: Calotriton arnoldi (assembly GCA_963921515.1). Classification (NCBI taxonomy): domain Eukaryota; kingdom Metazoa; phylum Chordata; class Amphibia; order Caudata; family Salamandridae; genus Calotriton; species Calotriton arnoldi. The sequence continues at coordinate 323,986 of CAWUFW010000798.1, read as the reverse complement.
TTTTGTATCATCATGTCTCACTCCGCCTCTAACCCTGCCCACTATCCACGCCCCTAGCTCAATTTAATGAGTACCTGCACTTATTTTTTCCCATTTAAAGCACTGGTCTTGCCCCTGCTTGTTTCACTGTCCCTTCTCCTACCCTGCTTTGTTTTTAAACCCCTCCTCTGCTTCCAAATACCCTTGTGGGTCTCTCCAGCTTTTGGCTCTGTAATGTGCTATTTTGTAAATCTTCCGGGGGAGCCCCCCGTGCCATGCTGAGAGGCCCTGCACCTATGTCGGGTCCCCCATCACTGGTGGCATTGTGGTAGACAACATCCAGCTCCCAGGTCAAAAGAAAAAACACAACAACAAATGTACATGGGCCAGAAAAACTCTCCCGATATGATGCTTGCATTTTTTAATTGATTTTTATGTTTTATATGTATTCCGATTCACCTTGTATAAACACTCTTATCTTGTTTAATGATCACCATGTACATCGACAATTCTTCAACTTCTTTTGATGCTGATTTTATTAGGCCCATGAATCAGGCTGCTGTTGTGGAAGGCTGGCACGCCACTGACCCAAACCATAATGCGTGCATCAAGCGTTGAAGGCAGGAAAGGTACAAGCGAGCCCAATGAGTATTCTCTTAAAATGTACTGTATTGTGCAGATATCACAAGAGCCCACTACTCACGTGCCTCTCCGCTTGATGAAATGCCTGCTTTAAATGCAGAAATTACAATAATATTAAAGCAGTATAACCTCATGTGCAACACCATTGCATGGCTGTTTTGGAGTCACACTCCGGGTATTTCACTAGGTAGATGTGATCAAGAATTTGGTGATAATAAACTGGCTTGTTAAACTGACAATAGACCAGACTACTAAAGTCACATTTTGTCACGTACTATCTTGTTTTTTCAGGAACATATAATAATAAAGACACGGCCCAGTCTGCCCAAGGGCAGACTTCATACTGGAAAAATACGAGCAATGACCAGGTATGCAAGCGCACCATCTGGGAAATTCTTATTTTTTTACACGATTTTGGCACTAATGTAGACATTAGTTGTCTCTGTGCCTTCCAGTGTGTCCCACGAAGGTGGGGGCTGGGCAGGGCAGGCATGTGTACTCCAGTATACAGTGCAACTTTTGGAAACCCATATACGAAGGGCTAGATGCGGGCAAAATAAATGTGTTTGCTATGGTTACAGTAATTACCCAGGGAACGTGCACCAACTGCACGAGGAAAAGCTGGCACCCTATTCATTATGTTTGAGGTAATACTCCCCCACATATATGCTAAAGGGAAGCGTATGGCTTTTTTTTAGGAGACAGCCTGTTTGCGACTTTGTTTTATTTAAGAAAGCTTTACCTAAACAAAAAAAACTCTACTTTCTGTTAGGCACACAGCTGCACCCTGCCTCTGAAAACAGTTATCTTTGGGAAAGTGGGCTATAGTCGTTGGTATTTGTTTGGCCGGATAATTAAGATCTCAAAAACGTCGATAACTCCCCTGTGTAAAAAAAATAAGGCGAGAAAGAAACATTTTGGCATAAAGGATCACTTACTTTTATTGAGAGAAGAGGCTGCTAGCAGCCATTTCCATCGCATGGCTGGTTTCCCTCTGTCTCTCATCTCCCCCTCTCTCGCTACTGCTCTTCCCCCCTTTTGCAATTTGCTGCACTTTCTGGCTCTAAAGAGCAAACCTGCAAGAACAGAAGGAGGAGATATGGCTCAGCCCCGTCCCCGATTGCTGCCTTTAATTAAACTTATTCTGTGCCTTCTTTTACCCCCTTGCTCCTCGCTAAAATGCGTGGGAAGCTCAGAGAAGGAAACGGTGCATTTACAAATGCACGCCTGAAATATGTAGTTTAATTTGATGATGTCGTTAGCCAGTAAGCAGCAAGGCCGTCTCCCTATTATGCTCACAGACACGGAAGTACCACCGGTACAGGTGAATAGCCCTTCACATTTGTTTTCTGTGCTTCGGCACAAAGGTTTCTGCTTAGGGTCTTTATTTACAAAAATTATGCGCATGGCGGCCTGTAAAGCGGGCGCCATGGCAATAAAAAAAAACATAAAAATCGACACCGTGCTTAAAGTAAGCACAACTCGTCCGCATAGAAATGATTCAAAATACATGAAAACGGGCGCCATGCTTAAAGTAAGCGTGCCACCCGTCCACATAAAAGGGATTTAAAAAACCCCCATAAAAGCACAAAATTTAATTAAAGAAATAGTCCCTAAGCCAAAAACATAAAGACCTACAGCGTAAGTAAACTGTTGTTGGCCGGTGCTCCTGGCTTACAAACGGAAGTGATGTATCGGGAGCACCAGCCAATAAGGAGCCAGGAAACAAGAGCAATACAGTGTTTAACCAATGGCAAGCAGCAGCTGTAATTATACTCCGTAGAGTGATTGCAGCAGGTCTTGCAGACAGCGCATGCACGCTGATGCTCGACCTAAAAAAGAACTAACTAACTTGGGCTAAATATATGATCTCTCACACACTCTCGAATGCCTGTTCTCCTCTATTTCTGTGCTCACAATGATTGTTGTATTGCAGCATTTATATATCCTTTACTACCCCTTTGTGGGGCACTTAAGCACTTGCCTACATGGGTGTGTGGTTGGAAGGATGTTGTCTTTGTTTTGATCCTACATGGGAGGTTTTTCCATGTTGTGCGTGATGACCACAGAGGTACGGTTATTGTGTTGTGGTACACAGGGTTTAGCAGTGTGGTTGATGAAGTGTGAGCAGGGCCGGCTTTAGCACTGGTGGTGCCCTGTACGACAATGTTTGATGCGCCCCCCAATCAATGACCACCACTGCCACGGATTCCTTCACTACCACCATTTAACAGTGCCCCTCAAGTCTCCATAACCACTCTCTCAGATTCATTTAGTTTTATAGCGACACTCATACCAGTGTAAGGTATCAGAGCACTCTACATCACACACACTGCACAGAGACAATCATAGGGGTGTAAATCAGTGTATAAGAATGTTACATAAGACAGAAGACTACAAGGTGTAGGAGTCACATGTCATCCATATGGTAGGCATTATAGTTTAAGAATCCTTGGTCTGGAAAAGCACAAATTCAAAATTTAAAATGTAACGCCATTGTTAGGGGTTCTCTTTAATAATAAGAATAGATTTCTACCCAAATGAATCCTTTTTGCAACATTAGGCTAATGAAAGCATTGGCAAAAAAAATATAGCTTTAATATATACCTTGCAGTTTGCATGCAGCTCTTTGATGACAGTTAATAGCTCACTGTTCTACATTAGGATTTTAACTTATAAGCTGCAAGAAACAAAAGGATCTCTCGGACAAAAGCAGTAAATCACTGACCTATTTACATTGTATGCACTTTGTGATCTGAATGGTACACGTTCTTTGCAGCAGGCATATTAACCGTTTGCACTACCTTACGATGAGTCAAAACTTCCACTAGAAAAAACTCGAGTCTCTCTCCGGGAAGAACATTAATCGTCGTAGTTACCTTCACATTTTTATTGAAGCCTGAAAATTGCTCGAGGCACTGAACGCGGCAGCAGGTGTTTTCAAACGATAATATACTTGCGAACCTGGTGCCCCCAACCCAGGTCAGCGCACAGTGCGGTGGCACGGGCCCCACTGCCCTAGAGCCGGCCATGAGTGTGAGAGACTCGTGCTGAATTTGTGGTTTTCAGTATGTTGGTAGCTTTGAACAACTCTGCAGGTCCCTTCGTGGTATTTGTTATGATATAGGGTCTGATGACAAATTTGGCGGATGGGATACTCTGTCACAAACATGACAGATATCCCGCCTGCTGTATTACAATTCCATAATATTCTATAGAACTTGTAATATGGCGGACGGGATATCAGTCACGTTTGTGACGGAGTATAACATCCGCAAATCACGTAATCAGGCCCATAGTCTGCTTAGCTGGTGTACTGCTCTGGGTTGTCCAATATGAGATTTTGGTTATAGTTGTGGCCCTGAGCTGCCATGGTTGGAGGGAGAGAGAGAAGTGGAGGGATCTGTTGGGATGGGCATTTTTATGTTGGTAAAAGTGCTCTTGTAAAGCACTCTAATGCCTCTAGCCATGCCTGCGCTATAGAAAATCACAAAACTAAATAAATAGCATTCAGGGGCATTGAATATTATTACATCATAGTAGTTTTTTGGCAATTAGTAAGTATTCACAGCAACCTTCATACCTTAACCAGTGCAAAGATCAATGGATAGGGTCATGAGTCTTCAACAGATTGATGAGTGATTTAACAAGTTGCGCCTGGAAAAAGCAGAACTGTACACCTGAGTATGCTCTGCACAAGCTAAAGTCACATGTAGTGCATGCATATAAGTGGGAAGCACTTGGACGTAACAAACCTATGACTTCTAGACTGTCAACCAGTTCACTCTGTAATGTTCTACTTTACTGTTTCTATTATTTCTAGCCTTGTTAATCGGTCCCTTGAGGCTGTTTTATGTGTTCAGTCGTTTCACACGCAACATTGTTATTCTTTCTTGGCCTCTTCAAATCTCAGTCTTCACCTTCTACCTTGGCTTCAACCTAGAAATGTTTGCTTCAACCCTCTTACCATGTCTGGCAATTAAAACTATTTTTGTTGGATTTACTCTAATTATACTTCGCCTGTGATTGCAATTCCAGTACTGCGGATGTTTTGTGCTCTGGATGCTATTTGCACTGTAATCGTGCTCCACTAAGGGACTATGGAAACCGATGCACTGATGTGTAGAATCTATACTTATACTAAACTTCTGCTGTGCAGTGTTCTGGTGCCACTGCCCATGGGGCCTAGTTCGCGTTTCACAAAACTATGCAGCTAAATAAATAAACAGTACATTACACGCACACGTAATTCCGCAGTGGATGCTCCCAGTGAAAAGTCTGTGCCAGGTAATGCAAATGAGGTACTCGCCAGCCTCCATTTGGCAAGGCAAGCAATCGGACATCGAGCAATGAGCCTCTGCGTGAGGCCAGTTGTGGGCCAGTTTTTTGGTCTACTAAGGACTCCACCCATGGTGCACATCGTGGTGCACAGTGTGAAACATGACCCCATGCACGTGAAGTCAGGTCAGCGGGCTAATGTCAGGGGCAGAATGACAATGGGCTGGTCCGCTGGGACTGTCACAGCATGAGGTGTGCCTGCCTCCATCCAGGTGTGACAGAGTCTGCAAGGAGCTGCTGCTGGGAAGCTTTAGCACTTACTTTTCAGGGGGCTAAAACAGGGGAGAGGACTGGAGCATCAGGTGGCGGGGGTTGGTGAGGGCCAGCAAGGGAGCTCCTCAGTTTATTTTTGTCCTCCTCCACTCCATGCAAGCAGCGGAGATAAATCAGTCTCTGCTCTTCTCCTTTGTCTGCCAGATAACAATTACTCCAGTCAACAGGGACAGGTCGTGGCCGTAGTTGACTTTGAAACTGGGAAACCAGGTTCAAGTCCCAGCGTCAGTTGGACATCCTGTGATTCTGGGCAAATCACTTAATCTACATGAACCTAAAACAATTTAATATGACACTCTGTAATGTTATCTGGTACTCACGCAAAGCGCTCCAATGCCTCTGGGCCTAGTTCATGCTATATAAAACTGCATTTAAGGAAAGTGACACTATTTTTTGTTTCTTTTTGTATTTACACACTAGCATCATTCCCTTTCTCAGAACCTACATGTGATGCTAGCCGCAAGTAAAAAAACAAGCATTTGCAATGCAATCGGTCTCGCTTTTGGGACCTGTTAGACCTGGCATCCTTGGCGTGGGTCTCCCTTCCATTTTTTCACTATGCCTCCACTGTTGTTGATATGTTTTTGCCGGTCTAGATGCCTTGGGCATTTTGCCACTGCTAATCAGTGCCAAAGTGCAAGTGCTCCCTATGATAAATTAATGTATGGATTAGTGACTCCACGTTTGGCCTATTTGATTCACTGTCAGACCCTAGTACAGTGCACTGTTTGTGCCCAGGGCCTGTGAATCAAATGCTGCTGGTGGGCTTGCAGCACTGGTTGTGCCACCCACAGGAGCAGCTTGTAAAGTGTGCCTCAGGCCTGCCATTGCAGAGCCTGTGTGCAGTCTGGTACTGCCATGTCGACTTGGTAAGTGCACCCACTTACCAGTCCCCAAACCTTCCCTTTCCTGCATATTAGTCACCCCTAAGGTAGGCCCTTGGGCAGGGTGCATTGTATGTGTAAGGTAGGACATGCCCTGGTGTGTGTGGCATGTCCTGATCGTGAATTACAGCCAATTTCGTTTTTCACTATTGCAAGGCTACCTGTTCCCATAGGCCAGAATGGGCAGTTTGATTATAACATCTTATAATCCTAACTGACCCAGGGAACATGGTAGAAAAACGAATTTAGTATGCCTGAACTCAGACTGATAAAATACATCTTTTAGTGAAGTTGGTTTTAACATTCTGTGTTTGAAAATACCACTTTTAGAAAGTAGGTATTTTCTTGCCTAACCATCCAGCCTGCCTCTGCTAGCTTGTGTATTGTGTGTCTGGGTTTGTGAGTGACAGGGGCTGGGGGACTCCAGGAGGCAGGGTGAGTCAGCACTAGGCTGAATAGACCTATCTGCATGAGGAGTGGTGGGAGGAGTAGCACCTGGGCCTGAATAGGGCTGTGCCTGCCTTCCACAATGCTGGCTCCACCTCCTGTGGTGTGTCTGATGACCCTGGCCCACACTGACAAAGGAAGAAGTTGTGCACTGGCAGAATGCACTCAGAACTGGTTTGGACTAGGTACAGGACCCTCTGCCTTCAGAGGACAAAGGATTTATGGGTATAAATACTGGGGCCCAGACCCCAAAATTTTAGATCACTTCTGGGAAACAAGAAGAACCTTTGCTGAGGAGAGGAACCAGAGAAACTGAAGGAGGAGACTATCCCTATGCTGTGTGCTGTTTGAGGGATTGGCCTGCAGTGGTTGCCTGATTGCCAAAGAAAGGAGAAAGGAACTTTGTACCTACTTTCATCATCTTGCAGAAAATCTCCAAGGGCTTGAAGATTGAGCTTGCCTCCTGCTGAAGTCTCAGGGATACAAGACTTCACCAACCAGCTCCCCTGAATTCCCTTGCTGGGAATTTGAAGTGCCTACTGTTGTGTTGGGCCTTCTGAGAGAATGCGTGTCGCTGGGAGCTGGAAGCGCGACTCACGAAGAAGAAGCGTGTCGCCGCCGCAGCAGTTGTCGTCGCATCGCCGAGAAAGCGTGCCGCCGCTGTCGCCATCGCATCACCGAAGCGCCTCGCATCACCGGAGAAGAGTGTCGCCGTCGCAGCAGACGCCGTTGCATCATCGGAGAAGCGTGTCGCAGGGCCTGTCGCGGCTCAGAAGATTCACCGAGTCGCCGCACGGCCGTCGGGCGTGCACGCATTGCCCCCTTCGCTGTTGCATCGAGAGGAAGACGCCATTTTGTTTCATTGCACCGGGTCGTCATCGCATCGAGGTGCTGCTGGTCGCATCGCCACAGAAGCGTAGTAAGAAACCGATGCATCACCTCCCCACGCAGTGAAGAACCGACGCATCACCTCCTCTCCGGTAAGGAACCGACGCATCACCTCCCCCGGAGCAAGGAACCGACGCATCACTGTTCTTGCGTATAAGGAACCGATGCATCACCTTCCCTGCAACTCTTTTGTTTGTATCGCGTTACGCATCCAAAGGTACATTGAACGTAGAGTGTCGCATTTATCACCTGCATTTGAACTGAACTATTTTCTAACATTTTGACAGTCATATTTCTATTGTATTGTGGATTTTTGTCGTTCTGGTCTTGTGTTAAGTCTATATAAAGAGTACTTATTTTTATATACAACTTGTGTGGTGTCCATCTGTAGTGTTGTCAATGTATTACTGTATGTATTCACATATGCTTTACACACTGCCTCTGAGATAAGCCTGCCTGCTCGTGCCAAGCTACCAAGAGGGTGAGCAGGGGTTATTTTAGGAGTGTAGCCCCTTACCCTGACTAGAAGCAAGGGTCCCTATTTGGACAAAGGTACCTACCTCTGCCAACTAGAGACCCCCAGTTCTAACAGGACCTTATATGTATTAAGCTATGCAGCACATTAGCCTGGGTGCTGAAACATCTGCTGTTCTTTAACATGGAGGGAAAGTAAGCACCAAACTGCGTGACACGCCAGGTATGGGAACACATGGAGAGAAATATTGCCTTTCAGCTGGAAATGGTATAGTCCAAAGCTCTGTTTTCAATATAAAATCAGGGCCTTCGGTGGTCATATCACTGAAAATACAAGATTTGAAAAATATATTATTGTCTATGGGTGCTCATGGAAGACAATTTCTATGGACTGGAATCTAGAGAATGCTAAAGTGGTTCTTGTATTTTACTGACCTCTGCTGGTTGTTTTCTATCAAGAAAGTTAAATAGAGGCAGAAAAATTTAAAAAAGAAAGTCCCTCAGCAGAAAGCAATTCTGGTATTTTACTGAACTCTTCTGGTCGTTTTCTATCAAGACAGTTAAATAGAGGCAGTTGAACAAGCAGAAAGCAATTCTGGTATTTTACTGACCTCTACTGGTCGTTTTCTATCAAGACAGTTAAATAGAGGCAGTTGAACAGAAAAAAAGTCCCTAAGAGGAAGCAGACAAGTCCTAGGGCTGATCTCCAGAGCCCACAAAGTACATACACATATAAGTATATACTAAAGCATATAGACGAGGTCTCGAATGCTCGACCTAAAAAAACCCCCACAGATGCACCTTTCAGCAGTTTTGAACATTGGAGGGCGTCTCTTAAGTACTACAAAAAATACAATGAATATCATAAAAAAGTGAGTGCAAAAGGCAGTTTAGGCCTGTGACACTTTACCTTACCCTACTTGTGGAAGGTGTTCATTGCAGGCAGTGGACATATGTTTTAGGAAAAAATTACGTCAGCAATGTACTTACACCAAAAATAGTGTCACTTTCCAAGAGAAAGAACCACTCACCATCACAAGGAAGACATGGCACAGGACTCATGATGACATCCATCCAATAATCAGAAGGAACCGAATCTCCCTGAAGGATGCTAGGCAAGATCACAATGCAGCTATCTCTCACACGCCTTCACTCTGCGCATAAGCATAGCTACTTTTTCACAGTGATACCATAAGAGCTGCTTCTGTCAATTACACACAACCAGGGTCGGACTGGTACAGAAAACAGGAACGGCCACCAAAATAAAACTTGGCCCCATTACTGTTATGTTATGTTTATCTGTAAAGTACACTATCACCAGTGAGGGTATTCTGGCACTGAGCAGGTGTGTGTGGCTAACCCTGCCTGTGGTAGGTTGGGTAATTGAAAATCCAGGTCTTCAACTTCTTGGAGAGGAGGCTCTGATGTGGAGTGGGAGGCTGTTCCACGCTTTAGAAGCAGTGTAAGAGAACGCCCGTCCTCCTGGTCTGGTTATTTGTGTGTGGGATGTTGTGTGAGTAGGAGTTCTGTGGAGCAGAGGTGTTGGGGTGGCTAGTGGAAGAAGATGCGCTTGTTCAAGTAAGTATGGCCTAAGTTGTGTATTGCCTTGAATGTGTTTGTGTGGAGTTTGAAATGAGCACGTTTGTGAATCGGGATCCATTGTAGTTCCTACCTATCTGCTATCTGAATTAGATAGCTAAAATCCTGCTTGTGCCCGCCCACAATCCTCACAGGAAGCAGGAAGTCTAATGCAGGACGACAAAGTAGAATGCACTCCCTACACCACCAGCGCTAGCCGTTACCGCTGTTCTGCCCTTCAGGGCAGTGTGGTTCCTCCGTGCCCTTCAGACCTCACCATGCTCTGGGTTTTGGATGGTTTCTTCACCAAGCCATGTCTTCTCAGGAAGATCCCTTGTACTAGCGCCCCGGGCGGGCTAACTGAAGCTTGCGATCTGTGATCTGCAGCCCTCTCTCTTGAGAGTCCTGCAGAAGCAGCATTATAAAGGGCTATGGCGGAAAGGTCTTGATGGTCCCACAGGGGTGCCAGGGATTTCGGGTGTTCTCCCTTCCAGAAGATTGGTGTGTGTTTTGATCGCCCTTTTGTGGGGTGAGTGGCTACAGTGAGTCGTAAGCTGTGCCCTTTTTTTGGGGAGCCAGGGTTTAGGCACAGCATCTGTGTGACTCTTTCGAAGAATCCCCAAAGGTGCAGCATTTATTTGTAAATCATAAATTGACTTAAAGGGAAGAATATCAGTTGAATATTTGCGGGAATTTGCCTCAAGCTGCTGAGCCCTTTGATCCTCGAACACAAATCTTCATCCTGACTTGGGGTGGAGGCGGTGATCATTGGTCAGTAAGGAAAGGTGAGCAGTTGTGTGAATTCTGTGTGATATTTACAACTATTGTCTCTATAGACATGGGCCAGCTAATCTGCATGAATAGGAATAAACATACAAGTACTAATTATGACAATAAAAAAAACTAAGAATCTGCATTATCTCGATGAAGAGGCAAGGAGATATGCAAACAGTAAAGCAGGGAGGAAAAAAATCTCTCCATATTGGCTAACTAGGTCTTCCATTCATACCTGATTTTTTGGATAGTTCTGATTGAATGATGGTATGCAATCAAAATCTCTGTTGTAGTCTGCACCTCTCGATTGCTGAGGCATGGACAGCCCGAACACAAATTTATATCACTGTGTGTTCGGCCACACACAGTGCTATAAATGTGCAGGTACTTTCCAGTACTGAATACCAATACTTCTTTAATTTGAAAGGGAGAGAATCTGCACTTCTCACTCAGCACTGCTGCAAAACATTTAACTGGTACATCACAGGATCAAACAGTACTCTAAATAGTGAGGGCATGCACTTCTATATTTACATTTAAAGCACTGACCACACAACATACAATTTTACTATTGTTCTCCAATTTCTCTCAGCAGGCACACTTATAAAAGGGCAGATACTGACTTTTTTTTTGGACAAAATACCACACCCACCTCTAAAGTATGCTCCTTCTAAATCCTTTTTGCTCCACCACAAAATTCTGAAACATTCCCCTTATAGACCACACTGCAAAGTCTCTCACCTTTCCAATAAAGCACAATTTAAGGGATTAGTAGTGTGCTAAAACAGCCAACAAAGCGTTACGGCATCTCATCAAAGTGCTATTTAAACAGAACTACAGTACGGTAGAATTGATTCATACATTATATGTTTAATTTACATGAGTACCTTTCTTATCTCCCTGACCCAGCTTTACCTCAGTCTGTTTTTGAGTGACACATAAATGTGTTTTTATGGCAGGAATTCTCCACCAGTAGAGTATTTAATTTAGATCTGCAAAAATGAGGCAGGTAGATTGGGAAGGGGATTCATTGGTTTAAAATATCCTTTCGTACTCTGAAGCGAAAGGAGAGCTTTGTGCATGAACAATAAGCTGTTTGGTGGTGTTTCACTATTCTGAAAAGCATTGTGTGAAACAGTAAAGGCCACTTCCTCACACAAGTATTGCAGTGCGCACTTCCCCCCTACACATGCATGGCACACTGCTCAGATAGTGTTATCTCGCTTGCAGGGTTGCAAATAGCCCTACACGCTCCTGTTTAAGTTTTGCATATTAGTCTTATCTTTTAGACACAGTCAGCTGAGCGAAGCCTGCACGTGCAAACATGTCCCTCGTGAGCGCAGGAACATGCCCAGCCCACGAGTCCCTCTCCGGACCTGTGCTTTTGGTTAGCTCTGCTGTGTGTGACCATGGTTCTTGATATGTCAGGTGCCTTGTCCTTAGATATATGTTTTCCAGCAGCACACGCCCATACACATAGCTGCCAAGCTTTCAGATCACAGACAGTGCTTAATTTGTAAAAAATACAAGTTCCAGTACCCAAGTTATTTAACACAGGCCCACTGCAGCTGACACAACACAACTTTAAACTTCAGGTTTAAGGCTGAGTGTTATTTTTTTTTAGATATCTTAAAAAGTTAAATGCACCCCTAATGAACTTTCCTTAAAAATACATGCACAGCGCCACCATGTGGTGTATTCTCAAAACAAAGTGCCGGTGTTTACAAATAAATACCATGCCGAGCACCGGAAAACACCAGCACAGATTAAGCACTGAGATCACCTTTGTGTGGCCTTTTCTATGGTTTCAGTCCGACTATAAGTGGCATTCTACTGTCAAATGTGAGACACTTTCAGTGACTCTTTCTCATGAGTAAATTAAATCCATGACCAGTATTTGATGGTCTCTCTCTGAATTTTCAGTCACACAACAATGCTGATATGTCTAAGAGAAGCCAGACCTATTGGCATCACCAGTGCTTATTAGCAGAATCAAATCAATGAGTCATTACACTAATTTTGTTCATAGTTAGAACTGAAAATGTTTAAATTCTGAAAATATTAGACTGTGAATTGACCTATTCTGTGTCTGTGGAAGGGGTGGTGGTATTTGGTGAGTCTCAAGAACTTCTCTTCTCCCCTTCATACCATTTTCCTCTGCAGTTTTCCACACCGTTAGCCTCTTAGTGGGCTGCAGAATGTGGTGCACCATACTGTGCTGATAGCAGGCAGGCTGACCCTGGTGCTTGCCAGGGAAGAAGCCTGTTCTTGCACTTAACTTCTGGTCTTGCTGCAACTCTTTGTCACAAGGCTGTTCCACTGTAAGGCCAGCTCTGCCTGACTGCCTGGCTGTTAGCTGGTGGTGGTGTCATTGTGCTGGAAGCCAGGCATGCTCTGCTCTCTGTGTCTCTCTCAGCCTCAGATCCATCCACAACGCAGAGGGTGGCTGGCTGCCACCTTTATTAATGTGTGTCGCTTGGCTACTGGGACTGGACACGCTGTGCCCACTCAATACAAGGGACTGGAGGGCAGGTGAGGAGTAGCTGACTAACTTCACTAGTTGTCATTCATGTCAACAAATTCATTCAGCCCCGGCAGCTGAAATTATATCTGGTGAGCTGCCATGGGGACCTGCAGGACAGGACTTGAAATGGGACTCACTCGAGCCAGGGGAAAACAACATCATGCCAACACAATCTCCTCCACAGCAAAGAGCAGTGTGTGGACATGCGGGTGTGCAACTGCAAGAAAAAAGCAAAGCTGCTGCTGCCATTCTAGTCCAATCATCTGCTGGGTGCGTGGTGGTGACTGTCTGCCTTACCGACAACAAAAAGCAAGGTGCTGCTGGATCCACCCACATGGGGCTGTAGTGCCGTCCTCCTGATCTGGGTGGCTGTAGTAATTTAATAATTCAACACCACGAGATCTACTTAGAAAGGCAGTATGGACTTGATTGGTAGTTGAAGCCCAGCCTTTTGTCTTCTACTGTAAAAGAAAGAAAACATACAACAGCAGAATGCTCACAAACCCTACCTGTCCAGCTGTCAATGTCAATAAGACAATTCATTTGTACAGGGCAGGCTGTAACAGCAATGTAGGCACTGCCAAGAAGCCAATTTAAAGTGTGCTTGCTGCTTTTGTTATGCAGCCTCGTTAGTGCTATAATGCGTAACTAATACATTCTAGCACAGTGATGTGGACACCAGCATAAAAATGCATTAGACTGATTCCTGATGCGTAGTACTTGGCATGGCTGCATACACATATTCTTTAAAGTCAATCTAATATTGTGTTAGCAATCCAAAACAACCTACTCTCTTAGACAGGAGTATACATTGCTATTTTTGAACTGGCCCTCTCTGCAGGGTCACCCCTAAACTTTTTGCCTTCAGTCCTCTTGTCTTTTGAATTTCGTTTTTGATGGAATTACGGCTCTGAGCACTTTACCACTGCTGACCAGTGCTAAAGTGCTTGTGCTCACTCTCGTAAATATGGTAAAATTGGCTTACACCCAATTGTCACATTTAATTTACTTATAAGTCCCTAGTAAAGCGGCACAATATGTATCCAAGGCCTGTAAATCAAATGCTACTAGTGGGCCTGCGGCACCTATTGTGCCACATACGTAAGTAGCCTTTTAAACCATGTCTCAGGCCTGCTATTGCAGCCTATGTGTAGTTTTAAACTGCCAATTCGACCTAGCAACATAACCCTTTTGACAAGCCTAAAACCCAATTTTTAATACATATAAGTCACCCCAAGGAAGGCCCTAAACTGCCCATAGAGCAGGGTACATTTTAATTTAAATTTTTTTACATTTACTTGTAAGTTTTACATGTCCTGGTAGTGAAGGGCTACCTCTCCCGTACGATAATATTGGGTTACCTTATTACATTTACAAATGATAATGTTTCTTTGGGAACAGGTCGAAATGTCATGTTTGGTGTCTAAAGCATTGTAATGTCAGAATCCCTGCCACACATCACCTCTATTGACTATCACAATATAACTGGGCTGACTCATATTATTCTTTCCAATACTTATGAATGAACAAACGTCTTCTACCCTGACTTTTGACCATATTGCATGCTGTTGGTAATAGCTAGCTGCAGCTGGTGTTTCCCGGTTTGTTTGAAAAGGCTTAATAGCTTTTACAAATGTTTTATCATGCATATGCAAGGTCAGATTTCAGGCGTCACAGAAACATCCAGCAAATCCAAAAGAATAAGCATCAAGCAACCGGCATAGATTACCTCAACATGAACCTTCCGGAAGACAGCCCTCATCAAATTAATGCCCTGCACCTGTTCCTTGCTATAAGCAATTAGAACGCGACCTTTGTGAACATTCTAAAACTACTTCTAGAAGACAGCCTCAACAAATTAATCATCTGCACCTGTTCCTTGCTATAAGCAATTAGAACGCGATCTTTGTGAACACTCTAAAACACCTTCTAGAAGACAGCCTCATCAAATGAATCATCTGCACCTGTCCCTTGTTACAAACAATTAGAATGTGACCTTTATGAACGTTCTAAAGCAGTCTTATTTAAAGACCGCCCACACTCCTCTCCTTCACTTAGCCTCTTCGCCTGCCACTTACTTGTTTCCCGGCTTCCAGGACTCTGTCTTGCCAGCTCCTGTTCCTCCCACTTTGACCTCACCGCAAAGGACTTCCCGCATCACTCTCGCACCTGGATGGAAAAACAAGAAAAGGAGAGACATATTAACAGACTTGCTTTTGCTACGCAACATTGTGCTTGCAGACAAGGTAACCAGTGTTTTTGTTCAACTTGTACATTCTGTTGGCAGGGCTCTGCCAGAAAGGACTTGGGTGAAGCTAACCCCATCCAAATTAGCTTGTGGTTTTGATGCTGGAATCATACTCACTATAGTTTCAAAACTTTGATGAAAGAACCTCTATGAACTATCTAAAAACAACTGACAACAAAACTAAAGATTGGTTGAGATATAAAAAGCTTTCATGAGGTGATACCTTAAAAGATATAGCTAGTAATAGACTAAAGCCTTATTATTTGTTTGTTTATAGATAACATATCTGCCGGTACCATTCACCAGACTGGTGTGAATGCCTGCTGCAGTGTTGCGGTTGACGAGACGAGCCACGGCATCTTTTTGACTCCACACACTCTCTCCATCCCAACCCCCTTCCCCCTGGGATTTGCCTCCAGAGCAGTGTCTCCTTCTGTAAACCAAGGGCAAGTCTAGAGAGGATTCGGGAACTAGTGTTGCCACCCCATTGGAATCACCTGGGATCCAGGTAAGTGGCTTATGACAGAAGGCTAAGCCACAACACTTAACATTCCTTTCTGGCGGCGCCATGACCAATCATGACCAAATATTCACAGACGATCTAGCGCGTGCCTTATCAGGGGACCTCAATGATGCTAACAATCTGCTTGAGTTACTGCAGCAGTTGCAACTAGATCTGAATAGGTTAAAAGCAGAAAATGCAACACTTAGGGAAGAGTTGCAACGAGAGAGGACACATTTCTCGCAATGGAGGGATACTAAACCCAAGGATAATTGCCCAATCTTGAACCAGCCTGTGTTTGGGGAACCATCTCACTTCTCCCCTTCGCAGCCAAAGTGGCAGAGAAAATAGTCAACAGGGAGCTGACACGATTCATCGAAGAGCACGCCGTCCTCGACCCGTCCCAATCCGGATTCTGAGCCAACCACAACACCGAGACAGCCCTACTCGCCACCACAGACGACATCCGCACCCTCCTGGACCAGGGCCACTCCGCTGCCCTCATCCTCCTCGACCTGTCTGCAGCCTTCGACACCGTCTCTCATCGCACACTAATCACCAGACTACACAACGCCGGCATACAAGGAACTGCCCTAGACTGGATCCGCTCGTTCCTCACTGGAAGAAGCGAAAGGATCAGACTACCGCCCTTTCTCTCTGCCCCCACGGACATCACCTGCGGAGTCCCACAGGGGTCATCACTGAGCCCGACCCTCTTCAACGTCTACATGGCCCCCCTCGCAGACATCGTCCGACAACACAGCCTCAACATCGTATCCTACGCCGACGACACCCAGCTCATCCTCTCCCTCACCAAAGACCCCACCACCACAAAACTCAACTTCCAGAGAGGAATGCAAGAAGTGGCAGTCTGGATGACCAACAGCTGCCTAAAACTCAACGCCGAGAAGACAGAAGTCCTTGTCCTGGGAACCACCCCTTAAGCATGGGACAACACCTGGTGGCCCACCGCCCTCGGAACCCCACCTATCCCCTCAGACCACGCCAAGAACCTCAGCATCGTACTCGATTCATCGCTCACTATGAACCGACAAGTCAATGCCGTCACCTCCAGCTGCTTCAACACCCTCCGCATCCTCCGAAAGACCTTCAAATGGATCCCCCTGAATCAAGGAAAACAGTCACCCACGCACTCATCACCAGCAGACTCGACTATGGCAACGCACTCTACACCGGCATCAACAAATCCCTACTCCGCAAACTGCAAACAATACAGAACACCGCGGCCAGACTCATCCTCGGCATACCCCGGCACGAACACATCAGCCAACACCTGCGGCGACTCCACTGGCTCCCCGTGGAAAAGAGAGTCACCTTCAAAATCCTCACTCACGCCTACAAATGCCTGCACAACAACGGACCCAAATACCTCAACCACAGAATAAACTTCCATGTACCCAAAAGAAACCTGCGATCATTCAACCTCGCACTGGCGGAAACCCAGCGCTTCCACAGAGCCAGATCAGGCGGAAGATCATTCTCCCACATCGCAGCCAAGACCTGGAACGAGCTACCGGCAGACATAAGACGCGCCCCCTCCCTGAACACCTTCAGGAAGACCCTGAAGACCTGGCTCTTCGGCTGAACGGAGCAGCATACCCCCCAGGCGCCTTGAGACCCTCACGGGTGAGTAGCGCGCTTACAATTCCCTGATTGATTGATTGATTGATTTCAGAGAGGGGCATTTACAACTACTGATCAAAATCTGTATGTATCTGTCTCTACACCCAGTCCTGTGCCCTTAGCAGCTCCTGAATGCTTTCATGGTAACAGTACTAAATTTGCAGCCTTTATGAGTCAATGTCAATCACATTTCCTATGTAAACCTCAGACTTTCCCCAATGAGGCTGCTAAAGTAGCGTTTGTAATCTCTTACTTGGGGGTGTATTCACTAACTGGGCAATTCCTTTAATAGAAACAAACGATCCCCTTTTGTACAACTATTCTGCTTTTAAGGCTGCCATGACTAAGTTATTTGCAAAACATGTTTTTATCCAAGCAAGTGACAATGACTTATTAAACCTATGACAAGGCTCTAAGGATCTGCTGACCTATATCACTACTTTCAATCGACTGGTTGCAGAAACGTGCTGGTTGGAAGAGAAGAGAACATCCTTATTTTATCGAGGGTTAAGAGATGACCTTAAAGATTCCCTCTCCCATATCGTTGATCTGTCCGACAATTGTGCAGAATTTATTGATCTTGTGGTTAAGTTAAATCATCGATTGGGCGAGCGAAAGGTTGATCGATCTTGCAGTGACTCCAGAGAAATTGTTCTCAAAACCGATAAGAAAGACTTCGACAGTAAGACTCTTGATGCTGAACCTATGCAGATTGGAGGTATAAAGGGTCCACCATCTAATGAGGAAAAGGAACATCGCCTCATTAAACCTATGTCTTTATTGTGGCAAAGCTGGTCATTTTGCTAAGGAGTGTTCTGCAAAATCAAAAAAGACTAAGGCTGTGGCTAGTGTAGAGGTTGATCAAGAACAGGAAAAACCAAGGCTCTCGACCAGAAGGGAGATCATCTTGTTGAGAGAAGCCGTACAGATCTCACAATATCGGACCAATGTAGGAACATGAATCCAGCGGCATCTGATTATCCGAGTCACAGTAATCTTATCCCCACAGCGGAGGAACATAATATCCATGCTTGCTAATTCAGGGGCCAATGGCAAGTTCTTTGATTTTACCCTAGCTGCCAAACTCAAGCTCACAAAAGTTCCCAAAGAAAAACCTGAACCTGTGCGAGCAGTAGACAGTTCAGAGTTGTCTTCTGGGCTAATTTGCTTTCAGACAGAGGCTCTAACCCTAGTGTGCAATAATGGGCATACTGAATGACTTGTCTTTGATCTAATAGACACTCCGACCTTTTGGATAAGTTTGGGAGTAACTTGGCTAGAACACCTTAAGCCAAAAATTGATTGGGTACACCGCACTGTAACATTGGACTCACCCATGTGCACTACTACCTGCTACCAAGAGGATCTGGAGGTGGGAATATCTCTGCTTTGCACCTTGGTCCAAGGAACACAAGATCTTAAACTACCCAAAGAATACCAGGACCTTCAAGATGTTTTTGACCCCGTGAAAGCCACCCAACTGCCCCCACATAGAGCCTTTGATTGCCACATAGATCTCCTCCCAGAGGCAACTCTGCCCTGCAGTAGAGTCTATGCGTTAACAGAACCTGAAACCCAATATCTATGTAAATATCTGGAAGAACTACTAGAGATAGGTTTTATACATCACTCCACATCACCAGTGTCTTCCCCACTCTTCTTTGTACCCAAGAATAATGGGGAGTTGAGGGCTTGTATGGATTACAGGGCGGTCAATAGGTGACTATTAAGAACTGCTATCCTCTCCCGTTAATTCCGGTGCTACTTGATCAGGTCAGAAATTCCACCATTTACACGAAACTAGATTTACAGGGCGCTTACCACCTAATCCGTGTGCGAGAAGGCAATGAATGGTAAACCGCCTTTAGGACTAAGTTCGGGTTGTTTGAGTATACTGTTATGCACTTTGGCCTATGTAATGCTCTGGCAGCATTTCAATATTTCATTAATGAGGTCTTGAGGGAGTTTTTGGATGTTTGTGCAATCGTCTACATAGACGACATTCTGATCTACTCAAACTCAGAACAAGAATATGTACAGCATGTACTTGACATCTTGCAACGCCTTATGTAAAACGCTCTCTTTGCTAAACTAGACAATTGTTCCTTCCATGTATAGTTGGTAGAGTTTCTGGGGAATCACTTATCTTCGACAGACATCACTAAGGACCCAAAAAGGTAGAAGCCATTACCAATTGACCAACTCCAACAAACGTCAAGGAAATTCAACAGGTGCTTAACTTCGCCAATTTCTATCGTCGTTTCATCCCGCACTTCTCAGAGATAATGGCGCCCATAACACACCTGCTAAAAAAGGGGCAATCACTCACGTGGTGTCCAGAAGCCAATCAGGCGTTGCAACTGTTAAAAACTGAATTCACCACTGCACCCATCCTTCAGCATCCAAATCCAATCCCGCCCTATAAAGTCAAAGCTGATGCTTCGCAGGGTAGCCGTAGGAGGAATTTTATCTCAAAAGAACCCAAGAACTGGCCACATACATCCCATAGCCTTTTATTCCCAAAAACGTCTGCCAGCGGAGCAAAACTATATGGTAGCAGAAAGAAAAGTTCTGGCCATCAAACTGGTGTTCACTGAATGGAGACATTATCTACAGGGGGCTAAACATTCAATCACAATATTCTCAGATCATAAAAATGTACAATTTTTAGCTCTGTTAGAGCTCACACCCCGTCAAATGCGATGGCTGCATTTCTTTAGTGGGTTTGATTTCATCATCACCTATCGCCCAGGGGCCAAACAGTTGCAGTCTGATGTTCTTTCAAGACTGGGGTATGCCCACTCTTCCCATTCCACATCAGACTCCCCCACTATCCTTCCACCGTAAAAGATAGTCACAGTCACTGAGGGTGACACCTTTATGGCGGCCCTACATGAAGAATATAAAATATTAAAGACCGAAGAATGGATCAAAATACCTAACCATACTATCACAGACAAAATGTTCCTTAATGCTTAGAAACTGTACATCCCTACTAAAGAGTTAAGACGTCAGGTAATCCAATGGAATCATGACACAGCATTAGCAGGACACCCAGTTATAATGAAAACCTTAAGGAATTGTCCAAAAACCTTCTGGTGGAACAACATTTGGAAGGATATACAAGAATACGTATCTGGTTGCCCAACTTGTGCACGAAAAAAGAACACTCACGCTACACAAGCAGGCCTATTACAACCTCTGCCTATACCCCCAGTTCCTTGGCACATCATTAGTCTGGATTTTATTACTAACCTTCCAGCAAGTAATACCTTCTCTACATTTCAGCCCCCTAAAAAGATACCCACCGACGTAGAATTTAGTTAAATATTCATTGACCATATTGTAAGACTAAAATCATCTCAGATCGCGGAGTTCAGTTCACATCTAAATTTTGAAGAACACTCTGTGATAAGTTAGGAATAGAGGTAGCCTTGTCATCTGCTTTCCACCCACATACCGACAGGCAAACTGAACAGGTCAACCAATCCCTAGAAACTACACTAAGATGCTTATTATCCACATACACAGGACAATGGGATCAGGCCTTACCCCTAGCTGAATTCACTTATAATAACAGCACCCACTCAGCTACAGGTTACACACCCTTCTTCTTAATGTCAGGACAACATCCTCTGGCCCTTTCCATTGATATATCAGGAGTTTCTGCTACACTACCTTCTGTCACAGAAAGATTAGAACAACTGCATGAGATTCAAAAACATGCTAGGACAAATTTAGCAAAAGCCAAATTGGTCATGAAGGCACAAGCAGACAAGCATAGAACCTCAGCTCCTATATACAAAGAAGGAGACAGGGTATGATTATCCACACAACACCTACAACTAGAAGGCCCAAGGAAACTACGACCATAGTTTATAGGTCCTTATGACATTATCAAGATAATTAATCCAGTGACCGTCAAGCTACGGCTTCCCCCTGAATACACTATCCACCCAGTGTTTCACATTTCACTGATCAAGCCTTACCACCCCGCCACACAAAAAGATACCCTACCCTCACCCCCACCTGTTCTGATTAATGGCCAACAAGAGTACCAAGTTCACAGTATCCTGGACTCTAAATGATCTCAGGGAAAACTATATTACCTTATAGATTGGAAGGGTTATGACCCTTCAGAGCCTTCCTAGGAACCAGCCTCCTCGGTCCATGCCCCCCGTCTGGTTAGACGATTTCATGTCCTCCACCCCACCAAACCACGGCCTGTAAGACTGCCTTTGGGAGGGGCGACTGTCTGGATTCCTGCCACAACTCACCTCTCTTGACTATCACAATATACTGGCATGACTCATATTATTTCTCCCAACACTTATAAATGAACAAACATTTTGTACCCTGACTTTTGACCATATTACATGCTACAAAAAGAAAGGACAGAATGCGGCTGACCACGGTTCAGCACATCAATTCCCAGGTAAAGATAAACAATTAGAAGGACTGTGCAACTACTTCCAGAGCTCGCCGCACTTCCACTCCACTGGAAACCAGAGAAGCAAATTTGTATAAGAGGGAAGGTGCACCAGAACAAAGTCAATAAACTCCAAGTATGTCCAAAGTATCTTTATTGTTGTCGAAGTTAAAAATTGGACATCAGCCAACGCGTTTCGTTCCACAGCTGGAACTTCATCAGGGCTGAAAGAACATATAGACAAAACAACACTAAATCACACTGAACGACAAAGCAAAAAACTAAAAATACATACACAATATATATATGTGAACGATACAGACAAAATCAATAACATTAACTGAACGGCACAAAACACTTAAATTACACAGTACATGTGTATAAGGATATATATAAATAAAGAAAAAAGAAAGAAGAAAAAATATATAAAGGACACCATAACTTACAGGACAAAACCATAAACAGTGAAAACTTCCCACTGTACGCATATAGACATCCTAAAATGCAAACCAAAACTATACACATTCAAACATTACAAAATGACACAAAAATTTCAACTTTACATACATTTAATTAAAATCACCCTGACATAAAAAAGTCCATCAGTAAAGTGCAATATAAATCTAGCTTAGGGACATTATATATATGACTCAAATAGGCACACAAAGGAGACCAAGAAGAATAAAAAGAAAGAGAAAAGGAAGAACAAATTTAAGAATGAAAAAACATATATATCCTGAAATAGCACTAAATTGACCCCAAATGTCACACAACTGTTATACTAATTCTTAACCTGCACATCAACATATAGCTATGCTCTAACATTACATGTCAAAGTAACTCTCAGAACGGTATCTTACCTCAAACAATAAATATGGTATGCTTGTAAATTCTGTAGTATAGCTCAACTGTCCAAACTCATAGATTCACGGTAGTGGCCCAAGTCCTGATAAAGGGAGGACATATATTATCATTGCGTGCTCCTCACGTCAAATAATTTCTGGCTCCAACCATCAATTTATTAAAGGGCAATAGAGGAACACTGACACAAGTCATGCATTCCAAAAGGACACAAATATTATTATAAAACAATTAATAAAAAGAGCAGAATATTTCATGACCTATTTGAAACAGCCTGTCACGTTTCAACCACAAAGGGTCTCCAAAGGTCGTCTTACCTCCACATGCTGCTGGTAATAGCTAGATGCAGCTGGTGTTCCCCAGCTTAATAGCTTTTACAAATGTTTTGCAATGCATTGCATATGCAAGGTCAGGTTTCAGGCGCCACGGGAACATCCAGAACATCCACCAGAATAAGCATCAAGCAGCCGGCATAGATGACCTCAAAGTGTACCTTCTAGAAGGCAGCCGTCATCAAATTAATCCCCTACACCTGTTTCTTGCTATAAGCAATTAGAACGTGACCTTTGTGAACATTCTAAAACACTTTCTAGAAGACAGCCTCATCAAATTAATCATCTGCACCTGTTCCTTGCTTTAAGCAATTAGAATGCAACCTATGTGAACATTCTAAAACACCTTTTAGAAGACAGCCTCATCAAATTAATCATCTGCACCGGTTCCTTGTTACAAACTATCGGAATGTGACCTTTATGAACGTTCCAAAGCAGTCCTATTTAAATACCATCCACACTCCTCCCCTTCGCTTAGCCTCTTCGCCTGCCACTTACTTGTTTCTCAGCTTCCAGGGCTCTGTCTTGCCAGCTCCCTTGTACCTTCTACTTTGGCCTCATTGCAAAGGACGTCCAGCATCAGTCTTGCACCTGGACTGGTGTGAATGCCTGCTGCAGTGTTGCGATTGAGTAGACGAGCCACAGCATCTTTTTGACTGCACACACTCTCTCCATCCCAACCCCCTTCACCCTGGGATTTGCCACCGGAGCAGTGTCTCCTTCTGTAAACTGAGGGCAAGTCTCGAGAGGATTCGGGAACTAGTGTCGCCGCCCCATTGGAATCACCTGGGATCCAGGTAGGTGGCTTATGACATGTAAGTTAAAATTCTCTTTAATAGTAAAGTCAGATTTTAAGTCACAATTCTAAAAAAACACTTTTGGAAAGTTGGCATTTTTTTGTCCTAACCATTTGGTGCCTTCAGTCTGTGTCCTGAGGCACATAACTGATTAGCATGGCAGTTGGCCTTTGTGTATTCCTTCCAGACAGTGACACAAAAAGGGACTAGATGTTGGCAGGATGAGCCATCCTGAAAGGATGGAAAGAGCAGAGCTTTGCACAGCCCCACTTATAATTTGAAAGGAGCTGCATCTCTACACTCATAAAGGATTTCACACCAGCCTTGCCACACCAGACATCCTGGGACCAGGGAAGGGAGAAAGGAAATTCCAGAATCGTCTGTGGGGGAAAAACTCAAGAAGTTTCTTCCACTTGGAACCAGGTATAAAAATAGGACCCTGAGACCCACTCTTCATTACACTGCCTGCTGCCTGAAGCCTGTCATGTGCCTTCAGAGAACTGCCCTGCTGCTTGAGTCCTGTTTTTCTGCTTGAACCCAGGGCCACCACAGTGACTCCAAGGACTAGTTTACTAGCCTTTTGTTCAGAGCTACAGGGACACAAAAAGCTTCAACAACTTTCAAAGTGCACCATGATTCAGCCTGAAGTGAGCCCTGGCCATCCAAGTGGTGCCCCTGGACCCTTGGAAGCTGTGCTAAAGGTGCCCAACCAGCCAAAATCCAAAATCTGCCAAAAAGTGCTCTGTGACCTGAGAGGAGTCCAGGACCTACCTGCTCGCTAATCTGCCCAAGATGCATTGCCAGTTGGCCTGAATTCACAGTAGCTCCTGCAATGTTCTTCTCTGCAGCAACAAATCCTGTTAGCTGCTCCTCTCTAGAAGGGTATCCAGCCTTCTGGAGTCCTCATTGGACACAACCTGTAGCTTCTTCCCGCTGGAGATTTTTGACGTGCAAAAAAGAGAGCAAGTCCGAACGTAGAAATCTTCACTGCAACTTCATTCAGTAGCTCCCCAATAATGACCCTTCCTCCTCAGACACCTCTGAATGCCTTGCCCCGCGGAAGTTTACCATTGCAGACATTTTTCTACAAAATGTCTTCAAAATCTGAAGGTAAATGGAGACCAGGGCCAATACACCTTGTGGTTCCCAACCGCGTTCCATCACGGTTGTCCATAGATTTTGACTTTGCCCCGGGCTCGCATGACTTGTTGTCAGTGTTTGGTACTTTAATCTTTTAGGTGCTAGATTGCACTAAAAACTTTTAAAAATGTATAACTCTGGTTCTCCTGATTGGATATTTGTCATTTTGGTGTCAACAAATGTATTATGTTTATTTGACCCTATTTTTTAAATTGGTGTGGGACTTTTCTTGTGTGGTGTTTTCCCTTTAGTACTGTTTCAGTATTTCATACATACTTTACTCATTGCCTCTAAGTTAATCCTGACTGCTTTTGGGCCAAGTTACCAGAAGGTTAAGCACAGGTTAGTTTAGTGACTTTTGCGGTTCCCCCTAACAACGATTGTTGCTGTTGCTTGAGAAGGACTCTTACAAGTTCAAGTTTTTATTTTCAAGATTTGGAACTCAAGCAAGATCCACACAGATTGTTCAAACCAATACAGTAATAAAAGCATATAATAATGATACAATTAAAAAAATTCATACATAGATTTCTTTACATGGTATAATACAACAGGGACTTTATCAAATAAGGACAAAACTTATTCAATACAATTTTAAGAAGCATTTAAAAAATATAAAAACTTGGGTTCAAATTATTTCATGAAAGGGAGAGAACACTAAGCGGAGGGCTTTAGAAGTTGTGCGCAAATGTTATTTGAAATATAAAGGTCTAAGAAACGTACAGCGATACAATATCATTGCAGGGCATTTGTACAAAGAGTACATGATTCAGGTCCTGGACCACATTATTACATAAATTGCAAATTTATACCATTTTGAAGTTAAAACGTTTAAGGCAAAATATTTAATTGAAATTGAAGCAAAGTCCAGAATCGTTTAACCCTATTTTCCATTTTAAGTATTGTTGGGGTTTTCTCGGAATGAAAGAGTTCACTATGATGTAAAATTTTTATTTTTTCTTACGAGAATCCATATCCAGATGTGCACTTAAATTAAGGGACGCCTGCTTAAGACAAGATTTTAATTGTGCTTCAGGCCAAGAACATATGCATCCCTGGTTTAGCTCAAACAAGCTTAAAGCAAGAACCCAGTCTCCTTGCTCCAGGTCATGGCAAGCATCAGTACTTTCAGAACGCCTAGCAGACTTGACCTGGTGAGAGATATAACGTACTGTATTAACCAAGACCAAATCATCGGTAATATTTACAATAGCAGCTCGTGGAATGGAGTTCTGATGACCCTCCCCATGATAATTTTGCGGACTCAAACCAGTTCTTTTATTTGGCATACTTCTCATGCTGAACAATACTAAAGGAAGAGCATTCAACCATTTCAGATATGTTGAGGCACATACTTCAGCTAGTTTATTGTTTATAGCGTCATTCAGAGCCATGACCACTCCAGAAGCTTCTGGATGATAGCTGCAGGGAAACGTTCGTTCAATATTTAAAAAGCAGTGCACAAAATCGTCATGATTTCTGACTCCAAAGAAGTTGGTAATCCAAACCTTGGGATCAGCTTCCTCAAAAACAATTTGACAACTGTCAATGTATCACATTTCTTTGTTGGATGTGCCTCAATCCAGTTTGAAAATAAGCAAACAATCACTGACATATATCATAGATCATTGCAGAGTGTCATTTCTAGAAAATCCACTGTGGTCTTCTGAAACAACCTTATGTTTTCTCTGCATGACTCATCTTCACTATTGTCTTTTCACCTACATTAATTTGTTGACAATATATATCTTTGACATACATTTTCTGCAATATTTCGAAAATGAGGATTGAACCAATGCTTTTTAAAGATGCCCACTATCCCATCATGCCCCACATATGTAAGTCCATGCATCAACCTTGCTATTTGCAGTAGCAATACATCTGACAAGACACACCTCCTAATCACACATGTCCATATTGTTTTTTCAACTTGCTTGCACTCTGCTTTTTCTCCAAATTTAAAATTGAATTCTGCATTTCTCTTAGCTCATTTATTTGAATTGACATTGAGAGAAAACTATTTAGATTTCCAACTTCTGCTTCTGAATTCTCATTTGCTTGTTGGCAGTGTTATAGTCAAAAATGCAAAGTACTTAGCAACCTGATCTGCAAAGTTGTGTCCAAATGTAATTGAGAAATTTCCAGTTATATGTTTGGTGCACTTTTCCACTGCCATTTTCTTTCACAATTTTAATGCAAAAATCAAATCAAGAATGCGTGCCACATTGTGAATTGGGGTGCTGGCAGAGGTCGTGAAACCCCGCTGTGACCACATTTGGACAAAAGCATGCACTACTCCAAAACAGTAATGAGTATTAGTATAGATTGTAATACTCAATTCATTGACAATGCAGCATGCTCTAATAATTGCAATCAATTCTCTCACATCAATGCAGTCATGTTTAAATTCATTTATTTTGACATCAGTCTCATTTGTTGGCAAGTGTAGGCAGATTAAGTGTTTCACACCTTTGGACCTTTGGATTGAAATGTTTTCACCAGCCAGTATATATAGTTTGGTCATACCTAATAATTTGGCTGCTGGCCAAATGCTGGGTCCTAAATTTGGTTAACGGTGTCTCAACTGAATAAGGCACCAACACGATAAGCATGAAACCCATGACAATTGTTTCACTCTGCAAAATGGGAATTGCAGTTACGGCAAAATTTTTCATGCAGACATGCAATGCCGCTGCACTGCATCCAGCACTGCAGAAAAATATGCAATTGGTCACTTGGCACTACCATCTTGTTGTGTGAGAATGGAAATTGAACACTCTTTTTTTTCATGACAGAATAAATGAAAATATTTCTCATAGGCATTCCTAAAGCAGGCGCTGTACACTAAGGGGCCGATTCCGATTCAGGCCGGAAATCTCTCCGACCGAGCCGGACCCGGAGAGATTTCCGACCGAATCGGACTCTGGCAGTCCGACCGAACGAGTACGATGCACACGCATGCAATTGGACTCGAGTCGGTCGGACTCCCATTGAAGTCAATGGGTGCCGGTCGTACAACGCGTACGCGGGCTCCCATTGACTGAATGGGTGCGAGGCGAACGAGGGCGCCCCCTACAGCGGGTACGCGTCAATGCGGGTCGCGCGTACATGCACAGTTAGGGGGGACCCATGGGTCCCCCCTGTGTGCGACTTGCGCGGCTACGCGTACAGGGGGGTCCGACACGGACCCCCAAAGTGCGGCTCCGACTGCTCTTTCGAGCCGGACGGCGCAAGTCGGTCGGACTGCTCGAGGCGCGCATCGTACTTACCCGGCCGGGGAACGTCTCCATTGCGCGGTGCGAGTCGTGTCCGTGCGAGTCGGTCAGAGCGGTTGGGTCCCGCGAACGAGTCGGTCGGCGATTTCGCGTACGCTCGCATCGTACTCGCTCGCCCGGACGCACGTCCGAATCGGTCGGGAAACAGGGCTCCGAATCGGATCCGGTAATGCCGAATCCGATTCGGAGCCCTACCGGCCGAGATCGGAATCGGCCCCTAAGTGTGTCTCAGCTTCAGAAAGGCTTGCTCACATTCTTCATCCCACGGTATCAAATCAGAGATGTAATTGTGCGTCAGTCTTTTTACAGGCTTTGCAATCAAGGAAAATTATGGAATTCACTGGCGACAGTAGCCAATCATTCTCAGAATTGCAGAAAAAAGCTCTTTAGACACCTTCCTCATTCCTATCTGAATTGGATGCCGCAAGTAAATACCTTCTTTCTAAAAATATTGCATATTTGTAGGGGAAGGTTTGTGCCCATTGTTAGCCAAATAAGTCAACAGTGCAATATTGTTCACCTTACAACTCTCTTTTAGTATTGCTTCAATCAGGAAACCATCATTGTATTGCACTATCACTGAGCCACGAGGCAAGTTTAATGATTTTAAATCTTTTTTCAGTATTTGGAAGAAGATGAGGGACTTTCTGTATACCCTTGAGGAATTGTAGCCTGAACCAGAATTCTATTTTGAAGTTTAAATGCAAAAAGATACTGACTATCATCATGAAAAGAAATGGAGAAAAATGCAGAGCACAAATCTATTACTGTGAATTATTCTGCATGTACTGGAATCTTAAACAAAATTACTGCTGGATTCGCTATCATTTGACAACATTGGACTACTATTTCTTTTGAAAAGATCTTGAACTGATCTAAATTTCCTATTTGGTTTGTGCAGACCCATTATAGGTGAGCTACATGGAATCCCCAAAACCACTATTAAAATGCCTTCCTGCACCATCTTTTCAATCACGGATGCAATCTCGTCTTTAGCCACACAAGAAAGTTTGTATTGGGGAATGTGTAGATACACTGCATTTAGTTTCACTGTAATTTGCACTGCTTTTGCACTTTTAATCAGCCCAATTTATTTTGCTGCAAAATCCCAAACTTCTCTTTTCAGTGTGTACCTTAAATCTGGAGGTAAGTCTGTGAGAACTGGAAACATACCTATTCTTGTTTCTTGAGATTTCATTTTATAATCAACATCATTATCCTTTGTTTAAATGCATACACCATTTGGTGTACAATAAATGACACAATTTAACTTGCATAACAGGTCACAACCCAACTGGATTTCTTTCACTAATTCTAAATGAATGCTTATTCAGAGCTGAGGCTATTTTTACAAGCACATTTGATGACAAATTACTATTTACCTGTTTATTTGAAATGTCTACTGCTTGGACTTTTTTTCCCGAGAGGGTTAGGTTTGGAACTTCGCCTGGTCTAACTGTGGAATGGGTAGCACTTGTATCGATTAAAAAATAAAAAAATGATACATGTGGCTATTTACTTCTCCTTCCACATGTGGGCTTTTCTGGTCTACGTCTAGGACTGCATCAAGCATGCAATCCTCCTCCGTCCTCAGGCACCATCATAGTGCATTGACTCGATACACAAGGGAAACAACTGTAGCTGCAAAGTGTGGAAAAGTGTCATTAAATATTGATTGTTTCATTTGAGGCTGAGCTAAACTTTTTCTGTGGAAATCCCTTTACATTATTCTGCATTCGGGATTGTAAGATTGGAGCTGAAGACATACTTCCATTAAACTACTGTGTATTCTGCAAATTCTGCATACGTGTCATTAAGGCAGTGTCACCCCATTCTCTCATTTGCATATTATTAGCATTATTATTAAAACCTTTAACTCCACCTTGGGAACCATTTCCTCCACCTCCTGGAGGACCCCGAAAATGCACACCAGGAAATTGAAAAACTCCTTGACCAAAATTCTAAAAACTAAGGGGATTATTTACAGGCCCCTTGCGTCGTTGCTGTCTCACTTTTTATATGGTAAAAAAAAAAGTGATGTACTTGTGGCGTAAAGGGCTTGTAAATAAGCCCCTGAGTCTGTGCCAGCATCTGCATCCCTTTAGTAGATTTCTTTTGCAATTCACAATAATCACTATGATATTTTGCATAGGCAAGTATTTCATCCCATGATTTTGCTTACCAAAACATCACATTCTGCTGAATC
The DNA here is from genome assembly GCA_963921515.1 of Calotriton arnoldi. NCBI lineage: Eukaryota > Metazoa > Chordata > Amphibia > Caudata > Salamandridae > Calotriton > Calotriton arnoldi. The sequence continues at coordinate 293,751 of CAWUFW010000798.1, read as the reverse complement.
TGTGAATTAACTTAGTTCTGAGCTCAAACTCTTCACAAGAGCTGAAATAAATCCTGGTGCACCCTCCTTTGTGGAGCCATTAACTCCACTATATTGCCAATATGTTTGCACTATTCTCTCATAATATGCATGAACTGACTCATTTGTATTTTGTGTCGCTCTCATTATTTTATCAAGTCACCTATTTTGCTAGAACCTTTCCCATTAAATGTGCAAATATTTGAGCCTATTTTTTTATGGCAATTGGTGAAGGCTTGTGAAAGAAATTGGGTTATTGGTTGAGGGGGGTGATAACCCTACTGAAGCAACAACCCCAATCCTTGTCAGGGTGAACCACAAAAGTAATTACATTAACCTGTGCTCAACCCTCTGTTAGCTTGGCACAAAAGCATTCAGGCTTAACTTAGAGCAATGTGTAAAGTATTTATGCAGCACTCAAACAGTAATAAAGTAAAAATACAACACGAGAAAAAACTCAAACCAATTTGGAAAAATATGTGGTCCCCGGGGTTGAAATCGGCCAGGGGAGGGGGGGAAGCATGGCCCCCCACCCCTATATTAAAAAAGGCTGTGCCCTGGGGATGGGGTCACCGGGGCCAAAATCAGGACAGGGAGGGGGTCTATGTGGCCCTCTCCCCATTGCAAAAAGGCCTGGCCCTGGGGTATGGGGGGGCCACACAACCCCCACCCCTATATTAAAAAAAATAAAAAGAATGGGCCCTGGGGGATGGGGTCCCCAGGGCCAAAATCAGCCTGGAGAGAGGGGCCACGCAGCCCCCTCCCCTATATTAAAAAAAATTAAGAGGCTGGGCCCTGGGGGATGGGGTCCCCAGGGACGAAATCAGCCCGGGGAGGGGGGCGTCGTGGCCCCCTCCCCATTGCAGAAAGGCCTGGCCCACATGGCCCCCTTTCCCTAAAAATAAATAAGACTTTTTTTTAAAACTTGCCTGGCGAGTCGCCAGAGACCCCGCCCCCTTTCACCACCACTCTGCAAATGCGCCTCCTGGCACACTGCTAGTTGGGGGATGAAGTCCCCTTAGATGCTGAGCTTCCTTGGGGGTCAACAAGCCCTCCAGTAAGTCCCAAACAGCAGGAGTGCCGAGAGGTCTTTCTCCACACTCTGCAAATGCACCTCCTGGTGCACTACTGGTTGGGGGATGAAGTTCCCTTGGCTGCTGAGGGTCTTTGGGGGCCAACAAGCCCTCCTGTTTCCTCCAGTAAGTCCCACACAGCAGGATTGCTGAGAGGTGTATGGAGGCCACGCCCCCTTTCTCCACACTCTGCAAATTCACCTCCTGGTGCACTACTGGTTGGGGGATGAAGTCCCCTTGGCTGCTGAAGGTCCTTGGGGGCCAACAAGCCCTCCTGTTACCTCCAGTAAGTCCCACACAGCGGGATTAATGAGAGGTCTTTGGAGGCTACGCCCCCTTTCACTACCACTCTGCAAAAACCTACTGTTGGGGATGAAGTCTTCTTGGATGCTGAGGGTCATTGGGGGCCAAGAACCCCTCCTGTCACCTCCAGTAAGTCCCACACAGCGCAATTGCTGAGAGCTGGTCAGAGGCCCCGCCCCCTTTCTCCACCACTCTGAAAATACACCTCATGGCACACTACTGGCGGGGGAATGAAGTCCTCTTGGATGCTAAGAGTCCTTGGGGGCCAAGAAGTCCGCCTATTAACTCCAGTAAGTCCGACACAGTGGAATATCTGAGAGCTAGTCAGAGGCCCGCCCCCTTTCTCCACCTCTCTGCAAACACAACTACTAGTTAAAAAAACATAGAAATTCACAGACAAAAAATTACAAGTTTACAGGGACGATATAGTTAGGATACCGAATTTGAAAAACCATAGAAATTCACTTAAAAAAACCAAAGGGTGATGCATGGGCGGGAAAACGTGGCCCAGGATGTGACATCTAAATATAATTTCAATGGCCCTAGGGGACCAGCAATGTTCTGCAACTGTGCCACTATAGACAGTATAAACAAGTGTTAGCACTGACCATTACAATTCGTGTTTTTGCTTTTACTTTCTCCTCCTGCTGCTGGAGCTGGCCAGCAACCATCTCGGCAGGAGGCAGCCAACTGACTACGGCGCCAAAAGTTGGAGCCCGTGGTAGTTGAATATCGCTGAATATTGAATATTTCAATGTTATCCTCCTGCTTGCTAATCATAAAGAAGTCCCAAACTGGGGAGGATAACGTTTTTAGAGTATCACCGCCAATGACTGAAGAACTGGAGGTAGATGGATGTGTTGTTTGCCTCTCTGTAGTGCGTACTTCGACTGTGGTGTTGGTGGATGCAGGTCTCAACGGGGGTCTTACAAATATGGAAACTGGCAGTGATGGTGGAACCACGTCCCTCTGAGCATGTTGAATAAGAGGGGTCATCTCGGTGTCCTCCACACTGACAATCATTGGCTCGTCATAAGGACTGTTACTTTCCATAATTCTAAGGCTTTCAGGAACTTTCCTTTTCCGTTGTCTCTCGGGGAGAGTCTTGAACTCGGCTGGGATCCAATCCATGTCCAGATCATCAGAAAGGGGTTTGGAGAAGATGATGGAGTACCCTTTCTTTTTCCTGCAGAAGACTGTGAAGCCAATGATTGAAGAGCAACATCTTGCTCAGCAGGAAGCTCAACCTCCTGTATTGCTCCTGCTTCAGCAAGAAATGTTGCTAGCTGCGCCACCTGTTGTCCACTTTCCATGATGAGTGGGTACTAGTTTGCGACTGAGACAAATCCAGTTCAGGCTCACTGCTCGACACCATAACAGCAGTGGCTACATTGCTGAAAGACACAGACTTGGGCTTAGCCTTAGGTTGGGGTATGGCTGTTGATAAAGCGGGAGTGCTTCTCCCAGCCTTTTGCTGCCCAGAGGAGGGTGCAGCAAGTACACCATGTTTTCTGACAAAAGTGGAGGCCGGCACACCAGTAGTGGCAATATCCTTCTTCTTCTCCTCCTCACTGGCCACTTTCTAGGCAGGAACACCCTTCTTTGGGGCCATCTTCAAGTTCATTCTTAGCTCTGGCAGTTTCCACTTAGCTAGACAATGGAAGCAGAGGAGGGCTCAGGTGGTATGTCTGACTGTACTGTGTGTGGCGATGTCTCTTGTGTACCTAAAAGCAAACAAACAAGAAAAAAAAATTCTGGTAAACGCGGCATTTGCAATTTAAGTCTACAGACAATATAATTTAGTGAAGTCACATCACAAATAATTAACAATATTTTATCTATTCCAATGCATAACATAATAAGTTTACTTTATGTGCCTCTAAGGCCTATGATGCCCGTGGATGGCAGGGGGTGCAGGGGGAAAATGGAATAATACTTAAAAACATTCTTGCTGGAATACATCTACAGCCTATTGCAGGTGGTGGTTGCAGGGGGGAAAATTAATAATCTTTAAAAAGATTATTGCTGGTCTGTGCCTATGGCTTATGGAAGGCGGCAGGTACAGTGGGAAAATTGAATAATCCTTAAAGAAATTATTGCTGGTGTGTGTCAGTTGCTTATGGCAAGCGGTGGATGCAGGTAGAAAATGGAATTATCCTTAAAATATAATTGCTGATGTGCACCTTTATTAGCTGGGCAGACTAGGCCCAGCAGTAAAATGAGCAAAATAATAGGGCAAAATTCTCAAATGACACTCAGGAAAATGGACAAAAAATGCTTTAAACATGTTAAAACCAGTCCCCCAGTACTCCTAAACATCTGCCAACTTTTTCCCTTAGAAAAAACTAAAAACGTTATTGCAAAATCTGCCCTACTTGTACTTCAGGCCGCCCACAATCAAATTTAAAAATGGAAGAAAAAACAAAAAGGTAAAAAAATACTGGTGCATGCCCTCCATCAAACAACAAATGTATTCAAAAGTTCTTTAACTTACTTGATTCCTCAAAATAAAATCCTTAAAAATCCAATGGTATATGCAGCAGTGATTGCAGACAAAGGGCCCGATTACGATGAGGCAGGAAGGGCTCCGACCGACGGTCAGAGCCCTCCTGCCCGCATCGTACTATGCTGTTCCGATTCCCTTCCGACTCGGACGGAAGGGAATCCGATTCGGTTTACCGAATGGCTTCTGACGGGCTCGGAGAGCCTGTCCGCCATTCGGAAACCCTGCAGTAATCCCCCGGCTGGCTCTTTCCGGTCAAGGGATTACGATGGCAGTTTCCCACTGCCTTTTTGTGCCGGCCTTTCCGGCACAGGCAAGCATTGTGAAACAGCTTTGGGGGCCCCCAGCAGGGTCCCCATGGGTGCAAGGCTGCCGAATGGCGGCCTAGGGGGCACTTATGGTGCCCCCCTGTTGATCCTTGCACCTGGTGGCAGGCACCTTGTGGTGCCTGCCACGGGGTGCAGGGATGAACTGCACCTTTGCATTTTGCTATGAGAGCATGCACTCCATTCTGAATGCATGCTCCCATAGCAAAGTATAGGATTGCGACCGAACAGGGTTCAGTTGCATCCTAATTGCTGGGCTGGAACCGACGACAGGACATCGTTCGGTTCCATTTCCATAGCGATGTTGGAAGGACTCCGGTCCGTCTGACTTCGCAATCGGGCCCAAAGAAGAGAGTGAGCCTTTCGCTTCAAAATCCAAATGAAAAGTGACCAAGGAATGGACAAAGCACTTGGAGGTGCCTTCTGGACAGGAAGAGGAGCCTCTGTGGTATTTCCTTCCTGTTGAAATAAAAAAGTAAACTAAAAAACTATGTTTCATGCTAAATAACTATTCGAACCATCCATTCAGGTAGAATAGTTACTCAAAAAGCCAATTTCGAGGTGATTTTGCTGCTTTTTTAGTAGAAAATCTGCTTGTCCTGAAATTGCTGTAGGGGCACACCAAATCTTGCTCATGCTCAGCAGCTTGCTTGCTGGAGCCTTGCTTTGTTCCAGTTGTCATCGCGTTGCTTGAACAGGAGCAAAATACCTCCGCGCGGTGATTGGCAGAATTTGGTCGGAACTCTGTGTTACAAGAGTAATGCAGAGTGACCAAATTCCGACAATTCCGCAGACTGAATCGAATTTTCCATCCACCGTTAGTTATAACATTACATTTTCGACTAAAAAACACTGAAATTCACCAGTTATAGTTAATTGAAGTAACAAAACGTGTGCCCTAAAGTAAATATAACTTGGGCAAAATAGAGTCATCAGATTTGTCATGGAAATTGAGAAGAATTTCTGGGGACCAAAAAGTAGATCTAGAGGGAAAGGAGGACTGAATATTTTGGATTTTGGTGCTAAAACAGGAGAGATTTGCAAAAGGCTAGTGAAGGCAAAATGAGGAAACTGCAAGGAGGATGTTTAGATGATTTGCCACATATTTAGTATAATTACTAGCCAATTTGATCCAAAGAGAATAGCAAGTCGCATGAGCGGCACTGACTTCTATTTGCAATTCTTTAATGCTATATGATAGGTAATCTTAGATGTGAAGAAATAGTATCTACGCCACAGTCTTTCCAAAGCTTTGCAAGATCTGGTTGCCATCAAAGATTATGTGTAGCGAGACACAAAAGTGGGCTTTGTGAATGAATACCCTAGAACACACCTGGATCAGCCCTTGCTGGAGAAGGGGATGCTGTAATCGTGGGTGCTGCATAATTGGACTGGTTTCACCATGGAATAGGATGCATGTGCCTGGGCGAAGATCGGGCAAAAAGCAGGCCTATGTGTGACTGTCCGCATTCGATCGAGAGCAGACCAGGCCATTGCTCTTGGCTGGGACGTCTGATTTCTGTCTCCATAGTTAAGTGCAAATCTCTTTCCTCTCAGAAAGATATGAAGTGCCCCCGTAATGGCTCAAGTATCATGAATGTTCTTACATATCCTAAATCACAATTGGCCTGTGCACACGTCGACGGTGTATGCAAAGCAGTTTCTCTGTATTTACACTTCTCATCAGTTGGTGTTACAGTAATTACACAGTAAATTGCACATGAAGAAGAACATTCAGAAATATCATTTGTTCTTCTTTTTAATTCTGATCGATTGCCCAGGCTAGGCAGAAGTATAGTACTGTTTGCAAATCTGTCAGGTCCTCAATTGTTGTCATCTGATTCCTGTCAACCACCTAATAGTATGACACGCCTTATCACCTCTTGTGTGGTTAATAGTGGTGAATCTCCTCCGATTAGTGTTTGTCTGAGGAGTAGTCCCTTGGTTGTTGCCTGTAGTAATCCACGCAGTTATAGTTCTACTGGGCCCCAGGTGCCTCAACCTTTCATTAGTAATCCAAATAGGGATGCTGGTTGCAATGGTAGGGGGAATAGCGAAAACTAGAAATTGCCGTCTTCATCATATAGACTTAATCTTCCCCCACAGTGACTCCTTTAGTCATAGTTTTAGTTAAGGTTCCACCAGTGAAAGCTAACTCTATGGAAAAATTTCTCTGTTAAGAAATATGGTTGTTCATTGGGTTGATGGGTGCTTGGGGCATAATTCCCCGTTGTTCAATTGCATTAAAATGGTTAGGAGGGTCCCAGGGGTGGGAAGGGATCCCAAATCTATGAAGGGCAATTGTATCATGGTGAATTTCAGTAATGCCTCTACGTCTGGTTATTTTCTATCAGAGTTGTCCTCTAGGCAGGGGGCTCACCCTGGCATCTTGGCTCTATCTTTGGGCGTTTTGTTTTAAGCCCCACCTACTCCATGATCTTAATAAGCGTCAGGTGCAAGTGACCCCTGTATTTGGGCTGATCACATTGAAGCTATCTATGATACACCCAACTAGATAACAGAGTCCTGCGATCCCTTCTGCCCATAGGTAACACAACGATTTCTTTTCAGTGGGAGGAGGTAAGGGATGTCATTATTGAGATGCCTAAGAATAAAGCCACGGGCCCAGATGGGGTTCCCATGGATTTAAGTCTAATGTACCGCTTTGGGCACCATTAATTATCATTTATACGAATGCTGCTAGTCAAAATGTGTAATTGTGTCAATTTTTAAAAAGGGAAGTAAAACAGGTCCTAGTTGTTATTGACCAATTTCCCTAATATGTGCCTTAGTCAAGATAATTGGGCAGATGGTGTAGGTATCAAATGTATAACCTGGAACGTTAGGGGGATGCACACTATGACTCGCCGACATAGAATACACGCTTACCTGGTGAGAAGGGGGGCACACATTGCATTATTGCAGGAAACTCATTTGACACAGAAGGAGGGAGAGGCGTTGCAGCGTCGCTGGAGAGGACAGGTGTTCCACACCGCGTACTCGGCGTTTGCCAAGGGGGCCTTAATTTGGGTGAGGGCAGGGATCCCCTTTCACTGTGTCCAACAAATCATAGACCCGGGGGGTAGGTATGTAGTGGTGACGGGACGACTAGATGGCCTAGACATCACAATAGGGAGTGTATATGCCCCCAACGTAGATCAGCCCTCATTTCTGGTGCAACTTTCACAGACATTGGCGCAGCAGTTGACTGGGGCTGTGCTATTGAGGGGAGACTTCAATAGCATTGTTGATACTGACCTGGACCGCTCACATCCGCCGATCCCTGACGCTCCAGCCCGCAGGGTCGCAGAGGCCAGACAAGACTGGCAACAACACTGGGGACTGACGGACACCTGGAGGGTACACCACCCGTTGGAAAGAGACTACTCCTATTTTTCGGCCTTACATGAGCTCCATGTGCGCTTAGACTATATTCTCTGCTCCCCGGATGTACATGCTATGATTACTCTGAGTGAATACTTAGCTCGGACGGTGTCTGATCACAATCCCCTGCTAATATCCTTGAACTGGGTGAGAACTAGGCCCTCGATCCCCACCTGGCGAGTTCGCCCGGAAGTGTTAGAAGATCAGGTATTCCGGTCGACCATAGGTACGGCCATAGAGGACTACTTCCTACATAATGCTGGCACAGCTAACAGCCCCCACAAGGAGTGGGACGCTTTTAAGGTAGTTATCTGAGGTCGCTGTATAGGCGAGGCGGTGGGAGTGCGGAGGATCCTCAAGGATGAGGTGTTGGCAGCAGAACAACGGCTCCGGCGTGCGGAAAGGGATAGACCCGTAAGAGTAGACAGACAGGCAGATCTCCTGGAGGCCAAGGAGGCCCTGGCAATACAGGTAGAACGGTTGAGATGCTTTGATTATAGGGCATACACGGCTCGGGCGCATACGGAGAGGGACAAATCTGGGGCGCTTCTGGCTTGGTTGGCCAACCCGGCGCGCAGAGGGTCAGTGATCTTAGAAATTCGGGGACCTGATGGTTTGAGCCACTATGGCCAACAGGGCATAAACACCCAGTTCCTGGACTACTACACCTCCCTGTACCGGAGCCAGCTAGAATCGGGGGCGGCGGAGGATGCGGGATTCCTAGATGATATTGCTCTGCCTCAAATTAGTGCAGACGCAGCGAAGACCCTGGGTCGGGACATTGAGCTAGGTGAGATTAAGAAAGCCATAAAACACTTGGCCAGGAACAAAACTCCTGGCACGGATGGCCTCCCGGTTGAGTTTTATTCTACCTACTCGGACACCCTCTCCCCTCGTCTGATGGCTCTATATAATAGGCCAAAGAGGGATGGGTGTTTGCCGGACTCGACGAAGGAAGCAGTAATTATACCGCTCCTAAAGCCAGATAAACCGGCCTGGGACCGCACGGCCTATCGTCCCTTGGCCATGCTCAATTTAGATTACAAAATATTGAGCTGCGTTTTGGCAGATCGTCTGCTGATCCATATGACGACGCTTATTCATGCGGACCAGTCGGGTTTTATCCCGTCCCGCAACACAGCCATGAATATACAGCGGCAGTTTCGTCTGTTAGATGCGACCACCTATGACAAGGAGGAGGCATGTATCTTATCGATTGATATTGAAAAAGCCTTTGAAATTGTGCCGCTACCCTGCGGACTGTTATTTTACTGTGTGATATATTTTTTAAAAAACTGCCTGAATCTGATGTATTTTAAGAGCTTTTAAACTCTAAATACCTACGTTCGTCTAGCGCCAGCAGTGCTGGCTCCCTTGCGGTCTCCTGAGCACACCCCTCGGCTTTAGCCAATCACGCCGGGCGGGGGAGGAGTCAGAGGCGGGGAACCGGTACTTATGTCCACTGTAGCGCGGGAGCGGGCACTTTAGAAATTGTGCCGCTACCCTGCATACTGTTATTTTACTGTGTGATATATTTTTTTAAAAACTGCCTGAATCTGATGTATTTTAAGAGCTTTTAAACTCTAAATACCTACGTTCGTCTAGCGCTAGCAGTGCTGGCTCCCTTGCGGTCTCCTGAGCACGCCCTCGGCTTTAGCCAATCACGCCGGGCGGGGGAGGAGTCAGAGGCGGGGAACCGGTACTTATGTCCACTGTAGCGCGGGAGCGGGCACTTTAGAAATTGTAGCCGCTACCCTGCGGACTGTTATTTTACTGTGTGATATATTTTTTTAAAAACTGCCTGAATCTGATGTATTTTAAGAGCTTTTAAACTCTAAATACCTACGTTCGTCTAGCGCTAGCAGTGCTGGCTCCCTTGCGGTCTCCTGAGCACACCCTCGGCTTTAGCCAATCACGCCGGGTGGGGGAGGAGTCAGAGGCGGGGAACCGGTACTTATGTCCACTGTAGCGCGGGAGCGGGCACTTTAGAAATTGTGCCGCTACCCTGCGGACTGTTATTTTACTGTGTGATATATTTTTTTAAAAACTGCCTGAATCTGATGTATTTTAAGAGCTTTTAAACTCTAAATACCTACGTTCGTCTAGCGCTAGCAGTGCTGGCTCCCTTGCGGTCTCCTGAGCACACCCCTCGGCTTTAGCCAATCACGCCGGGCGGGGGAGGAGTCAGAGGCGGGGAACCGGTACTTATGTCCACTGTAGCGCGGGAGCGGGCACTTTAGAAATTGTGCCGCTACCCTGCGGACTGTTATTTTACTGTGTGATATATTTTTTTTAAAAACTGCCTGAATCTGATGTTTTTTAATAGCTTTTAAACTCTAAATACCTACGTTCGTCTAGCGCTAGCAGTGCTGGCTCCCTTGCGGTCTCCTGAGCACACCCCTCGGCTTTAGCCAATCACGCCGGGCGGGGGAGGAGTCAGAGGCGGGGAACCGGTACTTATGTCCACTGTAGCGCGGGAGCGGGCACTTTAGAAATTGTGCCGCTACCCTGCGGACTGTTATTTTACTGTGTGATATATTTTTTTTAAAAACTGCCTGAATCTGATGTATTTTAAGAGCTTTTAAACTCTAAATACCTACGTTCGTCTAGCGCTAGCAGTGCTGGCTCCCTTGCGGTCTCCTGAGCACACCCCTCGGCTTTAGCCAATCACGCCGGGCGGGGGAGGAGTCAGAGGCGGGGAACCGGTACTTATGTCCACTGTAGCGCGGGAGCGCAGCGGACGCGCGCAGCGGGCGCGCCGGCGGCGCGCCAAAGGCAAGCCCGTCTGCGCCCGTCCGCGCCCTGACGGGCCATGGGGCCCTAATTTATCCTCAAACTGTTACGTATAACTCAGAGGAACTTAGGAATTTTCATCAATCGTCGCTCCCACTTAACCCTGCTATCTGTATGAGTCTAAGTCTTCTTGAAATCCTTCAGGCACGCAGATCCTTTCCAGAAATCTCAGAACTTATTTCGTTTACACCTCGAGCATTGAGGACTGCTCAAGTTAAACATACAGAACTCTGCTTATATTATCTAAATACCCGCTCCCTAGTCAAGCATCAGTTGGATGTTTTCTTGCTTTTAATATCTGAAAAACCAGACATTTTTTTTGTCACAGAAACATGGCTGAATCCTGATTCTACTCCTGATGTATTGGCCGCACTACCTCACGACTACTATATCCTCCATGTGGATCGACCATTAGGAAAAATGGGTGGTGGAGTAGCCGCGATTATCCACGAGACCACAAATTCACTGCCATTACCTCCTTAAGTCTCCCCGCAGTGGACAACATGGTCATTAAACTAGAGTCTAGTTTGACTCCGCTTATTTGTGTCCTGGTTTACAGGCCCCCGAAGTACATGCCCCTGTTTCCTCTTTTGCTAAGTGAACAAATAGCCAATTTGGCAACTAATTATGCTAAAATACTATTATTAGGTGACCTAAATTATTGGTCTAATGACGTACACGGTGGGCCTCATTCTGCTGAACTGACTGATCTACTAACCAACCTCAACTTTACCCAGCACCTTGTCTCAGCCACTCACATCAAAGGACACACACTGGATCAAGCTTGGACCACAAACATTATAACGTCCGTGCCCATGATTGTACCATGTATATGGTCTGACCATCACCTAATTAAATTTACGGTAATGATTCCCTCGAGTAGCAAGACCCCCAAGGTCGAGGGTGGCATGATCAGGAAATGGAGTGCCCTCAACAAACAGGAATTTCTGGATACATTAGCTAGCGCATCCCCCGCCTTTGACACTAATGTCGATATCTTGGAAGCAAACATTTCAGCATGGCTATTAGAGGCCAGTGACATGCATGCTCCGCTCAGGAAACTAAAATGCGCTCGTCGCCTTGACGCACAGAAATGGTTCTCTAAGGTGCTAAGAGATCAAAAATTGGCCCTTCGCCAGAAAGAAAGGAAATGTAGATTAAGCTACTCTCCTGATGAGAAACATCATTACTTAGAAGCTCGGAATGAATATAAAAAAGCGATTATGGCAGCCAAGGCGGCTCACTTCTCTGCTAGAATTTTAAATTCTGATAATAGATCGAAGGAAATATTTTCCATTGTCAATGAATTATCCAATGCAGCGAGAGTCCTACCTAAACCTACACCTACTCAAGAGCTCTGTGACTCTCTGAATACCTACTTTGTGGAGAAAATTTCTAACATTAAAGCTAGTATCCCTAAATTTAGCCCCACTTCGACTACCCATGTTATAAAAAAGAATCCATTTATCTTGGATCACTTTTCGGCCATCAACACCCAGTCCTTCCTGGACCTGCTGTCTAGAGTCAAATCTGGCTCACCCAGGGACTGTTGTCCACCTCATATTTTAAAAGACATTCTTCCTGGACTGTCGTGTATTATCATGACTTTCTTGAATGAGTCTCTCTCGCAGGGCCGTGTTCCTAAAGCATTTAAGGATGCAATTGTGGTTCCCCTTTTAAAGAAACCGGGAGCAGACCCCCAGATGTTATCAAATTATCGTCCCATCTCTCTGCTCCCCTACTTCGCCAAAGTCCTGGAAGCTCATGTAGCAAAGTGTTTGTCTAATTTTATGGAACATTCTGAATATCTAGACCCCCATCAAGCGGGATTCCGTCCCGCTCACTCTACAGAGACAGTGATTCTAGCTGTACTGGACGACCTGAGAGATAAAGCGGATAGAGGTACTCCTCAGGCCATGGTGCTTTTAGATCTTTCGGCCGCATTTGACACGGTCGATCATGAAATTCTGATGGATCGTGTCAGGCTGGCCGGCATTCAGGGCCCAGCCTTTAGCTGGATTGGCTCCTTTTAGAAGACCGTACTCAATCGGTTCGCCTGGATTCATTTACCGCTCCCAAGCTATCAACTACTTGTGGGGTCCCACAGGGGTCATCATTATCCCCCCACCTGTTTAATCTATACCTCTCACCCCTGATTCAGTCTCTGAAGGCACGGAAGGTAACTACCTTCAATTATGCCGATGATCTACAGTTAACTTTTACTATAGATAACTCTCCCAATTCAATCTTGGAATTCCAGACCACTATGCTCCACATTCGCCATTGGATGGACCAGAATCATTTAAAACTCAATCCAGATAAGACTGAGTTGGTCCTGACCGGGAGTAGTAAGATCTTTTGGGGCCCACACTATTGGCCGGCGGAACTTGGATGTCCGCCCGAACCCTCTACCTCCGTCAAGAGTCTAGGTGTTATCATAAACAACGACCTGTCGTTGAGATCCCAAGTTGGTGCAGTGGTCTCAACCTGTTTCTTTCAATTACGCAAAATCAGAAAGATCAGTCGCTTGCTCACTCATGCAGCGTTGGTACAGGTTGTAATAGCCATGGTTTTATCACACTTAGACTATGCCAACTCTATCTATCTAGGCATGCCACTTTTTTTAATCAAGCGGCTTCAGATGGTCCAGAACCAAGCAGCAAGACTGATCCATCAGCAACCAAGATGGCAATCAGCCAGACCCCTTTTAAAAAAATTACACTGGCTCCCTATTTCCCAACGTACGGCCTTTAAGACGGGATGTTTAATCTTTAAGTCTCTTCACAGTCGGAGTCCTAAATTTATTAACTGTCTTTTATCAAGGCATACTCCCTCTCGTAACTTGCGCTCAGCCCACCTTCAGCTACTGACCATCCCCGCCTTCAAGTTAAAACGTCAGGGTGGCTGTAAGTTTGCTTCCTTGGCCCCTAGACTGTGGAATTCTTTTCCACTGGAGGTCCGGTCATGTACTGATCTTCTGAGATTCAGAAAAATGCTTAAGACATGGCTGTTCGGGCAGGCTTATGAATAACTATCCCCATCGGTCCCGGCATATTCTAGAGTAGCGCCATGAAACCTTTTGGTGTACGTGCGCTGTATAAATTCTTTATAACATAACATAACATAACATAACATAGCCTTGAGTGGCCATATCTCTTTAGGGTCTTGAGAGCGTTTGGGCTGGGAGAGGAATTTGTGGCGTGGACGGCAATACTATACAAGAGCTCCACTGCCAGGGTACGCACGGGAGGAGTGATTTCAGAGGCCTGTGTAGTGGGTAGAGGCACGAGGCAGGGTTGCCCGCTGTCTCCCCTGTTGTTTGCGCTGGCGGTGGAGCCTCTGGCAGTACACGCGAGATCGGGGCGCTACTACCGGGGATTGGATGTGGGGAACCGAACTCAATTCATAGCACTATATGCAGATGATCTGTTAATGTTCCTTGCCAACTCGGTGGACGATCTGCAGGGCGCCAGGGACTTGTTGCATAGGCTGGGAAGGGTAGCGGGCCTTAAGGTCAACTGGAACAAGACGTGCTTGTTCCCAACGCAGTCCGGAAGGAATGCTCCCCCGAATGCGCTGGATGTGAAGTGGGAAAGTAGGTGCCTGACCTACCTGGGGGTTCGCGTGTATCACGCGGCTGCGGATGTGTTGGATGGTAACATAGGCCGGGCGATACGGAACACCAGAAGTGGCTTTGATTTTTGGGGGACCCTTCCTCTCTCGGTAGCGGGGCGGGTGGCGCACCTGAAAATGGTTACACTGCCGCGCTTGCTTTACTACTTTGGCGCGCTGCCACTGTGGATCCCGAGGACATTTTTTACTCTCCTTAACACCATGATCACGGGATTTCTATGGGGTACTGGGAGGCGCAGAGTAGCACTTACCACCATGATGAGGCCTAGAGGAGAGGGAGGATTTGCTGTGCCGGATCTAGAGGCCTACTATCACGCAGCCCAAATACAATGGTTCACGAAGTGGGTGGCTGGGCGGCTCCGTGATGAGGAGGGTATTGAGACCACAGACCCGACCCTACATCAACTTGCCCGCGTACTGATGCGGCTCCCACTGCGTGAAAAGGAGGCCCCCGGGGACCTGTGGGCGATGCGCAGGTGTTGGAATCGGGCGGCCCGGAGGGCCTCACGGGGACCCCCATACGCGCCCGAGATTCCATTGCTGCTTTGTGAGACATTACCGCATGGGGGGGACTGGCAGGGGTTGCGGGTTTGGAGGGAGGCGGGGATCTCCGCCATAGGAGACCTTTATGAAGATAATACCCTGCTACCCTTCAATGATTTGCTAGAGCGGTATGACATTCCTAGGGGGGAGTTCCTTCTGCACGCTTCCCTAACAACAGCCATTCGTAAGCATTGGCAGATAGGGATGACAGAACCAGCGATTTCCCTGTCTTGCCAATATGTGGTGACCGTGGCTGGGACGGTCAAGGCAGTGACTTGCCTCTATAGGCGACTTACTCAGGAGTTGTGACGCCCTCTAGATAGCCTGTGCCTTAAATGGGAGATATATCTTGGTGTGCCCATCGAAGAGAAACCATGGGGAGCGATGGTAGAAAGAGCATGGAAGAGTACCAGGAACGCGAGGTTCCAATTAATACACTTCTTTGTCCTCCACCGAGCGTACCTCACTCCTCATAAAATTAACGAATATTTTGGGACCAGAGCGGTTTGCCCGAGATGTAACCTAGACAATGCCGAGTTTTTCCACATGTTCTGGATCTGTCCATCACTACTGGTGTTTTGGAGGGAGATACTGACCAGACTGAATGACATAACGGACCGGGACATCGAGCTTACTCCGGGGACTTGTTTGTTACACTGGTTCCCTCACACTGCCAGGAACAAGATCACCAGTAAATTTATTGATTTAGGACTAGTATTGGCCAAGCGAGAAAATACCTGTCATTGGAAGGCGAGCACTCCCCACAGTGTCTTGAGGTGGATGCGGGAGCTTACAAAGTGTGCGGATAGTGAGGGTACCTTTCGGCTCCAAATGGCCCACAGAACGGGTAACGACAAGACATTGGAGGCCGCAAAGGCGTGGGTGGCGTTGGTGGAGGAGCTCAAGCGTCCGAGTGAGGATGATGATGAACCCCCTGTCGACTGAGTAGGATAATAAGTGGGGCCAGACACTCTGCCTCAACCAAGCTTCCCCCAAGCCTTCTAGCGGGTTGGCGGATAAAATTACCATGCGAGAGTACACTTCCACCCTCTAGCTTGACCCTACTGAGCGGGTACTGGGATGTTAGACTACCTGACAGACGGACTCTGTCTCTCCACAGGAGTTTACATGGGTGAGCGGCATGCCTGGTGGGAGGGATAGGGAGATGGGTGGGGAAGAGTTGTGGGAGAGGGAGGGGGACTGGGAGGGTGGGTGGATTGGTATTGTTATTTCATCTCTTATTGCGTTTCCTGTGGGCCCTCATCGGATTTGGCTTGAAGGATGTGAAATATTTATTGCTGGGACGTGGAATATGATTTATTTGCAGATCCTGGTTGAGTTGACAGATAATGCCACCAATATTTGCTACTTACGTGGACTGCCCAAAACAGAGGTAAATGAGACATGCACGGCAAATGCCGACATGTAGGGGTGGATGGGTTACTGTCTGCACGTTGGCATCCAGTGTGCATTTATCAGTGTATGCTCACTGTCCCCGTACAGTGATTGTTTGGTTTGTAACGTCAACTGAATAAAATTTGTTTACAAAAAAAATAATTGGGCAGATGGTTTTCAATAGATTGATGTCCTGGGCTAAAGATCATCACATTTGTCTGATGTCCAGTATGGTTTTAAATCTGGCTTAGGGACTGTTGACCAATGTCTAAATTTACATATTATTGTCAATTAATATACAGTAGATAAACAAGGATCCATTCATTTGCCTTTCTGGATCTTCATGCATCATTCGATAATTCGATAAGCTTAATAGAGATAAACTCTGGGCCATCATGTTAATTATGGGAAGCGAAATGAAATGAAATGAAATAGTGTATTAGATAGAGTGCACAGCTACTCAAACTAGAGTGTCCTGGCGCATAAACAGCGGGGGAAGAATGCGTAGAAAAAAAAACCCAGTTAGTGATTAAAAAGCCACGTTTTTAGATTCTTCCTGAAGGAAAGTAAGTCTGTGTTAAGCCTCAAGGACTCCGGAAGGCTGTTCCACAATTTTGCGCCAAGAAAGCCGAAGGATCTATCTCCCGTACGGGCAAGGCGTATCTTGGGCACAGTGGCCAGATTGGCATTGGAAGAACGTAAGGCAGTATAGTGATTAACACGTTTGGTTAGGTACCCGGCTCCAACGTTGTGGAACGCTTTAAAGAAGATGGTCAAAGCTTTGAAGTCTATCCGTTCTTTTATGTGGAGCCAATGTAAAGATTTAAGAATCGGAGTCATATTAGATCTGGGTTTAGGTCTCAGGATGGCTCTGGCTGCTGCGTTTTGAACCACTTGTAGACGCTGGATCAGAGATTTAGAAAGACTGAGGTACAGGCAATTGACGTAGTCAAGCTTTGATGTCACTAGAGCCTGCACCACGATCCTTCTGCTCTCCAGCGGTAGTAGTGGTAGAAATTTTTTTAACATTCGGAGTATGCCAAAGCATGCGCCAGTAAGATTTTGGATCTGAGAGCGCATGGAGAGTGTTTTGTCTATCACAATTCCTAAGTTTTTGGCTTTCTCCTTTTCTGCGGCGGGGGCGGCAGATCCTTGGGCCACCAGGAGCTCCAATCAGGAGTTTCCGGTTTTCCAAAAAAAAACAACTTCCGTTTTGTCCGGATTACACTTAAGCTGATTGATCTTAAGCCAGTTGAAAACCTTCGTGAGGCAGGACCTGATCCTTGCCTCATCAAAGACAGAGCCTTTCTCACATGTGAAGATCAGCTGAGTGTCGTCAGCATAGGAACCGATTTTGGCACCCTCTTCCTCTAACATAGATGCAAGGGGAGATAGATAAATATTAAAGAGGGTAGGGCTAAGAATGGAGCCTTGAGGGACCCCTACCTTGATGGCCGGAACCGGAGAAGAGAACGGTGGGAGCCAGATGTCCTGAGATCTGTTTCCCAAAAAGGAGGACATCCATGTTAAGGCAGTCCCACCCAGGCCGATGTTTTCAAGTCTGTTTAGGAGCCTCTCATGTGGGACTGTATCGAAGGCCGCTGACAAATCAAGCCATATCAGGACGGCCTTGCCTTCCTGGTCCAGCTTGCCCCTAATAAACTCTGTCACTTCCAGCAGAGCGGACTCCGTACTGAAGTTTGTTCTAAAACCAGATTGGGATTCATGAAGAAGCTTCCCATCTTCAATGTGTTTTTGCAGGGCCTTATTTACGTGCCTCTCTAGCACTTTAGAAAGGGCCAGAAGCAGAGAAATGGGCATATAATTGACAGGATCCGTCAAATTGGCGTTAGCCTTTTTTATCAGTGGAAGAATCTTTGCGTGCTTCCACAGTTTTAGCATAATGCCTGTGGAGAGGGAAGCGTTAAAGAGCTGATGTACTGTAGGGTTTATGGTGGAGGCTAATGAGGTCAAAATATTTGCTGGACAAGGGTCGGTAGGAGAACCCGACTTAATGCTTTGGAGGAGGGATAATGACTCTTCCAGCTGAAGCACCGGAAAAGGAAGTAAGGGCGGAGGATCTACGTTGTAAAATTTGCTGTTTACACTATGATAGAATGTCAGCTCATCCTCCGAGATGTCAGAGAAAGCTTGTTGGATCAGAGAGATTTTTTTATGAAAGAATTGAGCAATCTGTTTTGATCATTCTTCTGAGCATGGCCCTTCATTTGAGCCGGCTTTCGGCGAGGTGAAGGATTTGACTATCCTAAAGATGTCCTCATTCTTATTTTAGGCACTTTCAATCTTGTTTTGGAAGAAGTTCTTTTTGGCTGTTTTCACAAGAGTGTAGTGAGTTTTTAAATTGTCTTTGTAAGCCTTCCTATCCTCAGATAGGTAGAATTTACGCCATTTCTGTTCCATTTTTCTACAATTCATTTTGCTAGCTCTGAGGAGATCACCGAAACAGGGAGCCAGAAGGGCCGACCTCTTGGAGGTACGGGTGACAACCGGAGCCACTGCCTCGATATTGGTACGAAGCCAAGAATCTATTTGGAGGGCGTCCGAATCCGGGGTGCCAGACAGCTCTGGGGGGGAGCGACCTAGGGCGTCGGCTACCTTTGGGATGGATATTTTGTGGAACGCCCATTGGCCCAACGATCGCCTGAGGGGCTGTGGCAGAGTAGGGATATCAAATTTTAAAAGGAAGTGGTCGGACCAAGTGATGGGAAGAGGGGGACCGGCCGATAAGTCAAAATTATGAAAGATTTGGTCAAGGATATGCCCCTTCTCATGGGTAGCCGAAGAGATAGATGTAAACATCTTAAAAGTCTGCAGCGTCTCCAATAAGAATGTAGATTGGGGATCTTTTTCATTATCCATATGTATATTAAAGTCTCCTAAAATAAGGCAATTTTTGTATTTTAGGGCCAAGGAGGAGATGGCTGAATTTAGCGTAGTAATACAATTTCTGATAGCTCCCGGAGGTCTGTTGATCAGAAACCCAGCAATGCTGTGGTGCGGGAATAAAATACAACGGAAACCTAAGGACTCGAGACACAATTATTGAGCAAGATGGCGCTCGTGTAATTTCCAGCCACATCGCCGCCCACACCGCAAGGGAAATCGGCCCTCGACTATGCTGCCTGGATCACGCTTGCAATTACATTCGGCCACGAAACTGGTCGGAGGACGCCGCTGTTATCCCTCCGAGATTTCCGTTACCGGCAACCCCAGGTGCTGGCCGCGAACCCGATTACCACTGCGGAAAGCCTGCGATGCACTTGGATTGCTAGCTGCGTCCGCTCTTCTTACAAACTTTACACTGCTGGCTGCAAGTTTAGCGGTTTTGGGTCTTGCTGCAACTCAACTCCGCCATAAGGCGAAGATGACCTCCCGTGGAGCACGAGGAGCTAAACCAAAAACTACTACTGGCAACATCAATGCTCCTCTCATCATCGCTCACGGAGGAGCAGAAGTACCAGCCTCGGAGCCGGCTCCGAAAGGTAAAAGGGAGACGGGCACCACGAAAAAAAACACTGGGAAATCAGGAGGAAGCAGTACCCTTAAGGAGAGTTTAAATTCACAGCCCTCAATTGTTAAAATGTTTTCTACCACCAAACCCCGGCTCCTAAAAATCAAACCATACCCACAACTTTGGCAGGGGAAAAAGATGGGGTTACAAGCGGCGATATTACAATACAATCAGAAGTACAAGGTGCTCAAGGGACTCAAGGGGTGACCCCAAATGGGCAGCTATTGGAAATGGAGGGCTTAGAGCTGGCTACTAACTCTTGGAACTTTGAAACTCACTCTCAAGCCCCCACAGTGGGTAATTTAATGTCCACTACATCTAGGATTACAGGAGACTTGGCTCTCGAAAATTTAGAGGGGGGGGGGCCACCGGCTTGACAAATCCCATTCTAGATACCAACGATTTTTCAGCAACATTACTCCCCCATTCTCCTGACTCTATTGGAGACACCTTTTTTTCGGTCTCAGACGGCTCAAACTCAGAGGAGGAAGAATGTTCCTCCAGTTCAGTTGACGGGGCACTTTCGGAATTTAACGGTAAAAGCCTCTCTAATGAAACAGGGACTGTGCAGCGTCCGAAAGGCGGAAGTAGTAACGCAAAACGGCGTAGCCAGCTGAAATGGGACTATTCGGACTCTCATGGTGCTCTGACTTTTGGGGAGGAACCCGTTATAAAACCTGGACAACCAGGAGCTTCCGTATGCCCCACTGGCGGCACCATTGAAGAACCCTCGCTGATGGCCATACTAGCCTCAATCAAACAATTTCAAGAGGAGGTTAGATCCGATAGCCAGCTGGCTAAGGGGGCAGCCAAGAAGCTACAGGGGGGCATGAGGAAGTTGAACAAAATTTGCTCGGACATAGGGGATCGGGTTACCCAGATTGAAAGCCGTACGGAAAGTCTGGAATCAGAGGTTGCTGTCCTGAAAGAACTTGGTTCATCACAAAGTAACCTTATGACGGATGTATTGTGGAAGCTGGAAGATCAGGAGAACCGTCAGCGTCGGAACAATCTCCGCCTCCTAGGAATTCCCGAAGGGGTAGAAGGGGATGATCCGCGGCGCTATATTGTGAAATTACTCCGGGGGGCATTTCCAGACCATCCTGAATGGAACTGGGACCATGAAGTACAGCGTGCTCATCGCTTCCCTCTTAATTTGAAAAAACGATTTGAGGGTAGCAATAACAGCGGAGAAAAACCCAGGGCTTTCCTTGTGTTTTTTGGAAACTTTTTATTGAGACAGCTAGTTTACGATCAGGCCCGACCTAATTCTCTTAAGTGCTTCGAGGGGGTGTCTTTTTTTGCGAAGCCTGACTTCTGCCACTCTACGGTGGAGCGGAGGTGGCGTCTTCGTCAACTCTTTGTACCCTTTCAACAGCTGGGAGCTCAAGTTTTTTTAATGAACCCGGCTAGATTGAAAATTATTGTAAATGGGTCAACCCGCACTTTCACCTCTGAAATCAAAGCCCAAGAATACCTAGATGAGATAAAATCTAGAAAATGACAGCAGAAAATAGATTAAAGGTATTATAAAAGGGGCATAGAACCCTAGGGTCTTATCAAAGGGTGTAGCTTAGATTTCAGGCTCTTAACCATTTTGGGCTATCTGCTGTCTCTTTGGGCCAAATCACCTGTTTTTTGTAATTTTGGTATGTTTAACACGGCGGGGGTGGGTGGTGGGGACCTACCACGAGCAGCCATCATTCAGGGCTTTCCTGATTGCTCTAAGATTGGGGGAGGGGGGGAAGTTTGTATTTATCTAGCCACTTAAACTATCTGTGCTTTATTCGGGTCTTGGGACCAAGAAAGAAAGGGGGAAAGAAGAAAAGAAAGAAAAAAAAAGAAGGGGAAAAAAGCAAAAAATTATTAGGGAAAAATTGAAAAAGAAACAAGAAAGTATATTTATGGCTGAAGGATTTAATGACAAAGATAGCCAAGGGTTAGCGATAATTAATGTAGCTTTACATAGAAAATTCAGATATGCTGAGGAATCATTTATGTATAAAATCTCTCCTTGACCATGGCATCTAATTTCAGATGTATTAGCGTTAATATTTGTGGCTTAAATGATGCCCGGAAGAGACAGAAGGTGGCTCATGGGCTGCGTCTACTGGGGGCCAACGTTGTCTGCCTCCAGGAAACGCATATTGAGGGATCATAGTTATATCTATTGGACACACTTGGATATAAATTGGTTGGGGGGACCTCCCAAGGAGCACGGGTGAGAGGGGTGGGGATCTTAGTACAGAATAGACCCTCACTACAGCCCATTCGTACCAAGGTCGATCCTCATGGAAGATGGGTTTTGGTTGAATGTCGGTTACCCTCAGGGTTTTCATTCACCTTATGCTCTGTGTATGGGTGTACTGTAGATGATCCTGAAGTATTCTACTTGCTTAACAACGAATTAGCTCATTGGCCCCTTCCTGTGATTCTGAATGGAGATTTGAATATCAACATACCCAGCGACTGGGGGGGAGTAATCAGTGGAAATACACAGGTCGGAAACCTAAGGTATTTCAAGCCATTAGGAATTTAATGGATACACATGGTCTTATTGATGTCTGGGCCTCTTTGAAGCCAAGCCAGCCTGGTTATACTTACTACTCTGCCCCCATCTTTCACTAGCTAGGCAGGATTATTTTTTTTTCATCCTCTCTGATAGACAAATGTGATATTGATATTGCTCCTCGCTTTTTGTCGGATCACAATCCTCTAATTTTAAATATAACAGGGCTACCCTCTCACAAAGAAGTCTCTTCATGGAGCTTTGAGCGAGCGCTTCTTAAAGATGATGGGTATCAGATTTATATGAGAGGATGGATTGATAAATTTTTGGCTGAAAACATTGGGTCTGCCCCCGTAATGATTGTTTGGGATACACTAAAAGCATGTGTCAGAGGGGAGACCGTACAATTTTCTGCAAGGAAAAACAAACAGGAAAAAAAAACAAATTTTGGAGCTTCAGGGAAAGCTCGCAAAAGCTGAAAACAAGTTAACTGAAGCGTTCCAAAAGGGGGATGATACAGAACCGGCACAATTAGAAGCATTGGGCATTAGGGCTAAAATTGGTACGATTTTGGCCGAGAAAGCCGCGGCTAAGTGGGCCGCTTCAAGAGAAAAAATTTACGAATGTAGTGAGCTCATCGCCCATCAGCTAGCCGTTAGAACAAGGCAACAAGTAACCCTTAATGCAATACAATCAATACAGATGCCCACAGGGGAATAACGAGCGATCCCAATAAAATTTGATTAGTCTTTCACGATTTCTATCAGAAACTATATTCTGAAGATGGTGTTGGAACGCAAGAGCAGATGAGGGAAAAAATAGATAATTACCTAGATACGGTTTCCTTAACACAACTTAGCCCCGAGGATCATGACTCATTAGAAGAACTTCCTTCATTAGAAGAAGTTACCACAGCTTTATTTAAGCTGCCTGACGGCAAAGCGGCTGGACCTGATAGTATCCCCGTGGAATTTTATAAGATCTTTTTTCCACAATTAAAAGATCTCTTAATGACTCTAATCGAGTTAATTTTTAATGGCACTTTTCCACCTGCGTCCTGGGCAACAGCGTAAATTGTTATTTTCCCCAAAAAAGATAAATCAACTTTACAAATGGGCTCCTATCGCCCAATTACTCTTATTAATGGGGATTCTAAAATTTACGCTAAGATCTTATCGACTAGACTATCCTCTATCATCAAACACCTAGTTTCTAAATGGCAGCATGGGTTCATCCCTGAGAGAGGCACTATCGATCATATTCGTCGTACCATTACATTACTCAACGCCGCCCAGACTACAGGAGACCCGTTCGCGTTAATATTGCTTGACGCTGAAAAAGCATTCGATTGGGTCTCCTGGGAGTTCCTGTGGAGAGTTATGGGAAAGATGCACTTTGGGCTTAAAGCTATTCAAACAATAAAAGCCCTTTATTACAGCCCTACAGCTAGACTATCGCTCAATGGGCAGGCTACTGAGCAGATAGTAATTTCACGAGGGACGAGACAGGGCTGTCCCTGCTCCCCGTTACTTTTTGCTTTATATATAGATCCCTTAATAAAGCGACTCCAAAACAACCCAAACATTAGGGCTATCACTAGATTCGGCTTAGATACTAAAATTATGGCCTACGCCGACGATCTGGCCTTGGTTACTTCAGATCCGGAAAAAGCCATAACAGCTATTGAATCAGAAGCTCAAGAATTTGGAAAGATATCTGGTTATGCTCTAAACGAAGACAAAATCCAGATTATAGTTAACGAGAAAATAGAATGGACTGATAAGAGAGTCGTTACCAGGGCAAAATATCTGGGTGTAAGCATAGCTGCCGACATAGATTCAATTGTCTCAGGAAATCTGATCCTCCTGGCGACAGAAACAAAAAGAGCTTTGAACAGATTGAATAACTTGCATTTGACCATAGTAGGACGCTGTAACGTGTTAAAAATGATTTTCTTTCCAAAGTTACTTTACTTTTTAGAGCCATCCCTTTGGAGTTTACAAATGAACTACTGCAGAAATTTGAACGTCTCTATTCTCAATTTATCTGGGCATACTCACAACCCAGAAGAGCGTTTAGATTTCTATCCCTTCCCCGAGACAGAGGGGGTTGGGCACTCCCTAACATAAGATTATATTATTGGGCTACAGTTCTGCAAAATTGTTCTATATTGATACAAGAACAACTATTGACCTCAACAATGCCACTTCCGTCTCCATTTGAATTATTGCTTGGGCCTGAGGCCTGGGGATGTTTGTGGCGTCAGGTGGAATATGGCTATTATAAAAAGGTCAGATTTAAGTCTTTGATGGGTACATTCAAGGTTTTTTCCTCTGTTCGGAAACTTCTGGGGTTAGGTAGGCTGAATTATTATACCCCTACCAATCATAACCCTAATCTACCCACTATTTTTGGGAGATCTTATTTTCAAAACTGGCTTAATTCTGGCATTCTTAAATTAGGGGCCTTCTTCTCAATCGAAGGTATTTTTCCCTTTGATGCTCTTAAAACACAATACAACCTGAGCCATAATGAGGCTTTCAAATATCTCGCAATCAAGGATTTCCTGACCCGTAAGACTGGCGGGCCCTCTGGGTTTATTCCCAGCGACTTAATTAATAAATTATGCGGATCCCCCATGCCACGCATTGGCTATATCTACTCAACCTTGAATAACCTTATGCCGGATGACCTGGCCAGAGTTTCTTTTAACTGGCAGCAAAAATTAGATACCACTGACAATGATTTTAGTGTGGCACTACATGCTGCTCAGGGTGATCTCCTCTCAGCTAAGCTTCAGGCTCAGTTTTTTAAAACCGTGTTTTTTCTCTATCTTACACCGAGTAGAATTGCAAAATGGAGGACAGGCCGGGGAACGCTATGCCCCAGATGTGTGGAATTTGAAGCAGACTCTATACATATGTTTGCCTCTTGCGCACAATTGGGGCCTCAAATTAATCAAATACAAGACTTTTTTTTAAAAGGTCCTAAAACAAGATATTCCACTATCACCTACAACTATCTTGTTGGGTATTCAGGAAACTGTTGACAGAAAAATTGGTGGGGCTTTGATATTTGTTGCCATGACAATTTATAGGCTATGTATTGCGTCAGCATGGATTGATCCAAATCCTCCATCATTTTCTCAATGGCTAGCCCGGCTTATTGCCACATGTAATCTTGAGAAAGCCATCTACTCCAAAAAAGGCATGCGGGCCAAAAAGAAGAGTTTAATAATATGGGAACCCCAAACTAGGTGGCTTGCTCAAATCAGTGACTAAGTAAAGTTTTCTTTTTTTTTTTTTTTACACGTAGGTTTGAGGTCTCAGAGAGCCCAGGCCCAATTTTTGCTTATTTGAACTAACGATGATTCTCTTCGTTTGGATAACGCTAAAACTAATCGGCCATCTAGATGGGTTACTGTTACTCATTATATCAACTTATCGGGATCATGTTTGCTTTTGGAGAGTAGGACACTATGATATGGCTAAAAGATTTGTATTGTCTACTACCTGGCCGTAAATGACTAAGGCTTTTTTTTAATCTAATGATAAACTCTGGATGGTTGAGCTGTCTGATCTAATTTGCTCAATTTTACACTGAGAGCACAGGTCTTTTTAACTGCTGGTTTTTGTTGGCATGATGCGCTTGATGACTATAGGCTCACATTTGAAGCACTTGCACTCTAATTTTTATACCTTCCCTAACTTAGGAATGAACTTTATATATATGCTTCAAATTGGTGAATAAGCAATGTCTTAAAATCATGTTTATGCTTACGATGTACAGGAATTATCTCTCTACTCGTTTTCCATTTTAAGTGGCTAATATATTTTTGATGTTTGAATCTATGAGGGGGTGGGGGAGGGGTGGCTGAGGTATTTAACACTGCTATGTTATTTTTTTCGTTGTTTGTACTGCCAAAAAAAAAAAAAAAAAGGAAACCTAAGGACTCTGCACTCTCTATGGTTTCCATAGGAATAAGGGAGCAGTCTAAGTTGTGCTTATAAATTATGGCAACACCACCCCCTTTCCCCCAGCTCCGTCCTTCCTAAGAATTTTGTAGCCCATGGGGATGGCCGAGGTGATAGTGGGGTTGGAGGCGTCGGACAGCCATGTCTCAGTAAGAAATAACAGATCAGGCTGTTCGTCTAAAAGTAAATCAAGAATGTGTGAAGCATGCTTTTGCATGGAACGACAGTTTACCAGGACAGCCTTTATATCCTGTGTTTTCTTATTATCATTTCCCTTATTGATACAGGGGAGGGTCTTAGGTGTGAGTGCCCTGACCTGAAGAAGATGCCAGTTGCGCTTGTTGCATTGGAAATCTGCCTCTAAGCTCAAGTCGGCCGAATTGCACTGGCTTGGTGACGATCCCCTAAGACTAAGTAGTACGTCCCTGCTGTAACGAAGTGGGTAAAACTCACCGGCGGGAAACTGGGCAGCATGGCCAATGCCGGACGCCTCCGGGACGCTGACGGGCGCAGACGGGCTTGCCTTAGGCGCACCTTTGGCGCGCCCGCTGCGCGCGTCAGTTTGCATCTGAAATATAAAGGCAGAGCAAACTAGACCGCTCACGCTGCAGAGGAAGCGGAAACTGCGAGGGCAGAACTGAGGCGCCCGAAATTGAAAAAGACCAGTCCTCTGCACAATCGGCGTTATCAGCCGCGGCAGACCAGGACTGTTAGAGGAGTACAAGGAGGCGGAGTATCAGGAGGGTTAGAGCGGCGAGTAAAGTGCAAGTGCCAGTAAGTGAAAGACCAAAGGAGTATTAAAAATACACCAAAATTTAAAGTCTAAAATAAAGTAAAAACGTGGTTTAAAATCAATGTTGCTGGGTATAAACACTCAGACCTACCGCTATCGACTGCGCGCGTCGGTTTGCATCTGAAACGACGTAATGTTTATTTATTGTGTGATTCGCATTTAAACTTATCAGCCTCAGTCAGGTATGGCAAGAGTGGTGAATGCACAGAGCACTTTATTTTAAACCGGGGTGTGTGTCACAGTTGTTTTCTGGTGTCTTTTGTGTTTACATTATATATAAATAGGCTGGAAAAGGCTTTGGGTGAAGGAGGGCATGTTATGCCTATAATTTGCACGTGTCCCATACTGGCATTTTTGTATGCCAGTGATGCGTTTCTTTTAAAAGCGTTAGGCTTACAGCGCCACCTTGATTCTTTTGTTTTGTGCAAAAAGAACAGTTAATGGACAGAATGCTGAACAATGTCAAACATTCACCCCAGTACAGAGATCTGGGCCTAAGTCCATAATTTGTTTGCTCACCTTGCCATTCCAGTTTGGACCCAGCCATATGCAAATCCGTCTTGACCCTTTTCCTCATGTGAACAGTCCAGCCTGAACTGCCAGGCCAGGTCCTCCCTGGAACGGAAACAAGCATTCTGGGACCGGTTTCAGGGTATTACCCCTCATCAGCCAGGCTAGCTAGACTCGAGTGGCATGGCGAGCACAAGACCTATATTTGGGCATATCCGCGCGACTCAGGGGGACAAATGCAAAAAGAACAATTGATGGACGAAATGCTGGACAATGTCAAACAGTTACCCCCAGTACAGAGATCTGGGCCTAAATCCATCGCTTGTTTGCTCACCATGCCATTCCAAGTTTGACACAGCCATATGCAAATCAGTCTTGACCCTCTTCCTCATGGGAACAGTCCAGACTGAACTGCCAGACCAGGTCCTCCCAGGACTGAAAGCAAGCATCTAGGGACTGGTTTCAGGGTATCACCCCTCATCTGCCAGGCTAGCTTGACTTTAGTGGCATGGCGTGCACGGGACCCACGTGGTAAGCAAAAAAACGATGGATTAACCCCAGATCTGTGACTGCAGGTATATGTTTAATTTGTTCAGCATTCCTTCCATCATCTGTTTTTTTAAATTCTTTTGTGAGCTTTATAAACAGTCTGGATTTGAGCACAAACTTTAATAAATCCCATCTTTTTGTGGTAAGTCCTATATCGACATATTCTAGAGCATTCTCCGTTAAGGGCATTTCCATTCGCTGTATTGTGTCATTTCCTTATTTAGAAGAGACATTTGACTCTTGTAAAATCTGGTCTCCATTGTTAACATCTAGAAGACATGCTTTTTCTAGGAGTATAGCATCCGTTTTGATTTTGCCACCAGACTGGGTCATAAGCCATTAGAGGCTATGTTGAAAATTTATAAGGCCAAATGTGTCCCCATTGTTGCTTATGACAGTGATATTTGGGGGTATGTAAATACTTTGGTGCTTCAAATCGTAGAAAATATCTTTTGGGAAGACTGTTATCACTTCCTTGAATTTTGCCTCGTTTGATATACATGAGGAGTTTAGCCAGAATTTCTTGTCAGATGTTTTGCAGTTATGTCCCTTGCTTTTATGGCTAACAGTGTGGCTGAAACCCGAAACTGAGTCACATTGTTTCATTATTAAAGGCTGCTTTTCTTTTGATTTTGCCTCTAGAAACCCGTGGCTGAGATATGTTGAGCATTGTTTTAAAAGGTTGGGAATACCTGAAATGTTTGAATGTCCTGAGATTATTGTTAAAAGCATTATAGTTTGAACGAAAAAGGCTTGCGAGAAATGGAAACAAGACTAGAGAGAGTCATGTATATTAGCTACGTCGTCTGTTAGAGTCTATGCCTTGTTGAAATCTTCTATTTCTATTGAACCATATGTGTTGCTCAATATGTCTAACCATCACCGATTTTTAATAAATTTGTTTTAGGTTGAATATGATTCATCATTTGTTTAGCTATCCTAAGGGCTGGACACATTATTTCGATTCTGCATCGTTTAAATGTGATTTTGTCTGTAATCAGTATACTGTGCATTTTGTTATGTTTTGACCTTTTTATACATACCTGCATAAGTCTTTTATATATACTCTGATGAATGGTTTGCACTTTAATGTGGTGGGACCTGCTTCGCTGTATTCACATAAAGTATACAAAATCTACAGGTTTTATCTGATGAGCCCACTTGTCTTTATGTGGCATGATTTTATCCGGTGCTGTTAGACTGAAGAAGCGTATGGACAATGTTTGGTGCATTGCTTTTTATTGTTGTCTTTTATGGTTTTACTTTGTTAGAATCTAAATAAAGAGTAAAAAATAGAAAGATTCCATGTAGCAGCTGGGCGTTGAAAAAGACCTATGGGAGTTGAGTGGTTTACTGGATGCAAGCATTTTAATTGCACTAGCATCCATGAATGAATCCACTCCTTACAATCTACAGGATTCACATCCATGCTGCTTGGGAAGTCATCTAAAAAGTATATCAACTTAGCCCTGGTGCTCTCAGAAAAATTTCATATGATGCAAGTGCTATCTATGTAGCTGTTTTTCAAGTTCGAGGAAGCTGGGGTAGTGCAGAGGGTGACATGGGAAAACAAAGCAAGTTAAGAATTAAGATGAGGAAGCAGAAAGAAATAACATAAAACCAGCTAAAATATTAACGTCGCACGAACACAACCGAATTATTAAATCAACAAATTAAAATAATGATTTGAACAGGGGTTCAACTAGCACCAATAACCCCAATAATACTAGGAAAGTAAAACCAGCGGGAATTAAAATAGATAGCTCCAACATGACAGCCAAGCTCATCTATCAAAACACATATATTTTAGTGAGACATTGCAAGATCAAACACAAAATCTAGAAAAAGATTATGCCAATTTTTTTTGAGACCTTGACCATGCTCTGTTAAGGATTGGGCCCCTTCCCTTTTATGATATTTTCTTTTGAAGTAACATGGCACAAGAGGGTTCTTAGTATGGTGAGATATGACGTTTTTCACAAGTAATACCCTTCCATGTAAGCCACACCACACTTGGTGCGTCTTCAAGCTTTCAGCTGGTTCCCCAGTCCCTGGCTCATGCGTGCAGGTCACGAGATTGATCCAGCTGGCAAAATGCAGTTTGCAACGCTCCTGCTTGGCACGGCTCTGGGGTGGGAATCTTGTATGTGTGGCCAGCATAGAACATTTGCAGGCACAATGAACCTATCGCTCAAAAAGGATTGAAGAGCCCACTCCAAAGTCAGGTATTCAAAGTATGGACAAGGTGTGAGAGTTAATGGGAGTAAATGGAATACTTAGGTTGGTGCCTGCGGCCTGTGCACCAACATCCCGGTGCTGAGGACAGTCACTTCAGTGACTCTGTTGCTGTTGTCTGGGTTCTCACATGCCACAGGAGTTTGGGAAAATGTGGTTGCGGGTGTAAGTCAGTTTTTCTGGTCAGAGCAGGACTCCCTGAGGTTAGTGGCAGACCTTTTGGAGAATAGGCTAGCAGCACACTAGTAGGATGGGGCAGCAATCAGTTCACCAGAGTTCTGGCAGGCAACTTTGCCTCAGGTACCACTGTCAGTAATTCCTTGGTGTTCAGCTCTTCCCTCACAGCTCTTAAATTATCCAGGCAGCTGGCTTTGGGTAACTTTTCTAGGCAGCTTCATGTTGTAGGGATACATCCAATACCCCTTTATCCTCAGTGATAGCTTCTTCCTTCAAGGCTTCTCCCAAATAGTACTTCTAACAGGGTTGTTGAAGGACTTCAGGTAAGTTACTTACATGATAAGAGAGCTGATGTCAATGACACCAGCCCTAGAACTCAGAAGTCTTTCTCCATCATATGGCATGTGCCGCCCAAACACTGGTCAATCAGAAATCGTATTCACAGTTCATTAGGGAATGTACCTAATATTTATACCTGGTTAGCAGACTAGAATGTTAGTTGTAGGCTTCTGATCTGGGTTAGGCACTATCTTATTGCAGCATGTAGATGATCCTTCTCAGGAGCTGATTGCCATAAAACCTGAGGTTTGGTAGAAATAAGGATGAAGGAGGGTGGGCCCTGACAAGGAGATAAAGAACAAAGAGACACTTCCATGCCTGCCAGCTATACATTTCTGTCTGAAACACTCCTCTAGACAAATGAGAAGGGGACTGGGTCTGGGTCCTATCTAGCACATCAAAAGATTATATGTTTCTCACCCATCCTTCAATGGAGCTTCATCTATTTCAAAGTGACATCAGGAATGTTCTGGGGCTCCATTCAATTCACATCTCAGCCTGATATGCTCATCTGCACAGTGTTCTCACAAATGCTCTCATTTGAGATGTCATAAGGGTTGTTATGAAAGCTATGATTTCACATCATATAAGTGATGTAATATGAAAGGGTATAAGTAGTGCATCATAAAGGCTCGAATTATAGTTAATGTGGTGTCTCTAGAGAGTTGTGTTCAGTGGTGCGCGTTTATAGTAATTTGAAGGTGGTGCTTAAATTATAAATTGAAGGTATAATTATAATTTTACAATTTATAATGCTTGTGCCGTTTATGTTTGGTTTGTATAGAAAGAATAAAGAAAGATTTCCTAACTATGACTAAGTTTTAACCTTTGTTTTTTTAATTGAATTTCAATGATTTTTTAATAAAAAAGTATTTCAAATAGTAAAGTGTAGTGTCATCAAGCGGAGTGTTGTTAAGTGGAGTGGTACAGAGTACAGTAGAGGACAGTGTTGTACAGTGTAGTGTTGTACAGTGGAGTGTCATAGAGTGGAGTACATTACAGTGGAGTGGCGTAGAGTGGAATAGCATAGAGTGGGTTGGCGGAGAGTGGCATACAGTGACATGGTATAGAGTGGAGTGGCCTAGAGTGGAGTGGATTACAGTGGAGTGGTGTAAAGTGGAGTGGTGTAGAGTGTTATAGAGTACAGTGGAGTGGCATAAAGTTGAGTGGCCTAGAGTGGAGTGGCATAGAGTAGAGTGGCGTAGAGTGGAATGGTGTAGAGTGTAGTGGCATATAGTAGAGTAGTGTAGAGAGAAATATCGTAGAGTGGAGTGGCATACAGTGGCATAGAGTGGACGAGCATAGAGTGGAGTGGTGTAGAGTGAAGTTGCATAGACTCGAGTGGTGTACATTAGAGTGGCATAAAGCAGAGTGCCGTAGAGTACAATAGCGTAGAGTAGAGTGGCATAGAGTGAATTGGTGTAGAGTGGAATAGCGTGGAGTGGCGTAGAGTTGAGTATAGTGTTATGA
The DNA here is from genome assembly GCA_963921515.1 of Calotriton arnoldi. Classification (NCBI taxonomy): domain Eukaryota; kingdom Metazoa; phylum Chordata; class Amphibia; order Caudata; family Salamandridae; genus Calotriton; species Calotriton arnoldi. The sequence goes on along the minus strand of CAWUFW010000798.1, from coordinate 261,692 downwards.
AGTACCGTGCAGTGGTGTTTAGCGGAGTGGCATAGAGTGGAGTGGCGTACAGTAGAGTGGCGTAAAGTGGAGTGCTGTAGAGTACAATAGCATAGAGTGGAGTGGCATAGAGTGGCGTAGAGTGAAGTGGCTTAGAGTGGAATAGCGTAGAGTAGAGTGGTGTAGAGTGAGGTGGAGTAAAGTTGAGTGGTGTGGAGTGGATTGGCATAGAGTGAAGTAGTGTACAATTAAATTGCATAGAGTGGAGTGGCATACAGTGGAGTGGCATACAGTGGAATAACGGACAGTGGAGTGGCATAGAGTTGAGTAGAGTTGGGTGGTGTGGAGTGGAATAGCATAGAGTGGAGTGGAGTAAAGTGGAGTATGGTAGCTTGGAGTGGCATAGAGCTAAGTAACGTACATTAGAGTGGAGTTAAGTGGAGTAGCATAGAGTACAATAGCGTAGAGTGTAATGGCATAAAGTAGAGTGGCGCAGTGGCATAGAGTCGAGTGTTGCACAGTGAAAAGGTGTTGAGTGGAGTGGTGTAGTGTACAGTGGCGTAAAGCGGAGTGAGGTACACTAGAGTGGTGTAAAATGGAGTGGTGTACAGTAGAATAGTGTTGAGTGGAGTGACGAAGACTGGAGTGGCATAGAGTGGAGCGGCGCAGAGTGGAATGGAGTAGAGTAGAGTGGGGTACAGTGGAGTGGCATACAGTGGAGAGGTGTACAATGGAGTGGCGTAGAATGGAATAGCTTAATGTGGAGTGGCATACAGTGGAGTGGCGTACAGTACAGTGGAATAGAGTGCAGTGGCGTAGAGTGGACTAGCACAGAGTGGAGTGGAATAGAGTGGAGTGGCATACATTTGAGTGGCATAGCATGGAGTGGCGTAGAGTCGACTACCACATAGTGGAGTGGCTAGAGAGGAGTGGCGTAGAATGAAGTGGCACAGAGTGGAGTGGCATAGAGTGAAGCAGTGTACAGTGGAGTGGTTTAGAGTGGAGTGACATAGAGTGGAGTGGCATAGAGTTGAGTGGTATAGAGTGGAGTGCAATAGAGTGGAGTGGCGTACAGTGTAGTGGCATAGAGTGGAGTGGCATAGAGTGGAATGGCATAGAGTGGAGTGGCGTAGAGTGGAACAGCATAGACTGGAGTGGCGTAGAGTGGAGTGGTAAAGTGGAGTGAAATAGAGTGGAGTGGCATACATCTGAGTAATGTAGCATGGAGTGGCATGGAGTTGAATACCACAGAGTGGAGTGGCCAGTGAGGAGTAGTGTAGAATGGAGTGGTGTAGAGTGGAGTGGCGTAGAGTGGAGTAGCGTACAGTGCAGTGGCACAGAGTGGGGCAGCATAGAGTGGAGTGGCATAGAGTTGAGTGGCATAGAGTGGGGTGGCATGGAGTGGAGTGGTGTAGAGTGGAGTGGCATAGAGTGGAGTGGCATAGAGTGGAGTGGAACAGACTGGAGAGCGTAGAGTGGAGTGGCGTACGGTGGAATATTGTCCAGTGTTGTGGTGTAGAGAGTAGTGGCATAGAGTGGACTAACGTAGTATGGAGTGGGATAGAGTAGAGTAGCATATAGTGGAGTGGTGTTGAGTGGGGTGGTGAGAGAGGGTGGCATACAGTGGAGTGGTGTACAGTGTAGTGGCATAGAGTGAAGTGGCATAGCGTGGTATAGCATAGAGTGGAGTGGCTTAGAGTGGAGTGTCATAGACTGGTGTCATGTACAGTGGATTGATGTAGAGTGGAGTGGCGTAGTATGGAATAGCGTAAAGTGTTGTGGTGTAGAGTGGAGTGGTGTAGAGTGTAGTGGCATAGAGTGGAATAGTGTAGCATGGAGTGGTGTAGAGTTGAGTGGCTGCAGTGGAGTGGCATTCAGTGGAGTGGCGTAGAGTGGAGTGGCGTAGAGTGGAGTGGCATAGAGTTGAGTGCTATAGAGTGGAGTGGCATACAGTAGAGTGCCATAGAGTGGAGTGGTGTAAAGTAGAATATTGTGGCATAGAGTGGCATAGAATGGAGTGGTGTGGAGGGGTGTAGTGTGCAATAGGGTAGAGTGGAGTGACATAGAGTGGAGTGCCACTGAGTGGTGTGTCATAGAGTGGACTGCCTTAGAGTGGAGTGGTGTAGAGTGGAATAGCGTAGAGTGGCGTGGCATAGAGTGGTTTAGTGTGGAGTGGCGTAGAGTGGAATAGCATAGAGTGAAGTGGGATAGAGTGGAGTGCCATGTAGTGGCGTAGAGTAGAATGGCACAGAGTGGAGTGGCATAGAGTAGAGTGGCATACAGTGCAGTGATGTAAAGTGGAATAGCATAGAGTGAAGTGGTGTAGAGAGGGGTGGTGTAGAGTGTAGTGCTGTAGAATGGAGTGGTGTGTGGTCTAGTAGAGTGTAGTTTAAAGAGACATAGCATGAAAGTGGCAGAACAGATGTACATGAAATGTGGCAGGTATATAGATTATGGGGTGGGAAGTGTACTTTTTGGTGTTAGCTGTAAATTGATTACGTAGTTTTTAAGTTATAAATGACAAAATAGTTATTTATATATTGGGCATCGGTATACCGTGGTAACTTTGCTGTATCCCCTGGCACATGCCAATCACAAGGCAGCATATCATTGGCTAACGGCTGCTTTTACAAAAGTAAAAGGCAGCCATGTAGTTTTCACCACACTTTTACAGTGTTCTGGGTTAAGGTCTTAGATATAGGTAAGTTGCAAGTTTTCTTGTTTTTTCCTACTTATTTCAACTTTATTAAAGTGGTAATAAGTAGGAAAAATGTATTTATCTTTTCTTATATATTTTTTAAAAGGTTTATGGAGTGCTGCGTTAGTACCTACAAAGTACTGCAGCAGTTAGAGGAAAAATATAGATATATATAAAGGATTTATACTTACCTGTAAAATACTTACATTTGTGATGTAAAAGCATGCATGGTAAAGGCATATGCATGGTAAAACGTTTTTATATATAGGGTTTATACTTAGCTGTAAAATTATATATATATATATATATATATATATATATATATATATATCAAACGATTCGACGCTCCTTCTGAGTCACCGGGGACCCGTGGAGAGTGGCGCGTATGCCGGCGGAGCACACCGGCGTTAAATCCTTTGGAAAATCGCACAATTGAACGCGCTCTCAGTGAAAGATAGACACTGTGTCAATGATTCCCGCTGTTTATTCACAACGCGTTTCGCCTGACAACAGTCTTGATCACGTGAAAGAAAAAGACCAATGTCGGCACATTTGATAGAAAATGGTGATAAACATAGAAGAGGTGACAGAGTGTCCAAGTTGGCAGACATCTTGTGCGTATAAATTGATGCCGAATAGTAAAATTGCAACGTCAATACTGAACAGAAGTGCGCCGGCATCTGAAACGCACAGCTGTCACATACAACAAATCAAGAAACAAATTAAGTCCCCACAACGAGTACATCGAAAAGCAAATGAAACACAGAGTGTTCAATAGACATGTTAATCAATGCGTTGCCCTGATTGTATGCGTACCCGTTAAACAAACTGCACAAATTGCTGCATTGCACATCATAGTCTGTAAATGCCCATATGTCCATCCTGCAATGTTCTTGGTAATTTGCTGGTTATAAGCAAACAACATGCATCACGACATGTGGCCAGAGGCCAGTAATGGCAAGTGCCAGAATGTCTAATACAAATCCATGAAAATGACAATGTGAGGAGGGAAAATGGGGGGGGGGGGGGAGAGAACAGCCAATGGTTCAAAGTTGAAATGACTCAAGATGAGTATGACACAAGTACTCTCACCAAAGTTGCCGACACGAGTCAAAGTGCTCCAGTGCCCAAAAGAAGGGAGAAAGGGTAGGTGGCCCGTGAGGGTGAATACTGGTGAGTGAGCCCCTTCCTTTCCTCCTAAAAAATGAAAAAAGAAAAAAGAAAAACAAATGTTTAAAATGTGGTACACATCATGACAATTACTGATGGCACAAACAACTGGATAATATGGGATGTCAAAAGGAGCAAGAAGAGGAATGAAAAAACCCTTAAAAAGCGTGTCTGTCAGCTAGTAATGATATTTTAACAGTAAGAGAAGAATGCCATCATAACTGAATATCTGAGAAGAACAAACAGGAATACAACTGAGAAATACAATTGAGGAATACATAATGATGCGTACATGAACTAGTGATGTCATTCTTTCAGGTGTACTGACATTTCTTCCTCCTGGTTGAGCCCTCCCGGGAACTTGGTCTGGAAATCTATGATATACCTGGATTCCCTTTGTCTCAGATGTAAGACTCTGTTACCACCCCTGGGATTTCTCTCAATTTTTTCTAGAATGATATAACTCAGATCTCTTGTGTTAGAAAAGTGCTTCTCTCTAAAATGACGTGCCACTGGATATTTGGGGTCAAAATTGGTAATGGCTCTGCTGTGTTCGAGAATGCGTTTCTTCGCCATGCATGTCGTGCTACCTATATACCAGAGTTTGCAGGTGCATTCTATGACATATATCACACATGTGGAACTACATGTGAGAAACTGGCTGAGTTCCCTGCTTACTCCGTTGTACCTCATCTGACTGAAATCTGCTGTTATTGCAGGCCTTACAGTGACCACAAGGGTAAAAGCCCTTGAGGCCTTGTAGGTTGTTTCTCGGGTAAATGGTGATGTCACTGTGTATGAGCATATCCCTGATGTTCCTACCCCTACGGTAAGTAATGCTCGGTCTGTCCGGGATACTCCTGCCGATGATATTGTCGGTTTTGAGGATGCCCCAGTTCTTGGTGACAATGCGTTTCATATCCTTAGCATCCGAGGAGTAGGTTAAAATCAATCTGGAGGTATCATCATTGATTAACATGTCTATTGAACACTCAGTGTTTCATTTGCTTTTCGATGTACTCGTTGTGGGGACTTGATTTGTTTCTTGATTTGTTGTATGTGACAGCTGTGCGTTTCAGATGCCGGCGCACTTGTGTTCAGTATTGACGTTGCAATTTTACTATTCGGCATCAATTTATACGCACAAGATGTCTGCCAACTTGGACACTGTGTCACCTCTTCTATGTTTATCACCATTTTCTATCAAATGTGCTGACATTAGTCTTTTTCTTTCACGTGATCAAGCCTGTTGTCAGGCGAAACGCGTTGTGAATAAACAGCGGGAATCATTGACACAGTGTCTATCTTTCACTGAGAGCGCGTTCAATTGTGCGATTTTCCCCCCAAAAAAAAAATATATATATATATATCCAACATAAAGGTTACCATTGTGGGGGCGCCCACTCGAAAGGTTACCCCTTGTGTGGGGACAGCAGCAGCAACAGCTCACCCAGTTCAATCCATATCATGCTGGCTTAACGCGTTTCAGACAGAAGTCCTTGTTCACAAGCCCTGAGTGAAAAATACAGCAAACTCAATGTAGGACTCCTGCTTTATTAATGAATCCTGCCCCAGTGGGCGTGCCATATTGGGCTTCTGCCCCAAAGCATCCTGGTATCAGCAGTTCCAACACGGCAAACATAACCCAAGTGGGCATGCTGCAAGTCCAAGTGTCACTTTAATTAAACAAACCAAGTGGGTGATTGAATGGCTAAGAACCTGCTGGCGCTGACAATAATAAGTCCATCAAAGAAGAGTCTTTCGTTCTGTTGTCAACGCTTAGCCTTTCAAGCGCCGCAGATCCGTTCAAACACGGCGGTTCGCCCCCGCGGCTGAGCCAGCCGATATAAATCCAACATAAAGATTACCCTTGTGGGGGCGCCCACTCGAAAGGTTACCCCTTGTGTGGGGACAGCAGCAGCAACAGCTCACCCAGTTCAATCCATATCATGCTGGCTTAACGCGTTTCAGATGGAAGTCCTTGTTCACAAGCCCTGAGTGAAAAATACAGCAAACTCAATGTAGGACTCCTGCTTTATTAATGAATCCCGCCCCAGTGGGCGTGCCATATTGGGCTTCTGCCCCAAAGCATCCTGGTATCAGCAGTTCCAACACGGCAAACATAACCCAAGTGGGTATGCTGTAAGTCCAAGTGTCACTTTAATTAAACAAACCAAGTGGGTGATTGAATGGTTAAGAACCTGCTGGCACTGACAATAATAAGTCCATCAAACAAGAGCCTTTCGTTCTGTTGTCGACGCTTAGCCTTCCAAGCGCCGCAGATCCGTTCAAACACGGCGGCTCGCCCCCGCGGCTGAGCCAGCCGCTATAAATCCAACATAAAGGTTACCCTTGTGGGGTCGCCAACTCGAAAGGTTACCCCTTGTGTGGGGTCAGCAGCAGCAACAGCTCACCCAGTTCAATCTATATCATGCTGGCTTAACGCGTTTCAGACGGAAGTCCTTGTTCACAAGCCCTGAGTGAAAAATACAGCAAACTCAATGTAGGACTCCTGCTTTATTAATGAATCCCGCCCCAGTGGGCGTGCCATATTGGGCTTCTGCCCCAAAGCATCCTGGTATCAGCAGTTCCTTTATGTTGGATATATATATATATATATATATATATATATATATGTATATATATATATATATACATATATATATATATATCTTACCTCATTAACCCACAACTCCTAAACCCATACCCACCCTAAACCCTAAAAATACCCTCGCCACCCAAAAACCCATACCCATCGTAAACCCTAGAAGTACCCTTGCCACCCAAAACCCATACTCACCCTAAACCCTAAAAATACCCTTGCCACCCAAAACCCCATACCCACCTAAACCCTAAAAATACACATGCCACCCAAAAACCCATACCGACCCTAAACCCTAAAAATTGCCTTGCCACCCACAAACCCACACCCACCCTAAACCCTAAAAATACCCTTGCCAAATCAAAAACCCATGTCCACCCTAAACCCTAAAAATACACTTGCCACCTAAACCCTAAAAATACCCTTGCCACCCAAAAACCCATACCAACCCTAAACCCTAAAAATAGCCTTGCCACCCAAAAACCCACACCCACCCTAAACCCTAAAAATACCCTTGCCAAATCAAAAACCCATGTCCACCCTAAACCCTAAAAATACACTTGCCACCCAAAAACCCATACCCACCTTAACCCCTAAAAATATCCTTGCACCCAAAACCATACCCAGCCTAAACTCTAAACATACCCCTGCCACTCAAAGACCGACATCCACCCTAAACCCTAAAAATCCCCTTGCCACCCAAAAAACCCTTTACCCACCCTAAACCCTAAAAGTACCCTTGCCACCCAAAAACCATATATAGTCTAAACCCTAAAAATGCCCTTGCCACCCAAAAACACATATCCACCCTAAACCCTAAAAATACCCTTGCCACCCAAAAACCCACACCCACCCTAAAAATACCCATGCCAACTCAAAAACCGATATCCACCCTAAACCTTAAAAATCCCCTTGTACCCAAAACCATACCCACCCTAAACTCTAAACATACCCTTGCCACCCAAAGACCCACACCCACCTTAAGCACTAAACATACCCTTGCCACCCAAAAACCCTTTACCCACCCTAAACCCTAAAAATACCCTTTCCACCCAAAAACCCATACCCACCCAATCCCCTAAAAATATCCTTGCACCCAAAACCATACCCACCCTAAACTTTAAACATACCCCTGCCACCCAAAGACCCACACCCACCCTAAACCCCCAAAATACCCTTGCCACACAAAAAGTCTTTACCCACCCCAAACCCTGAAAGTACCCTTGCCACCCAAAAAATTCTAAACCCTAAAAATCCCCCTGCCACCCAAAACCCCTTACCTACCCTAAACCCTAAAAATACCCTTACCTCCCAAAAACCCACACCCACCCTAAAAATACCCTTGCCACCCAAAAACACATACCCACCCTAATCCCTAGAAATACCCTTACCACCCAAAGAGCCACACCCACCCAAAACCCTAAAAATATCCTTGCCACCCAAAAACCCATACCCTCCCTAAAAACCTAAAAATTCCCTTGCCACCCAAAAACCTTTACACGGCCTAAACCCTAAAAATACCCGTACATAAGAATTTATGATTGTTAAACATATATCCTAATGTACTATAAAACTTAAAGAAGTATACAAGGTGTACTACTAATGAGTGATACTACTTTTAATATATATCATGTGAGTGGCTGTGTGACTTTATTACTTTTAATATATATCATGTGAGTGGCTGTGTGACTTTATGTATCCTTGTGCGTATGGGTGTGTGAGTGGCTGTATAAGTGGTTATGTAAGTAGCTGTGTGGGTGAGTGAGATGCTGTGTGAGTGGCTGTATTGGTGAGTAAGAAGGTGTTCCCATGGATGTATGGGTGGGTGAGTGATGGTGTAAGTGGCTCTATCAGTGTGTAAGTGGGTGTGTAGTGACTGTATGGGTGAGTAAGTGGATGTTTGAGTGGCTGTATAAGTAAGTGCCTGGGTGTGTAAGTGGCTGTATGGGTGCATGAGAGGCTGTTTGAGTAAGTGTTTTGTTTATTGACTTCGTGTGTGAGTGACTGTATTGAACAGTGAGCGTCTGTGTGAATCGCTGTATGGTTGTGTACAGGAATGTGTGAGTGCTTGTATGGATGTGTCAATGGGTATGTAAGTTGTTGTGTGAGTGAGTGTATGAGTGCTTCTATGGGTGAGTGAGTGTCTGTGTTGAGAGGCTGATTAGGTGAGTGAAAGGGTGTGTGACTGTAGATAAATAAGTGGGTGTGTGAGTAGCTCTATATGTGAGTGTGTGGTTATGTGGCTGGCTGTATAGGTGAGTAACTGGTTGTATGAATGGCTGTATGGGTGAGTGAATGGTTGTGTGAGTGGTTATATGAATGAGTGAGTGGGTGGGTGTCTGAGTGGCTCTATGGAAGATTGAGTGGGTGTGTGAGTACTGGTATAGGTCTGTGAATAGGTATGTCAGTTATTATATGGTGTGTGAGTGGGCATACAAGAGGTTGTATGGGGGTGTGAGTAGGTGTGTGAATGGTCTGTGGATGATGTCATCAATGATATCATTTGAGATGTCATCAGTGATGTCATCAGTGATGACACTGACCATGTCATGAGTGATGTAATTTGTGAGGTCATAAGCAGTGCATTGCAGGGGTGTAAGTTATAGTTAGCTAAGGTAACTATGACTGCCGAATTTGACTGGTTTTGTACAAGTGAAATCTGACCCTAACTATAACGTCCCTGTAACCTTTGGTTTTTTCAGTGAATTTCTAAGTTTTTTAAATTCTATTTACTAACTATAATGTCCCTGTAACCTTTGGTTTTTTCAGTGAATTTCTAAGGTTTTATAAATGCTAATGCCTAACTATAACTTACTTGTAACCTTTGGTTTTTTCAGTGGTTTCTATGTTTTTTTAACTAGTAACTGCGTTTGCAGAGTAGTAAAGAAAGGGAGCTGGGCCTTGAACCAGCTCTTAGGGATCCGCCGTGTACGACTTACAGGAGGTATCAAAGGGGCTTCTTAGCCCCCACGGTCCCTCAGGAGTAAAGTGGACTTCGCTCCCAATCAGTAGTGCACCACAGCCGCGTTTGCAGAGTAATAGAGAAAGGGGACGTGTCCTCTGAACACTTCTTACTAATCCTCCTGGCGCGCTACTGGTTGGGGGATGAAGTCCCCTTGGCTCTTGAGGGTCCTTAGGGGCCAACTAGCCCTCCTAGTAACTCCTGTAAGGCCCACACAGCTGGATTGCTGAGAGGTGGTCTTAGGCCACGCCCCCTTTCTCCACCACTCTGCAGTCGCACCTCCGGCCTCACTGATGCTTGGGGAAGAAGTCCACTTTAGTCCTTAGGCCCTCAGGAATTTAAGGGGACCTAATCCCCCCACCAGCAGTGCACCGAGAGGCGTGTTTCCAGAGTGGTGTAAAAAGGGGCATGGCCTCTGACCACCTCTCAGCAATCACGCTGTGTGGGGCTTACTGGAGGTAACAGGAGGTCTTCTTGGCCCCTAAGGACCCTCAGCAGTCAAGGGGACTTCATCCCCCAACCAGGAGCGCACCAGGAGGCGCATTTGCAGAGTAGTGGAGAAATGGGGCGGGGCCTCTTGCGAGTTGCAGCATTTTTATTTTTTTTAGGAAGGGGGGGCCATGTGGATCCCCTTCCTTGGACCGTTTTGGGCCCGGGGACCCCATCCCCCGGGGCCTGATCCTTTAAAAAAAAAAAAGAAATTTAAACGCGAGGGGGGCCACGCGGCCTCCCCCTGGCCGATTTTGGCCCCGGGGACCCCATCCCCCAGTGTCAGGCCTTTATTAATATATTTTTGGAAAAAAGGGAGGGGGGACCCCATCCCCCAGGGCCAGGCCTTCATAACTTTTTTAATGGGGAGGAGGGGCCAGCTTGGTCCCCCCTCCTCGGGCCGATATTGCCCAAGGGGCCCCATCCCCCAGGCCATGGCAAGTTTGTTGGGGACCACGGGGGGAGACGCAAGGCCCCCGCGGTCCCTGACGGCTACCCTCCTCCTGCTGGAGCCGCCATTGTTTTTGGACAGAGGGAGCTGCAAACATGCAGCTCCTTCTGCCCAAAAGCAATTCTGCTCCGCTTCATGGAAGTGAGAGCCTTTTTAATGCTCTCACTTCCATGAAGCGGACCAGTGTTTGCTATGGCATGGCGGGAGAGGTGCTCTCACCATGCTATAGCAAACTGCAATGTCCCGGAGGTGGGCACCCCGGTACATTGCTGGAGCTGTCCCTGGGGGATGGTGGTCCCCAGGGACATGCAAGGCTCCTGTAAGGGGGCTGCGTGGCCCCCCTTCCATCTTGTAGATGGCCCTGGGGAGGTGGTGGTCCCCGGGGGGCCACAACGGAGCCCCGTCATTATATCATTTGTGCCCCGTGGAGGTGGCGGTCCCCGGGGCTGCGTGGGAGGGGGCAAAGTGCCTCCCTCTCATTTAAAAAAAAATTAATTAGTGGTTGTGCCTCAGGGAGGGGGCGGTCCCTAGGGCTGCGGGGGCCAAGCGGGCCCCCTGCATTTTCATTTTTACAGTCCCGGGTAGTTGAGAGTCTACGGGGCTTCTAATAAGCCCCCCTCCTTCCTGCCATCGGGATTTGGTCCACCCAGGTGCTTTAAAAAAAGACACGCGGGAGTCCGCACATCTTTTTTTTAAACTTTTGGCGCAGATTCGCGGCTCCACCGTGAAGCCGCCACAAAATTTAAAAAAATATGCTTTTAAAACATGGCGGGGTCCCTGTGGTACTCCCCGAACATATCTGGGGGGTCAGGGTATTCCTACCCTGCCCCCTTTTCTTTATTTTTTCCTTTTTTCCTGGGACTCGGCTTCAAGCCGAGTCCCAAGATGGTTGCCGACACATCCTGGTTGAAGTGTTGGCAGCCAATCAGAGCAGTGCATTTCCCTTTGTGGCCAGAAATATCACTATAATTTTTGGCTTAACTTACTCAAAACCTACTGAACGGATTTACACCAAATAAGCAAAAGGCACTTACTTGAATCAACATCTACCTCCCTGCCAAATTTGGTGTAAGTCCGTTCAGCGACTCGGGCTGTAGAGGAGGCTAAAGGTTTCTATGGGAATTAACATTACAAACACAACCTTATTTCATGCCCCGAATTCTCGGTCCCTACTGCACGGATCACCCCCAAATTTTCCCAATCAATAGTGCCCACCGTGACACTTTTTTGGCAACATTTCATGCCGACTTGTCAAACAACGCCAAAGTTATAGCCAAGTCAAAAAATGCTTTTGCTATGGAAACTAGGTCCTAACTATAACTACCTACTGGCGACCGCCAGTAGGTAAAATATATATATATATAGTACTCTTACCTGCGAAGTACTTAAGTTTTTGTTGCAAAAACATGTGTGGTAAAGTTATGTTTGTGTTAAAAATTTGCGTAGTAAAGACATGTGTGGTAAAGACGCATGCGTTGTAATGGATGCGTGGTAAAGGTAATGCGTGGTAATGGCCACGTTGTAAAGGCTGTTTCCCTTGTGAAATATAGGGCCAGATGTATGACCATTGTAAATTGCGATTCGCAATTTGCGCTCGATTGCCAGTCGCAAATTGCGAGTCGCAATTTACAATGTACAACAGTGTCAGAGACACTGATTGCGATTCCCAATGGGGTCGCAAAATGCGAGGCTCATGAATATTAATGAGGCACTCGCAATTTGCGACCCCATTGGGAATGGCTGGCCCTCCGAGGGATGGTGGCCTGCTGGGCTCAGCAGACCTCCATGTCTGGGACTGCTTTTCAATAAAGCAGTTTTTTTTAAATGCAGCTCGTTTTCCTTAAAGGAAAATGGAATGCATTTAAAAAAAAAAAAATGAAACGTTTTCGTTTCATTTTTTAAGGGCAAATAGTGGTCCCTGGGACCACTACCTGCCCCTAAAAAATATTTTCCCCTGCATTTGCAAAAGGGAAGGGGTCCCCTTTCCATTTGCGACTGCATTACCGCCCTCTTCATTACCACCCTCTTGAAAAGGGCGGTAAATTGCGAGTGTTTTGCGACCGCAATTGCGGTCGCAAAACATTCGTACATGGCTTGTGAGTTGCTATTAGGAAGGGAACGCCCCTTCCTAATAGCAAGTCGCAAAACCCTATTTTGCGAGTCGCAATTTTTTGCGACTCGCAAATGAGTGTTAGTACATGGGTCTGTAGGTTTTTGCGTGCGCAAACGGGTCGCAAACCTGTTTGCGCATGCAAAAACTGTTCGTACATCTGGCCCATAGTGTCGTACAGTGTAATTATTATTTTTATTTTGTTTTATTTATTTTTTTGTAAGCAACGCAGTACTTTCTAGGTAGCACCGCAGTACTGCGTTATTTTTCTTTTTAAGTGATAGATATATGGAGATATATCTGGAGATATATATATCACAAATATAGTCTACTACAGTGTATTTTCAACTTATATCATACACACACATGCAAACCATCATTGCTTCCACTCTCAAGCTGAAGGGATAATAATATTTGTATTACATTTATTTTTGATTAGTTTAATATCAGTATTTACATTACTAGAATAAAAATCATAATGGCAGGTACAATTTATAATAATATATTCCTATATCTGACATTTCCTAACTTACTTGTCTATATTACACCTTCAGATTCATCAATATCCAATTTCTTTTAAAGAACTACCATACCACATCACACTGTGTATTCCAATGGTTAATTTCTCAAATTGTCTTCTCTTTAACACATATTATTTGAGCAAGTATCAGTATTGCTTAAATGAGTGTGCATAAGATCCTTCAATTGCAGTGGTAGAATAGGAGAGGTAGCCAGTAGGGCTACAATAAAGAAATCATAGGTTCCCACGAACAATAATCAGACTGAGAACATCAGTCTAAAATGTTCTCTCTAAAACATGTGGCATACCTTTATTGATCCTTCCAAAAGAGTGATAGCTTGTGTACAAAGGAACTTAGTTTCTTACGCCAACTCTACAAAAGATTACTGAATGTGGCAACCATCACAGGATGATGTAAAGTAAAAGAAATTATACAAATATGGTTATCCCCTAATAGATGGGTAAATGTTTCTTAAATTTCATCAGTGTGTGACTAAATTACTCTCTGCAAGCCATTTTACACCTTCTGCTTATTCCCATTTTGCAAAACATATAAAAAAAGCTTACTTCTGATAATTTACACTTAATTAAAGTACATAGCCAAAGCATCTCATACATAAACCATGTCACAGGTGCACTTTTTGTTTGACATGCATAAATCCCAGAACTTACATTAATCTCACCTAAATAAGACTTCACATGTTCAATTAAAATTGTAAATAATTTTTATTTTTGTAATGTAAACTTGTTATTACCACCTTTAGATAGAGGCACATTTTATGTCTCTTTATTTTTGAGGCATGTGCTTGCAATAAAAATGAAAAAATAACTCTCACCCCAGCTTGCAAAGGCCAGACCTCTTGGCTTTGCCAATGCTTGTTTACAGTTGCCACAAACTCTGCTACCAGACTCCCATCAATTACAGGTTCAGTCCACGAGGACAGCAGTGTTTATGGTTCAAAGTGGACTACCTTTGCCATGCCTTTCAACGTCATCGCCGAAAACTCAAATGCCCAATTTCACTCTCAATCCCCAACACTGATTCCATATGTGAGTAAACACATTTGTATTATTTTATCTTCATACTAACTTATATGTACGCCCATGACGTATTTAATTCTATACATTACTCACTGTACTCACTCCTAAATGGTAAAAGCAATGCAGTCCAAAGACATATTTTTTTTTAAAGAAAAGGGTTTGGAGCTTTTATAGTGACATTATGAGACACCCACCACAATAGGCGTTTATCACAGTTTATGATGCTTTTTTGCCTTTCCTAATTGTGTCATAATATAAAGGGTGAGAAAGCAAAAGACACACAAATGATGGACGGAATGTAGAACAAATCAAACATTCACCCCCAGTCAATATAACTGTGTTAAATCCACCATTTTTTTGCTCACCATGCCACCGCAGTTTGGACCCAGCCATATGCAAATCAGTCTTGACCCTGATCCTCGTGGGAACAGTCCAGCCAGAACTGCCAAGTCGGGTCCTCCCTGGACCGGAAACAAGCATCCTGAGACCGGTTTCAGGGTATCACCCCTCATCAACCAGGCTAGCTTGAATAAAGTGGCACAGTGAGCTTGGGACCCACGTCTGGGCATACCCGGTGCACTTAGGGCGATAAAACAAAAGACACACATATGATTGATGGAATGTGGAACAAATCAAACATTCACCCCCAGTCAAGAGATCTGAGTTAAATCCATAATTCTTTTGCTCACCAAGCCACCCCAGTTTGGACCCAGCCATATGCAAATCCGTCTTGACCCTTATCCTCATGAGAACAGTCCAGCCCAAACTGCCAAGTAGGGTCCTCCCTGGACTGGAAACAAGCATCCTGGGACCGGTTTCTGGGTATCACCCCTCATCAGCCAGGCTAGCTTGAATTCAGTGGCACAGTAAGCCTGGGATCCACACCTGGGCATACCCGGCGTACTTAGGGTGAGAAAGCAAAAGACACACAAATGTTGGACGGAATGTGGAACAAATCACACATTCACCCCCAGTCAAGAGATCTGGGTTAAATCCATCGTTCATTTGCTCTCCATGCCACTGGAGTCAAGCTAGCCTGGCTGATGAGGGGTCAAGCCCCAAAACCGGTCCCAGGATGCTTGTTTCCAGTCCAGGGAGGACCTGGCCTGGTAGTTCTTGCTGGACTGCTCCCATGTGGAGCAGGGTCAAGACTGATTTGCATATGGCTGTGTTTAAACTGGAATGGCATGGGGAGCAAAAAACGATAGGTTTAGGCCCAGATCTCTGTACTGGGGTGAATGTTTGACATTGTTCAACATTCTGTCCATCAATTGTTCTTTTTGCATTTGTCACCCTGAGTGGGACGGGTATGACCAGACGTGGGTTCCGTGCTCTCCATGCCATTGGAGTCAAGCTAGGCTGGCTGATGAGAGGTGATACCCCGAAACCGTTCCCAGGATGCTTGTTTCCGGTCCAGGGAGGACCAAGCCTGGCATTCTTGCTGGACTGTTCCCATGGGGAGCAGGGTCAAGACAGGTTTGCATTTGGCTGGGTTTAGCTGGAATTGCATGGGGAGAAAAAAAATGATGGATTTAGGCCCTGATCTCTGTACTGGGGTGAATGTTTGACATTGTTCAACATTCTATCCATCAATTGTTCTTTTTGCGTTTGTCACCCCGAGTGGGATGGGTATGCCCAGACGTAGGTCCCATGCTCTCCATGTCACTGGAGTCAAGCTAGCCTGGCTGATGAGAAGTGATATCCCAAAACCGGTCCCAGGGTGCTTGTTTCTGGTCCAGGGAGGACCTGGTCTGGCAGTTCAGGCTGGACTGTTTCCGTAGGGGGCAGGGTCAAGACTGATTTGCATATGGCTGGGTTTAAATTGGAATGGCATGGTGAGCAAGAAAACAATGGATTTAGGCCCAGATCTCTGTACTGGGGTGAATGTTTGACATTGTTCAACATTTTTTCCATCAATTGTTGTTTTTGCATAACATAAAGGGTAGCAGTAACATGCAGAAAGTAAACAAAGCGAGAGGAGCCCTGTTTACCTTCTGCAGTTTCCATCTCTTGCCCATGCCTAACCTAGGAGCAGCAGATTGGAGGCCGGTGAGGGATTTGGTGGGGTTGGAACTCCCCATAATTTGGTTCAGAGGGATCCTTGGGGATCCCTCCTTTTGGTACATTTGAAGAAAGAGAAGAAAAGCCTGCAAATAACATAGCGTGGGCATGACACCAAGAAGAGGTACATCATTGTTACTGGCACGCCTTTAATAAGGTGTGTAACCTCAGCCTTTACACAATGTTGAAGGTGGGTGTGACATTTGTGGCCCTGAAGAACATGGGACCAACATTCTGGCCCTTGAGTGGAGTCCTGAAGTATGAGAGGAGCTGTAAGCTGCACAGTGCATTTGGACTACACCTGAACAAGTTAATGCTTTATTTGGCAGTTTTTGGTCCATACATGTACAAAGAGAGACTGGAACTGGGACTTTTATACCATAACTGCAGACAGGCTGTTAAGGCTATATCCATACCAGTGCAGTATGCATTGGGCGTTTCAGCCTATACATATATATGGGGACCCTGTATTCGGTATTTGAGGCTGCCTATAAGGAGAGTTCTCATCACCATATGAAGCTGGTGCCTCAACACTTTTTGTTTTGTCTTCTATGGATCCTCGTTACTTTTCCTTTTGACAACAGTTTGGCGGGAGGCCCTAAACCTCAGGAACTGCCAGCCTACAGATTGGTGCCCTCAGGGCCACAGCCTGCGTGCCCCCTGGGAGGAAAATCCCCCATTGGCATGGCCATTCCAGGTCATAAGGGTGTGGTTTTCTTAACCAACTCGGCCTGAGCCTTTCTGTTTGAAGTTGATTCTTAGTTTTTGGGATGCCTAACTCACCCATGGGAGTTTCTTACTGGCTTCCCTGTGCAAATTGAAGTCTAGAGGCTAAATAACAAGGACCACTTCTTGTATATAGTTATATTAAATGTAATGTTCACAAACATCATGTGCAGCCATCGCTGCTGTAACATTTTGTGAACATTAGTGAGCATGAATTATGATAATGGAGATCATGATCAATACCAGTGCACCTGCCTTTAGGGTTACCCGTAAGTTGCTGATAACCTTCAACCTATAGTGTGAATGGCATTTGTAAGATGGAGGAACTTTGTTACCCACTTAGGCCAATCCCGTTCCCCACTTACGCTTTTTCCACGTCCTTTGCTTTAGGCAGTCTGGAGGGACTCAACATAGTTTTCCACCTGAGACGCCACTGGAGGGTTCACATGGAGAACCTGCATGGAGCTAGATGCCCTCCATATCCCAAACTCTGAGGAGGGAAACATGACCCCTGCGGCATTGGGGTGGCACCTTGAAATTGCTTGAATTGTGATTGATAATTTTGGGCTTCTTTGTGAATATAAGCAGGGGCTTTCCAGCAGTTCACTGTACTGTTCTGGACCTGAACCTTCGGGCACTCCTTGTTGCTGGACTGTCGAACCTGCATGCTTTCCACTACTTTCTGGGTGGGAATATGCCAAGGCCATGCTGAACCTCGGCTTACCTGCCCTGCTGCTGCCATTGTATAGCCTGGAAGCCCCCAGCTTGCCCAAGGAGTCCCACACTGCTACAGAGAACCTGAGGATACCTGATCCCACGTTACACCACACTGTGAAATGGAGGAGAGCTGCTGAGGATTGGACCCTTTCAGGCACTAATGTTTGAGAGGATCTTCTGAGCTCCTCGAACCTGCACCAGTGATGGAGACAGGTTTCCTGTGAGATTGCTTCTGCTTATGTGGTTGAGTCAGTGGTGGCTAGACAGGTGAACACAGCTCTGTATGCACGTACCTTTATTATTGTGTTCAAGTTTTATTGCTCCCTTGACATTGTTGAGCATGGCGATCCAGCACCTGTTTGGCTATGCAGTTAGCCATTTCCAGGCACATATGCTATCATTTGAGTCCTATGCGCTTTTGGGCTTTTGACACCTGTGTACCACTCCTGAGGTTGCAGTACCTCAAGTCTCTGCCCCATTGCTTTGCAGATATTGTTGGCATTTCTGATACCTTTGTGTTTTGTTTTTGCTGTTCTCTTCAGGTGTTCACAAACATTAAGGTTTGGGAATACTGTTTAGTAAAACAGGAGAGATACACAGTATCCTGTACTGTCAGAAAAGGCTACAATGTTCCACTTTAAGTGACAGTGTCTGTTGAAGGTTACAATCATCAGGTTTAAATAACAATGTATTTATAGAACTTCGCGAACATCGGGCCCTATCCACAAATGTAAACTGAGACGAAAGTCTAACTTTACAACTTTCGTTATTCACAAGGGGCATTTACAAGTAGTAAAGTTAGACTTTTGTCTCAGTAAAACTTAAGTTTTGGTCATAACTTTGACTGAGACCAAAACTGAGACAAAAGTCTAACTTTACTACTCGTAAATGCCCTTTGTGAATACTGAAAGTCGTAAAGTTAGAATTTTGTCTCAGTTAAACTTAAGTTTTGGTCTTAAGTTTAACTGGGACCATAACTGAGACAAAAGTCTAACTTCACTACTTGTAAATGCCCTTTGTGAATACCGAAAGTCGTAAAGTTAGACTTTTGTCTCAGTTTACTTTTGTGAATCGGGCCCATCAGCTTTTTCTGAACTTTCTTATTCAGTATATATACTACTGGTGTTGATTTGGTGTTTTCTCCGTCCGAGGTACAATCCAAGCCCCGCAAATAGTAGAGCTTCACAACTCTTATAACTAGTCACAAACATTTCATAATGTTTAGTCAGTGGCACTAGTTTTAGCACTGTTTTATGTTCTACATCTGCTCTGACTGTGTGAATATCTTCCATGTTTAAGTGCTTTCATTAGACAAAACTCAGTGCTACAACAGCAAATATTTCTAGGCACCCATGAAGTATGGTATATTTCACGCGTTCCAGTGAAACATGGGTGTCAGCATCATATTGAGAGCCCAAAACCATTGTCACCATTGTCCATTGTTTAGGCAACATTCTGTTTATGAAAGGTAACCTAAATCAATGCCCATTGTTAACAGCACCTTGCAGACAACAGTTTCAACAATCTTCTTTCTAAAGATAGAATTTGTTTTCTAACAAATCATAGGGTGTTTTTCTAAAATTCTGCATTCTTAACAATAAAAATGTCCTTATTTGAAAAAAACAACCTTTTAGGCTAACTCCACCAAAATAAACCTGTAAAATGAAAACACATAACGATAACGTATAACATGTTCCTATTTTGCCATCTTGGGGTTCTGGTGATATTTACAGGACATTGGTTATCAGCGGAGATATTTTACTTGCTCTGACTCAGGGATCTACTTGCCCTGAGCAATAGCAGCTTAGCAATCATTGCTCAGCAACCATGCAATGGTGATCCGTTGCTACTGGAGTACTGCCCCTTAGGATGGTAGTGCGGTAGAGGGGAATCCTTAGTGCTCAGTTGGTGAGTGATGGTGGATTGCTCACTGCCACACAGGACAACAGTTGGAACTGGTTCCCATTGTGACGCAGGGCCATTCCGTCTTCTACAGCTTCTTTTAAACTCCTTCTTCATGTCTTGTGAAGTTGGTGAATTTTAAAATTATGGTACGTTTCAAGTGTTTCAGACTCAGAATATGCTACACTTTGGACTCGAGGAGATGGTGAAGTTATAACTAGCGGTGGGCAGTAAACTCAGCTCCGCTGGTGGAATTTGCTGAGTTTTACCACTCTGTGCTCTGCTTGGAGCACGGAGTTCAGCAAAAGCTTTGCAATCCGCTGAGTGGCAGAGTTTACCCGTACTCACCCCATTGAGAGCTTCTACAGTGTGCACACAAAGTCATCCTTCCTCATGGTGGTGCTGTCCTTGCTGCTCTGTGCGGTCTATGGCTAACGTTGCTCCTAAACCTTGTACCGCTCCTCAGCAGCTCTTCTTCAGGCATGTGCTGCTGTGCGCTGCATGTTGCGCCACAGCATCACCGACCGTTAGCAAAAGCAGACCCTTGCTTCAGATAATAATACCCAAGGTAGTTACAGTTCTTTTTTCTTGTATTATCTATGCCTCAAACTGCTCTCTGCCAGGGTGCCCCCTCCGTCACAAACCCCTGCCTCCTCACCCCCATCAAGGACGAGTGGCGCCCCCTCCGGCACAAACCCCTGCTCCTCACCCCCATCAAGGACGAGTGGTGTGGTATTAGTGGCTTGATTCAATTTGGATAAGCCACCATCGAATGCCTCTCATCGGCTTTCAGGCTCCCAAAACCACCTCAGACTCTGCTTCGGCAGGCCTTTCACCCCATGGAGAAATGCCCGCATTTAAATGAACTAGTCTACTAGGATCAGTATTTCAGTCTCAGCATCAGCTAAACACATCCTGTGATCCTGGGCATGGCATGTAATTTACCAAAGCCAATCTCTTTGTCTACAGTCCTGAAATTCATGGTCCGATTATTTTCTGTGTCTATGGAGTATCACCTGTGAAATAAATAACATTAAAAACTGTTAAAAGCGATGAGCAGTGAGGTGTGCCCAGCACAAAGATTTGGCATGGTATCGTGTAGTTCCTATATATAACCTATACAGAATCTGCGCATTCAGATAACATGAACTGTGGGCTTGGTGGCAGACTGACTCTGAACACCCCCACCGAAAATGTTAGCCTGTTTGCATTAGCTAGCTCACAGTGCCACTAGTGTCTCCTCTTATCAGGGAGAGAATAGTTTCTGGCAACCTCAGAACATGACAACCCTGATCCCTCAGGATCATGGAAACAATATACTACTTTTCGCTCAGTCACTCGTGCTCACTTATTCGGTCTCAGAGAGTTACACAGAAGAAACAGTCGGGCGTGTTACAATAAGCATTTATTGCACAGTTGTTCTTCTAGTGTAAAATAGATGTGCTGAGACAATAGTTAGACAGTAGCAGATATATATGATTAGCAGTATAGCGAATATAAATGGATAGTGTAGTTCTACCATTTTGCAATAATCATGAATACATACATGAATATAAAATGCATGATAAAAGAAAGCGCGTACTCCTACAATGCCTATCTAGATGTACCTAAGTGTACCTAGCATGTGAGTAGGTGTGAAGCCAAGAATCCCTCTAGGATTTAGTCGAACCCCATTACCTGAAGTGTGAGAATGTAGGAGCCAGTCCTGGTCTCGAGTTGGACACCCCGCAAGGGATGTGTTAGACCACTGTCAGCTGGAGCGTCTGCATGCAGGAGCCTCAACGTCTCTGGTCAGTGTGTCGGCCTGGAAGTCTCGGTTCCCTCTAACTAACACTAGCAAGATGGGCTGTATTTATACAGAAAGTATCTAGGGTTCCTTTGTCCCTTGTTTCTTGTGTTAGCCATTGTTGGATTTGAGGATGACGTATGGGATGAAACTTGTACGTAGATATTATGCAGGTGGTGTAGCCCCAGCCTGGTTTCCAAGAACCCTAATGAATATTCATTCATACTGTGTGAGTCTATTGATGAAGTTATAGGACGCAAAAGCAAAGAAATCCCATTTCAACTAGAATGATTGTAACTGTGATGGATATACGAGTAAATATTATAACCTTCTTCAGATGCGGATCATGTGGTATAGGTACTTAACATACATATAAACAAGCAAAAACATCTATAGTTAATACAAGGAATTGAGAGAAAATAATCAGTATCGAGGTAATTGAGATTTTATAACAGTGATTCCAAACGAGCAATTCCTTAAAGGACAATAAACAATAAACAATAATGTGCTTCAATTCCAATTATTTTATTAAAACCAGACATTTAAAACCCAATGATTAAAAACATTTATCACAGTGATTTCATTACCAGTTACATCTCTTTACCTTTATCTGTAATATTGTATCTAAAGGTAAATTACAAATACAGAAAGATTTTTTAAAAGAACACAAAATACAAATATTATATAAACGAAAAACTGTCAAAAACTGTCGACGCGGCGTTTCGGCGAGATTTTAGTAGTTCCTCGCCTTCTTCAGGACAAACAAATTTTATTTCAGTTTCTCTGGATAACAAAAACACATAATGGCATCACATTAAAAGCATATTTCATTTAATATATCATACATTTGAAGCACATTAAGCTAAAACTAGCAACTTAATAGAAAAAACCTCCACAAATTTATAAATCACGTATATTGACCTGATTATGCATGCTCCGTGACTTTTGCTTTATGACCTCCCAATCATTAGTCCAAGCAATGTTTTTTGTGCGTATATCACAGGATCCTTGGTGACTCGTATATTATTTACACAAGTTATAGGACACTATTGTTCAGGGAGAAACCCTCCTTCTGCACCCAGGACTAGAACTAAGTAAAGGTTCAATCCTAAAAGGTTTGTTACTGTGTAGTGTAGGGGAGGTAATGTAGGTGAAGGTGTATATTATCCGGGCCTATATTAGGATACCTATATGAAACATAACAATGGTACTAGTTGTATAAGTGAATACTTGCGACAATGGCATTTCACGAATGAGTGTAATATTTGTGAAGCGTGTGCAGTACGTCAGAATTTATTGTCCCTTAAAGGGCTTGTGTACTGTAGTATTGGTTTATGTGCTTGGGCGGTAAACTGTGCAACCTTTCACAATTTAATTTGAAAGGTGTATTCAGGGAAGCATTGTCATATTTATTTTCATTGGCTTACACGTGTAATGTAACTTGTGGTCATGTAAGGTGCTATGTTTCAGTTAGTAGGAAGTTATAATTTATAAATACAATACAATAAGAAATATTTATGCTGTATTGCCCAGCGCAGAGCATGTTTGTGCCTCACACCTATTACTTTGTGTGTTTGGCTGTAAGCTGCACAATTTGTCACACTTTAATTTGAAAGGTGTAGTCAGTGATGTGTTCGTCATATTTATTTTCTTTACGGCGCACTTGTGTAGTGTAACTGGTTCTTATGTAAGGTGTAGTCAAGAACAAAACCCCTTTAGGTAAATTTCACAAAACAGAACCAAACCACTCTTCCCATCCAGACTATCACCAGGGCATAACACCATCAAGGGCTCAGTATATCCACAATATAAAACTGTTTTATTAAAATTTCAAATATTCATGAACATGTAATCATTATACATAGTTAAAAAAGATAAAATTATACAATCATGAGAAATTTTTCAGTTGATCATAGGGAGAAATTGCTAGAAAATTCTCTCAAATCATCAAAAAAAGCTAAACATTAGATCAAGATCATCTGTGAAACATTAACCACCTAATACATTTGATATTAACAATTTCACAAATGTCACCACAATCTCTAGTTCGCCTTTTCTAGTATGCGTCGCATTAGGCGGTTAATGTTTCACAGATGATCTTGATCTAATGTTTAGCTTTTTTTGATGATTAGAAAGAATTTTCTAGCAATTTCTCCCTATGATCAACTGAAAAATTTCTCATGATTGTATAATTTTATCTTTTTAACTATGTATAATGATTACATGTTCATGAATATTTGAAATTTTAATAAAACATTTTTATATTGTGGATATACTGAGCCCTTGATTGTGTTATGCCCTGGTGATAGTCTGGATGGGAAGAGTGGTTTGGTTCTGTTTAGTGAAATTTACCTAAAGGGGTTTTGTTCTTGACTATGGTCTAGTTGGTGCCCTACCCCTTTGGTGGTTAAGGGGCCCCTCTCATTTGTTTTGCGTCTTATGTAAGGTGCTCTGACTCGGGAGCAGCTGGACGCAGTAATCTGATTCGAGACAAAGGCATGCCCCACCGGTGCCGGTCAGGTAACCAACCGCTTTCTTTCTCATGGAGATCAGGGTCGGGAAGATGATCTGTGATTCTTTTTCTCCCCACTCTTTCTCTCTGTGTATTTTCATTTAAAGGCAGGGAGGGAGCTGCTTATCCATCGACTGCCCCTTGCACAAGCTACTGTCACTTTCTCATTGTAATCCGCGCATACCATCGCAAAATCCCCAAACACTGCGCTCAAACAGTCACATCCCGCACACTATGCAAAGCAGGGGTTTGACGCTCTCACGGCCCAGGGGACGTTTCATTACAAGACAAGACCCCAAATGCCACCGTACTTATTAGGTGGAAAGGGATCAGCGCATTTCTCTATGCCTATCCAGGCAAGTAGCATATCAAAGGGGAGGGCAGAACTCCACGGAATCGTGCAGTTTTTATTTAACTCAGTGGAATTCCGTGGAGAACAACTCTGCAGGTTCCGCCCACCCCTAGTTAAACCTTTCGATTGTTTTGAAATTGAAATTTTCCTGACTCCGTTCTGCAATGCATACTCCCCACACAAATGAGCAGTCTTACTCCCACGTAATATTATGCCTTACTAGCGTACTATTACGTGTGAGGAATTGGATTTATGACTGAAATGCAAGCGAAGATATGCTGAAGTTAGACTCGTGAATGAAGCCATGTTTATGTGTAATTTAAGTTACACGTGCAAATGCCATTAAGAATTAGGGCCTTCATTTATGGGTTTTTGGCATAGGGCAGCGCAGCACGGCATCTTGCTGTACTGCCCTAAGACAAAGTGAAAGGGCAGGAATGCACTGTATTTATGCCATACGGTGCATTCCTGTCCTTTCTCCCTGCGCTGGTGCTGTTTTGGCAGCCTAACCTTTCAACCATGGTGCAAGGATGCCCCTGTTGCATGCAGGATTGTTTTTGTGCAGGAAGGGGCACCTTCCTGCACAAAAACAATCCATAGAGGTGTTTTCCTCTTTTTATGTGTGCTGCAGAATGCATGTACCACATTACGTGGTGCAAAAGTGACGCAGGGCTGTCATAAATAGGCTCCTAGGTTCTTTGTCACTTTTAAGAACTATTGCAGTAGCAACACTTCCCTATCAGTTTGGGTAGTTTTTGCCCTTCTTATCAGGGCTCCACCGCCTATAAGGTGGACCAACCAACCTACCTAGGAGGATATTCACACTGAAGCAAAAACAATTTCCCGTCCTCCCGATTGTAAACTTCGAGCAGAACTCAACGAATGCTTTTAGAACTAGGAGGCTGCATCAGTAAACTAACAAAAAAGCAGAGCTGCCACCTAGTGGACGATAGTGTAAAAAAAGCATGCATGCAGGTAATGAAAGGAACTATCAAACCTGATGCAGTACACGCATCCAGTAGTGAAAGGTGTGCATTCATTCTAAGACTACAATTGTCATTTAAAGCGAAGAGGCACCCATTTCACGCACAGTGTAAATGTTAGACATTATTTGGAATCGTTCGCTTTGTTAGAAAAAAAACAAAACTGAACGTGTTTATTACTATTGGCTTACTGGATCGGCCTGGCGGCAAGGGTCCCACTGTGCTGATGGCTTATGAGCTGGTTGGGTGGAAGGAACCGTCAACACAGTGACGCCTCAAACTTTTCTACTAATTTATAACTAACCACATTATAATGCAAGGAGGTTACAGGCACCATGACGCTCATGAGACGTTACCCTCAACTTACCTGTTGTTTCCTACTACGTTGGTGAAGCTGTTGGTGTCTCGTCTGATCCAGTGCTTTCATTTGTATAATAATAATAAAGGTGCAGAGAAACAAAGACCTTCTTAGCAGCCCACTACCATCACTTCCGTTTAGAGGTGGGCGGGGCAACAATTTAACCGAGAGCTCAGCCAAAGCGAAGCCAAGGGTCGGCGTTGGCTCGAAGAGCCCGTGCACAAGCTGAGCCCCGAAAACATTTGGCATGTAAAAATCACGCAACAAACATCACGTTAGAATATGGTAAGGTGCCTTTAATTATTTTTAAAATATATTTCTTTAACTCACAAAAGCGTTTCACCTTAGTACATCAGGATCGTGTCTCTGCATCATGAAGCGTTTACTAAAAATGATACTTTTCAAACAGAAACTGAGAAATTCCTGCCCCCGCTGTGATGACAATGTTATTAGTGATTTAAGAGGCAAGTTATTTGCCATGTGTACCATAGATGTGGTCTAGACACATATTATACACAGAGCAACAATATAGTTTATTAAATTAAACACAAGAAAGGTTTTTGTACTGCACACATCCTGAACTCTGGTATCTGAAGTTGCTCTATGTGATAATGAACAACATTTATTGACGAATCAAAACTACTATCACACAATTTGGTCAAGCGGGTAGGGAAGTTGGGATTGGTTCCAGATTTTCCAGTTTCACTCTGTGCAATTCAGTAACTAAATGGGTATCTCTGTCTAACATCAAAGGTTAATGCTTTGTTCTTAATTCTTGGAAGTTGAGCGTGTGGGTTACAGGCAGAATACACATTTTATTTTTGGCAGTTTCACATAGTGCAAACTTTGCCCAGGCACACGAGTGCTTCACAAGGGACAGACTACTTTACACTTTTTTGTAATGACACAGGGAGCTTTGCCGGATTTACAGGATGCAGAGTGGAGGATGGAACTGGAACCTGGTTCCCCATGTTACATGGTCAGCATTTGTAACCACTAAGCAATATGGCCCCCTGTGAAAGCTTGGCTTGTTTTGGGCGTGAGGTTCCAAGAGGACCTGGGCTAACCAGAGCCAAGCTTCCGCCTCGAGCTTGTCTCCAGCTTTATTTGGCTCGCCTACCTCCACTTCTGACTGCCGGGATTGTGGAGAAGGCTGTCTCATTGTGATTCCACCGCAAGCCTCTTTTTTTTCCACTATGCTACCCTGCCTGCCTCTTTATCTCACTCTTGTGGGTTCTCTTCCCTCTCCCTTTGACACTGATTTCCTTGCTTCCCTTCCTCCTCCTTTCTCCATTTTTTTTTATCTCTAGCTCACTCTTTATCGGTGTCAAAGTATGAAGATGAATGAAAATCCCTGTCCCAAAAAATGATTGGTATTGGTCACCAACTGTAACCACTGGCACAAGAAAACACTGGTCCCATCACACTTTTGGCGAGGGAGACATTCTAACTGCATGGCGCCATTTTTCAATTTAATTCCGATGGTTGCAGCAATTCACAGCATCAAGCCAGTTTGATTTTTTTTTACAACACAAGGAAGTTAACTCAGCGACACCTCATTTGTCACTGCTCTTGCTCGTAGGTGGACGGAATTCTTGTGTTCTTTCTTTGATGAGCACAACGGGATTCATGTTGTTGTGCACAAGAAGATCTCTGAATTTAAGTTATTGATAGAACATTTATTTCCTCATTATAAATGCTATGCTAATTGGAAAATCGAGTACAAAGTTGGCTCCTGGTTTTACAATAATGAGATTCATACACATTGTACTCATTGCCAGAGTTTTTACAAGTGTGTGTGGGGAATGCCAAGAGGTAAATTCAACCCCAAAGAGAGTTTCTGTTATATCTAGTGTATTTATATATGCATATTCGCTGGTGCTTTGGTCATTGCTTTTCAGCCAGTGTGAATCCGCTGCATGGAATGTTGAAGTGGTGATGATGAATGGAATGTTTGGGTGTCAGTGAGGTGAGGTGTGACAGTTGGAGTAGGGTCTGAGCAGCAGGCAGATTGCTCCTGGTGGGGCTGTTCTAGGGACAACCATAGACAAAGCTATGCATGTACTAACCTGCAACTAAGACTGAATAAATCATCTAATACTACACCTCGGCTACCAGACTTTTATTACAACATTTTTGGTGACGAGGATGGGATTCGAACCCATGCGTGCAAAGCACAATTGTTTGACAACAATTTGGAGCAAGAACTACAGAAACTACGTCTGCAAAGCAGTGTGAAGTAACTGTTCAAGGAACTACTCAGAAGAAATTACATAAGAATAATTAAGGAGCCTGTAACAAACATCAGAACGCCTGCCAACCACACCAGTGTCCTCTACATCGGACAGCCCCAGCCAGGGCATGCTTCATGTTGTTACATGTTTGGATTTCATACTATGGAGACAGCTGAACATTTCCAGCAACCTGATGTATTTTGGGACTTTTCATCGTTTGTGTGGAAAACACTGGCAGAGTTGGTCTGAAGTTGGCAGTCTTTACAAGGAAGATTTGTGCCCAGCATCTTATTTCAGCTTGTTGGCTGGCTATGCAGACATCAATGCCTGGTCTTGGACTATCTTTACTGAAACCATTCCCGTAACGCACGCTGTGCCTTCATTTAAATCTGAAGCACGAGGCAACGATTTTTCATTGTGAGACCTGGTACAGTGGGTGCGCTCAACTTCACACCATTGCCATGTGTGAGTGTGAAGGGGCTGCTTCACAAGCAGCGGCGCCTCCCTGTTGCTAACGTATGATGCGTGCTGTGCAACAATGTTTAGTGCACGCACGCACCTGGAGCCGCCCAATGCTGTTCTTTCTTACGTGCCGCCATCTTTGTTTGGCTCTGCGGAACACCAGGAAGCTTAGTATTACCACTAGTTTACAAAATGCATAGCGTGCATGCTTATGATAAAATGTATGTGCACATGCGAGGAGGAGGCACAAGCAGACGGGAAACACATAACGACGGAACACTGGAGTTTCACATTCTAATTATGTTCTGCTCTGGGCAACGTTATTTGTGAGTGCTCCCACTTCAGTGAACTTTCGTTGTGGGAACTGACAAGTTCACATTTTTCCGGCTGGTGCGACATGTGGGTCGTAGAACTGGCTCACAGTGTGCCATGCTTGGTTAGCGGTATGCCAAGTATCTATATTTGATTATCATCTAAGTTTATGGAGGAACATCAAACTCACACCAAGATTTTGTTTTGATCGTCTAAAAACTACATGCCTCATTGCATGCATGCTACGTCTGCAATGACAACGCTGAAACAAGCATCTTCAAAGCATCCTCGCATCTTTGTTTGGGACCCAGATGTGGTGAGGAGAGTATCACCTCATATGGCCATGCTGGATTCATGTTACCTCTGGAGTATTTCTCTAACTGTGAATGCTGGTAAGACAGTTCTAGTTATCCAGACAAAAACCTTGGTGAGTTCTGTAGTCGTTGGACCAGTGATGTTCCATACCAATTCGTGTGAGAAATCGCTCACAGGAGGCTGTCTTGAGTCATATTTGGATACAGTCCTAATTTTGCAAGACATGTTTGATTTTCTGGTGTCTTCTTTGGGTCATGTGCATTTATTGACCAATGGTATGATGTGTTATGGTGTGTTGTGCCATTATTTCTGGGTTTTTAGGCATATTATTCTTTTCCTTAATAGTGTGCTCGGTTGGGCATTGATTACATTAGTCCTGGGTTTCTGTGTAGAATGGGATCCCTGCTGGTCTGCAAGTTTTCTGTGCGTGGGTATTTTGACTGTATTTCTACTGTGATGGTTTAGTTACAAAGTAGGTGCCTTTTTCCTACTGTGCGCCACTTTCTTTTATGTTAGTGTTACTACTTTGTGCTGTGGTGATATAGTCACTTCTTACTAGAGTGTAAGTTGTCTTTAAGTGAGTATCGCCACTTATGTTTCTGTCAGGTGTTAATACTAGATTTTTGCATTTTTCACTACATACACTTAAACAGGGTTTACGGTATGGGTGGTATTCACTCATTTCTGTATTTTTTGTCACTACTTGCCCTTACACAAGTGTTAGAACTGGGGGTCTCTAGTTGGCAATGGTTTGCACCTTTGTCCAAATAGGGACCCTTGCTTCTAGTCAGGATAAGGGGGAAACACTCCTAAAATAACCCCTGCTCACCCCCTGGTAGCTTGGCACGAGCAGACAGGCTTATCTCAGAGGCAGTGTGTAAAGCATTTGTGACCACATACAGTAATACAGTGAAAACACTACAGATGGACACCACACAGGTTGTTTATGTAAAAATAAGTAATCTTTATATAGACTTATCACAAGACCCAATAGCAAAAATCCACAATACAGTACTCAAAAATAGACTTAAAATGATAGAGACAGTTCACGTTATCTTCAAAAATAGGATAGTCAATCAAAATAAAGCTTGTAGCAACAAATAACTCCACTTGGAGTTATCACGACGTCGTGACCGGTGGAAATCCCAAAGTACGGCGCCGACCGCGAGGTGCGCGGCGTCGGGCCCGGAGTCGAGCAGACCCACAAAGAACAGTACCTGGAATTCGATGAAAACAAAGACGGTGCACGGCGTCGGGGAGGTGATGCTTCGTTGGCGCCGGCGGCGTCGGTTCCTTACGACCCCAGGGGAGGTGATGTCTCGGTTCCTTACTGCAGCGCAGGGGAGGTGAGGCGTCGGTTCCTTACTGTGTCGGGGAGGTGACGTCACGGATGGCGGCGAGGCGTCGGTTCCTTACGATGGTGCGGTGTCGATGGATTCGGGGTCACCCACGTCGAGGATCGGCTCCGCGATGATGAAGCCCTGGCGTCGGTGAAGTCGGGGCTGCGGTGCGAGTCGGGACGGTGCGTCGTGAGCGTCACGAGCGGTGTCCTCGGCTCCGGTGCAGGCAGCGGCCTCGATGACGGCTCGGAGTCGATGTCGCACGGCGTCGGCAGGCGTCGGGCCTACGGTGCAAGTCGGGGCGGTGCGTCGTGCTCTTCACGAGCGGTGCCCACGGCTTCGGTGCAGGTTACGGCGTCGCTCGCCGGCGTCGGTGTTGCAATTTCCCTCTGTTAGCAGCTAAAACAGCAGTTCCAGATGCAGGCAAACAGAAGGGGTGAAGTCTTTGTGTCCCTGTGACTTCAGGCAGGAGGCAAGCTCAGTTCAAGCCCTTGGAGATTCCCTTCTTCAAGATGACAAAGCACAGCAAAGTCTTTTCTCCTGTCCTTGGCAGAAAGCAACCACTGCAGGCCAACCCCAATCAGCAAAACAGCACAGGGACAGTACTCCTCCTTCAGCTTCTCCGGTTCTTCTCCTTGGCAACAGGTTTCTTGATTTCCCAGAAGTGATCTAATTTCCTAGGGGTCTGGGTCCCCTTTTTATACACCTTTTCCCTTTGTTCTCTGAAGGCAGAGAGGCCTCTGCCTAGTCCAAAACCAGTTCTGGTCAGTCCTGGAGCACTTTGTTTTTCTGACTCCTTCTTTCCTTTGTGAGTGAGGGGCAGAGCCATCAGACGCCCGGCAGGAGGTGGAGCCAGCATTGTGGAAGGCAGGCACAGCCCTATTCAGACCCAGGTGCAACTCCTCCCACCCATCCTCCTTCAGGCAGACCTATTCAGCCTAGTGCTGACTCACCCTGCCTCCTGGAATCCCCCAGCCCCTGTCACTCACAAACCCAGACACACAATACACAACCTGAGCAGAGGCAGCTGGATGGTTTAGGCAAGAAAATACCTACTTTCTAAAAGTGGTATTTTCAAACAAAGAATGTTAAACCCAACTTCACTAAAAGATGTATTTTATCATTCTGAGTTCAGGCATACTAAATTCGTTTTTCTACCATGTTCTCTGGGTCAGTTAGGATTATAAGGTGTAATAATCAAAACTGCCCATTCTGGCCTATGGAGAACAGGTAGCCTTGCAATAGTGAAAAACGAAAATGGCTGTAATTCACTATTAGGACATGCCACACACACCAGGGCATGTCCTACCTTATACTTACAATGCACCCTGCCCTTGGGCCTACCTTAGGGGTGTCTGATATGAAGATAAGGGAAGGTTTAGGGACTGGCAAGTGGGTGCACTTGCCAAGTCGACCTGGCAGTCACAGACTGCACACAGGCTCTGCAATGGCAGGCCTGAGACACATTTTACAAGCCGCTTCTGTGGGTGGCACAACCAGTGCTGCAAGCCCACCAGCGGCATTGGATTTACAAGCCCTGGGCACACTCCGTGCACTGTACTAGGGACTGACAAGTAAACCAATCATCCAATCATGGAGTCACTAATCCATACATCAATTTGCAGTAGGGAGCACTTGCACTGTGGCACTGAACAGCAGTGGCACAGTGCCCAAAAGCATCTAAAACCAGCAAAACATAAGAGGCAACAGCAAAAAAATGGAAGGGAGACCCACGCCAATGGTGCCAAGTCTAACACGTGTCCCCTCCAGCTGAAATGTGGGGAGAACTACCCTTCCTCCTGGGAGTTCTCATCACTAAGGCGGAAAAATCTGGACAGACCATCAGCATTGGCGTGTTCTGTACCAGGGCGGTGTTCCACCGTAAAGTCCATCCCCTGTAGGGAAATGGACCACCTCAACAGTTTTGGATTCTCACCCCTCATCTGCATTAACCATCTGAGGGGCCTGTGGTCTGTCTGAACCCGGAAGTGAGTCCCAAACAAGTATGGTCTCAACTTCTTCAGTGCCCAGACCACAGCAAATGCCTCACGTTCAATCGCACTCCACCTCTGTTCCCGTGGGAGTAACCTCCTACTAATAAAGGCTACAGGTTGGTCTAGGCCCTCCTCATTCATCTGTGAAAGCACAGCCCCAACACCATGCTCTGAAGCATCTGTCTGCACAATGAATTCCCTTGAGAAGTTGGGCGCCTGAAGCACGGGCGCCGTGCACATGGCAGATTTCAGGGCATCAAAAGCCTTTTGGCAGGCCTCAGTCCAGTTCACTTTCCTGGGCTGCTTCCTGGAAGTCAGCTCAGTCAAGGGTGCAACAATGTTGCCATACCCCTTGACAAACCTCCTGTAATACCCGGTGAGTCCTAAGAAGGCTCTCACCTCTGTCTGGGTTTTGGGGGTTCCCAAGCCAGGATGGTATCTATCTTGGGCTGTAGGGGCGCCACCTGGCCGCTCCCTACCTGGTGTCCCAAGTACACCACAGAGCCCTGCCCGATCTGGCACTTACTCGCCTTGATCGTGAGGCCTGCCCTCCGCAGCGCCTTCAACACTTCCCAGAGGTGGTGCAGATGTTCCTCCCAAGTGGCGCTGAACACTGCAATGTCATCCAGGTAGGCGGCACTGAAATCCTCCAGCCCAGCCAACACCTGGTTGACCAACCTCTGAAAGGTGGCAGGGGCATTCTTCATCCCAAAGGGCATCACCCGGAATTGGTAGTGCCCATCTGGTGTGGAGAATGCTGACCTCTCTTTGGCCCCATCAGTTAAGGCGATCTGCCAGTACCCAGACGTTAGATCAAACGTGCTGAGGTACCGGGCAGCCCCTAACCGATCAATGAGCTCATCAGCTCTGGGGATGGGGTGCGCGTCAGTCCTTGTGACTGAATTGAGTCCTCGGTAGTCCACACAGAACCGGAGTTCGGGTGTGGCACCAGGCGCGGCAGCCTTTGGGACCAAGACCACTGGGCTGGCCCAAGGACTGTTAGAGGACTCAATCACCCCTAAGGCAAACATCTTGGAGACCTCCTCCTTGATGCAAGCTCTCACCCTGTCAGTCACTCTGTAAGTTTTGTGCTTTACAGGAGGACTGTCCCCAGTGTCCACATCATGGATGCACCATTCAGTGATACTGGGAGTCAGGGAGAACAGATCAGAAAACTGTCCCAACAGTTGGCGACAGTCATTCTGCTGCTCCGGGGTCAGGGTGGGAGAGAGGTTCACACCATCCACTGACCCATCTTGCTCTTTTGCATACAGGAGATCAGGAAGAGGTTCAGTCTCCTCTTCCATCCCAGCATCTGTTGCTAAGAGCATGCCCACTTCAGACCTCTCAAAGTGGGGCTTCAGGCGGTTCACATGCAGGACCCGCAAGGGGTTCCTGGGAGACTGCAAGTCCACCAAGTAGGTGACATCACTCTTGCGCTCCACCACCTCAAATGGTCCGGTCCACTTATCCTGGAGCGCACAGGGCTCCACTGGGGCCATGACCCAAACCTTTTGTCCAGGCTGAAACTCGATCAGAGTGGCGTTCTGATCATGCCAACGTTTCATCTCTTCCTGGCTGGCTTCCAGATTCGCCTCAGCGAGTTGTCTGAAACGCCGAGTCTGGTTCCTGAAGGCCAGCATGTAACTAAATACATCCTGGGGAGTTTTCCTGGGAGCTTTCTCCCAGCCTTCCTTGACCAGACTCAGAGGTCCTCTTACAGGATGGCCGTACAGCAGTTCAAAGGGACTGAACCCTAAGGACTTCTGGGGCACCTCTCTGTAAGCAAAGAGCAGGCATGGCAAGAGGACGTCCCACTTACGCCTCATGGGTTCTTCCAGACCCATAATCATGCCTTTAAGGGTCCGGTTGAATCTCTCAACCAGTCCATTACCTTGGGGGTGGTAAGGAGTGGTGAACTTATAGGTTACACCACACTCCTGCCACAGGGACTTCATATACTTGGAAATGAAGTTAGTACCACGGTCAGACACCACCTCCTTGGGGAACCCCACACGGGAGAAAATCCCCATCAGTGCACGTCCCACCACGGGGGCCGTCACTGTCCGAAGAGGGATGGCTTCCGGGTACCGGGTGGCATGGTCCACCAAGACCAGGATGAACCTGTTGCCCATGGCTGTCTTGGGATCCAGAGGCCCCACAATGTCAATACCCACCCTCTCAAAGGGGGTGCTGACAACAGGGAAAGGTTGGAGAGGAGCCTTGTGCTTCCTCCCACTCTTACCACTTGCCTGGCAAGTCTGACAGGTCCTGCAATGAGTATCTGAACTCTTGCGCATTTGGGGCCAATGAAAGTGGGTGACAAGCCTTTGAAAGGTCTTGTCTTGCCCCAAATGTCCTGCTAAAGGCACATCATGAGCCAGACCCAGTAGGAAGGCTCTGAAGCGCTGGGGTACCACCAGCACACGGGCTGACCCAGGCTCAGCAACCTTAGGCTCACTATACAGGAGACCATTCTCCCAGTAGATCCAGTGTGATCCAGACTGATCACCTGCTGCCTGGCTTACAGCCTGTTGCCGCAAGCCCTCAAGAGAAGGGCACTTCTTCTGCTCCTCGCAGAATTCTTCCCTGGAGGGGCCTCCTTCCTGCTGCCAATGGGTCAGCTCAGGCAGGTCCCCCAGTTCAGCCACTTGTTCCCCTGTAGGTTCCAGGGCATCCCCCTCAAGGTCTGCCTCCTCCTGGACCGTGGGAACTTCGGGGGCCGGTTTCCCGCGCCCCCTGCCTCCTCTCTTTAAGGCAGGCACCTGGGCCCTTCTTCCAGGCTCCAGGTCCTCTTGAATACCCTTACCGGCTGCCATTGACCGAGTGGTCACACACGCCCACTCTGGCAGACCCAACATCTCCAAATGAGACTTCCGCTCCACCTTCGCCCAAGGGGAGCTCTCCAAATCATTGCCTAGCAGACAGTCAACAGGCATGGCTGGCCTCACAGCTACTTGAAGGATACCTGAGACCCCCCCACTCAAAGGGAACCTGGGCCACCTTGCAGTGGCTCTCTGAGTTGTCAGCGGCAACTACAGGGTAGAATACGTTGGGGACCACCTGCTCTTCAGACACCAGCCGACAACTGACAGCTGTCACACTGGCCCCGGTGTCTCTCAGAGCCTCCACCCTATGGCCATTGATGGTCACCCACTGCCTGTATTTCTTAGTGTTATCAGGCAGCTGGGTCCTAGGGACCATCTCACTGTCTCCTAAAGAGACCAGGGACATCTCTGCGGGACCCCACCCACCTTGGGCACCCAACTCCTCCCCCAGGGCTACACTAGCCATCTGCCGGGGTGGTGCACCAGTGGGTGCAGTGGTCACGGTATTGGGGCACTTGGGACTTCCTACAAAGTGACCCACCTGACCACAACTAAAACATGCTTTGGGCCCCTTCTGAACAGACTTATCTGTTGGGACCCATGGTCTTTTCTCAGTGGGAGGCTGGGAACCCTTACCTTGGTTTCCTTGGGGTTTACTTTGGGGCCCTTTTTGGAACTCCTTCTGTTTACCCTTGTCCCCCCACTCTTCTGCTGGGGACCCTGCCCACCTTTGGCGGAGTCTCCCACAAGACCCTTGTGGACCCGGGTACTGACCCAGCGGTCCGCCTCTTCAGCAAGCTTTCTAGGATTAGTTAGCTTACTGTCAACTAGGTGCTGGCGTAGCTCTGGAAAACAACTACTGGACAAGTGCTCCCATGCAATTAAATCATAGAACTCCTGCAAGTCATTTACTTTGCTACCCTTCACCCATCCATCCAATGCTCTGCAAAAATAAGACACATACTCCACCCAGGTACTAGACTCCAGCTTTTTGCAGTTCCTAAACTTCTGTCTATAAAGCTCTGGAGTTAACCCATACCTTGCCACTAAAGCTTCCTTCAGGTGGGCATAGGACATCTGATCCACTGTGGGCAAGGCTAGCAAGGTTTCCCTTCCCTCACCTGCAAAGCGGCCCCACAACCCCGCTCCCCAATCCTTCTCAGGGACCCGGTGTGATGTCATGGCGATCTCATATGCTTTAAACCATTGCCCAATGTCCTCCCCCTTCATGAAATCCTTAATAACCTCCTTGGGGATGTACACTCTACTTTCTACAGGCACTGGAGGTGTGCTGCCACCAGAGGGAGTGATTTCTAGGCTTCTAGCCTTTAGCTCTAGCTCCCTCACCACTCTCTCATGCTCTAAAAGCATCTTCTTTTCTTCCATAGCCAACCTCTTACTTTCTAACTCCAATTTCTTATGCTCAAGGCTATCATGGCTTCCCTGTTTCAGTTTGGCCATCTCCATTTCATGCATCCTGCTTTTGTCCCTGTCCTCCAGCTCCTCTGGAGACAGGCCCTTTTGAGAAACACTGCTGCCCTCCCTGGAAGGCACTCTCCTCCCAGGTAAGCCCAATGGCCCCTCAAGCTGCTCATCTAAATTCTCTGCCTCCTCCACAGGCTCCTCGGACTGCCCTCTGGCACTCCGTGCTTCCAACCAGGCCCTTAGCGCCTTGTGAAACTCCTCCTTCCTGGTGAGGCCTCTCATAGAGATTTTAAACTTTTTGCAAACAGCTTTGAGTTCTGTCACAGTGTAGGTATCAACCCTATCTTCTTCAAATTCAATATCTGCAGGTGCAATGGATCCTTTTTTGCTCATGGTGAAAATTGGCAGTTCTCAACAAAAATAAAGGTTCCAAGGAAAAAAAGTCCTATCAAAAGGTATGTGGTCGCGTATTGGTCTGCACTCACTAGTAGTGTACACCAATCACTGTATATGAATCACAAATGCAAGTCCAAATCCTCACCGCTGACCACCAATGTTAGAACTGGGGGTCTCTAGTTGGCAATGGTTTGCACCTTTGTCCAAATAGGGACCCTTGCTTCTAGTCAGGATAAGGGGGAAACACTCCTAAAATAACCCCTGCTCACCCCCTGGTAGCTTGGCACGAGCAGACAGGCTTATCTCAGAGGCAGTGTGTAAAGCATTTGTGACCACATACAGTAATACAGTGAAAACACTACAGATGGACACCACACAGGTTGTTTATGTAAAAATAAGTAATCTTTATATAGACTTATCACAAGACCCAATAGCAAAAATCCACAATACAGTACTCAAAAATAGACTTAAAATGATAGAGACAGTTCACGTTATCTTCAAAAATAGGATAGTCAATCAAAATAAAGCTTGTAGCAACAAATAACTCCACTTGGAGTTATCACGACGTCGTGACCGGTGGAAATCCCAAAGTACGGCGCCGACCGCGAGGTGCGCGGCGTCGGGCCCGGAGTCGAGCAGACCCACAAAGAACAGTACCTGGAATTCGATGAAAACAAAGACGGTGCACGGCGTCGGGGAGGTGATGCTTCGTTGGCGCCGGCGGCGTCGGTTCCTTACGACCCCAGGGGAGGTGATGTCTCGGTTCCTTACTGCAGCGCAGGGAGGTGAGGCGTCGGTTCCTTACTGTGTCGGGGAGGTGACGTCACGGATGGCGGCGAGGCGTCGGTTCCTTACGATGGTGCGGTGTCGATGGATTCGGGGTCACCCACGTCGAGGATCGGCTCCGCGATGATGAAGCCCTGGCGTCGGTGAAGTCGGGGCTGCGGTGCGAGTCGGGACGGTGCGTCGTGAGCGTCACGAGCGGTGTCCTCGGCTCCGGTGCAGGCAGCGGCCTCGATGACGGCTTCGGAGTCGATGTCGCACGGCGTCGGCAGGCGTCGGGCCTACGGTGCAAGTCGGGGCGGTGCGTCGTGCTCTTCACGAGCGGTGCCCACGGCTTCGGTGCAGGTTACGGCGTCGCTCGCCGGCGTCGGTGTTGCAATTTCCCTCTGTTAGCAGCTAAAACAGCAGTTCCAGATGCAGGCAAACAGAAGGGGTGAAGTCTTTGTGTCCCTGTGACTTCAGGCAGGAGGCAAGCTCAGTTCAAGCCCTTGGAGATTCCCTTCTTCAAGATGACAAAGCACAGCAAAGTCTTTTCTCCTGTCCTTGGCAGAAAGCAACCACTGCAGGCCAACCCCAATCAGCAAAACAGCACAGGGACAGTACTCCTCCTTCAGCTTCTCCGGTTCTTCTCCTTGGCAACAGGTTTCTTGATTTCCCAGAAGTGATCTAATTTCCTAGGGGTCTGGGTCCCCTTTTTATACACCTTTTCCCTTTGTTCTCTGAAGGCAGAGAGGCCTCTGCCTAGTCCAAAACCAGTTCTGGTCAGTCCTGGAGCACTTTGTTTTTCTGACTCCTTCTTTCCTTTGTGAGTGAGGGGCAGAGCCATCAGACGCCCGGCAGGAGGTGGAGCCAGCATTGTGGAAGGCAGGCACAGCCCTATTCAGACCCAGGTGCAACTCCTCCCACCCATCCTCCTTCAGGCAGACCTATTCAGCCTAGTGCTGACTCACCCTGCCTCCTGGAATCCCCCAGCCCCTGTCACTCACAAACCCAGACACACAATACACAACCTGAGCAGAGGCAGCTGGATGGTTTAGGCAAGAAAATACCTACTTTCTAAAAGTGGTATTTTCAAACAAAGAATGTTAAACCCAACTTCACTAAAAGATGTATTTTATCATTCTGAGTTCAGGCATACTAAATTCGTTTTTCTACCATGTTCTCTGGGTCAGTTAGGATTATAAGGTGTAATAATCAAAACTGCCCATTCTGGCCTATGGAGAACAGGTAGCCTTGCAATAGTGAAAAACGAAAATGGCTGTAATTCACTATTAGGACATGCCACACACACCAGGGCATGTCCTACCTTATACTTACAATGCACCCTGCCCTTGGGCCTACCTTAGGGGTGTCTGATATGAAGATAAGGGAAGGTTTAGGGACTGGCAAGTGGGTGCACTTGCCAAGTCGACCTGGCAGTCACAGACTGCACACAGGCTCTGCAATGGCAGGCCTGAGACACATTTTACAAGCCGCTTCTGTGGGTGGCACAACCAGTGCTGCAAGCCCACCAGCGGCATTGGATTTACAAGCCCTGGGCACACTCCGTGCACTGTACTAGGGACTGACAAGTAAACCAATCATCCAATCATGGAGTCACTAATCCATACATCAATTTGCAGTAGGGAGCACTTGCACTGTGGCACTGAACAGCAGTGGCACAGTGCCCAAAAGCATCTAAAACCAGCAAAACATAAGAGGCAACAGCAAAAAAAATGGAAGGGAGACCCACGCCAATGGTGCCAAGTCTAACAACAAGGGATTGCTGTATGGGTGTAAATCACACATTTCTACATTTTAGTCTACATGCCCTTACATGGGGGATTGCTGTATGGGTGGAAGTCACCCATATTTACGTTGTACACTACAGGTCCTTACATGAGGGATGGCTGCATGGGTGGAAGTCACCCATATTTACATTGCACGCTACAGGCCCTTACATGAGAGATGGCTGTATGGGTGGAATTCACCCATTTCTACATTGTTTGCTACATGCCCTTACAAGTGGGATGACTGGATGGGTAGGAGGTCAGCCATGTCTACACTTTATTCTTGGTGCCCTCACATGAGGGATGGTGGTTTGGGGTGTATGTCACCGGTTTCTATATGTTACACTATTTGCCCTTTCTTGGGGTTGTTTTGCCTGGTGTATCTCACCCATTACTTCGGCTTAACATGAGTGTTCTTTAATTTATTATTCGACTTGTAATTTTCTTTCTTCTTGTATGTGTAAGAGTTTGCTATGGATTGGTTGGGGTGCCACGCTGTGTTGTGCCACCTGTCATGCTTGCTTGGCCAGAAGGGGAATGGGAGCATACTGCTTCACCTCCCAGCACAGTTCACCCCTTTGAGGATGTTAAATGCAGTTCATTTCAAATGCTAACTTGAGGTTTTGCTGAAGTGTTTCACCAAAGTTGGTGCAGGTTAGTGCTGTCACTCTCTAGACACATGTGTTTCTGGATATTATCCTTCATCAGTAGAGATAAAAAACGAAATTTATCTGGGGTTGCTGAGCAAGCTGTCACAATCCTTTCAGGTCTCAGTACTTCTCACAGGCGCATCTCCAAAAGCTCGTCAGCTCAATGGCTCAAGGGAGCCTTTTCAAACAGAAGGGGGATGGGAGTACCATGAACTGCATTTACCATAATGCTAAGGGGTGAACTGTGCTGGGAGGTGAAGCGGTGTGCTCCCAACCCCCTTCATTTTGAAAAGACTCCCTTGAGTCATTAGCTGATGAGCTTTTGGTGATGCACCTGCGCGCCAGTGAGAGGTACTGAGA
Organism: Calotriton arnoldi; assembly: GCA_963921515.1. NCBI lineage: Eukaryota > Metazoa > Chordata > Amphibia > Caudata > Salamandridae > Calotriton > Calotriton arnoldi. The sequence continues at coordinate 221,405 of CAWUFW010000798.1, read as the reverse complement.
CCTGAGAGGATTGTGGCAGCCTTCTCTGCAAATCCTGATTAAATTCGTTTTTTATCTCTACTGATGACGGATGATATCCAGAAACACGTGTCTAGAGATTTACAGCATTAACCTGCACCAACTTTGGTGAAATACTCCAGTAAATATTCAAGTAAGCATTTACCATGAACTGCATTTACCATAATGCTAAGGGGTGAACTGTGCTGGGAGGTGAAGTGGTGTGCTCCCAACCCCCTTCATTTTGAAAAGACTCCCGGGAGTCATTGAGCTGACCAGCTTTTGGTGATGCACCTGCGCGCCAGTGAGAGGTACTGAGACCTGTGAGGATTGTGGCAGCCTTCTCTGCAACCCCTGATTAAATTCGTTTTTTATCTCTACTGATGACGGATGATATCCAGAAACACGTGTCTAGAGATTTACAGCACTAACCTGCACCAACCTTGGTGAAATACTCCAGTAAATATTCAAGTATGCATTTACCATAATGCTAAGGGGTGAACTGTGCTGGGAGGTGAAGCGGTGTGCTCCCAACCCCCTTCATTTTGAAAAGACTCCTTGAGTCATTGAGCTGACGAGCTTTTGGTGATGCACCTGCGCGCCAGTGAGAGGTACTGAGACCTGAGAGGATTGTGGCAGCCTTCGCTGCAACCCCTGATTAAATTCATTTTTATTTCTACTGATGACGGATGATATCCAGAAACTCGTGTCTAGAGATTTACAGCACTATCCTGCACCAACCTTGGTGAAATACTCCAGTAAATATTCAAGTATGCAGTTACCATGAACTGCATTTACCATAATGCTAAGGGGTGAACTGTGCTGGGAGGTGAAGCGGTGTGCTCCCAACCCCCTTCATTTTGAAAAGACTCCTTGAGTCATTGAGCTGACGAGCTTTTGGTGCTGCACCTGCGCGCCAGTGAGAGGTACTGAGACCTGAGAGGATTGTGGCAGCCTTCTCTGCAACCCCTGATTAAATTCGTTTTTATCTCTACTGATGACAGATGATATCCAGAAACACGTGTCTAGAGATTTACAGCACTAACCTGCAGCAACTCTGTGAAATACTGCAGTAAATATTCAAGAAAGCATTTACCATGAACTGCATTTACCATAATGCTAAGGGGTGAACTGTGCTGGGAGGTGAAGCGGTGTGCTCCCAACCCCCTTCATTTTGAAAAGACTCCCTTAAGTCATTGAGCTGACGAGCTTTTGGTGATGCACCTGCGCACCAGTGAGAGGTACTGAGACCTGAGAGGATTGTGGCAGCCTTCTCTGCAACCCCTGATTAAATTAGTTTTTATCGCTACTGATGACGGATGATATCCAGAAATACGTGTCTAGAGATTTATAGCACTAACTTGCATCAACTTTCGTGAAATACTCCAGTAAATATTCAAGTAAGCATTTACCATGAACTGCATTTACCATAATTCTAAGGGGTGAACTGTGCTGGGAGGTGAAGCGGTGTGCTCCCAACCCCCTTCATTTTGAAAAGACTCCCTTGAGTCATTGAGCTGACGAGCTTTTGGTGATACAACTGCACGCCAGTGAGAGGTACTGAGACCTGAGAGGATTGTGGCAGCCTTCTCTGCAACCCCTGATTAAATTCGTTTTTATCTCTACTGATGACGGATGATATCCAGAAACACGTGTCTAGAGATTTACAGCACTAACCTGCATCAACTTTGGTGAAATACTCCAGTAAATATTCAAGTAAGCATTTACCATGAACTGCATTTACCCTAATGCTAAGGGGTGAACTGTGCTGGGAGGTGAAGTGGTGTGCTCCCAACCCCCTTCATTTCGAAAAGACTCCCTTGAGTCATTGAGCTGACAAGCTTTTGGTGATGCACCTGCGCGCCAGTGAGAGGTACTGAGACCTGAGAGGATTGTGGCAGCCTTCACTGCAACCCCTGATTAAATTCGTTTTTATCTCTACTGTTGATGGATGATATCCAGAAACACGTGTCTAGAGATTTACAGCACCAACCTGCACCAACTTTGGTGAAATACTCCAGTAAATATTCAAGTAAGCATTTACCATGAACTGCATTTACCATAATGCTAAGGGTGAACAGTGTTGGGAGGTGAAGCGGTGTGCTCCCAACCCCCTTCATGCTTGCTTGGCCAGCTGGTGTGGTTGGTGGTGATAATAGATGCAGTATTGTGTTTTATCTTGTATGGTGATGTAATCAGTGGTGTAAAGAAACTTGAGAGGGCCCCCCTGCATGTTCCGTGGAGGGGCCCCCTCCGGACTCAAACAGGAGCTCTCTGGCCAGGGCACTGTGCTGATGGGGCCCCTTGAGCTTGGGGCGCCCCCAGCACCACGGGGGATGCGGGGGCCTATGTTACGCCACTGGATGTAGTAATGATGAGGTTCTTGGGGGCATATTCACAAGGAGCTATCGCCGAATTAACGGCACTTCATCGCAGCCAAAGTCGTGATAAATTTACCTCCCCATTCACAAGCCGGTGTTAACAGCCCACAGCACCAGTTTACCCGCGATAGCAGCCGCAAAAAACATCGCCACAGAGGACCCGCACAACTATCGCTAATGAGATGCAGAGTGGGCGTTCCCGTGCCAAAAGGCGCAACAACATCACACCTCAAAATTCACAACCACCAGCCACATCGGCGATAAAAACACAAAACAGGCGATAAGGCGCGTTAGCACCAGGAAATCTACACCTGCTCTGACCTGGTGTAAAGTCGGACGGCAGCCTGCAAACCAAAAGGGAGCACAGCCCAGGGCTACATCGGAAGGGCAACAGATGCCATGGAGCCACCCATCATGCGGCCCGGACACCCAAGAGGGCCACAACACCCACCGCCACCACCACCCCCAGGACCACCCCTCCCTAGCACCCCCCGACCAAAGACATGCCACATCAGCCACACCTAAACATGTACAAAATATTCCGCTTGATGCCGCACAATCACAACTGGTGACATGCATGTGTCGTCACAGAAATGAGCAGCACACATTCACTTTCGAAGCAACAAATGAAACTTTATTAAAATGAACAACGAAATGAAATGAAGACACATGGCCGCTCCCCTCGGGACAATACGTAGGTCACAGCCTGTAAGACAAAAAACATGATGAGAAGGTGTGTCCTGTGCACATCAGAGGACAGAGAGAGAGCGAAGGAGAGAGAGAGGAAGAGAAGGAGGGAGGAAGAGAGGGAGAGAGAGGAGGAGAGAGAGAGGAAGAGAGGAAGAGAGGGAGAGAGAGAGAGAGAGAGGAAGAGAGGGAGAGAGAGAGAAGAGAAGAGAGAGAGAGGGAGAGAGAGAGAACGTGCCGCCCCTGCGCACCCAGGCCACACTGCTCACCTGCTGCCACCGGTGTGTCCCCAACCATGTGCCGGTATGCATAGCAGGACACCAGGTCACACATCTGAGTCAGAGCCGTCAGCTGAAACAGAGCCCAGATACATGACTGGCACAGTACACACACTTGCACAAGACAACATCGCCTGCCCGCCCATGCACACCCAGGCAGAGGCACCCCAACCCCTCCCGCCGCCCATCGGAGCATGCCCGCCCATGCACACCCAGGCCTCAATGCTCACCTTCCGCCACCGGCACGTAGACAGGAGGTCCCACCACGTGCCGCTGCAAGCCACAAGCCACCAGATCTCACGTTTGGTGCTGGGTCTTGATTACTCCATGGCAGAGGACATACCAGTGCACCCGGCACCATCGCAGGCTGCACACCTGCTCAGCCCAATGGGTGCCACCAACTCTGGGATCCCGGAAGCGACGCCACGTGGCGGTAGGCCCGCGCTGCCCGCTGGCTCTGGCCTACACTACGGTCCAGCAGGGCACACAAAACCTGAGCTGTCTGGACCGCCAGGACGGGGCATCATCGCAGGCTGCACACCCGCTCAGCAGCTCAAGGTGCCACTGACTCAGTGCACCCAAAGTCACCGTCCCGTGGCGGGGTGCCTGTGCCACCCGCAAGGCCCCGTGTGCCACTAACCCTGTGCAACCCCAGTCTGCGCCACGTGGTGGTAGGCCCGTGCCGTACTCAAGGCCTCGGATGCCACTAACCCTGTGCAACCCCAGTCTGTGCCACGTAGTGGTAGGCCCGTGCCGTACTCAAGGCCTCGGATGCCACTAACCCTGTGCAACCCCAGTCTGCACCACGTGGTGGTAGGCCCGTGCCGTACTCAAGGCCTCGGATGCCACTAACCCTATGCGCAACAACTCATGGGCCCTATATGAGTGCGAACCGTGGAGCGTCCGTCATCCAGTCACCTCCGGAAGAGGGGAATGTGACGTCGTCGACCCCTTATGTTGGCGGAGTCACATGGCCTGTGATGCCTGTGCCGGATGGGTGTGGTGTGTGTGAAAACCTGCCCTCAGGGAGTGGCTGTGACATGCTGACAACTAGACCAGTGACCTGCACACCGCCAGCGAGTACGGCTGCGACGGGTAGCAATGAGGGCCCCCCCTGGGGCGTAAGCGGAGTGGTCTGGCCTGCCGTACGCCGGACCAGCGCACGGCTTGCAACAATGACTCGTGGGATCTGGGCGTGGTCCAGTTCATGTCTGGACAAGGAAGTGACTGATGCGTGTGTCCCTGTTGTAGTGTTCACGGGACCCGGTACACAAAATGCAATGTCGCACCCTCTGGCTGGCATCCCACAGGATGAACATCATTGACGCAAGGGAAGGCACTGTCCCCACATTCATCCACACATCCATACATGAATGACGTAAGACATTACACAGCAGTGCGTCACTGGATGGTTATTTGCACATCCAGTGCAGTCATGCAGCTGGAGCGGTCAGGGCAATGCCGAGCACACTACACAATATGGGCCCGTGGAGGGCCAGCCAGTGTACATCCGGGGATGACCTGTACTGCGGAAGGGGAAGGGTACAGTCCGCAGTCTGTCCGCCGTGTCAATGGTCATCAAACAGGATGTGGCAGTCCATGTCGCTGTCCAAGGTGAGTGCATCGGAGTGTATCGGGGGTCAGTGGTAGGTCTTGAGGCCATGTGCGGCACCAAGCAGAAACAGGCAAGGTGGCGGAAATGAATGCTAGTACCTCCTTCTGATCTCAATCCCATCCACGTCCTCGTCCCCGGATGTGTGCTCTGCCCCACCTGTGGGTGTTGCAGTACCCGCTGCGGCACTGTGTGCCACTGACACATCAGGGGCCAGAGGAGGATTGTCGTCCGCACTGTGTGGCAGTGACACATCAGGTGCCTGAGTGGATACGCCTGCCGCACTGTGAGGCACTGACACACCAGGGGGCAGAGATGTGGATGGTGTGGGGGCCGCAGCATTCATCATCGCCACGCCTTGTGGCAGCAATGCCATGATGAAGACATGCAGGGCCTGGTAGATCCCAGCTACATTTTGCTGATGTGCAGCAGTGGCTGCCATCCTTTCCGCCTCCATCCACACCATGTCCTCCATGAGCCTCCGCATGTGTGCCAGCTCATGGCTGGCATTGCTGGGGCCACTCTGAGCGGACAGGTATTCCTCCCTCCACGTCATGACTCCAGCGATGTCAGTCAGGGCTTGTTGGAGACCATGGAACGGACATAGACACCCAAGGATGGCGTCCAGTTTGGTAGCCATGAGGTCGAACCCCACCCGCACCTGCTCGGGCGTCTCCCTCTGGCCCTCCAGCACACGGCGTTGGAAGGCCATTTGTTGTTCCTGGGGTCTTGGGAGAGTGCCGGGGCTGTGGGTGCCTCCTGCTGGGTGGTTTGGGTGGTGGGTGTTTAATGGATGTAGCTGGGCTGCCCTGATCCTGGAGGTTGCTGGCGGATGAGGTCAATGATGTCTTGGATGGTTTGGGTGTCGATGCTGGTGTTGTACTCCTCCTCGTCATCAGTGAAGAGTGGCTGTGACTGCTCTGCAGGAGGTGTTGGCCATGCCCCTGCGATGTGAAGGGGAGATGGTGTATTAAAATGTGTCCACATGTATGTAGCCGCATGGTACAGGTTGACATTCAGACAGCATGGCATTGTACATTGTGACAGTCTGTGGGTCTGGGCGAGGACCCAGGGTCATTGTGGGTGTGCACTGTGCCCTGCTTGCTTGTGCATGTGTGCCATTGTGGCCATCTCCCCCGTCTCCCCAGTACCTGGTGGTCACTCACCCTGTTGCGGTTGTGTTGTGTACTATCGAGCAGTGTCCGGTCCCCCGACTCCGGCCACAGTATCCATACTGATGACTGTCGACACCAGCTCCTCCATGTCATCCAGCTCCAGCTGTGGCGCTGGGCCTCCACCTCCGGTCTGCGTTGCTGCCTTCTGGTTGGCGCTGAGTTTCTCCTTGGTCTTCCGCTTGATGTCATTCCATCGCCTCTTGACCTCGTCCATTGTCCGCTTGTGCTCTCCGACGGCATTCACCGTGTCGACGATGTCCTGCCATATTCCATTTTTGGTGCCCAATGACACGTTGGAGGTGACGAAGAGTTGTTGATGGTGTTCCATCACCTCTGTGACTATGATCCTGTTCGCCTGCGGACTGAACTTGGTCTTCCTGGTCTTCTTGTCCTTGCCCTTCCCTGTCCCCGAGGTCCCAGGCTGGTCGTCCGGGGTGCTTGTGGGGTTGCGCTCGTCCTCTGCGCCTGCTCCGGCTGCCTCCATGGTGCTTGGGTGTTGGTCAGTTTGTGTGTGGGTGTATTTTCTACTTTTATGGTGATTTTTGACGCCTGCCAGGTGTCTGTTGCAGGCCTGGCGCTGCTTGTCGCTGATTTCCTCATCGCGCTTTGGCCATTCGCGTGTTTTTTGGTGTTGTGGTTTGTGTTTTTATCTCCATCGTGGTTGTTGTATCGCGGACATTGTCCGCGGTTTCGGCAGACTATCGCATGCTACCGCCTTGTTGTGAATTCCACGTTGACACAGGGTTATTTTCCAGCGCTAGGCTGCGATATTGAAAGTTGCGTTACGCTACTCTTGCGGTAGTTATCACACGTTCTTGTGAATATACCCCTTAGTCTGCTGTCCAGCAATCTGTGATGTTAAAGAAAATGTTTTTTTACCAGTTTTCTTCTGCTATATTTTATGTTTTTTATAAAGGGGGAGGGTGTGTGATATTTCTCGTGTATTTATTTATGCGTCTTCCCTGTTTTCGCTTTGCATGTTCCCTCACGTTATGTTTTATACCTTCTTGCTTTCGTGTGTTTTTATGTGTTTTATAAAGGGGTAGGGTATGTTATATCTAGTGTATTTATCTATGCATCTTCCCTGTTGCTTTGACCCTTTCTGTTCAGCCAGTCTGAATGTGCTGCGTGGAATGTTGAAGTGGTGATGATGAATGGAATGTCTGGGTGCCTGTGAGATGAGGTGTGTCAGTTGGAGTATGGGCTGAGCAGCAGGCAGGTTGCTCCTGGTGGGGCTGTTCTAGGACAACCCTAGACAAAGCTATGGATGTACTAACCTGCAACTAAGACTGAATAAATCATCTAAAACTACACCTCGGCTACCTGACTTTTATTACAACAGTTTCCATATGTTATTTACTAATGTACCAGGGAAAACTTGGAATTGAGTGCAGAAATATACCTACATAAGGGTTTAGAGAAATCTCCAGCCAAATTTCCAAACAGGTGAAATTTGCATTTTTTCCTCGACTGTGGAGAGGAATTAGGGTTATTGTGCAGGCAAAAAACTAACAGCAGAGCCCAACACAGTTCATTTTAGGAGCACTGTCAGTAGCCGAACAAGGTAATTACCTTAATGATAATTTCATTAAGGTAGCCAATCACAAAAGGGGGAGAAAGCACACTGCCTGGCATACCAACACGCAATTTGTCCAGATGCATTGTGGTAATTGTAATGCATGATAACACTTACTTCAGTTGAAAGTCTTCAGTACTCACCATTGTTGGTGCAGCCAGTGCTGCAGCTCTACACAGCTGTTTTGGGATATTATCCATCTTCAGTAGAAAGTAACACCCTAAATTTGCGTGTGCTGGTAATGCAAGAAATATGTAATTTCTTTTGTAGAAATTCGTAATCCTAGTGAAGCAACCTTAATTGTATTACTAAACTGTTTTCTTTTGCTTTGGTACCATTACCTATCTCATGATATTTAAAACTGACCGGTAAAATATTTGTTGCATTTCTTATCTGTGACCAAGTTCTTCCTTCTTGTGCTTTACGCTTAAAAGTGATACATGCTAATTTCAAGTTGTATGTCTTCCACAGTGAGACTATGGGCCTCATTTAGACTTTGGTGGGTGCAGGCTACTCTGTTAGAATGGTGGAGTACATTACCCCGGCCATCCTGAGGATCCTTTGCCCTCCAAATCTAGAGTTGCCCGCCAGCCCCACAGACAACTCTTAACATTGGCAGGAACTGCTGTCACAGCGGTTCCTGTCAATGTTTTAAAAGTGTGACGGACGGCTATGCCAAACATAGCCTCCCGTCAAACGTTTACCACGTTTTTCATTTTTTTAAAGCAAACTCCCAACGCTGGAGTTTGTTTTTGGAAAATGACAAGCTGATGACCCCCGTTCCATGGGAATTATTTTACATGGTTGGAGGCCATTTTTTTTTTCTGTCCCTCACAGCTATGTTTTACTGGGAGGTGACATATAGCAAAAAAAGCCATCTGATGGCCACTCTAAATTGGGCGGTTGGTCGGATGGATAGCCTCTGACAGCCCGTACTCCGATGGAGCTGGAGTAGGCTCTGTTGTCGACATACTTAATGTCTGCCCGTTGCAAATTCAGACGGACCTTGAGTTTGAACTAGAGGATACTCCGGAGAAAGTACCCTTTCTGCAAAAATTTAAGTCAGGCCCTATGTCTCAATCCTGAGTACTTTCTCCATTGATTGCCTTCCAGTTGCTTAAAGCGATTATAGGAACTTAGATGTCGACATTCCAAGCCTTATAATATAATGGTAGGAATATTTGATTCACATAAGCCCTGCAGTGTGCCAGTTGTTGTTTAGACATACTTGTTATGAATGAGAAGAGGTCTTTCGCAAATGACACTGTTGCGGGGATTCTGCACATATACAGAGCTATGCAAAGGAAAATAGGACCTCGGTGTATAGTGGTGTACCTACCATGCACCTTAGTACCCACAATCCCAATCCGACTAGCTTTAGCGTCTCATTCGTTCTCCGTACTACAGTGAAGCTACCAATGATTAGACATCCCAGAACACGGACTCTCTCAGGAATCGCGGGAGCAAGAACACTCTTTGATTACTCACTCATACTTGTCCACAATGTGCGTAATAAGAGACACAGTATAGTTTAAAATATTTATTTCAACTATCATGCTCTAAGATAAAGTACACATGCCAGTACTATCAGCATAATGCATAACGATAAAATAATAAACATGGTTACAATTCCATAGAATACAAACGGGGACAGCATTTTATAAAGACAGTGGATATAGGGCTAAATTGCCTTACCACCCTCCCCGTGCTAGTAACTAGTTTATTATAAAAATAGAAGACCTCTGGGCTTTGTCAGGCGGACCCCCATACCTCAATATCCAGATGCAAGGTTTACATCATCAGACAAGCACAGCTCTTCTCCCTGGAAAGGTTTTTCTCCAAGTGCCACCAACAGGGAGATCACAATATTAAAAGCACACAAATTTCTCCAATGCAGCTGTATTTCGTGTTATGTCTAAGTGCGAGGGGCTGACCAAATCAGCAATAACAAGGGACGTTGTTTTTCGACCTCGTACATGGTGTGCAGACGAAACCCACAGGGAACATGAGAAAAGGTGAAAGGCAAAAAGGCAGACAGTTCTAATATAACCGGGCACAAGCAGAGTCTGGAAAAACAAAGTCACAGAGTAACGTGTGCAAAAAAGGCATCATGGCAGCCAGGCCTAAGCTAACTTAGCAATGTAGACAATGAGGCCACAATCCACACTACAACACTGCATCTGCAACTTCTTTTTGTTCATGATCAGTTCATGGTAAAGAATGGTGAAACAGTACATCCAAATAATGAAATTCATTCACATTTGCCAGAGCCCGACTTTCTATGTAGCAAGTGACTTTTTTTTATTTAATTTTTTTAAATTTTTTATATTTAATATATTGAACAACTTCTCATCAGATACAAAGTGTCAATAAATGACAGGGCAATGCATTCAATAGTTAAACTTTCCATCTGTGTTACACCTGAATGGTAAGTAGATGACACAACCTCTAGTATAGTTAACTTCTCTTTCTTTCAGGATTTGGCAAAAGTCCAAGTCCATGTTATGCTGTGATTCCCTTCTTCAGGAATCTTTCCCATGAGTGCACAGTCTCTGGTCTGTATCAGGTTCCAAGCTGCTGAACCTCAGGGACTCCCTTCAACATTTTGTTTCCCTTCTGTGACCCAATGCAATACAGTTTAGAATACCTGACATCTCATGAACCAGGTTCCCTCACCCGTTGAAACCACCACATCACTACCTACATTGCGCTCCCCACGCGCCCCAGATTTCCGATTGCATCCCCTCCCTTTATAGATCTCCTTTTCCAACATTTTGCAACAGTCCATACCAGTTTCCCAATTTTTATACTTGGGAGGGAATCCATGCCCCCATTATTGTGCTATGTCTCGCTTGGCGACCATACATCCCATATTAACCAACGTTTTCTGACTTCTTGTAAGGTCCGAAGGGCCCAATATACCCAACAAACTAAGGCAGGGCTGCAAGTCCAGAGGACTCCCAAGTGCATCCTCCGATGAGTTGTGCACCTTCTCCCAAAAATGTCTCAGTTTAGGACAGGTCCACAAGGTGTGCAACAAAGTGCCCTCCAACAGTCAACCTCTCAAACACTGTGCGTGCTTTGCTCTCCAAATCATATGGAGTAGGATCCTTGTGTAGTATGTCCTATGTACTATTTTAAGTTGCATTAGACGGTAACTTGTCTTTATCGCTATTACATTGGGGAACCCCAGTGCGGTCAGCCAGGCCTCTTCGTCCAGTTCCCCAACATCTTGCTCCCACCGTCCCTGCAATTGCACAAGGGGGCCCTGCGAGTTTCTCATGAGGGTGCAATACATGAGAGAAACTAGTTTTTTCTTTATGCAGGTGTCTAGCAGTCTCCTCTCAAGGGGGTAGTCTTCCTGCGTTTCTTCGTCCTGTAGTATACGTTCCTGAAGAGCATGTCTCAGCTGCCTATATCTCAACCACAGTGTGTTGGACATCTGATATTCCTTCTGTAAGTATTCATACGGTACTTTGCCATTTTGCATCCAATACATCTACCAATGTGGAGAGCCCTATGGCGTCGCAGCCCCAAAAACCTCCCTTTATGGCCTCCATACATAACCGAGTTCCTTTCCATAGTGTTGTTCTAGGGGTCAGCCTTTTGTCCCATTTCATTTCTCTGTGCAGTTTGCACCATATGTCTTCCACAGTCTTTGTGCCGGTCCCGCCTGTGTCCTAAGTTTCCCCCATAAAGTGCATGTAAGTAGCTTTTGTCTCCCATACCTGTCCTATCCAGGCGGAACGCTGGGTCTTTCCAGTCCGAATATGCCCAATCAGCAAGTGACTTTTTTACTGAAACATTTTGAAGAGAAAGTCATTGGGCCTGATTCACAAAGGTAAACTTACACTTTTGTGTAAGTTTACGATTGTTTGCTATTTACAAAGGTATTTTACTAGCAGTATCTTTACGACTGTGGAGTCTCAGCACATAAAAACATAGGACAATTCTTCAGTCTTTTCTTTATTAAAATATGCTTGGGCGGACATCTACACTGCCAGAACACCTTTTTTTACAGTAGCATATTGAAACTGAACATCTTATCTACATTCCTATTTAGGGTGCAAGCGAGCATGACTTGTTTTCCCAGCTCCACGGTACACTCCGACAACTGCACGCAGACACAAACTCGAGCTGAACTGTTAACTGTTCGTGCCACAGTGTCATCGGGTGAGCTAAGCTTCTTACACTACCAAACTTCCATAAACCACAGCGGCATGTTGAATGTACCTTACATTGCAAAATATACCATATGTGAAATAACATACATTTGAAAAATGTTAAATCAAACTGTATAAGTTTTTGCTGCAATCTGTGAAAAATAATGCTAATTGGATTATTTATATTTTAATTTGTGTAAAAAATAAAAATATGCACTTTAAACATAAATGTATATTAACAAATATTTAAAAAATGGCAAAAAAATTGTTTAAAAAATATATATTCACTGACAAAGTCGAAAGTTAAAATGACATTATAGTTAGGTGTTGAAATAAGATAAAAACTAATGTTTAAAAACAAAAAAAACTAAAATCATTAGTTATAGTTGATTGAGTTAATTAAATCCCCTTCAATCCTGAGGGGCCCTGGGGGCCAACTAGCCCACCAGGTACGTCCAGAAAGCACCACAGAGCTGCGTTGCAGAGAGGTGTAAAAAGGGGCGTGGCCTCTGAACACCTCTCTGCAACGCAGCTCTGTGGCGCTTACTGGAGGTACCTGGTGGGCTAGTTGGACCCCAGGGACCCTCAGGATTCAAGGGGACTTAACACTCCAACTTAAAACGCGCCACGGGGCGCGTTTGCACAGTGGTGAAGGGAGGGGGAGGGGCTTCAGGTGACATGTGTGCAAACAGGCCCTGTGGCGCGTTTTAAGATGGGGAATTAAATCCCCTTCAATGCTGAGGGTCCCTGGGGGCCAACTAGCCCACCAGGTACGTCCAGAAAGCGCCACAGAGCTGCGTTGCAGAGAGGTGCTAAAAGGGGCGTGACCTTTGAACACCTCTCTGCAACGCAGCTCTCTGGCGCATACTGGAGGTATCTGGTGGGCTAGTTGGCCCCTAGGGACCCTCGGGATTGAGGAGGAATTAATTCTCCAACTTAAAACGCGCCACAGGGCGTGTTTGCAGACATGTCACCTCAGGCCCCACCCCCTTCCTTCACCGTTGTGCAAATATTCCTCTAAAATCAGCCGAACTACGAATCCGATTTACTCACCTGTTATCAGGAGAGACTTCAGTGCTGCATCTTTGAGCCCAGTACTGATCCTGAAAAGTAATTTTAACCGTACTTATCAGTAACTTGAATTTCCTTCCATAAGATATCATTGCCTGCTTTTTGCTGAAAAAGTTTGTGTCGATGTTTGAAACATACAAATATTCCTCTAAAATCAGCAGACCTACGAATTCCGATTTACTCACCTATTATCAGGAGAGACCTCAGTGCTGCATCTTTGAGCCCAGTACTGATCCTGAAAAGTAATTTTAACCGTACTTACCAGTAACTTGAATTTCCTTCCATAGGCTAACATTGACTGGTTTCACTTGGAAATTCTTCTAAGTGTGGAGTTTTGGAACTTTATAATATTCCTCTAAAATCAGCCGAACTACAAATTCCGATTTACTCACCTGTTATCAGGAGAGACCTCAGTGCTGCATCTTTGAGCCCAGTACTGATCCTGAAAAGTAATTTTAACCGTACTTACCAGTAACTTGAATTTCCTTCCATAGGCTAACATTGACTGGTTTCACTTGGAAATTCTTCTAAGTGTGGAGTTTTGGAACTTTATAATATTCCTCTAAAATCAGCCGAACTACAAATTCCGATTTACTCACCTGTTATCAGGAGAGACCTCAGTGCTGCATCTTTGAGCCCAGTACAGATCCTGAAAAGTAATTCTAACCGTACTTACCAGTAACTTGAATTTCCTTCAATAGGAATCCATTGTCTGGTTTTCAGCAGAAAAGTTTGTGTCGATTTTCACAAACTACAAATATTCCTTAAAAAATCGCCTGTATGACTTAAACGCATTCTTTCAACTGTTTACAGGAGATGCACCAGTGCTGGATCCAGGATCCACCACTGAGTAAGAAAAAGTAACGATAACACTACTTACCTGCTAAGTGAATTTCCTCCCATAGGATAACATTGGTGATTCTATGTGAAAAAGTTTCTAAGTGTCAACTTTTAAAATGCAATAATATTCCTTAAAAATCACTACTGTAACCAAAACGCTTTTACTCAACTGTTTATAGGAGATGTCCCGGGACTGAATCTAGGATCCAGTCCTGTGGTTAGAAAAGTAATCCATAAAGTAACTAATTGCATTTAACTAGAAATTCACATTGAGCTCAATGTTGCATTGTGTTTGAAATTGTGTTGCCCATTGCAACAACTGTAACTACTGTACTTAAAAGTCTATTGCCTATTTGCAAAGTATTTAAACTAAAGTAATTCATTCTGAGAAAGTATATTTTGTAATGTAATGTATAATGTAATTATAATGTAATTTAAAAAATAAAATATCTAAAAATAAATAGTTTAAAAAAATGTAGTAAATCAGTATCAAAAAAATAAATATAACAATTAATACATTTAAAAATTGTCATTTACAAAACCTTTGAAATTCAATGAAAAAAACCATAGGTTTGAGGCTCGTTACAGTTAGGAATTAGCATTTAAAAAACCTTTGAAATTCACTGAAAAAACCATAGGTTTCAGGCACGTTATAGTTAGAAATTAGCATTTAAAAAACCTTTGAAATTCACTGGAAAAACCATAGGTTTCAGGCACGTTATAGTTAGAAATTAGCATTTAAAAAACCTTTGAAATTCACTGGAAAAACCATAGGTTTCAGGCACGTTATAGTTAAAAATTAGCATTTAAAAAACCTTACAAATTCACTGAAAAAACCATAGGTTTTAGGGACAGTTATAGTTAGTTGGACATTGCACTCGTAGAAAACCAGTGAAATTCCCCCGTTATAGTTAGTTCAGCTAACTATAACTCGCGCCCCCACAATGCACTGCTGATGACGTCACATATTACATCACTCATGACATGGTCAGTGACATCACTGATGACATCACTGATGACATCTCAAATGAGCAGTTGCCAAAATAAATTGTGTTATAAACCAGTTCTGGAGTGCCGCGTTCTTTGTTGGGAAAATTATATATATATATATATATTCACTGAAAAAACCGTAGGTTTCAGGCACGTTATAGTTACAAATTAGCATTTTAAAAACCTTTGAAATTCACTGAAAAAACCATAGGTTTCAGACACGTTATAGTTAGAAATTAGCATTTAAAAAACCTTTGAAATTCACTGAAAAAACCAGAGGTTTTAGGGACAGTTATAGTTAGTTGGACATTGCACTCGTACAAAACCCGTGAAATTCCCCGTTATAGTTAGTTCAGCTAACTATAACTCGCGCCCCACAATGCACTGCTGATGACGTCACATATTACATCACTCATGACATGGTCAGTGACATCACTGATGACATCACTGATGACATCTCAAATGACATCACTGATGACATCATCCAGTGACTGTGTGTTTCTGTAAAGTTTAAATATGTTTAATATATATAGGGAAAGGCGTATTGAAGAATGAGTGGGTGTATAAGTGTCTGAATGGATGATTTAGCACATGCGTGACTGACTCTACAAGTGAGTGATTAAACGTATCTTACTGAATGCATGGGTTAGTGACTAAACTGTGTGAATGTCTGTATCCGTCTGTTGGTGTGTAAGTGGATGCATGGATTTGCGAATAGCTACATGAGTGTCTATATGGGTTATTTATTGGTTCTATGAGTATCTGTATGGGTGCCTGAGTGTTTGTGTGGATGGGGTGTGTGCGACTGTGCATAGATGTGTGAGTGGGTGATTCACTTGGTGGATGGTTTCAAGAGTGCATCTGTGATAGACTGTATGGGTGGGTAAGTGTGTGTAAGAGTGTGTTAGTGAGTGAATGTATGTCCCAGTGGTACATGTGTGAGTAACTAAATATGTGAAAGGCAGTATATATGTGTATTGGAGTATATAAATAGCTATAAGCGAGAGTGAGTGATTGTGATAGTGGCTGTATGGATGAGTGTGTGCTTGTATCAGTGATTGTATAAGAGCGTAACAATGTGCTAGTATTTGTATGATTAAGTGAGCTGGTGTGTGTATAACTGTATAGGTGAGTAAATGGCAGTGTGTTTAATTATTTGCATGACTGACTAGGTGTGTGAGTACCTCTATGGATGAGTGGCGGTGTTTGAGTGTCTATATAGGAGTAAGAGTGCATATGATAGTCCTGTACTGAGTGACCATAAGTATGAGTGACTGTACGGGTGAGTGAGTGGATGTGTGTGTGTAGACCTAAGAATCAGTGAGTGGGTATGTAGTTATTGGTGTTGGAGTGTCTATGGTTTTGCGAATGGCACTCTGTAATTTAGATTGGGTGTATCAAAGGTTATATTAGGGTGTGAGGAGCTGCATCAGATTATCACGTGGATGATGTCATCAGTGATGTCATTTGAGATGTCATCAGTGATGTCATCAGTGATGTCACTGACCATGTCATGAGTGATGTAATATGTGACGTCATCAGCAGTGCATTGCGGGGCGCGAGTTATAGTTAGCTGAACTAACTATAACGGGGAATTTCACGGGTTTTGTACGAGTGCAATGTCCAACTAACTATAACTGTCCCTAAAACCTCTGGTTTTTTCAGTGAATTTCAAAGGTTTTTTAAATGCTAATTTCTAACTATAACGTGTCTGAAACCTATGGTTTTTTCAGTGAATTTCAAAGGTTTTTAAAATGCTAATTTGTAACTATAACGTGCCTGAAACCTACGGTTTTTTCAGTGAATTTCAAAGGTTTTTTAAATGACAATTTTTAAATGTATTAATTTTTATATTAATTTTTTCATACTGATTTACTACATTTTTAGAAACAATTTCTTTTACATATTTTATTTTTTAAATTACATTGTAATTACATTATACATTACATTACAAAAATACTTTCTCAGAATGAATTACTTTAGTTTAAATACTTTGCACATAGGCAATAGACTTTTAAGTACAGTAGTTACAGTTGTTGCAATGGGCAACACATTTTCAAACACAATGCAACATTCAGCTCAATGTGAATTTCTAGTTAAATGCAATTAGTTACTTTATGGATTACTTTTCTAACCACAGGACTGGATCCTAGATTCAGTCCTGGTACATCTCCTGTAAACAGTTGAGTAAAAGCGTTTTGGTTACAGTCGTGATTTTTAAGGAATATTATTGTATTTTAAAAGTTGACACTTAGAAACTTTTTCTCATAGAATCACCAATGTTATCCTATGGAAGGAAATTCACTTAGCAGGTAAAAACTGTTATCGTTACTTTTTCTTACTCAGTGTTGGATCCTGGATCCAGCACTGGTGCATCTCCTGTAAACAGTTGAAAGAATGCGTTTAAGTCATACAGGCGATTTTTAAGGAATATTTGTAGTTTGTGAAAATCGACACTTTGAAACTTTTCTGCTGAAAACCAGACAATGGATTCCTATGGAAGAAAATATAAGTTACTGGTAAGTACGGTTAAAATTACTTTTGAGGATCAGTACTGGGCTGAAAGATGCAGCACTGAGGTCTCTCCTGATAACAGGTGAGTAAATCGGAATTCGTATTTTGGCTGATTTTAGAGGAATATTTTAAAGTTCCAAAACTCCACACTTAGAAGAATTTCCAAGTGAAACCAGTCAATGTTAGCCTATGAAGGAAATTCAAGTTACCGGTAAGTACGGTTAAAATTACTTTTCAGGACCAGTACTGGGCTGAAAGATGCAGCACTGAGGTCTCTCCTGATAACAGGTGAGTAAATCGGAATTCGTATTTCGGCTGATTTTAGAGGAATATTTTAAAGTTCCAAAACTCCACACTTAGAAGAATTTCCAAGTGAAACCAGTCAATGTTAGCCTATGTAAGGAAATTCAAGTTACTGGTAAGTACGGTTAAAATTACTTTTCAGGACCAGTACTGGGCTGAAAGATGCAGCACTGAGGTCTCTCCTGATAACAGGTGAGTAAATCTGAATTCGGATTTCGGCTAATTTTAGAGGAATATTTGTATGTTTCAAAAATCAACACTTAGAAACTTTTTCAGCAAAAAGCAGTCAATGATATGCTATGGAAGGAAATTCAAGTTACTGGTAAGTTCGGTTAAAATTACTTTTGAGGATCAGTACTGGGCTGAAAGATGCAGCACTGAGGTCTCTCCTGATAGCAGGTGAGTAAATCGGAATTCGTATTTCGGCTGATTTTAGAGGAATATTTTAAAGTTCCAAAACTCCACACTTAGAAGAATTTCCAAGTGAAACCAGTCAATGTTAGCCTATGAAGGAAATTCAAGTTACCGGTAAGTACGGTTAAAATTACTTTTCAGGACCAGTACTGGGCTGAAAGATGCAGCACTGAGGTCTCTCCTGATAGCAGGTGAGTAAATCGGAATTTGTATTTCGGCTGATTTTAGAGGAATATTTTAAAGTTCCAAAACTCCACACTTAGAAGAATTTCCAAGTGAAACCAGTCAATGTTAGCCTATGAAGGAAATTCAAGTTACCGGTAAGTACGGTTAAAATTACTTTTGAGGATCAGTACTGGGCTGAAAGATGCAGCACTGAGGTCTCTCCTGATAACAGGTGAGTAAATCGGAATTCGTATTTCGGCTGATTTTAGAGGAATATTTTAAAGTTCCAAAACTCCACACTTAGAAGAATTTCCAAGTGAAACCAGTCAATGTTAGCCTATGAAGGAAATTCAAGTTACCGGTAAGTACGGTTAAAATTACTTTTGAGGATCAGTACTGGGCTGAAAGATGCAGCACTGAGGTCTCTCCTGATAACAGGTGAGTAAATCGGAATTCGGATTTCGGCTGATTTTAGAGGAATATTTGCACAATGGTGAAGGGAGGGGCGGGGCCTGAGGTGACATCTGTGCAAACGCGCCCCGTGGTGCGTTTTAAGTTGGGGGATTAAGTCCCCTTGAATCATGAGGGTCCCTACGGGCCAACTAGCCCACCAGGAACCTCCAGTATGCGCCAGGGGCTGCGTTGCAGAGACATGTACAGAGGCCACACCCCTTTTACACCTCTCTGCAACGCAGCTCTGTGGCGCTTTCTGGACGTACCTGTTGGGCTAGTTGGCCCCCAGGGACCCTCAGGATTGAAGAGGATTTAATTCCCCATCTTAAAACGCGCCACGGGGCCTGTTTGCACACATGTCACCTGAAGCCCCGCCCCTCCCTTCACCACTGTGCAAACGCGCCCCGTGGCGCGTTTTAAGTCGGGGGATTAACTCCCCTTGAATCCTGAGGGTCCCTGGGGTGCAACTAGCCCACCATATACCTCCAAAAGCGCCATAGAGCTGCGTTGCAGAGAGGTGTAAAAGGGGCGTGGCCTCTGTACACCTCTCTGCAAGGCAGCCCCTGGCGCATACTGGAGGTTCCTGGTGGGCTAGTTGGCCCCAGGGACCCCAGTATTCAAGGGGAATTGTCCCCCTCTGCAAACGCGCCAGGGCGCGTTTGCAGAGTGGTGAAGGAAGGGGCGGGGCCTGCGGGCCCGATCGTTTTTTTTTTTTTTGGGGAGGGGGGCCGCATGGCTCCCCTCCCGAGCCACTACTTGCCCCGGGGACCCCATCCCCCGGGGCTGGCCCTCTCAGGGACTGTGGGGGTCCCCAATCCCCCCACAGTCCCGCCGGCTCCCGTGTCCTACGGGAGCCGGCATTGCTTTACACATGGGGAGCAGCTAACATGCTGCTCCCCATGTGGAAAGCTATCGGCTTTGGATATTGGAAGAGAGAGCAGGTTTCCTGCTCTCTTCCAATATCCAAAGCAGTTTGCAATGACAGGACGGGAGCCGCGAGGCTCCCGTCCTGTCATTGCAAACAGCAGTGTCCCGGGGGTAGGCACCCCGGGACACTGCAGGAGCCGGCCCTG
This sequence comes from Calotriton arnoldi, assembly GCA_963921515.1. Classification (NCBI taxonomy): domain Eukaryota; kingdom Metazoa; phylum Chordata; class Amphibia; order Caudata; family Salamandridae; genus Calotriton; species Calotriton arnoldi. The sequence continues at coordinate 201,713 of CAWUFW010000798.1, read as the reverse complement.
GGGGGTGGTGGTCCCCAGGGCCATCAAGGGCTCCAGGAGGGGGCCGCCCATTCAGTGCACAGCCCCGGGGAGGTGGTGGTCATCGGGGCTCTGGGGGTCCAAAACGGACCCCCATTGTAATTTTTCTTAGTGCCCCGGGGAGGTGGTGGTCCCCGGGGCGTGTGGGGGGGCTGGAGCCCCCCACACAGGTTTTTAATTAAAAAAAGAAGCCCCGGGGAGGTGGTGGTCCCCGGGGCTGCGGGAGGGCTCAGAGCCCTCCCGCACCATTCTACATAAAGCCCCGGGGGTGGTGGTCCCCGGGGCTTGGGGGCCCTTAGAGGCCCCCACACATAAAATTAACACCCCCCAGCATGCCCCCGGGACTTGGCCCACCCGGGGGCCAGTAACATCGAAGCGCGGGAGACCGCGCTTCGATTTTTTTCGGCAGGGTTCGCGCTCCCTGAGCGCATCCTGCCGATTTTTAAAAAAAAAAAAAAATTTTTGCCCAGGGGTCCTTGTGGGACCCCTGAGCAGACCTAGGGGTCAGGGTGATTCTACCCTGCCCCCTTTGTGCGCTTTGCGCACTTGTTTCTGTCCCTCGGTTCTACCGAGGGACAAAATGGCTGCCAACACTTCCTGATTTGGAGTGTTGACAGCCAATTAACATAAAGCTCGTGCTCGGGAGGATCCGCGGCCCTAGATATATATATCTTTTTTACTTTTCATTTTCTCAGCAACTACTGAACGGATTTACACCATTTAACAAAAAGGGTTCTTTCTGAACCAAGAACTACCTCTTTGCCAAATTTGGTGTAATTCCGTTCAGCAGTTCAGGCTGTAGCCGTGTCTAAAGTTTCCTATGGAAAATTGCATGGGGAAAACGCGTTTTGGGACCCCCTTTTTCTCGGCCCCCGCTTGACGAATCCCCCGAGACTTTCAGGGTAGGAGCGGACCGGAGCGCCCCACAAAGTTTGAAAATTTTGCGAAGATACGTCAACCGGCAAGAGAGTTATTTCAAATAGAATGTCGCGGATTTCCTATGGATAATAGGTTGTAACTATAACTATCTACTGGCGACCAGTCAGATAATATATATATATATATATATATATATATATATATATATATATATATATATATATATATACATGTATATGTATGTGTATATATATATATATATATATCCACACAATACCCCTCCAGTAGAAAGAAGTAAGAGGCCACTCGGGGAATTCCTTTGGAAGCGCTTTAATTGACAGCTTGGGCATGATGCATTTCGGCATTTACTGCCTTCGTCGGATGCCGCTGCTACCAGGATGCTGCTCCACCCACGCCTTAAAGTGTCCTGCAACACCCCCATTGGTGGGAGTGCTCCCTGCCCCTGATCACATGATTGCACACCAGCTGCAGCATGATTGTCACTACAACTCCCAGAGTTCACCTTTCCTGGGTAAGAATTGCGGGGGCAAAAAGGATGGCTGGATGGAATACAACCTGATTGGGCTTCTACTATGCAGGGCAAGGCACGGAGTGTCCGAATAAAGAGTCCCGGTTTGTAGTGTGTCATAGGGCTTCCTTGGGTCCCCTTTACGTTTCAGCCCCTCATGTAGGTGACGGACGGGCCGCGAGCTGAAATTACAATGAATTCAGTTCCTCGTGAAGTCACGAGCTGCGTTTCGCAGCAGCCCCTGCTTGGCTCACACTCGAGGCGGGCTGGAGCCTTCCAATCCCTTGGATGTAGAAAAAACTGCGGCTGCAGAAACCAGTAATGCTCCAGCCAAATTTTAAAACGGGGCCTCTTTTATATATAAAACTCGATAGCGATGCACTCGTTCACTTCCTCGTGGCGAAAACAAGAGAGCATGAACTCCTCTTCAATTCTGCGATTTTCTTTATTGTTCACAGTTAACAGTCATGACGCGTTTCGGCCGTTGCCGGCCTTGATCACATGTATATATATATATATCTATATATATATATATGTCTTGCCAATAATTTTGGTGTCGTTTGACGATTCCTCAGATTCCTTCAAAACTAATACGACGGCCAATTCAGCTTCACTCTTCGACCAGGCCAGTCCCATATATTCTACCTCTTTGATCGACTCATTGGTGCGTTATATTTACATAAAACAGAACAGAAGGCCCCAAATGCTTGTTCAAGCCCAAGGTCATCACAGCTGCCTTCCCTTTAAAATATATAGCAATTATTTGGTTTTGCTTTATGAAAATGCGCGAAAAATGAAAGTTAGAGGGCTTTTAATTGTTATCATTTTAAATTGAGTGCACATGGTATTAAAGTTATGTCGACATAAAAAAATACTTCTCAGCTGAATTATTTTTTCTGCTTATCCTGTGACTCAATTCGCATTGCAGGTAATAGATATGAAGCACATTACACGCTTTGGCTTCTTCTGGTTTTATCTTTTGAGTAAAGTTTGTTTTGAGTAAAAATAAATTCACGACGTAAGCCGTAGCTCGCTTGAGTCTGTTATCATAGCACATGGTGCAGTATAATGTCACCCCAGGAACTAGAAATGCAAATATTCGGTTGCTGCTCGGGGCCATGGTTAAGAGAAAATCTCTTGAAAGTCTGCAATTTAAAATTCGTATTTTCAAAGTGCTCCACCGCACTTATTTTAAACACAATATTATCTTAGCGTGGGTTAGGAGGCAAAGGTCACAGCGTGTAGGCGTGTTTCTGTATGAGTCATTCCTCGTCTCAGATAAGCCCTTGACTGAAACCAAATTGGTTAACCGTTTAGCTGCGGAGTGTTTGTTTACGAACCAAAGGCAAAGACATCCATAGGCACGTTGCTGCAAAGTTTGCTTTTTTAATTTGAATTATGCGATGATGGGCAAGTTCTATTCACTCCATTCTCTTTCAGTGGCGTGTGCACATGGACATAGACCCAGGGCAACGGGCATCATTTGCATTTCTGCGCTTCTCCCAGACGGAGAAAATGTTTAAAGAAATATTTGTGGGACAAACTACTTGATGGTTGGTGCCAGTGCTTAATTTGTAAAATATTAAGTGCCAGGGCTCTGACCAGGAGGCCACTGCAGCTTGCCCCACCCATCGCCCCTGTCATCGCTGCCAAAACAACTACTAACCATCTCTCTCGCTTGAAAATGCGACAGTTCAGATTATTCCAGGTCCCCAAAGCTAGAGGAATGGCTGGGGAGGCAGGTATTAGCAATTTTAATGTATATTGTATTCCTAAACTACCGTTGCTCTGCTCATCTCTAAATTAGATGATCAGCGCCACCATGTGGTGGACTGTTCCAAGTATGGTGTTGACAATTATGTGCCGGTGCCAGCACCGGAAACCAATTAACTGCCGGTGCTTAGCACCGGAAAGCCCCGGCTCAAATTAACCACTGGTTGGTGTGTTTTTTCATTGAACGGTTTTAGCACTCTTTGAATCTGCCAATATATCATGAGTATGTCACACAGGGCGACCACATCCCTGCAGGTCATTATGGACAAAAGTGCTGGACTTTCGAGTGATCCCTTTATACATTTTGGGTATTGTAGTCTTGTTTTTCTTCCACTGACCTAAATAGACTAACACACTTGAAGTCAATGATTTGTAGATGAAAGGTTGAGGACTGAAGGCCGTGTCCATAATGGCCTGGCCTGCGATGGTCACCTTACTGACATCACTGTAGCTACGCCGGAGACAGCAGACTAGGCCTTGCTCATAATTTCATTCTTGATTACTGAGTGATCTTCAGTTCGTTGTCGGTTTTTTGATTTCGGTAGCCACTAGAGGTGTCATGTCAAACATGATCTCATGCTTCATAGTCGTTTTTTTGTAACCTAGTGCTGGATCTTCCTTCCTGGTGATTTTGCACACTTTATTGTGTATGCGTATTTATTATGCTTTCATTTTGTTCTTTGGTCCTTTGCTTTTGAGTGTTATCTAGGCAATTTAGCTGAACATTTGGATTTGGATCTGCTTGTTGTAAGAAGGCAAGACAGGGCCAATAAGAATTTGGGTAAAATGGTACTCTTTGTCCTGGGTCCTACGTTTCTGAGTAGGAGGAAATGAGGAATGATGCTCTGCTCCAGCAACTGAGTTGCTTGAATCTCTGAATCCGTTGTATGTTGCCTTGTTTTGTTTGAATATGTTGCTCGAATATGAATTTACCTTGAAAAAACAAATACAAGAGGCGGTTAGCAAAACCAGAACAGTTTGTTTAATTAACCCCTTCGCCAGGGCCGGACTGGCAACCGAAACCGGCCCTTGCAAACTGCTCGGCCGGCCCCCCTGGGGTGAGGGGGTGCAGCCGAGCTGTTTGCGAGCGCCGGTTTCAGCCGATTTTGTTACAGGGGGCCGATATTGCTGACCCCGGTAACAAAAACGGCCCCCCATTGGCCCAAAACTGGCCCCCACCCTAGCGGCCCACCGGGAAAACGCCCAGTGCCTGCTACGGCCAGTACGGCCCTGCCCTTCGCTGCTAGGCCTTTCCCCCCCCCCCCTGTGCTAAGCCTTTTTTTGCCTATTTGGGGTAGTTCGCGCTTAGGCCCATGTAACTTTTTGACCACATAAGGTATCCACGCCAAATTTGCGTCCTTTTTTTCCAACATCATGGGGATTCTAAAGGTACCCAGGGTTTGTGGATTCCCCTGGAGGGGACCCAGAAATTAGCCAAAATACAGCTACATTTTGTTTTTTTTGGGGAAAAATGGGAAAAAAGGGCTCCAGATGAAAGCGTCTGGTTTTTTCCCTGAAAATGGTATCAAAAAAGGGGTTGTGGTGCTGAAATCACCATCTTCCCAGCTTTCAGGGACAAGCAGACTTTTGTCAGAAAACCAAAAATGTTTACACAGTTTTGGCATTTTTCTGGGACATAGCCTATTTCTGCTATTTTTTGTGCTTTCAACCTCCTTCCAGTTAATGGTAGAAATGGGTATGAAAGCAATAATGGATCCTGGACAGCTATACATTTTAGAAATGTAGACAAAATTCTGAATTCAGCAAGGGGTCATTTGTGTAGATCCTTCAAGGTTTCTTCATGGAAACTAACAGTTAAATATAGAAAAAATTGAAAATTAGTTGAAAAAAACAGCCATTTGTGTCAACGTTTTCACTTGTAACTTCTTCTAATTATGACAGCTGTTTGAAAGCAATATACCGTTACATCTGCTGGACCTTTCTGGTTGTGGGGATATATAGGACTTGTAGGTTCACCAACAACCCTACGAACCCAGAGCCAATAACTGAGCAGCGTCTTACAATGGTTTTTTATTATGTACCGGGTATATAGCAATTAGTTGGGAAAATGTATACATGGAAAAATAGGTATGAAAGACACCTATTTATTTCTGAAATGGGAACAAAATGTAGAGTTTAGAAACAGTAGATATTTGCACATTTCCGAAATTGGGAGTACCCATACTAGCATGAGAATTATAGGTCATTTTTCAAAATGACTTCTTTTTACACATTGTCTTTCATTTGGAAGGCAGAAATGCATCGAAAGTCAATAGGTAATAACAGTTGCTCTACAATTCTGTGTTACCCTAAGTCTCCCGATAAAAATGGTACCTCACTTGTGTGGGTAGGCCTTGTGCGCACGACAGGAAACGGCTCAAAACGCAACGTGGACACACCACATTTTCACAATGAAAAATGACCCTTTTTTTGCAAAGTGCCTAGCTGTAGTTTTTGAACCTTAGCTCTGCCTGCACCTAGGGAAACCTAGCAAAGCTATACATTTTTGCAAACTAGACACCCAGGGGAATCCAGGATGGGGTGACTTGACTGGCTCTCACCAGGTTCTGTTACCCAGAATCCCTTGCAAACCTAAACAATTGTAAAAAAAAAACACATTTTCATCACATTTCTATGGTGGAAAGTTCTGGAATCTGCGTGGATCCACAAAATTCCACCCACCCCGCGTTCCCCAAAGTCTTCCGAGGAAAAAATGGTACCTCACTTGTGTGGGTAGGCCTAGTGCCCGCAACAGGAAACGGCCCAAAACGCAACGTGGAGTCACCACATTTTCACAGTGAAAATTGACCCTTTTTTTGCAAAGTGCCTAGCTGTAGTTTTTGAACCCTAGCTCTGCCGGAACCTAGGGAAAACTAGCAAACCTATACATTTTTGAAAACTGGACACCCAGGGGAATCCAGGATGGGGTGACTTGACTGGCTCTCTCCAGGTTCTGTTACCCAGAATCCCTTGCAAACCTAAAAAATTGTAAAACAAAACACTTTTTTCACACATTTATGTGGTGGAAAGTTCTGGAATCTGTGTGGATCCACAAAATTCCACCAACCCCACGTTCCCCAAAGTCTTCCGAGAAAAATGGTACCTCACTTGTGTGGGTAGGCCTAGTGCCCGCGACAGGAAACGGCCCAAAACGCAAGGTGGACACACCACATTTTCACAGTGAAAAATGACCCTTTTTTTGCAAAGTGCCTAGCTGTAGTTTTTGAACCCTAGCTCTGCCGGCACCTAGGGAAACCTAGCAAATCTATACATTTTTGAAAACTAGACATGTTGAGGATGCTAGGGAGGTATGGCTTGTGTGGATTCCCCAACGTTTTCTTACCCAGAATCCCCTGCAAACCTCAAATTTAGCTGAAAAAAATCACTTTTTTCACACATTTTTGTGTGGGAAAGTTGTGGCATCACCGGGCTGACTCAAATTTCCTACCACCCAGCGTTCCCCCGGGTCTCCCGATAAAAATGGTTCCTCACTCGTGTGGGAGGCCCAAGTACCCGCGACAGGCAAGGACCCAAAACGTATTGAGGCAACATCAAAATTGCCTATCACAAAACAACCTGGTTTTGCAAGGGGGGTCACCTGGGTTTTTTGCCCCGTGCTCGGTGGCCAGCTAGGGAAACCTGCAAAACCCACACATTTCTGAAAACTAGACACCCGGGGGATTCCAGGGAGGTATGGCTTACATGGATCCCCCAACGTTTTCTTACCCAGAATCCCCTGCAAACCTCAAATGTAGCTGAAAAAATCACTTTTTCCACACATTTTTGTGTGGGAAAGTTGTGGCATCATCGGGCTGACACAAATTTCCTACCACCCAGTGTTCCCCCAGGACTCCCGATAAAAATGGTGCCTCACTCGTGTGGGAGGCCCAAGTATCCGCGACAGGCAAGGGCCCAAAACGTATTGAGGCGACATCAAAATTGCCTATCACAAAACGACCTGGTTTTGCAAGGGGGGTCACCTAGGTTTTTGGCCCTGTGCTCGGTGGCCAGCTAGGGAAACCTACCAAACCCACACATTTCTGAAAACTAGACACCCGGGGGATTCCAGGGAGGTATGGATTTCGTGGATCCCCCAACGTTTTCTTACCCATAATCCCCTGCAAACCTCAAATTTAGTTGAAAAAATCACTTTTTCCTTACATTTGTGTGTGGGCAAGTTGTGGCATCACCGGGCTGACACAAATTTCCTACCACCCAGTGTTCCCCCAGGTAAAAATGGTGCCTCACTTGTGTGGGAGGCCGAAGTACCCGCGACAGGCAAGGGCCCAAAACGTATTGAGGCGACATCAAAATTGCCTATCACAAAGTGACCTGGTTTTGCAAGGGGGGTCACCTGGGTTTATGGCCCTGTGCTCGGCGGCCAGCTAGGGAAACCTACCAAACCCACACATTTCTGAAAACTAGACACCCGGAGTATTCCAGGGAGGTATGGCTTGCGTGGATCTCCCAACGTTTTCTTACCCATAATCTCCTGCAAACCTCAAATCTAGCTGAAAAAATCACTTTTTCCACATATTTTTGTGTGGGAAAGTTGTGGCATCATCGGGCTGACACAAATTTCCTACCACCCAGTGTTCCCCCAGGTCTCCCGATAAAAATGGTGCCTCACTCGTGTGGGAGGCCCAAGTACCCGCGACAGGCAAGGGCCCAAAACGTATTGAGGCGACATCAAAATTGCCTATCACAAAGTGACCTGGTTTTGCAAGGGGGGTCACCTGGGTTTATGGCCCTGTGCTCGGCGGCCAGCTAGGGAAACCTACCAAACCCACACATTTCTGAAAACTAGACACCCGGAGTATTCCAGGGAGGTATGGCTTGCGTGGATCTCCCAACGTTTTCTTACCCAGAATCTCCTGCAAACCTCAAATCTAGCTGAAAAAATCACTTTTTCCACATATTTTTGTGTGGGAAAGTTGTGGCATCATCGGGCTGACACAAATTTCCTACCACCCAGTGTTCCCCCAGGTCTCCCGATAAAAATGGTGCCTCACTCGTGTGGGAGGCCCAAGTACCCGCGACAGGCAAGGACCCAAAACGTATTGAGGCGACATCAAAATTGCCTATCACAAAATGTTTTGGGCCCTTGCCTGTCGCGGGTACTTGGGCCTCCCACACGAGTGAGCCACCATTTTCATCGGGAGACCTGGGGGAACACTGGGTGGTAGGAAATTTGTGTCATCCCGGTGGTGCCACAACTTTCCCACACAAAATGTGTGGAAAAAGTGTATTTTTTCAGCTAAATTTGAGGTTTGCAGGGATTCTGGGTAAGAAAATGTTGGGGGATCCACGCAAGCCATACCTCCCTGGAATCCTCGGGTGTCTAGTTTTCAGAAATGTGTGGGTTTGGCAGGTTTCCTAGCTGGCCTCCGAGCACGGGGCCAAAACCCAGGTGACTCCTTGCAAAACCAGGTCGTTTTGTGATAAGCAATTTTGATGTCGCCTCAATACGTTTTGGGCCCTTGCCTGTCGCGGATACTAGGGCCTCCCACACGAGTGAGGCACCATTTTTATTGGGAGACCAGGGGGAATGCTGGGTGGTAGGAAATTTGTGTCAGCCCGATGATGCCACAACTTTCCCACACAAAAATATGTGGAAAAAGTGATTTTTTCAGCTAAATTTGAGGTTTGCAGGAGATTCTGGGTAAGAAAATGTTGGGGGATCCACGCAAGCCATACCTCCCTGGAATCCCCCGGGTGTCAGAAATGTGTGGGTTTGGTAGGTTTCCCCAGCTGGCCACCGAGCACGGGGCCAAAAACTCAGGTGACCCCTTGCAAAACCAGGTCGTTTTGTGATAGGCAATTTTGATGTCGCCTCAATACGTTTTGGGCCCTTGCCTGTTGCTGGTACTAGGCCTCCCACAGCGAGTGAGGCACCATTTTATCGGGAGACCTGGGGAACACTGGGTGGTAGGAGATTTGTGTCAGCCCGGTGATACCACAACTTTACCACACAAAAATGTGTTGAAAAAGTGATTTTTTTCAGCTAAATTTGAGGTTTGCAGGATTCTGGGCAAGAAACGTTGGAGGATCCATGCAAGCCATACCTCCTGGAATCCCAGGTGTCTAGTTTTCAGAAATGTGTGGGTTTGGTAGGTTTCCTACCTGGCCGCCGAGCACGGGCCAAAACCCAGGTGATCCCCTTGCAAAACCAGGTCGCTTTGTGATAGGCAATTTTGATGTCAAGCCTCAATATGATTTGGGCCCTTGCCTGCTGCTGGTACTTGGGCCTCCCACACAGTGAGGCACCATTTTATAGGGAGACCTGGGGAACGCTGGGTGGTAGGAAATTTGTGTCAGCCCGGTGATGCCACAACTTTCCCACACAAAAATGTGTGGAAAAGTGATTTTTCAGCTAAATTTGAGGTTTGGAGGGATTCTGGAAGAAAGCGTTGGAGGATCCATGCAAGCCATACCTCCTGGAATCCCTAGGTGTCTAGTTTTCAGAAATGTGTGGTTTTGGTCAGTTTCCCCTAGCTGGCCGCGGAGCACGGGGCCAAAAACCCAGGTGATCCCCCTTGCAAAACCAGGTTGTTTTGTGATAGGTAATTTTGAAGTCGCCTCAATAGGTTTTGGGCCCTTGCCTGTCACGGGTACTTGACCCACCCACACAAGTGAGGTACCATTTTTCTTGGAAGACTTTGGGGAATGCGGGCTTGGTGGAATTTTGTTGATCCACACAGATTTCAGAACTTTCCACCACAGAAATGTGAGGAAAATGTGTTTTTTTTTTTACAAGTTTTGAGGTTTGCAAGGGATTCTGGGTAACAGAACCTGGTGAGAGCCAGACAAGTCACCCCATCCTGGATTCCCCTGGGTGTCTAATTTTCAAAAATGTATAGGTTTTCTAGGTTTCCCTAGGTGCCGGCAGAGCTAGGGTTTGAAATCTACAGCTAGGCACTTTGCAAAAAAAGGATCAGTTTTCACTGTGAAAATGTGGTGTCCACGTTGCGTTTTGGGCCGTTTCCTGTCGTGGGCACGAGGCCTACCCACACAAGTGAGGAACCATTTTTCTCGGAAGACTTTGAGGAATGCGGGGTAGGTGGAATTTTGTGGATCCACGCAGATTCCAGAACTTTCCACCACAAAAATGTGAGGAAAATGTGTTTTTTTGACAAAGTTTATGGTTTGCAAGGGATTCTGGGTAACAGAGCCTGGTGAGAGCCAGACAAGTCACCCCATTCTGTATTCCCCTGGGTGTCTAGTTTTCAAAAATGTACAGGTTTGTTAGGTTTCCCTATGTGCCGGCTGCGCTAGGGCCCAAAATCCACAGGTAGGCACATTGCTAAAAATAAGTCTGTGCCTTGTGGGCTTTCTGCCACCCTGGGGGGGAATCGTGGGGGGGGTGGAGTTTGCCCCGATATGGCCCCAAGGGGGGCAGAAAGACTGTGGCTATTTTTTTGGGGGTGGGGGCATTGGTATGCCCATTCTGGGCTGCCCCCACCCCCACGCATAAAAAAAGCCAGCGTAATCGCTGGTGCCTAGTGGGCTTTCTGCCCCCGGGGGGCAGATCAGGGGCCACTGCCCCCATCTGCCCCCACGGGGGCAGAAAGACTGGAATTTCTCTTGGGGGGGTATTGTCATGCCCATTTTGGGCAGCCCCCACCCGTACATGAATACAAAAAAAAATCCCTGGTTTCTAGTGGGCTTTCTGCCCCTGGGGGGGCAGATTGGGGGCTTCTGCCCCCATCTGCCCCCCAAGGGGGGGCAGAAAGACTGTCATTTTTTTGGGGGGGGGGGGGTGGGGGCATTGTAATGCCCGTTTTGGGCAGCCCCCACCCTCATTTCAATTGCCCAAAATAAATCCCTGGCGTCTAGTGGGCTTTTTGCCCCCCGGGGGCATATTGGGGGCTACTGCCCCCATCTGCCCCCCAGGGGGGGCAGAAAGGCAGTAATTTTGGTGGGGGGGTGGGGGCATTGGCTCTTCCCCACCTCCCGAGGCACAAAAAAAAATGGAAATCCCTCTGCTGTTTACATCAGAGGGATTTCCTGCCCCTCTCCTCATGACGGAATGGTTCCGTCATGAGCACAGGAGCACCGGTGCTCATGACGGAACCATTCCGTCATGAGCACCGAAAGGGTTAAACACTTCGGCCGGGAGAACTACCCACAGAAATGGGTCCGAGGACTTTCTCAAAGTACAATCAATCTGTGCAGGCTTATATACAGTTTTGAGTACAATAAATGTACATTGGGGATCCTTCTTTGGTTAAAGAATGTGGGCCTTGTCTGTGGAGTCATAAATAAAGGGTCTTTGATAACAAATGCAGGTGGCTCGACCTTGCGTGGACACAATGTGGGCCAGTAGGTAGTGTGTCCAGATGAGCATGAGGGGTGTATGATCGCTGCATGTACAGTGTTATGTGTCATGATTAGCTGTGTGTTCCTAACTCCATGTGGCATCTAACTTTATGGTGTTTGGGAATGCGCGCACCCCTCTGGCCATGTGTGCTTTATTGGGGCTAATTTCATTGGGTCATTGTGGTGTCGCTGTGCTTATGTGGGGGATGGACTGGAGTTTCCTGTTTGCGCGTTTGTCTGCCAGCTACATGCCATCCCACCTGTAACCTGTCAATCAGTTACCGTGGGCCTGGATTGCAGAGCCAGCTTGATCACATACTTTCGATTTGAGGATGATGGAGAGTTCATGATGGGCGAATTTGACAATAGCGATGCGATTTTGTATGTATATGCGAGTGTACAATCATAAGCATTAGCATTGTTTTTTATCAATATCAACATTCACCCCTCTAGTTTAATTCTCCACTACATTATCCACCCCATACTTCATGACAGTCACATTATTGAGGACATATTGATCTTCAGTCTTGACTACTTCTACTTTCCTATTTACTTCCATTCTACCTAATTTAAGGACTGCGTTTTTACAGCAGGAAACCCCCAATTGTAGGAAACCACACAAGAATAATGAAATCTGTCGCTTCTGCAAGAACCGGCGCATTGAGGGATTGTGGCTGAAGAAAAAGGCGCAGCGCTGCTCTGCGCCGCTGCATTGATCGCCGGCGCATCCAGGATTTCCACGCATCGTACCTGTGAGCAAGTTTTCCCGACGCATCACCCGCGGACCAGAACCATCTTGGAATCGACGCATCACTTCCCCCTACAGACATGATTCGACGCATCACTTCTCCTGCGTGCAGTAGAACTGTCGCATCGCCTCCCCATGGTCTCAGGAACTGACGCATCTCTTTGCTTCTCGATGCTTCCCATCTCTGCGGCTGTTTAGGCTTGTGAATTTTGACGCCTCTACAGGTAGTTTGTGAGAAATCACGCATCCATAGTTTTCTATGGACCCAGTTGCTTGAAACCTTTTTAAAGATATATTTTTATTACATGTATGTTCGATTTTTGTTGTTTTGGTCTTGTTGAGTTTAGATAAAGATACTTTATTTTTCCTAAACTGGTGTGGTGTCCATTTGTGGTGTTACCACTGTATTACTGTGTGTTTTGAGTACAAACACTTTACGCATTGCCTTTGGGATAAGTCTGTCTGCTCGTGCCAAGGTACCCAGGGGGTGAGCAGGGGTTATCTAATGTGTGTATCCACCTTAACCTGACTAGAAGCAAGGGTCCCTATTTGGACAAAGGTACCTACCTCTGCCAACTAGAGACCCCCATTTCTAACAATGCTGCAGAATCAAAAATCAATCTCTGGTCATGACCGAAGCAAAGCTGGATTTTGCACAATCTGTGTGTGTAGACCAGTAAAACTATGAAAACTGGTTTGTGCAGAATTCACATTAAGGAGTGTAAATCCCAAAATATTTAGACCACAGGTGTGCCCTAGAATGAGGAGCCAAAGTCCCTGCATGCACCTATTCAGCAAGCATATTCATTTGGTGTACAATTTCCTCAAGGAACATATCATCCACAAATAGATGGAAGTAGTCAATAGGCAGAAAATGTGAAGTATTGACTTTACATCCAGTATCTGCAGTAAATATGGGATTTCCATCTGAAACCTATTAGTGGCAGCTGCCAAGTGAGCACTCTGCCTGTGCTCCAAGCAGTACCTGCCTGCACTCTGATTGTGCTACACTGAGGCTGTCTCTCAGCTGCACAGATTGTGCTTGTGAAGGGACATCACAACTGCCATGGCCATGTTTCTCAGAATCACCTGAAGACGAATTATCATTGGATTGAGCCCTGACTGAAAAATCACTTTCAGATTCTGATCCATGATCCTCTCGATCAGATGCCGTTTCAGTATCAAAACCTGCCTCAGAGCTCTCCCCCATTATTTAAGTTAGGTCCTGGACAGCAGTCATCCAACAAGACACCATCTCTGTTCAATATCTAGAACTTTCTTTCTCAAATACTATGTCCTTGGTAAAATGCAGAGGCACTTGTATTGCCAGTAGTGTAATTTGTATGTATACATATGTTATTGTGGTGATGCTAAATAGTAACAATAAGGATCCTTTATTATCTACTTTATTTATATCTTACAGGTCACCAGCCATAATACATGTTGATGCCAAGGTTGTATGTCAGATCCTAGCAACCAGGATTAAGCAGGAGATTGCCAGGCTGGTCTATGGGGCTCAGACTGTTTTTTCCATGGGGAAATAACAGCAGTAATCACAGCTAGCTTTTCCACATAATAGACCGAACAAGAGATTTCAGTCTGCCTGATAAAAATGTTGTCTACTCCATCAGGTAGAAATATATATTTCTTACTTGGCAGGCCATTAACGATGGTTCACCGGTGAAATGGTTAGATCAGACTACTGTACAATAATCCAGAGGAAGCCGTCTTATATTGCTGGAGATGGTGTGAGCTTTGGGTTAATCTCTCATCAACAAGAAGAAGTCCAGCCTGTTTCCTTTAATTGCTTGTCCAGAGCAGAAGTGGTAAACTTGTATGTACTTCTGCTGAAGTAGGAGCCGACATATTACGATATGAAGACTTAAACGTATTGCATGATGAAGACCTGCTGTTTCTAGTGAGCTTTGGGAAGGCAATAACTTTGTCTCAAAGGGAGAATATATACAGGTTTGGATCAACTGCTGCTGTTAACTGTTGGCCAAGTGACATTAAGTAAAATGATTGCACTTCCTACGTTCCTCTACTTATTTCACTACCTCCCTCTGATTTTGGAGAGGTGGTTCTTCTGTAAGTTAGACTCTTTAGGTATGACTTTGTTATAGAGAAATTCCGGGAGCTTGGGTACAGCTGTAGATGCTAAAATTCCCAATTGAAATACATGGGTTGGGAGTCACCAGAATGCAGCTGTACTATGCCATGCCAATGCACATTGCCAGTTCACACTCCAGTGTTAACAAGCAGGAGCATTGACAAGTCTGCTTCACTGTCTAGAGTTGTGTTCCTCAATCCTTCTGGAAATCCTTTTAGGGTAGTGAACAAGAAGATCTCATATCATTGGCCACAGCTGAACCTGATATTCTGCTACATATGGAAAATGCTAATGATTATAGGAACAACAGTACTTTATGGAGTGCCTTATTAAATTCTTCAATACTCCATTGTGCTCGTATGGAGGACAGTCCAGCAAGAGCAATTACAGATAAGATTTATCCAACCAACAGGCTGAGTAGCAGAAGCATGAACAATGAACCTGGGGTGGTGTGGGGGTGATAGTGGGACAACGACATGTTAAGTGTGATGAAACGCTACAACAGGATGTGTTTAGATGGTAAAACATAGGACACACACCTACTACTTCTCATAAAGGCATTTTTTGAGGGTTTCATATGTGCTCATTAGATGGAACAGCGTGTCAATCTCACTTGGATTGTTTTTATTGCTCTTTAACATTGCTGTTTCTGTTGAAAGGGTAATATAATACTATGTTAATTCACTGCCGACATTTTGTGAAATAATGGCAGTATTTGAATGTGTGAAAACAACAATAGGGCAACCCACTCTTCCCCAAGGAACTGGGTAGAATCAATAACACAACATCAATGATCCTTGAGGAACCATTCAGCTTTAACTCAATATTTAGGAGTCGTCACACCAGTGAACAACATTTCTCAGAACTCGAAGAGTTTCCGTCAATAAATAGTTATTTTTATCTTGAAATCAATCAGTCTTGACATACAATAAATTTTATCAGACGAACATGGAAAAGTATTCATTAATCATATCACATATGGCAACACACTAACTACTGTCTTAATTCATATAACATACACAGTAGTATCTTACACCTTTTGTTCTCCTGTATGGACAGTACATGTAATCAGCCATACATTACAATGAATTCATAATTTTTGTTCAATTCATTATGTTTCCACTGATAACTCTGTAAACAAAAAAACGGTGTAGTAGCGTTTCTTATGCTAAAAGAATTGATCACCTTTGAAAATGTTGTGTTAACTGAAGTGGAACAAATGTTTCAGGAGAGAAAATATGTCAAATATAATTTTTCTAAAGAACAACACTTGACTTTAAAAACCCTTGCCAGCCGGGATGATATAATGATAAAACCGGCTGACAAGGGAGGCAGTATCATTATACAGGACAGGACAGACTATGATACCGAAGTTTTGAGACAGCTCAATAATGTATCACATTATGTCAAATTACCTAGGGATCCCACGGACAGAATCAGAACAGAAATCTACAATCTTACTACTTTAGGCCGTGATGGTCTATGGTTAAGTCAAAAGGAATTTGAATATTTAAATAAAAAGGATTTTTCCATCCCAGCGTTTTATACGCTACCTAAAATACATAAGGATGATGTACATCCCCCTGGCAGGCCTATTGTGGCAGGGTGTCAGTCGATTTTACAACCATTGGCCGAATATGTTGATTTTTTTATTAAACCTTTTGTTCCCCTTACGAGATCGTACACCAGGGACAGCTCAAGTGTAATTACACTACTAGAAGGCCAACTATTTGATAGACAAACAAACATCCTTGTTACAATGGATATAGAGAGCTTGTATACAAGCATACCTCAATTTGAAGCTCTTAAGGTCATCAGAGAAGTCTTAGAGGAAAGACCTTGCCCACATCAGGTTCCCACTGATTTCATTGTAAACTGTGCCAAAATTGCGCTGGAACAGAATTATTTCATTTTTAATGGGGACTTTTTTGGTCAAATAAAGGGTGTCGCTATGGGAGCAATTTTTGCTCCAGATATAGCAAACCTCTTTGTTGCCTCTTTTGAGAATAGGGTGATCTATAACAACAACCCTTTCCATTCCCATATAAAGAAATATCTACGATACATAGATGATGTATGTTTGATATGGGAAGGTTCTATCTCTATGCTACAGGAGTTCCATTTGTGACTCAATAAGCAAGATACCAATCTCCAATTTACCATTGAATATAATAACCAGTCCATAAATTTTTTGGATCTACTCATTTGGAATGATGAGGGTGAACTATCGGTAAGTCTGTTTACCAAGCCAACTGCGAGAAATACGCTCTTAAAATACACGAGCCATCATCCACGTAATCTACGTGATAATCTCCCTTTTGGGCAATTTTTACGTATTAAACGAAATTGTACCAAAAGGGAGGATTATTTTAAAGAAGCCAAAGTTCTACAGTCCAAATTAATGATGAGAAATTATCCCTAAAGATTGGTGAAACACTCTTTAAAACGGGCCTGGTATTATGACCGACAGGCTTTATTGCAAACTAAAAGTTATCAGGAAAATGAATATGATTAGATTACCTGTGTAACCACCTTTGGAACTGAATCCAATACAATAAAAAAGATAGTGTCAAAGAACTAGCATCTGATACAAAAAATTGAACCACAATTAAAACAACCACGTTTTGCGTTTAAAAGGGCAAGAAATCTGAGGGACCACTTGGTGAGAACATATAGAGACCCAGCCCCTACAACTTTGCAAAATATGTGGGGATTAATGCCCATAGTAGGACACTATCCATGCGGACATTGTGCAGCTTGTGCAACTACATCTGTGGTGAAATCATGTATTTTAAATGAAAAAGAGTGGGTTTTACGACACCATTCTAATTGTCTGACCAAGAATGTCATCTATTGTATACAATGACCTTGTTCTTTGTATTACATAGGAAAAACGACACAGGAAGTGAAAAAACATATTATACAACATCAATCTCGTATTCGATGTAAAATTGTGACTGCACCACTTGTTGAGCATTATTTGGAAAAATCACACAGTCCTATGGATATGAAATGGTTTGTTTTGGAGATTGCCAAGAGTTCAAGGAGAAGGCAGAATGTCGATCGTCTGCTTGTACTCAAAGAGAACAGGTGGATCTGGTCAGCTAGAACAGTGGAGAAAGGATTGAACTCCTATGTGGAGTGGCAAACATTAGCTACCTTATAGGGGTCCAGTTGACCCATTAAACACTGTATACATATATATGAGAAGTTTAAGATCTAGGTCATATATTTATTGCAACATAGGGCATCAAGCAGGTGGCTGATATTCATATAGATATTCATGATGTACCAATATGCTATTCAATATTGAAGTATATATACACTTATTGGAATGTGGAACTGTTGATTGGGTAACAGAAGAAAGAAAGATATTAAAGTTAACATCATGGGCAATTTTATTTGTTTTATTTGTTGATTAAAGTCTACAACATCATCATTTTTTGAGTTATTGGACAACGTAAGAATACTTGACCGGTGGAAGTATTGCGAGTCATTTCAAACTTGTGGAACTGTTTATTTGGTAGCGGGTGAATGAAAGATATTATAGACTACATCATGCGCAATTTTATTTTATTTGATTATTGAAGCTTGTAGCACCTTTTTTGAAGTTCTGGGACAACGGCATAACACTAGGCAGGCGGGAGTATTACGAGTTATTCGAATATATCCAATATGGCTGACAAGTTTTTCTGACGCTTGTTACGCTGGAGCACGGCATGTCAGAAGGGTTATAGGTCATGATAGATAATGCGTACTCACTCGGTCTTGCTGTCGAGTGTTGGACGGATTTATTCAAGTTCCTGAAATAGTAAGTACATAGGCTACGCTTATTGAGATTATTTGTCAGTGTTTCAGGAATTAATTTGGAATGTGATTCTAATTATTTTGCGGTACTTTGGTTTGTAGGAAAGAGTTGCGGAGTGACACGCAAATTTCTTTGTGAGTATAACGATATTGTAAAAGTTTGGAGTGGCTTTATCATCGCTGCCCTGGAAAGTGCAGTTTTGTAATCATATGTATTCTGGTTATAGATTGAATGAAAAGTATATTGAAGGTAAGAGTAGGAGTTTATTTTCACTAGTGGTGATTGGTGATAGGGAGTGCAAGTCACTCACAAATAGACATTTTTAAAAGTTTGGTTATCTTCTAGGATAAAGTGACCAAGAGGCATCCGGCGCTTTAGTGAGTAAGCTTGGGGCTTATGTGGTATTGAGGGTTGTGTCACTGTTTGGTGCTGGGCCAAAGCATGTGTTCTTTGGTTCTTGGTGTTCTGCATGAGTACACATAGGGTTGGTTCACCAGCTTAATAAGTCCCGGTATGTTTTGTATTTAAAAGGTGCACTCTGTTTTCTTATTGAGTTATAAGCAGACGATACTCTTTTTTTTTTTTAAGTTTAAGTTTATTCATCAAAGATCAATAAAATATAAGAAAGTACAACATGTACCTTAAAGTACAATACATATGAAGAAAAAATTATTAGAAATCATTCTATGAGGAAGTGGGAAGGGAAGAAAAGAGGGAAGGGAGAAGAAAGACGGGGAGGGGGAAGGGAAAGTACATCTACTATTATAAACATTATACTATTATAATCTGGAAGGAAGAATAGCACATGTAATAAAATATCTGTATGCATAAACACAATTAAAGAGATATAAAACAATCATTGTATTAAGGAAAAAAGCATGTAAGGGATTATTAATATGAACCTATTGCAATAAAGAAAAAGAAGACAACCAGGATATCAAGGAGGTTTTCGAACCTCATCTGAAGTAAGTACTGATGGGTTACTGTGAGAGGCACTATATGTTAGGTATGTGGATATAGGGAGCCACAAAATATCCCTTTTAATGGACAGGGAAATGGGGGAGACATAACTGGTATCAAGTCTATGATGAAAACAAACTGCATTCCACCAAGCTCTAAACGTGACTTTATCTGCTTGTTTCCAATTAGAAGTTATTAAGTGAAAAGCAATTGCCAATAGCAAATCTACTATTTTAAAATTAGCAGGAGATTGGGGCCAGTTAGGTGATAAAGAGCCTAGAAAAACATTGGTAGGAGAGAAAGGAATTTTTGTACTAAAAATTCTGTTAATCTGGGACCAGACTAATTGCCAAAAAGTGTGTATTGGGGGACAATTAAAAAGCATGTGTTTAAGATCAGCATTATTGCAAGAACAAGACCAACAGGTAGAGGTAGAGTTAGCTGAAAAGGAAGCTAATTTTGCAGGAGTAAATAAAAGA
The DNA here is from genome assembly GCA_963921515.1 of Calotriton arnoldi. Lineage (NCBI taxonomy): Eukaryota > Metazoa > Chordata > Amphibia > Caudata > Salamandridae > Calotriton > Calotriton arnoldi. Next base: position 182,090 of record CAWUFW010000798.1, on the reverse strand, counting down.
CGTTGGTATACAAAATAAAGGGTTTGAGAAGTATTAGCAGCTCTGGAAGTCTTGTGTATCTTGAGCCACAACTTATCCCAGAAAGGGGTTGTCCAAAATTCCGCAAGGTCCTTCTCCCAAGCCAACTCGCCCTTTGTTTTGTTTCTATCAGAAGGAATAGATAAACATTTATAAAGTGATGAAGCTGAGGAGGAAGTAAATATTAAGGGAAATAACAAAGAACATCTGGAGGAAGGAGACGACGTCGATGGTAAAGTATCAAGGTAAAGGGAGAGGGAAGGACATAAAAGATCATATTGAGTCCTACAAGTGGAAGGAAGAGAAAATTGTGTTTGAAGATCCGAAAAGGATAAAGGAACATTATTAAGTAATAATTGTGAAATCCAAAATATTCCCTTACCTCTCCAGGATTTCCAATAAATAGTGCGGTTCTTGATGCGTAAAAGATTATTGTGCCAAATGGGTTGTTGATCTAGTGAAGAATATGAAGGAAAGGAGGAGGGTAATAATGGTGCAAGGATTTTACGAGTGTGTGAGATGATTGGAGTTCGAAAGGAGGAGATATTGTTAGTAAAAGCTAAAGATTCCTTAAAACTGAAGGGAGATATAAAATAGTTTTCTATAGTTAACCAGATTGGAGGGTATATAGACCGATCTAAAGAAAGCCAACAGGAAGATTGTTTTAAAGAGAAAGTATAATGATATTTTTTGAAATCAGGGAATTTAAGTCCACCAGAAGTCTTGTCCGCCTTCAGAGCGGATAGAGCTATTCGGGGAGGTTTGTTTTTCCAAAGAAACTTTGTTAAAAGAGAATCTATTTTCTTAAAGTAAAAGTCAGGAATATGGACAGGAATCATGGAAATAATATATAGAACTAGAGGGGAAAGCATCATCTTAATAGAATCTAGCCGTCCCCACCAAGATAGAAAAAGCGGGTGCCAGCGATCAATAGAGTCGGATAACATTTTGGATATATGGGCAAAATTTAATTTTAGTGTTTCGGGAATATTAGAAGAAAACCACAGGCCTAGATATTTTATCTTGGAAGTATTCCAAGAAAAGCCAGAAGAAATGAAGTCTTGCTTAAGGCAAAGTACGTTGAGGGGGAGAACTTCACATTTGTCTAAGTTGAGACGATAACCGGATAATAGAGAAAATATATCAACCTGTTTCATAAAGGCAGGAATGGACGTAGAGGGATTGGAACAATAAAAAGAATATCGTCTGCATAAACAGACATCTTAACCTGAGAGGTGTCAAGACAGAAGCCAGAAATTTGAGCGTCTTGCCTAATATGAGTTAAAAAAGGTTCCAATGCTATTATAAATAAAAGAGGAGAGAGGGGGCATCCTTGGCGAACTCCCCTAAGAAGCGGAAAATAATCTGAGGTCTCCCCATTAACAAAAATAGAAGCTTTAGGACCGGAATACAATAATGATATAAGAGATATTAATTTAGGAGGAAACCCTATCCATTTTAGCGCCTGAAACATGAAATCCCATCCAATTCTATCAAATGCTTTCTCAGCGTCCAACGTTATAGCTGCAATAGGATAATTGAGAGAAGGGGCTTTACTAAGGATATTAAAAAGACTCTGGAATTATCAGATGATAGACGACCTTTTATAAAGCCTGATTGTTCGGAACCGATAAGGTTAGGTAAAATGGGATCAATACGAAGAGCAAGAATTTTTGCAAATAACTTATAGTCAAGGTTAACTAAGGATATTGGGCGGTAGTTTTTGCAAAGTGAAGGATCTTTGTTATCTTTAGGTATTAAGCAAATCATTGCTTCCTGAAAGGTACCTGAAGAGGCGCCTGCTGTGGTAAACGAGTTAAAAAGTAAAAGAAGACGTGGGAGAAGAAGGCTAGCAAAATGCGCATAAAATTCAATAGTAAATCCATCTGGACCAGGAGCCTTTCCCCTTTTTAAAAGAGATACTGCATGAGTAATTTCAGAAAGCGTGATATCCTTTTCTAGAGATGCAAAATCAGTATCATGACTTGGGGGTTGGTCAATAGATTGAAAATAAGTAGAGAGATTGGTTGGAGTCGGTTGAAGTTCGGGAGTGTATAGAGATTTATAAAAAGAAGCAAACTCGTTTAGAATGTCATTATCTTTGAATAAGGATAAACCAGCGGAATTCCGTATAGACTCAATCTTAGTCCTATCCCGTCGTATTTTCAAGTAATTTGCTAATAATTTCCCCATTTTATTTTGACCTCCATAATAACGAGCACTACTTTTTAAAAGATATGAAGAAGCGGCTTCAGTGGAAGATTTATTAAACTTAAATTTTGCATCAATTAGCTTTTTTAATGAAGATTCAGAATTGGAATGATAATATGTATACTCCAGTTGTTTGATCTCAGCAAGTAATTGGGTATTCTTAACATCAAAGAGTTTCTTCTTCTGGGAAACATAATTTATGATAAAGCCTCTGGCTGTAGCTTTAAAGGAGTCCCAGATCATAACAGGAGTAGAGTCCGGAGTAGAGTTGATGGAAAAAAATTCAGAAGTAAAGGAGGCGAATCGGCTTGAGAAATTAGGATCCAATAGTAAGGAATTATTGAAGCGCCATCTACGTGAGTGCGGAGTAAAAGGTAACAAATCAAAATCAACAGAAACTGGAGCATGGTCAGAAATTAGGATAGATCCAATTTCGGAATGGGACACCTGTTGGGACAGGGATTTACTGAAAAAGAGATAGTCTATTCGAGATTGTGAGTGATGGGAAGGGGAGTAAAAACTATATTCTCGGGTATCAGGATTACAAAGTCTCCAAATGTCAACTAAGGATTTTCGTCTAATGGCAAATGTAAATTGGGAGTGCATCTTGGTATTAGAGAATCTAACTGAAGAATGCCTATCTAATATGGGGTCAAAAACCTGATTACAATCGCCCCCAAAAATAATATAATCATCGTCAAATAAAAGGAGCTTCTCAGATATTTGAGTCCAGAAAACATTATCAACAGCAACTGGGGCATAAATGTTGAAAAGGACCAAAGGAATTTGATTTAAGAGAAGTTTAACTATGATCCAACGACCTTCCAAATCACATTCTTGATGAGTAATTGATACCTGGTACTTTTTGTGACATAAAATAGCGACTCCATTTTTCTTACCTAAGGCTTGAGAAAAGAAAACATTTCCAACCCAACATCGTTTCAATTTAGAGGCTTCAGTATCAGATAGATGAGTCTCTTGAATTAATGCTATGTCGGTATGTATTTTAGCTAAGTGGGATAATACCCGTTGTCTTTTAATGGGGTTATTCAATCCCTTAACATTCCATGTAACTACTCTAATAGCAACCAATCAACGTTAATATGAACAATTATCATGCATACAATAAATACATTAAGTTTATATCTAAACAAATGATAAAAAAGGGAACAAAATTGTAACCAGATGAATTGAACACGAACAATTATTATGTAGAAACTAAAAAATCTAAATTCATTACTGGAAGGAAGATAGAGAGTGAGACCATAAGGAATGAGATAGAAAAGATTCCAGATTGAAAAGAGAAAAAAGGGAGAGGTAGAAGAAATATCTCCAAAAATAAAATGAAAAAGGGGAAAGGTAATGAAGGAAAGAAAGGAAGAGAAAGAAAGGAAAAGAGAAGAAAAGAAAAAAGGATATGAAGGAAGAAAACATTGAACAGGGGTACAAGACAAATCAAACAACAATTGATGATGCATAAAGATTTCAAAAAGACATACCACACAGAGACAATGAAAATGGGGGTGGAGGAGCCACATTAGGGAGGTAGCACACCGGACGGAGGACTCCAAGGGGATGCAGCAAGGGGGGGAGCAACCTCCAGGCCTACGACGAAGAAGTTATAACACAAAGGATCACAAGACCGCACCTGATAAAAAGAAAAGGAAGACATTAGGAAGGTGCCTCAGAACAAGACCAGATACAATTGGAAAGGTGGATAAATACAATTAACAACACATATTGATGGGATATTCAAGACAGTTATAAACGGGGAATGTCCATGGGGTCAACTCCACAGGTGTTCAGAAATTGTTGAAGGAGCGCAGGATCTTCATAATTCGTCGTTTTGTTATTATAAGTTACTTTAAAGAGACAAGGATGAAACAATCCATATCGAGCGTTCAGGGAACGAAGAGCAGGTCTCATGTTCAAAAACTGTTTACGGCGGTCTGCAGTGGCTTTGGCGTAGTCTTGCGCTAGAAAGAGGTTGGAACCATTCCAGGTAAGCTTCCCCTTCTGTTTGGCAACTTGGATAACTTTGACCAGATCTGTGTACTCTAGGAAATAAAGGATAACACCTCGAGGTTTCGTTGGCGTTGATGAGAAGGTGGAAGAGCGAGAGAGTTGACCTAAACGATGAGCTCGCTGAATGTTTAATGAAGGAGAATTTGGGAGACCAAGAAGCGTTGGCAGAAAGGTTTGAAAGAAGGATATAGGATCAGGGCCTTCGAGACCTTCCGCAAGGCCGTAAATACGTAGGTTGTTGCGCCTGTTGCGGTTTTCCAAATTTTCAACCTGCTGTTTAAGGTGCTGTATTTCTGTATGCATACCTGGAACCTGAGCTGAGATTCCCTGCACTGCGGTTACTCTTCTGTCAAGGTCTGCTACTTGTTGCTCGGTATGAGACCAATTATCTTCGAGGTTTTGAAGACGTGCATTTGTTTCGGCCATATATGGTTTGAGCGAGCGTATCTCCTCAAGTAAGAGCTCCATAGAAATGGAGGAGGAAGAGTTGGAGGGAGAAGGAGGGTTTGTCTTCACTCGCTTTCCTGATGTGGAAGGTATTTTAGAGTTCATTTTAGAACCTGGGCGAGTACTACTAGAAGAGGAGCTTTTTATCCCAACAGAGTCACTAGGATTTTCATCCATATCTTCCTGCAACACACTGAAAGGGTTACTGTCCTCTAACGACGTGTTACTGGCATTAATTTGTTGTGTAGTACTGCGGTTGGAGCGAGCCATTGTCGTCAGACAAGTTAACAAAATAACTGGCAGTTGTAGGCAGGACAGTGAAATGGCGCCCAAGAGAGCACTGAGTAAAGCCGAGGAGATTTAATAAATTCAATCAACACAAGCGAAGGACAGACTCAACCTCCATGTAGAAACAGTGACCCTGAAGACCAAAAAACAGCACTGCTTAAAGTGGGCGAAGGAAAAACCAACTGGTAGATGAATTCAAGAAGAAAATCAAAATGGCGTCCAGGAAGACATTTATCCTCTCTGAGGAAACATGAAAGTTCGTCTAAATTTGTATAAACACACTCATTTCCCATAAAAGTTAGGAGGAGGTGGAAACAGGCATTCAAAATCGCCCATTGCTTGTTTTAAAAAACATTTTCCCAAGTTGAGCTGAAAGCGCGGGGAGCGGCAGAAACGCAAAATGGCCGCCGCGACTCAGCGACGAGCCGCGAACTTCCTCAGAGCCGTCAAAAACATACTGCACGCTCACCCTGCGTCTCCGCGATATCGGCAATCCACGCCGAAGAGGTTCCGCTGCATGGAAAAGCGGTCCCGGAATCACCTCGTCCGCATTGGAGGCCCGGAGGAGTCCCGACACTCTACGTCCTCCCGGAGCCTCTCGAAGCAGCGTCCATTCCCTCCGGCACCTAAGCCACCCTCTCCTCGACGATACTCTTTTTGAACTCGAGGTTTTTTCTAAATAGGTTTTTTCTAATTATATTGATATTGTATGTTTTATGTTAGATTCATGGTGCAACGATTATCGTCCTGAGGATGGTCTCGTGGATTTGACCTTATTTGAGACCGAAACGTCGACGCTACTACACCGTTTTTGTTTACAGAGTTATCAGTGGAAACATAATGAATTGAACAAAAATTATGAATTCATTGTAATGTATGGCTGATTACATGTACTGTCCATACTGGAGAACAAAAGGTGTAAGATACTACTGCGTATGTTATATGAATTAAGACAGTAGTTAGTGTGTTGCCATATGTGATATGATTAATGAATACTTTTCCATGTTCGTCTGATAAAATTTATTGTATGTCAAGACTGATTGATTTCAAGATAAAAATAACTATTTATTGACGGAAACTCTTCGAGTTCTGAGAAATTTTGTTCACTGGTGTGACGACTCCTAAATATTGAGTTAAAGCTGAATGATTCCTCAAGGTATTTGAATGTGGACACTGATATGTAATTAGGAGGCAGGGTTAGGGATTTTGTATACTTGCTACTACATAAGGCGAATTATTGATATCGCGACGATCAGTATTTCAGAGATGCAAGAATACTTTAATTTTGAGTTTTTCCCTTAAAATTGTGGAATTCGCTCAGGAATCAGTGTTTCTGTACCCATTTCTGCAGTTGTTCGCTTATTACCTGGCAGTTTTCTCTCCTGAACGCCAATAGGTTTTCTTGGTGACAGCTATCATGGTTGTCCTGCAACATGTATAATCCGGATTCAGCAGGTGACAAAAGTTACTGGTTAAATCCGAATTTACACACAATTTGTATTGGAGCATTGGTCAGGAGTGAATCAGTCTCAAGAGGGGACCCACCTGATTGTGAGATTTCAGGCATTATTACAGGTGTTAGTAGTGAAGAAGGAAACATGAGGAATGATCAGATAAAGCAATTGGTGGCATGGACATCATTTAGGGGTCCCCACGGGTCACAGCTGCAGATCCTGGCACTGCCTTTGCAACCCCTAGCCACAGAGGTGTCAAAATCAGTGCCAAAAACACAAGGGTAGGTGAGTACTTTTTTCTGTTAATTTTTCATTATACTAATAGTGAGTTATACTTTATTATTAATTATTAGTGTAATAAAAAATGGAGCACAATTACCTGGAAAAGGACATTTGGTGTCAGCTGAGGTAGTAAAGAAAGTGCTTTTAAATGAATGTTGTGTGTGTGCTTGCAGGTGAGAGTGGTGTTTATGTGAGAGAGAGAGAGCGTGTGTATATTGGGGCATGCGTGTCTATGTGAAAGTATGTCTGTGTAAGCATGTGTGTGTGAGTGGAAGTGAGAGAGAGCCAGTGACAGGTAGCGAGAATGTTTGAGAAAGAATAAGGATGAGTGTAAGAGAGTGTTAGAGAGTGTGAATGAATGAATGTGTGTGAGTGAGAATGTGGTGTTGTGTTTGTGAGTCTGTCATTGGCCCTGGCATACTGAAGGTATTTTTTGTCTTACAGAAACACCAATGGCAAAATACTGTGTCTGGCATACTTGAGCAATTCTTAACATGACAGACACCTGTGACAAAATACTGGCCCTGTCAGTAATTCTTGGCATAATGGGCACCCATTGTAAAATACTGGTACTGGCATACTAGAGGTAAATATTGCATATGGGTCACCTGTGGAAAAATGCTGGAATACTTGAGGAAAAAGTTGTCATGTGGAATCCATGACAAAATGCAGGTACTGTCACATTGGAGGTAATTCCTGGCATAAAGGATGACAACCAGACATATCGAAGGATGGTAACCATGATGAAATTCTGACCCTGGCGTGCAGAAATATATATATATTTTTTTTAACAAATGTCACATATGGCATGGGGGAACATGGCGGCCGCTGCGTGAGCTGCCGCTTGCTCGCCGGAGGCTCTCGCGTCCCATGCTAGACATTGAAGCCTAATTTGCAGCTAGAACCACATTTCTCCTACCTTACTTGCATCCCCCAATTCGGTTGTGCTGATTTTTCTTTCCTTCTTTCCCCTACTGGAGTATGTGCCACGCTGTCCTGGTGCCGGCCGCGATCTGCTCATCGGCTGCCTCCGCTGCTTCCACTCGTTGGGAGGCGGCTGCCCTGGAGCTAAGGAGGGGCCGCAGAGCAGCGGCGCGCGGTCTCCTCCGGGTCGGCGTGAGCAGCAGCAGCACACGTCGGGTCTGCTCAGCCGTCGAGGAGGCAGCTGCGGCTGAAGAAGCAGAAGGGTTTGGATCCTGTGCTGCTCAAAAGGTACTTCTGACTCCCCAACAAAGACAGGCAGGCCAGCCGGACCAAACCCCATCAGGCGCTTTACCTGCAGCAAAGGAAGGTAAAGGGTATTGGGGGGCTTTTCAGGGGCCCTTAAAATCAGGTTTGAAGGGGATAAAGCAGGCCCCCAGAAAGGAGAAGTCTGTTGGTGGAGGGGGCAGGAAAGGCTCCCCCCCCTTACACAGACTGGTATACAGGACCTAGAGTTGGAGAGTAGCTCCTCTGCCTTCCAGAGGTGCGAGGTAAAAAGCCAGAGCATAAAGGCTGGGAAAGCCAAAATTAAATCTACTGATATTAAGGTAAAGATCACTCCCTCCCTCAGGTCATATTTCAAAGTGCAACCTATTGTGGTTGACTTTGTAAGACAGGGAGAAGCGCTCAAGAGGGGTCAGCAGCTCAGCCCAATTCAGACTCCAGGATAGAGCAAATGGCGACCTCTGGGGGTCCCCATCAACAACCCTCACTACGACGCAGGGGCAAGAGTTAGCAGAAACGGGTGGAGTGGTGTGGGATGTTGAGACCCAGAGCGATGCTCTACCCCTTGCTCTGGGAGGAGCCAACCCATGGGGGCTGAAAAAGGTCCCAAGGACTCAATGGGGGCTTCATCAGCATCCCTGGAAGCACTATTCTGTACTCTCTCGGAGGATATTAAAAAGGAGTTTTCTGTGTCCGAGTCTAACCAAGGTGAGATTAGGAATTTCTGCGAGTCCTTGGAGAGGAAGATCGACCTCCTCAACACAAGAACTGAGACTCTGGAAAGCTCCGTAGGAGAGCTAAAAGAAGAACTAAGCCTAGCTAAAGCAGATATCTTGGCTCTTAAAAGGGAGGAGCAGGATGTCCGAGACAAACTGGAGCAGCTGGAGAATAATTCCCGGAGAAGTAATCTTTGCATCTTGAACATTCCAGAGGGGAAGGAGGGGGAGGACCTAAAATCCTATATTGTCACACTACTAAAGGAGACGATGCAGATCGAGGAGTCTGAGGAGGATTTAAAGAAAGCTATCCAAAGGATGCCTAGGGACCCATATAGAAGAAACCCAAATAGAACCAAACCTCGGAAGTTTCTCCTCAATTTCCATACATACTCTTTGAAGGAAAAAATCCTCAACATGGCCCTGAAAGTGAAATCTCTGAGGGGGAAAGACTTTTCATTTGAAATACGCTCTGACCTTGCTCGAGTTACCTTAGACAGGCAATGGGAGCTGGGGAGAAAGCTTGAGGATTTTAAAAGGCTAGGGGCAGTGGCCCAGCTTAAGTTCCCAGCGACCCTAAAGGTTATGCACAAGATTAAGATGTATAATCTAAGGTCACAACAAGAGGCAGATGAGCTTTTGGAAAGCATTAAGAAAGGGGACGCTTAGTTAGGAATGCTTCTTCTCCTGTCTAAGGCACCCAATGGTATGGGAGGGCGCTAGTGGTGGGAGTACATTACTCCAGCTTACTCTACATTACTCTAGCTTATACAAAATAACACACATAGTCGCATATGGAAATATATAGAAACAAATTGAAGTATGATTGATTGACGTGGTTTCTAGCTCTTCCTTTTCTAAAAAGAGGGACAGGGCGAGCTGCCTCCGAGGGCAGCAGATAGGACTTCCATCAGTCCAGATAATAATGGGGTGGGTTCTCCAGGGAGGGGGAGGAGGAGGGGGAGGAGGGGTGCACTGGGTGGGGAGTATGTGGGAAAAATCCCCCCAAAATTCCTCATTTACCTTAGTTTGTCCGCTCACCTCAGCTATCCTAGATATTTTAGTTTTAAACGTTTTGGTCTGGTCATGGCGACCTCTTCTCTTCATACCCTGTATGTACCTTAAGGTTAAACCACTGTGAGAATGGTCCAGCTTCTATCATGGAATGTCAACGGCTTGCGTGTTAAGCTAAGAAGGGCAAACATTTTACAATACATCAGGGACTCCCCGCGCAGGTTATCATTCTGCAAGAGACACACCTGTCGAAAGACGAATCAACTGAGATATTCAAGAAATTAAAATGGGTGGAACATATGATTTGTACCAGCCAAAGTGCTAATATTAGAGGAGTAGCGGTACTGATTAAAAAACAAGCTAAAGCACGCCTATTAGATTTTTCAGTTGACACTGGCGGTAGGTGGTAATCCTTAAGGTAATTATCCTGGGCTCTCTTTTCACTCTGGTGGGCTATTATGGCCCAAACCATGATGATCCTACCCCCTTTAAAACTATCTTTGTAAACCTGCTAGACTTCCCAGACCCCGTAATCATGGCAGGCGATTTTAACATCGTATTGGACCCCAAACTGGACAAATCGCCAAACAGCAGAGCCATTATACCATCTAAATCTCGGGCATATCTTCACTCAATGATGAAGAAGACGGGGCTTTGCGACGTCTGGAGGGATAGATCTGGCCACCACTTAGGAGTTTCCTACTACAAAAGGAAGTATCGCCCTAAATCAAGAATTGACTATATTCTGGTCAGTCATAGTTTGAGGGGGAAAGTCAAGGATATTGGCTATTTGACGCCACATTTATCTGACCATTCAGGGGTATACCTTGACTTGGAAAATAGGCAGAGTGGCAGAGTTTGGACTCTCGATCGCACGCTGCTTTTAGATACGGAGGAGATGAAGCATCTGACCCATGAGATGAAGGACTTTTTGGGCCATAACCTAGGGTCAGCCTCGACCCCCATAGTCTGAGATTCTTTGAAGGCATACCTAAGAGGGACCATCACTAGCAGGGTGTGTTTTAGAAACAGGCAATATAGAGAAGAGGTTGCCCAAAAAGAAGCAGATATGAAGATCATAGAGGAGGGCATGGGCAATATGGTAGAACCGGAGAAACAGCAGGAAAGTATGGTCAAATTGAAAGAATTAAAGGAGCAGCTCGATACCATTCTTCAGACGAGGGTTACGAATCGATGGGAGGCAAGTAGGCTTGCCCATTTTGAATATGGTGAGGGGGCTGGCAGGTTACTGGCGTGGAAAGTAAAATGTTATGTTATGTTAGTAAGATTTATAGAGCGCGCGAATACCCGGAGGTGTCTTGGCGCTAGAATTTTGGTAAGCCCAGCCGAAGCAACTAGTTCTGAAATAGCCAAGTTTTTAGCCCCTTTCTGAAGATGGTGAGGGAGCTTGCACTTCTGAGCTCCATTGGGAGCATGTTCCAGAGTTTTGTGGTGCCATATGAGAAGGTTCGGCCGCCCCAATTTGAGGACCGTATCCTCGGAACTTTCATAAGTCTAGCACCTGTGGAATGTAACTGTCTGGACGGTTCGTACCAGGCAAAGAGATTCTTGAGAAATAGAGGTCCTGTATTGCTCAGTGCCTTGTATGCTAGACATAATGACTTGAATTTAATTTGTTGTGCCACCGGAAGCCATTGGAGTTTACGAATTTCCTTGGCTACTGATTCATGCTTTGGGGTATTCAGCAGAAGTCTTGCAGCTGCATTTTGAACTGTCTGAAGCTTTTTTGATATTGCTTCTGCATGCTCAGGTAGAGCCCGTTACAGTAATCCAGTTTTGACTGAAATAGTGTAGTTACAACCGTCTTTCTAGAGTCAGTGGGGATGTAAGGTAAGATCTTCTTAAGTTTCTTTATCAAAAAGTGGGAGGCAGAGACGATGGCATTTGTCTGGTAAGATAGTGTTAGTTTATTATCAATCATAACTCCCAAATTTTTGGCCTTCTGAGCTGGTTTTGGCGGTTCACCCATCTCTGCCGGCCGCCAGAGGTTGTCCCATCTGGGCTGCAGGTTACCGAAGACTACTACCTCGGTCTTCTCAGAGTTAAGCTTAAGACAGTGTTTTCCCATCCAACTGTTTATTTCCCTCATACAATTCTGAAACTGTAATGTGGGGAAGGCTAGATGTTTGTTCCCTGCCCCCACTATCTGGGTGTCATCAGCGTAGGACGTGAGACTAAAACCGAACTCTCGGATCAAAGGGCGAGTTCAGATACGTACACGTTAAAAGGGATGGACTCAGAGATGATCCCTGTGGAACTCCGCATGGGAGGACGTATGGATCCGATTTATACTTGTCCAACATCACTGTTTGTCTCCTTTCCTTCAGAAAGGAGGAAAGCAAGGCCAATGCCGCTCCGTTGACCCCCAGCATTTCCAGACGTTGCTGCAGAAGATTGTGGTCCACAGTATCAAATGCGGCTGACAGATCGAGGAGAACTAGGGAAACCGAGCCCCCTCTGTCCATCCACGTTCTGAACTCCTCGGTGGCTTTAATTAATGCCGTTTCCGTACTGTGCTCGTTATGAAAACCAAACTGGGAGTAGTCGAGTAATTAATTTTCCTGAATGTATTGAACTAGCTGTTTGTTCATGATTTTTTCTACTATTTTGGCTCGAAGTGGCAGCCGAGCTGTAGGACGGTAATTATTAGGATTAGACATGTCCAGATTATTTTTTTTTAACAGTGGAAGTATGGAGGAGTCTTTCCATAATGATGGAAAAATGCCATATTGTTGAAAATTTCCGTAAGCTCAGGGCTCACCACCTCCGCTATATCTTTCAGAAATGTGAGTGGGCAGGGGTCAAGGGGGACCCAGATTTGATTTCTCTAATGTGTTTTTCCACTACCTCAGGGGAAATCTGTAAAAAGCATTGGAAACTGTTTCCCTTCCGTTCGGGGTTTAAAGGTGATTTAGTGGGGCTGCAGGAGGGGCGGCTTCAAAAGCGTCGTAGATATCCTTAACTTTGTTTTTGAAAGCTACTGCGATCATATCACAGAAATTTTGATCGCTCTTGATTCCTTTATTCTCAGGTAGAGACGACAGTTTCTCTACTACCCCAAACAGTTCTTTTGAGGTATTTTTAGCTCTAGTAATCACTAGAGGGTAACTGTTCCTAATAGAAAAAGAAGAAAAAGAAGCAAACCTATTTGGTAGCTTACAGAGACTCGTGAGTGAAAAACACTCACAGCAAAGGTTGGATTACGATGGAGGTGGGGGATTCCTCCTGTAGGAAAAAGTGCCCTCACACACCCATGCGGGTGTCATGCTTCATCATCGAGCGTTTTGCTCCTCGTGGGGGTGGCGCTGCTGTCCCCCACGGCCCGCGAGAGGGCTCTTTGTCAGAGATCTTTTAGGAGTGACGCCGCAGTTGTGAGTGTGGGTGTGTGGGTAGGAGAACTGTGTGAGTGAATTAAAATTACCCCCTCGGTACCCGGAAACAGTACTTTATTCAGGGGTCCGAGCCACTTGGACCCCTGAATAAAGTACTGGTATTTTTAGCTCTCTCAATCTGTTTGGTAAAAAGTACTTTTTTTCCCGCCATCAGCAGATTTTTATAATGAGTTAGAGAAGATTTATATATCTCTTTGTCCACTATGTCATATTTAGCTCTCCACCGTCTTTCGAGTATTCGGCACTTTTGTTTTTCTTGCCGAAGGCGAGTTCCGATTCCCTGAGGTTTTCCCAGTGGGTACCGTGGCCTTAATGGCCTCGTTAAGCCAGTCTGTATATTTAGTGACTGCTAAATCTGGGGGACATTCAACAGTGGGCGCGTTCTGCCCAGATGCGTTTGGAGAGTAGTTTTATCCACTTTATTCCAGGCCGTGTAGGTGAGAGAGTGGGTTTTTGTAATCCCTCCCAACTGGGCTTTTGGAGCTAAAAAATCAAACCTGATTAAGGAGTGGTCTGTCCATGTCAGCGGAAGAGTGTCTTTTCTTATTAGTCCTCGTACAGAAGTAAAAATGCGATCAAGTGTATGTCCTGCCTCGTGCGTAGGTGTTTGCACCGTCTGAGACAGGCCCAGAGCCCCTAAAGTCTCTAGCAAGGATGCAGTCTCCTTGTCCGCACTAACTTCCAAATAGATATTGAAATCGCCCAAGATAGTGAACACATTGCTGGAGAGAATGGGTTCCATGAGTCCATCAAGATTATGAATAAAGGTACCTCTACTGCCAGGAGGGCGATAGAGTAGAATACCTCTAAAGGTTTTTCTGGCATTTAGTTCAATGACAAAAAGGAGGGCTTCGTAGAAGGGAGTAGAGGCTGGGGAGAAACTAGCTTCAAACTGCTCCCTGAATCAGATAGGACGCATAATCTGATAAAAGCAATTGATGGTGGTAACAGTAAGACTGTCTTATCCACAGATGAAGAGATAGGGGCGCCTTTTATGATTTTTTTCGGAAGCTATACTTTGAGGACAGGGTAGTCAACAAATCCGAGGCTGTGGAATGGTTGAGTGCGAGCTCTCTCAATCCTTTGGACACAATCCAACAGGAATTTCCCCAACAGGAAATCTCCCAGGAAGAGGTTAAGAGGGCCATTTTAGCTAGTAAAGGGGGAAGGCAGCAGGCCCGGACGGTCTGCCAACAGAACTCTACAAAAATCTGGGGGAGGTCTTGATTCCAGTTATGACCCAGCTTTTCAATGAGATTTTAAGCGACGGAGGAAAGCTGCCAGGGTCGTGGGGCGAGACAACGATTACCCTAATTTTAAAACCGGGGAAGAACCCAGCAAGGTGTGAGTCGTATAGACCCATATCATTGTTAAATGCAGATTAAAAAATCTTTGCTAAGGTTCTAGCTGATAGGCTGGAAACAGTAGCAGGGGATATGCTGCACCTTGACCAAAAGGGTTTTGTTAAAGGCGAAATGTATACGATCTTACATATGATTTTATAGGCGCGATTAATCTAGCTACAACGTAATCCCTTCCCCTTGCAGCTATGACCTTAGACGCTACCAAGGCCTTTGATAGGGGCAACTGGGTGTATCTGTCAGCTGTTTTGGAGAAATTCAATCTTGGTGTAAAATTCCGCAGAGCCATCCAGTTGATCTACCAAGATCCGTCTGCAAAACTGCTGGTCAATGGTAACCTAACTAGTCCCTTTAAAATCCCTAGGGGTACTAGACAGGGCTGTCCCCTATCCCCTCTCCTCTTTAATCTGTATATTGAGCCATTCGCTCAGAGGCTGAGGGATGATGTGAACATTCTACCATTTTAGCATGAGGGATGGGAGAGAAAGGTGGCTCTTTATGCCGATTATGTACCTGTCCTCTCCTCGGACCTTTCTACCGCCCTGCCAGTGGTAATAAAGCATGCCGAAGATTTTGGCTGGATATCAGGTTATGAGGTAAATGCTGAGAAGACCGAGGTTATGTCATGGAACTTGGGGGAGTGCCAACACCAGACCAAAAGGGAGATGAGGTACCTTGGGGTCAGAATAGTACAAGACATCGGCAACATTTCAGAGACTAACTTGGCTAATGTAACAAAGGAGTGCCAGAGGCTTATGAAGAGTTGGGTCCACCTTCCTCTGTCAATCTTTGGGAGGGTACATCTGGTCAAGATGATAGTGCTTCCCAAAATCACCTTCTTTTTCAATGTTATCCCATTACATTTTGACAAACCAGCTTTAGATAAACTTCAGCAGGCTATTAATTCTTTCATATGGGCCTATAGAGGAACCAGAATTGCCTGCAAGAAGTTGAGGCGTAGGAGGGAGAAGGGAGGGCTTTCGCTTCCGGACCTGCAGTACTATGCTTCGGCCTTCCAATTGTCCCATTCTAGGATGCTCTTAAAAACAACACACTGCGCTGGGGTAGGGGCAATGTTCTCAGCAATGTTAAAGGGCGTCAGCCTGATCCAGGAGGGCTTCCTGTTCAAATACGGAGAGCCCAAGTTCTTTAAAAAGATAAGGCTGAAGGTGCTACAGGCAATGGCTAGAACATGGGCAGATATTAGACGGCTGACGGGCCTCAGTTATTTCTCTAGTCTTGCCCCTTGTGGGATTCCCCCGGTGCACCGGAGTGACTAAAAGACAAATTAGCACAGCCACTTAGAGAGGCCGGGCTTAAGGTATGGGGTGACCTAGCTCAAGAGTGCACACTTTTACCCTGGACAACGCTCCACACCATCTTGGAAGGAGGCATTTCTAAATTTAAATATATTCATCTTCAAAGCTGGACCCAAAATCTGAAATCACCTATAGGTATAGGAAATGCTTTAGAGGAACATCTTGTGGAAAGACCGAGGGGAAGAAGGAGGTCTCCACGTGGTATTGGAGCATTGAAGAGACAATAGATGGGGACTTTAAATTAGCAGAGGAACTGTGGGGTGCTTGCTTGCCTGATGAACCTTGGGAACATCTTTGGCAAACATCGTTTGCCATTCTGTTCTCCACAGTTAAGCTGGCATGGCTAAGAAGAAACCATCTGTTCACGATTCATAGGGCTTATTTAACTCCCCAAAGGCTGTCAAAGATGACGACAGGACCCCCTGTCAGATGCAAGAAATGTGGCCTGGAGAAAGCATCTGATATACATATGTTCCAGGAATGCCCGGCCATTTCTGACTTTTGGGCAAAAGTCGGCGAAACCATCTCGGCTATCCTAGGTTTTCAAGTTCAACTGAGCCTCTCCTTGATAATTTTTGGAATTTCCAGCGAAGTCACAGGGCCAGCAAGGGCCTTCCTATTCTATGCCATACTTCTAGCCAGGAGGGAAATATGCAAAAATCGGTGGAATGCTTGTCTCCTTTGCACGCTGAGTGGCTGTCCTCTGTCATTTCGACGTCCAAGCTAGATCTAAGAGGGACCCAGACTAGGAGGAAGAAAGCACTGGGATTTTCTACTAAGATGGTCAAATGATGAGGTGCGCGAGAACTGTTAAGAACCCAGATTGTGTATCCGTTTTATTTACGATAGAAATTGGTCCTATGATTGTACCTCTCTGGATCTCTCTAGGGGAAACATCCTGAACAATGACTCCGGAACAACAAGTTCCAGAGTCACGCAAGCGGAACAACGACTTGCCCGAACAACGACTCAGCCTTAACCACGCATGTGCATTTGAACTTGGTAGAAGGGATTCCACGAGGCGTGCGACGCCCGGCTTTTCATTCAAGGTCTTGACAGATTAATTCTTGTCTGATGACCATGTTACAATTAATTGACGGTTTTAAATACCGGTGAGGACTTCACAAGGTGGGCCCTCTCGAGTGGATTGCAGCTCACTACTATTGGAAAACCCTGACAGAGCCATTAACTACTCAACCTCCAGTGGTTTACCTGAGATGCCTGTGTGGCACCAGGATTAGGTTGCCCCCGCCCCCTTCGTCCTGAAGAAGACTCGTAGCGGAGGTATAAGTCACCCTCTATGCATAAGCCGAGTCGAAACATTGACGCACCCCACCCATCAACGGCCTGTATCACATCCCATCCCCTTCGCTTGATGTTGCATTTATGCAATTACAAAAAACTGTAAAAAATGTTATAAATAATCTGTTTGGGACAGGCCTTTCTGTACTGGTCTCTTTACCAGTCCATTGCCAAAGCATTAAAAATGTATAAACTCTGAATATTAGTGACTATTTCACTTTTCCCTACCCATCACGAGCACACCCATTCTTCTCCCGTCCCTTGAGCAACCTTTGTACCTCCCTTTTGTCTAATTAATTTTGATCTGTTTCAAGTATATGAAATTAAATATACTGAACTTAAACAATTCTTTGGCGCTTTTGTGTGTTACATTAACTGTACGTTTTGAAAAATGCTATCTTAGACAGCAAGGTATGTTGTTGCGTTCATTTTTGGTATGTCTTACCAGTGTTTAACTTAATTAACCGGTTAACTGCTTAGAACGTTCCGCGCCAGTGCGGAACGTTCTATTAAGCGGGCGGGGCCGCGTCGGCCAACGGACGTGCGCAGCACTACCGAGGTAGTGCTCGCGACGGCCGTTGGCCGACAGAAGCACTTAACGGGTTAAGCAACACACACATGATAAAATATAATTTACTCTTCTCTAAAGCAGTCACGGACCACTTGTTTCATTACTGCATTGTACCCAGGTCTTGTGGCGATTATTGGGTTACCCCATTATTTTGTAATGGTGCTGTTACATTAATCATGCAGTTATTACAGAACTTCAGCAATGTCAATTATTGTGACGTTATCAAGGTTAAGGTCATGTGACATGATTTCCTGAACAAAAAAAATCACAGTGAAGGTTTATATGCTGTCACTTCCTGTGATGTCATTAACGTCAATGGGTATGTGAAGTCACTTCCTCTACCCCTGGTATTTTGATGAATTGACGTCCATGATCGATGGTAATATAAGCGGTTTAAGGTGCTAGACCTTATTTTGAGTATCTTGGACCTGCTAGATTGCTGGCCCAATAAATACTGCCTTTCTCTTGTACTTTATGAACGGGTAAGGGATGAATTGGCTGCTGCAGCAAATGTCTTTAAAGTAAAGCTCTAAAAGGTAGGCCTTTTTGTTGATGTGCGTGTGTGTAGGAGGTGTAGACTACACATCTAATGTCATTGTTTCTCAAAATATTTGTGCAAATGTAAATTGCACATTGCACAAATTCACAAAAATACTTCATCTGGAACCGTGTACTCACAAGAATGTCCACATAATTATTTATAAGAAAAGGGGTTAGCTATTGGGCACAAACCCACTTCTGGATCGTGCAAGTGAAAGCACAAGGCACATGTGGCACATCGTAACTGCCTTGTGGAATGAAATGATAACCATGGACACAGCTTCGCCACATTGATTTAAGGTCCTCTTTATTATGCGAGTAATGTGGGCAACTGTAGATTTAAGTTCCAGAGAGGCAGAGGTCTTACAATGCACAGGTCTCATTTGTGAATATGTTAGTCTGCATCTGCACTGTGCCGAGTAGCATAGTTCTACAAGTATCAGAAACATGTTCTTATCAAGTATTGACAAAGCCAATATATCTATTTTGTAAGTGAATATGTTCTTCATTTATTGGTGAATTTGCATTTGTGGCTG
Source organism: Calotriton arnoldi (assembly GCA_963921515.1). Taxonomy (NCBI): domain Eukaryota; kingdom Metazoa; phylum Chordata; class Amphibia; order Caudata; family Salamandridae; genus Calotriton; species Calotriton arnoldi. The sequence goes on along the minus strand of CAWUFW010000798.1, from coordinate 163,387 downwards.
TGTGGATGGGTGAATCAGTGTGATGAGTCAACACCTGAACTGATGAGTAAATGCAGGAATAGAAGAATAAGTAAGTGACTGATTGCATGGCTATGGACAGGGTGCATGAGATCATAACGGGATGAATGGCTGTGTAGGCCGGGGCCTTGATGGAGGGATCGATTAATTTGCGAGTGCATGAATTAATGAATGAGTGGTTGCATAGAAGAATGCCAACAGGTTCCACCAATCTTAAAAGTTGAGGTCTCAAACAGAATTATTAACAGTATTTTTTAAAAATGCCAAGAAGAAATTTCATTACTATGCCAGTGCAAGCATTTCACCTTAGATGTCAAGAATTACCATTACTTAGAAGTGGGCAACACTATGCTAAGAATGCACACCTTATGTCTTGAATTCCATTTACCACCATATGCATGTTGAAGTTTGCCTCTACACTCAGTAATCCTTAATGAATGTTCAGCTTTGCACCATCACTGATTAATCTTGAATGCTTGTCCAGAGTTGCAGTCAGAAACCTTGAATGTTGGCAGATTTATGTCAATACATAGAAGATTTGGCTACATGGTCACATTTGCAACAGCTCTCATTAGTCCAAGCACATGTTCAGATTTGTACCATCACTCAGTAATTAATCAAGAATGTTTGGGTTTTTACCATCAATCACTACTCCTCAGTTCATATCCATATTTGTACCCTCACTCAGTTGTACAACTTTAAAACGAATCCCTTTACCACGCAAGCCTTTACCACAATACCTTTACCACCCATATGCCTTTAAGCACACATGCCTTCACCATGCAAGGTAAGTAAATTTAAGGTAAGTCAAACCCCTACACACACACACACACACACACACACACATACCCACACATATATATATATATATATATATATATATATATATATATATATGTCTTCACAAGTTTGCTCAGAATTGAGTACGCACTCCGTGGCAGGTAGGTAACAACCTTTAATTCAAATAAACAGGCAGCTTCACATCCCGCTTTGATGTCCCTCTGCCTTACGCGTTTATGGGAATCCTTTCCCCTTCCTCAGAGGCCAGCGTGAGCAGCTTCAAGTTACAAGCACTGCCCTGACCCCTGCGTGCTATATAGTTTCACAATTGGCCTCCGGTGTGCATTTCAATTAGTTAACTTCCCCAATGCACGTCGGGACTTGCAGTTTCAATTATGCACCATTTTACCCTCCAGTGGGTTAAGTTGCTCACGTTACTTTGGGACGAATTTTAGCAGCCCTTCATTGAGCCTCCGAATGAGACTCTGCCTGTTTTAATAATTTCCCTGCTGCGCCGATCACGAAGGGAATCTTCCCCTCATGCAAACCCATCCAATTCATTGGGCGGTGCGTTTACTCCACGGCCTGGAGCCGCCGTGATCATATGTCTTCACAAGTTTGCTCAGAATTGAGTACGCACTCCGTGGCAGGTAGGTAACAACCTTTAATTCAAATAAACAGGCAGCTTCACATCCCACTTTGATGTCCCTCGGCCTTACGTGTTTCAGGGAATCCTTTCCCCTTCCTCAGAGGCCAGCGTGAGCAGCTTCAAGTTACAAGCACTGCCCTGTCCCCTGCGTGCTATATAGTTTCACAATTGGCCTCCCGTGTGCCTTTCAATTAGTTAACTTCCCCAATGCACGTCGGGACTTGCAGTTTCAATTATGCACCATTTTACCCTCCAGTGGGTTAAGTTGCTCACGTTACTTTGGGACGAATTTTAGCAGCCCTTCATTGAGCCTCCGAATGAGACTCTGCCTGTTTTAATAATTTCCCTGCTGCGCCGATCACGAAGGGAATCTTCCCCTCATGCAAACCCATCCAATTCATTGGGCGGTGCGTTTACTCCACGGCCTGGAGCCGCCGTGATCATATGTCTTCACAAATAGGTGGGACATCATGGAAAGACATTTAAGTCTGATTATTTTGAAATACCATGGTTTTCAACGTCTGTTATGTATGGTATCTACAATGTTATGTCTTCTTTTGTTTCAAATGAGCATTTAAGCACGAATTGTACCGAAGTGACAATGTCTACTTTCTATGCCCATGATCTATGTGAAGCACTGGCACTTTAAATAGCGGTGGTAAAATCTGAGCATTGTCATGTGATCAAGGCCGCTTGTTCGGCTGAAACGCGTAATGGCAGACAATGGCGAAATAAAATAATTGCAGCACTTATCTGGGTCCACGGTCGTTTTTCCGAGGAGTTGGTGTTTGTGACGAGGTGTTGGGATATATATATATATGTATATATATGTGTATATATATATATATATGTATATGTCTGTGTGTATGTATGTGTGTGTGTAGGGGTTTGACTTACCTTAAATTTACTTACCATATATATATATATATTTATATATATATATATATATATATGTGTGTGTGTGAGATTTTTAATCTTTGTTTGGGGGAGACCCCCAAGCCTCCCTGCCATTTTTTAAAGAAGGATTTTACATTTAAATGTTTTCTTTGTTGGGGTAAGATCCCCCAACCCCTTTTTAATGATCCTTACCACCCTATACCCCTACCCACCCCTAAGCCCTAAAAACACCCTTACCACCCTACACCCTACCCTCCTCAAACCTTAAGATATCCTTACCACACTATATCCTTTCCCACCCCTGAACCATAAAAATACCCTTACAATTCTCTACCCTTGCCTACCCCGTACCACAATACCCCTCCACCCACCTTAAATACTTACCTTGCATGTTAAAGGCATGCGTGGTAAAGGAATATGCATGGTAAAGGCATGGGTTGTAAAGGCATTGCATGGTAAAGGCAACACGCTGTAAAGGTATTGTGGTAAAGGCATTGTGTGGTAAAGAAAGCGTTGTAAAGACCGTCTCCCTCATCACTCAGTATCAATGCCACATTCCATTTCTATTCTATTCTGTTCTATTCTATTCTATTCTAGAGATTTTCTAGAGCACATAGCTACCCAGAAGGGCCTCCCAGCACCAAGACAGCCTTCAGGATACATATCAGATCCACACATATTAGCTGAAAAGTGCGGTTTTCAACAATTTTCTGAATTTAAGTTCTTGTTATTTACTGTGGAGGTTCATTCCAGAGCGTGGGATTAGCAATGCGAATGAACGTCCTCCCTCCGAATTTTTTTATCCTGGTACTACGAACAGTTGCTAACTGGTGAAGCGCAACGTTCTTGAAGGGTCGTAATGTGTAAGTAGCCTTTGAATCAGCTTTGGTCCCTTTTAGTACATTACTCGATGAGCAAGGCAAAGTGCCTTGAAGTGAATTCTCATAAGCACTGGTAGCAAGTGCAGGCTTGCCAGGTCCACGGATGCAGATTGGTGTTTGGGAATTTTCAGCAGTCTGCGTGTTACGGCATTTTGAGTAACCTAGTGCCTTTTTATGACAGACTTAGGACTTCCCAGGTATAAGTAGTTCCCATAGTCAAGTTGTGAAATGACTAAACCTGGCACCACCACTCTACGAGAGGGTTCAGGTGGCCATCTCAGTAGCTTTCTCAGAGTCTTTCGCAAGCCCAAACATGTTGCTGACAGTTTTTTTGCTTGGGTTGCCATTGAAAGCTTTTTCCCAAGTCAGAAGCCTAAACTCTTGACTTTCAGTTTAGGGGTGGGTGGGTTCACTGCCCAGAAACTCTGGCCAGTTCAGCTCCATCCACCTGGCAGTGTTGTTTTCCACAAACATCACCTCAGTTCGTCCCCATTTCATTTAAGACTGCTTAATGCAAACATATCAACGAAAAACACCACATTTGTTAATATGAAAGTTCACCATTTCCCATGTAAATGACATAGTGTGCGTGCTGATGACACTACACATCCTTCTTCAATGGTGATTTCATTATCTGCTCCTTCCTCCTTTTGTTGCCAGCTGCACAATGATGCAGCAGCACAGATTATTGTTGAGGGCCCTTTGAAGTGAGCAAAATGGGTGCAGTATCTTTTGTTTTTAAATGCGCATGCTGGGTAAATCAAGGCATCTATGAGCACTTTTAAATAAATAAAATGTTGTTTAAATGGCGAAGTGCGAAGTGGGAGCCTTCTCACACCGTGGTCAATCTTCCTACATGTTTCCAGGTGTTATTTAATGTGCAACTCGCCACATTTAGATGGTGCAAAACATGCAATGATGTACAGTGGTGACTTGAAAAAAAGCATTACAATGACATTACATTTAATTCCTTTATTTTATAGTGCAGTTCATTTGACCAAGATTTAAATTTCAAGAAAATATTACTGGAATAAAAATCGCTCTGATATAAATAGATACTGTTTTCCCCAGCAGTGACATTATCACTTCTCAGCTATCTTTCCGTGGGGTTGTGTTGTTGCTTAATGACCCTGTACTGAAAACACATCTACTTAAACCTAACTAAAATTTATGGACCACTCTCCTTGAAGTTCCAGCATTTGAATCCTCTCACTAAGATGATCATTGCGTCATTACGCTGATGAGGGCGAGTCACAAATTAGACGGAGGGCCTGATTTAGAAATCGGCGGAAGGGAATACTCTGGGCCTGATTACAAGTCTGGCGGTCCAAGGACCGCCAAACTTGAGGTAGACCGGCGGGGGTGGTCCAGCCACTGCCGCACCGGCAGTTTGACTGCCCTATTACAACTAGGGCGGTTGGACTGCCATAGCACCGCCGCAACCACCAGGGATCATAAATCCCTGGCGGTGGCGCACGGTCTTGAGGCCGCAGTATGCTTTGCGGGACTGCTGCGGTCCTGCCAAGCATATGGCGAGCTTCCTCTCCGCCACAGTTTTCATGTATGGTTCCTACTCCATAAAAACTGTGGTGGAGAGTAAACAGAGGGGGCCCTGCAGGGCCCCTTGTGCCTCAGGGCCATGGGGTGCATGCAGGGGGGCACATGTTGTGCCCCCTGTGTGCATGCACCCCTGTACCTTCATGGCATGGTCTGGACCAGTCCATGCCGTGCAGGTACTGTCTTTGATGTTCCCACTGCGGTGCCTATTTCATAAACACCGCCATGGGCCCGCCAAATAACTGCCTGCCAGTGACAAAAAAAGTCATAATCTGGCGGGCGGTGTGCACGCGGGTTTGGCGCTGCGGGTGCAGGAGCGGGCCGCTGGCGTGGCGGTCCCACCGCCAAACTTGTAATCAGGCCCTCTGTCACAAACGTGACGGATATCCTGTCCGCCGTATTACAATCATATTCTATCCTATGGGGATCGTAATACGGCGGACTGGATAAAGTATTCCCTCTGCCGACTTCTAAATCAGGCCCAGAATCCTCCTCTCTGATGGATCACCAATGGAAAATCGACACTGGAAATAACACCTACAAATTAGTCCTGTGCCGTGATGCAAAATGTGAACACATTCCAAATTAGAACTGGCTGAAGGGCACAGACCGAAAGCCAGTCCTCTGTGTATTTCTGTGTCTTGATGACATGAGTTATGACAGACTGCTAAAGCTGTCTGTAGATGGACCTAAAAGGTCGCCACACATGGCCAACAAAATTAGATGCTTTTGTACCATTACATTAGGCAAACACCAACAGCGCTTTGTTGGAAGTGGAGACTATTGAGACCCACACGTCTCTCTCATCGTGTCTGAAAGGAAATTAAGACAGCCTTTCTTTTTCACTGACAGACTAGGCAAATATGCACTCGGAGTGCCAGGCTGTGTACGTGCGTGGCACCAAACTACGTGGAATGTGAAACTTTCTCTGCACGTTGACCTTTCTGCTTTCATATACTGTCGTATTCGGCTGTTAAACAGCATCCTCACCATGCAACAATAAATTAAAACCGAGGCAGCAACATGCGGCCTTCCCCATCTCTCTTGCTTGTGGAGTGGCTGCTTGGATTGGTTCCATATTTTGAAGGAATTCTGGAAAACTGGCAGAGAGCGGCTCTTCACCCTCTTCTGGAATAACATAGCGGGGCTAGAGAACAGGGATCAAGTTCCCTGCCAACCCTATGCAGCAAAAAATGCTGTAGGTGACAAAGTGAATTACTAAAGCTGGCGGACACTGGGTACCTCTGTGGACGATTTCCAGCTGGTATTGGAAAAGGGAGGTAGCTGTGCTATCCGACTGAATAATTGCTGCAGACAGTTGGCGTGTACAGTATACAGGAGACATGATATTATACCGCAGGGAATAATAAAAACGTGGCATTTCCAATAAACTCCTGGAGACTTGGAGAATGCAATGCAGCAGACCGAGCGTGTAACTTACTATTAGCTTGTTCCACTCTCTTCAATAAAACTGACTCTCTATTCAGGGCTCAAAGTAGCACATTTCCATGCACGCAGGTTATGATTGACAGCTGCAAACCAAGGATATGCTGTGTGAGCCAAGGAGAAAGACTACACAGCCAGCAATTTGGGGCGCCTTGGGGTACTGCTAGAGACAGCACAGTAATCAAGCAAGATGGGTGTGTAGGCTCCCGACTGCCCCCAGTGGCAGGCCTGCCGAAACCCCAACTCATGTTGGGGGTAGGGGACATAGGAGTCTGTTGTACCTGTGTCTGGAACAGCACTATGCTTGGATTGGGTGAGATGGGAACAAGTTTGCAGATGGTGCATTGTGGGTGAAAGAGTGAGTCTGGATATATATTAAAATATCCATTCATGTATTTGTGTAAACATCAGTTTTGTGAGCGTATGTTATGCAAGAATGATGCACTGTTTATGAATATAAAATATTTACGACGCTACTTGGAAATTTTCCTTCACATTATTGGTCTCAAAATAGTCACACGGCGGGCTTTTTACTCCGTGCTTCATGAGAGATTTCATACTCGTGCAATTGAGCAACAGGGAAATTGGGTAACTATTAACTTTTCAAGGTGGAAAAGATTGAACATTATGGTACTTATTAACAATGGTAAAGTTACTCGAGTAAATCTACACGTACATTTACTCTCACGGTTTGTAGTAAATTTAATACTTTTGACTATTGACAATTTCAGGGTGCAAATTTACGACAAAGTGTAGACTTACATGATTCAACCACCTGAAACAGGGGTGCAGCCAAATTCAAGAGTCTAAAGTTACTAGGAGTAACTTTTCACATGTAGGCAAAGGTCAATGCCACCAGGACTGAGAGCTAGCTATGCTAAAGTATAGGCAAACTGTAAAAAGTTTATTAAACTTAAAAAAATTATAAATATATTTTATAATAAATATTAATGTAAGTTAATTTAATATATTTGTTTTAACTGAAGAACAAATAAACCATGCTACATTATTATCTTCTTTAAATTAAAATTAATCGATTTAAATATATTAAATAATTTTTTTTAAAGATTCATTAAAAAAATCTGACCTAGAGTAAGATTTCCATTTATTTGTTATGTAGAAATAATGATTAAAATTTATGTACTGAATTCATTTACATTAATTTAATTATTTTTAAATTAAACTTACATTTATTTCTAAAATAATGAATGGTTATTGAAACACTTCCTAATAAAATAATATTTATTTTTATTTATATATAATTTCTGAAGATTAATTTTAATTTATATATATTTTTAAATAGTCCAAATTCTTTATAATAATAAAAAAAAAAATTCTATGGTGTTCATTTTTAAGTCCCTGCCTCCATTATTTTCTATAGGAGGGAGTTGCAGTACTAGCGGATGGCAAAGGTGTGGTGATGGACTTATTCTACATCTAAGCTGGCGAACACTTACAAAAGTTTTGGGACCTCTTAGGCTGTAGTGGTTTCAAAGTGCAGTTTGTGAATAGGAATGAACTTACTCTTTTGTTGGTGGGTGCATGTCCCCTCAAGCCCCTTCTTAGGCTTCCCTAAACCCTCCTGACTCCTCCCTAAACCCCACCTATTAGCCGTAAATATTCTACATTTTCCAGCCACTCCCCTGTTCTTCAGGCATTTATTCCAAAACCGTATACATATATTTACAGAGAACTCTGCAACTGGGACAGAGAACCCAACACTGAAAAGATAGGAGAGGCGGAGACCTCTGACATATTTTTGTGAATAGCATTTTGAAGTACGTAATTAGTGCTGTGGTAGTATTACTAAATGTACTACATAATGCAGTTTGTAGATAGCCCCTATGTGTAATCATCAACGATCCACAAAAAGAGATCAAGCGCATTGGCAAGGAAAAGAGGGGTACAGAAGAGACTGTTTTCTACACAAGTTCCTTGTAATTAGCACTCAATCACACTCTCCAGAAGAAGAATAATGTCATATAGTTAATAAAATGTTCACAGTGCCACCTCGGTAATATGGACAGGGCATTAGTCTGCACTGTGGAGGTAGAATACATACGGGACATTCTTACTCTCTTACTTTCAGAAGGGAACTTCACTTCCTCCAGCTGGTTATCTTCTTTTGCTTCATATCTCCCACCATTCCCAGCTCCTTTTAATGGCCTGGTGGAATGACAATTTCTAAACTGGGGGTGAGGATTACATGCAAAGATGACACCCAGCCTGCTCTCTTCATCTCTACTTGTCATTCCTCGTCTGTACAGAGTGGTCATTGCTGGATGTATGAGCAGCATCTTGCTCCCTCAAGGTTAGTCAATTACAAACTCAGGGGCCGATTACAATGGTGGGCGGACTCGAGTCCGCTCGCCATCGTAGCGGTGTCTGGGACTGCCCGCCAGTAAGGCGGCGGTCCTGCACCACGTATTATGATGCGACCACCACCGTGCTGGTCCCATCATGCTAGGTTAACATTGCGGTGGGTGCTGCTGGCTGCAGCAACTGCCGCAATGCTAAAAGAGCATGTCGTGCATTTCCCTGCCCTGCGTGGCAGGCACCACGCGGTGCCTGCCACTTAGTGCAGGGAAATGTAGGGGGGTACCATGGGTATCCCCCCAGTGCACCACCACCCCCCCAACACAAGGGGGGCCCGCAATGGGCCCCCGAATACAATCCCCGCCAGCCTTTCCATGGCGGTTTCCCCGCATGGAAAGGCTGGCTGCAGCCAACATTGTAATTTGGCGGACGGTGCCTGCTAGGCACGGCCACCATTTGACACATCCTGACCGCTCCGCCAGGCAATCGGAATGATTGCCTGTGGCGGAACCGTGGCGGGCGGTCTTTGCGCCCACCACAGTACTAGGTCGATTCCCCCCGCCATCCTAATTTGGCGGGGGAATCGTTGTCCGATGGCGGAGGTCCCGCCACTGCACGGCTGGCAGTGGCGGGCCTTCCGCCATCGTAATCAGCCCCTCAGTGATTTGATGAAGGAGCAGTCTTGGTCACAGGTTGAATAGGCATAGCTTGTGGTTCACTGACAGAATATTGATGTAAAAAATATAAATGTAAAAAATATAGATGAAAAAATATAGAATGCAAAAATATCAACTCCCTATACTTAAACAGGTAAGTACAAAAATATTGAGAAAAAAATATCAATGTCAAAAATATAGTTGTACTAAATATCGATTTATATATATATATATATATAATAAAATAATAAATATTAAATATATTAAATAATAACATTAATAAAAAATTTTTTTAATTAAGATACATTTTAACAAATATAACAAATAAACTCAATTAAATAAAGTTAAACACATACATAATAATTAAAATATATATCGTGAACAAGGCTGCGTCTGGCAGCCGGAACGCGTGGATGTTAAGATCGCTCGAAGTTGAATAAACTGCAGTGATTGAGCCACTTGGAGTGCCGGTGTCATCTTTTCTAAGCGAAGGTGAATCCGTATATATATATATATATATATATATATATATATATATATCCAGCGCACCTTGTTAGCGTGTCACTCTTTAGGCGGGTGCTTTTACACGGCGGTGCTCCGTGTTAAAAATTAGCTCCAAAGTTCCTCTCCTTCTCGGAAAAGATACCAGCACTCGCGGGGTCGGATTCTTTCAATCTCTGTTTATTTTCTTAGCGCAGCAAATAAACGCGTTTCGGAAAGGTTCCTTCGTCAGTGTTTACACTCTACACTGAGAGGCGCCATTTTTAAATATTCAATCACTGGGTCATTGACAATTACGGGAGGGTTACGGTCACCGCTTTTTGGGCGCCATATTGCAATGGTGTTGTTCTTAAATACCGTTATCATGTGTATATATATCTTAAAACGCCCAAATCGAGCGTACTTTTTTGTACTGTATTCAATTTGATATTCAAACAATCTCACAATAGAATCACCAATACAGTTAAAGACTACAATTCATCTTCACTGTTTCGAACAATTTCATTCACCGTTTGCTAAAAATAATCTCGCCGTGGATCGGCATGTGGCAATCCCCATGTGGAGATTGCCATTCTTCCCCCTATTCCAAATTCTCACTCCATCAAGCCGTGTATCGGCATCCATCGATAAATATTGATCAAAAAAGAAGAAATTACATTCTAATATATTCAATTATTCATTTCAAGAGACACATCTTTTCACACTCTAAGTACCCAGATGTACTGTCAACTCCTCCCCACTGTTTAGCCCATTTGGGGTCTTGGTCTGAAGGTCGATAATATATCGCGACTCTAATCTCCTTAATTTCAACACTCTATCCCCCCTATGATGTTTGCGGGGACACAGTCCATACTGAAAAACTGTAATAGATCCCTATTACTTTTATGTTTAATAGCAAAGTGTCTAGCGACTGGATAACTCAAATCTTTCTTCGCTATTGCACGCATATGTTCCAGTATCCTTATCTTCACACTATGGATCGTGTTGCCTATACACCTGAGGCCACACGGGCATCTCAGGCAATGGACAGCATGTGTAGTCTGACAGGTCATAAATTTGTTAATCCTTTTACCTGATTTCATTCCCTTAACTTTGTAGGTAAGTACTCTTTTGCTAAAAGCACAGGCCTTACACTTAGAAGGATAAAAACTTCGCATTTCACTCAGTGTCCCCTGCTTAGATGGAATTACATCTAAGTGACTATGGACCAGGCTATCTTTCAATGACCGTGCCTTCCTAAAGGTAATCAGTGGCGCTGGTGGAATATCTGCCCCAATGATTATGTCAGTTTTTAACACGTGCCAATTTCTTCGCATAATCTTTTTGAGAGTTTCCGCATCTTCTGAATAAGTTGTAATCATGCGGAACTTCCCCTCATTTTTATTTTTCATCTTCTCTTGGTCTGTATTTTTTATGAGTCTGTCTCTTTGCACACTCTCCACTTTCTTTAAAGTGTTTACTAGGAGATCTGTTCTATAACCTCTGGCTAGAAACCTGCCAAAGCTCTCCTTGATTGCTGCATCAAAATCACATTTTCTAGAACAGTTACGTTTTAGCCTGAGGAATTCCCCATAGGGTATACTGTTCTTCAGTTTGGGTGGGTGACTACTTGTGGCATGCAACGTACTGTTGCCGGCCGTAGGTTTTCTGAATAGGGCTGTTTATAATTTCCCATCCTGCGCCTCCACCCTCAGGTCCAGATAGTTCACCGCCACTGAACTAATCTCCCCTGTGAACCGCAAGTTGACATCATTCGAGTTCAGATGTTCTATATATTCCTCTGCTTTATCGGTTGACCCCTCCATATCAGGAAAAGGTCGTCGATATATCTATACCAGGCTACTACCTCTTTAGTCCAGATGTCATTGGCTTTAGACCAGGCCACCTGCTCCTCCCACCAGCCTACGAATAAATTCGCATAGCTGGGGGCGAAGCAGGTGCCCATTGCGGTCCCAGATACCTGCCTGTAAAGATCTCCTTAAAAAGAAAAATGTTATTTAGCAAGCAAAATTCAATAAGTTCAATCAGCATGTTATTGTGATCTGCGAGTTTCAATGGTCTCTTCTGTAAGAAGTATTTAACCGCATTGAGTCCCTGTATATGGTTGATACAAGTATACAAACTTGTGATGTCCAATACTATTAAGCAGTATGATGGTTGCCATTGTATCTCCTCAATGTGGTTGATGAAACCCGTAGTGTCCTTGATGTATGACGACAATTGTAATACTGATTGAAAAAGGAAGTGGTCTACAAACCTAGAAAGATTCTCAGTCAGGCTGCCCAAGGAAGACACTATAGGTCTGCCCGGCGGTTTCACACTGTCTTTATGAATCTTTGGTAAGTGATAAAATGTTGGAAGTGTTGGATTTATAGTTCTCAGAAAAAGATATTCGTCAGCGTCCAGCATAGATTTATCATGCCATTTCTTAATCAGTATATGATATTGTGTAATACTGTCCTGATATTCCTCCTTGGTTGTTGATTCATAACAGTCCTCATCTTTTAGTTGCCGAAGAGCCTCTTCCACATATTGTTCTCTGGACATTAGGACAATATTGCCCCCTTGTCCGAGGGCTTTCAAATCACGGCTGTGTCCTTCTGTAAATTCATCAGGGCTGTTTTTTGGGCCTTAGTCAGATTTCTTTTAATGGTAAAAGGTTTCATATTTTCACGAAATCTTGCTAGGTCTTTGATTACTGCCTCGGAAAAAGTGTCTATCACATCCAATGGCATTTGCGGTAAACATTGTGATGGTGGTTTAAATATGCTTGTGGGTGACTCCTGTTCTATTCCCAAGCATCTAGTTCTTTGTGTGATGGTTTCACCCATCCTGATGCCCTCTGACGCTCCTTCCTGGCGTAATTCTTCCAGCACCTCCAGAGTAGTCAAATCATTTACCGTCAACAAACCTGTATCTTTGATTTGAGATTTCAAATGCCTAGCTTCCCTGATAGTTGGTTTTAATTTAAAGTATTTATGCAATTTGAGCTTACGCAAAAACTTAAAAAGATCTATCCTCGTTTGTGTGAATTCTAGACGATTATGGGGACAAAAGGTTAACCCTAATTTGAGTACTGATTCTTCCGTGGTGGTCAAAGTCTTAGATGTTAAATTGATTATTGTCAAGTTATCTGCTTCCATCACCATCTGCCCCTCCTCTTGCTCCGTGTTACTCTCTGTGTCGCATTGCCTCTTCCTCTTCCAACCGCCCCTTCTGGTTTGCCTTCTCCTTCCGGAGGTTTGCTCTTCCCTCCTCTTAGCTATGACTGCCGTATTATGGTGAACTACTCGTGAAAAGGAGTTTTTCGTTGTTCCCCAGATGGGCCTGCTGTTTCATCCTCCGATTGCTCATTTTCAGTGATATCGGATTCCGAGGTTTCCACCCTAGCTGGTGCAGATGTCGAGGTTGCTTTCTTTTTGACATTTCTTTTCTTGGTTCATCGAATTTTTTTGCGAACGTCAGTACCCTGCCCATGGCATAGTCGCTCTCGTCTCGCTCAAATTTTTCTTGTTTCCTCTGTCTTATTTTCATTTCGTACTGTAACAGCTGCTTCTTCATTAAGTCCCTCAACTCCTCTTGTCTGTTTTTATCTGTATCTTTAGTTATTTCTGTCTTCCAATGCCTGTATTTCTTTTAAGGCTTTTTCTCTATCGCTCCAGGCAAATTTAACGAGTATGTTAAGCATTCCCTTACACGATGATGCTGTGGATTCCGCCCACTCCTCAAGGAGGAGTGGGTCCGGATTTTCATACGCTGGCACAGTGTATATGCGTAGTCCTCTCGGGACTCTGTCTACCTGAATGTAATTTTGGAGGGAGGTAGCCTCCCACCACTTACGCTTCTCTCTCTCATACAGCCTTTCAAGTTTCATAAATTGTACTTGTAGAGTGTTGGAGATATTGCGACTCTCAGTGGTCCCTGTGCGTGCTGTGTCTACTTTCTTCTTTCTGAACATATCCTCGGCTGCCTCTCTGCGCGCTGTTTCGCTAAACATATTCATGGATGTTTAGCGAGAGCTCCGGTCCCGGGCTCTCTTTCAATGAAGATCGATTTCTATTACCGACCCCTCGCCTGGTCCTGGGTCACACTTTTTCACAAAATCATGTGCACACGGCTTACCGGTATATCCGCGGTACGCCGTGTGTCGAATTGATCATCGCTGCCAAACGCCGTATAATCCTTTTCGGCGTTTGGTTCCCAGGACGGTGCCTCCCCTTTATAAATCCAGCTCCAGTGCACCTTGTTAGCATGTCACTCTTTAGGCGGGTGCTTTTTACACGGCGGTGCTCCGTGTTAAAAATTAGCTCCAAAGTTCCTCTCCTTCTCGGAAAACATACCAGCACTCGCCGGTCGGATTCTTTCAATCTCTGTTTATTTTCTTAGTGCAGCAAACAAACGCGTTTCGGAAAGGTTCCTTCGTCAGTGTTTACACTCTACACTGAGAGGCGCCATTTTTAAATATTCAATCACTGGGTCATTGACAATTACGGGAGGGTTACGGTCACCGCTTTTTGGGCGCCATATTGCAATGGTGTTGTTCTTAAATACCATTATCATGTGTATAATCTTAAAACGCCCAAATCGAGCGTACTTTTTTGTACTGTATTCAATTTGATATTCAAACAATCTCACAATAGAATCACCAATACAGTTAAAGACTACAATTAATCTTCACTGTTTCGAACAATTTCATTCACCGTTTGCTAAAAATAATCTCGCCGTGGATCGGCATGTGGCAATCCCCATGTGGAGTTTACCATTCTTCCCCCTATTCCAAATTCTCACTCCATCAAGCCGTGTATCGGCATCCATCGATAAATATTGATCAAAAAAGAAGAAATTACATTCTAATATAATTCAATTATTCATTTCAAGAGACACATCTTTTCACACTCTAAGTACCCAGATGTACTATCAACTCCTCCCCACTGTTTAGCCCATTTGGGGTCCTGGGTCACACTTTTTCACAAAATCATTTGCACACGGCTTACCGGTATATCCGCGGTTCGCCGTGTGTCGAATTGATCGTCGCTGCCACCACGCCGTATAATCCTTTTCGGCGTTTGGTTCCCAGGACGGTGCCTCCGCTTTATAAATCCAGCTCCAGCGCACCTTGTTAGCGTGTCACTCTTTAGGCGGGTGCTTTTTACATGGCGGTGCTCCGTGTTAAAATTAGCTCAAAGTTCCTCTCCTTCTCGGAAAAGATACCAGCACTCGCGGGTCGGATTCTTTCAATCTTTGTTTATTTTCTTAGCGCAGCAAACAAACGCTGCTTCGGAAAGGTTCCTTCGTCAGTGTTTACACTCTACACTGAGAGGCGCCATTTTAAATATTCAATCACTGGGTCATTGACAACTACGGGAGGGTTACGGTCACCGCTTTTTGGGCGCCATATTGCAATGGTGTTGTTCTTAAATACCATTATCATGTATATATATCTTAAAACGCCCAAATCGAGCGCACTTTTTGTACTGTATTCAATTTGATATTCAAACAATCTCACAATAGAATCACCAATACAATTAAAGACTACAATTAATCTTCACTGTTTCGAACAATTTCATTCACCGCTTGCTAAAATAATCTCGCCGTGGAACGGCATGTGGCAATCCCCATGTGGAGATTGCCATTCTTCCCCTATTCCAAATTCTCACTCCATCAAGCCGTGTATCGGCATCCATCGATAAATATTGATCAAAAAAGAAGAAATTACATTCTAATATAATTCAATTATTCATTTCAAGAGATAGGGATCTATTACAGTTTTTCAGTATTGACTGTGTCCCCGCAAACATCAGAGGGGGGATAGAGTGTTGAAATTAAGGAGATTAGAGTCGCGATATATTATCGAACTTCAGACCAAAACCCCATATGGGCTAAACAGTGGGGAGGAGTTGATAGTACATCTGGGTACTTAGAGTGTGAAAAGATGTGTCTCTTGAAATGAATAATTGAATTATATTAGAATGTAATTTCTTCTTTTTTGATCAATATTTATCGATGGATGCCGATACACGGCTTGATGGAGTGAGAATTTGGAATAGGGGGAAGAATGGCAATCTCCACATGGGGATTGCCACATGCCGATGCACGGCGAGATTATTTTTAGCAAACGGTGAATGAAATTGTTCGAAACAGTGAAGATTAATTGTAGTCTTTAACTGTATTGGTGATTCTATTGTGAGATTGTTTGAATATCAAATTGAATACAGTACAAAAAGTACGCTCGATTTGGGCGTTTAAGATACATATACATGATAATGGTATTTAAGAACAACACCATTGCAATATGGCGCCCAAAAAGCGGTGACCGTAACCCTCCCGTAATTGTCAATGACCCAGTGATTGAATATTTAAAAATGGTGCCTTTCAGTGTAGAGTGTAAACACTGACGAAGGAACCTTTCCGAAACTCGTTTGTTTGCTGCGTTAAGAAAATAAAAGAGATTGAAAGAATCCGACCCGTGAGTGCTGGTATCTTTTCCGAGAAGGAGAGGAACTTTGGAGCTAATATATATTTATTTACTTTAAAACAATTAATAAACTATTAATTTTAATTTATTTTATAATTTTAAAATTATATATAAATTTACAAATATATCTATATACCAATAACATAAAATCTAATTAAAAAAACATTCTATTATAAATTAAAACATTAAACTATTTAAAAATCTTTAAACCTAAATTTCCCCTTCAGTCAGTGCAACAGTAGGAAAAGTGTTGGATAGCGGAGGGGTAAAAATTACTATTCCCACTCCAGTCAGTGCAATAGTAGGGAAAGTGTTGGATAGCGCAGGGGTAAAAATTACTATTACCACTCCAGTGAGTGCAACAATAGGGAAAGTTTTTATATAGCAGAGGGGTAAAAATTACTATTCCCACTTCAATAAGTGTAACAGTAGGGAAAGTGTTGGATAGCGGACGGATACAAATTACTATTTCCACTCCAATGAGTGCAACAGTAGGGAAAGTGTTGGATAGCGGAGGGGTAAAAACTACTGTTCCCACTCCAGTGAGTGCAACAGTAGGGAAAGTGTTAGATAGCGGAGGGGTAAAAATTACTATTCCCACACCAGTGAGTGCAACAATAGGGAAAGTGTTTATATAGCAGAGGGGTAAAAATTACTATTCCCACTTCAATAAGTGTAACAGTAGGGAAAGTGTTGGATAGCGGAGGGGTAAAATTACTATTCCCACTCCAATGAGTGCAACAGTAGGGGAAGTGTTGGATAGCGGAGGGATAAAATGTACTATTCCCACTCCAATCAGTGCAACAGTAGGGAAAGTGTTGGATTGCGGAAGGGTAACAATTAATATTCTCACTCCAGTCAGTTCAAAATTAAAAACAAACAAAATATTAACAACAAAAATATTTTAAAAACAAACTAAATAAAAAAATATATAAATCAATTAAACATTAAAATACAAATATATTTAATATAATTTTTAAAAAAACATCTTATAATGTTAAATACATATGACCAATACCTACAAATGTTATATTAAATAAAATAAAAATTTTTTTTCAAACAAATCAATATTTTTAATTAGGAATTATTTAGAAACAAAAACATTAATTATTACATAAATTTACTTTTTTATTTCCTACCCTATAACACCACACAATTCACAACTCACATCTAAATTTAAAAAAAATCTACTTCCATAACTAACATCATTAATGACCTATTAAAGAAATATTATTGATTATTAAAAAACTAATTAAAAATCATAAAAATTAATTAACTTCCAACACTTTACCACTATAATCCCCACAACCCACAGCTAAAATGAAACTGTAAAAAAATTAATTACACAATTAAAACTTATTTTCAATTATAAAACTAATAGCATTTAACAACTAATTATAAAGTAAGTAAAATTAATTTACTCCCCACCCTTTACTCCTATAAAAGTAAAACCCACACACGAAAAATATAAACAATTACCTTAATTAAATATCAATTACTTAATCAATATTAATGATCACTAATTATTAATTAAACATAAATTACTTCGCACCCTTTACCCCTATAGACCCCACAACCCACACCTCAAATTAATTACACAATATCCATATATAATTTTAAATTAATTAATTGACATTAATTAACAAGTAATTAATAATTAATTAAACATAAATTACTTCCCACCCGTTTACCCCTATAAACCCCATAACATGCACATAAAATTAATTACACAATTTCCATAATTAATTTACAATCAATTGATTAATATAAATTAACAACTAATTCTTAATTAATGAAATATAAATTACTTCCCACCCTTTACCCCATAAACCCCACAAGCCACACCTAAAATTAATTACACAATTTCCATAATTAATTTTTAATTAATTAATTTAAATTAACAACTAATTATTAATTAATCAAAAATAATTACTTCGCACCCTTTACCCCTATAAACCCCACAACCCGCACCTAAAATAATTACACAATTACCATAATTAATTACCAATTAATTAACTAATATTAATTATAACCAGTTATTAATTAATTACAAATAAATTACTTTCCACCCTATTCCCCTATAAACCCACAACCCGCTACGGAACTCAAAAACACAAAATTTAATTAAAATAAAATTGATAACTACTAAAAAATTAACACATATATTAAAAAACATATACAATACTTATACAAAAAACATACATCACATACATTTAAAATATAAACTAAAATACATAAAACTAATTAAAAAATCGATATTTTAAACAACTATATTTTGGCAAACTATATTAATGACTTCTATATTTTTGAAAACAATATTTCTTACCTAAATTCGATGTTCTTGACCACGATATTCTTGCTGTCGATATTTCTGTGTCACGATATTTCCAACTCGATATTCTGTCTGAATGCTGTAGCTTGTGTGTAGTGTTTTTCTAAGCTTAAAGTTTTTATGATGAGTTAGCTCGGTTGTAATGTATTAACTACTAGGGTATTTTGGTTATGTAAAATATTTACCTGTGCACAAGTAACGTGAACTAGAGTCTGATGCATATCAGTCTGTGAAGAGAAGCTGATGGACACCTCCGTGGGATACGTTTTCACCCATAGCTGTAAAAGCAGTTTAAATCCTTTTCCAATTAAATTTTCTTGAAGTACTAAATCTGCAGAGAGAACGTGGCTGGCTGCTCATGTAATAAGCGCTGCCGTTGGAGCTTTTCGCCAGCCACACTGGTAAACCAGAATCCTGCATTTAAATCAAAGCACCTCCAACCACATTTTAAGCATAAGTATGTTTTATTGAAAGAGTAAACATAAGCTATAACAAAGTAACAGGATGTTGATTAACATGTAAAAAGTATTGTATCAATGTAAATGATTACATCTGTATTCAAGTATATATGCTGACAGTAAATAGTAAGCTAAAAGAAGTGTGGATAGGATAACGTTTCAATAATACGTTACGTGAAAGTAAGAGAAAGAAAAGAGGCAGATAAAAGAGAGTCATGATATATTAATGTATAAAATGAAGAAAACATTCACAATGTTGAACATTGTTAGCACTAAAGATAAGCATCACAAGCTGAAAACCAACATTTAATTGTAGCTCTAACAGATATACATTTCAGGGAGGCTTTTAAGCCTCTTCAGCAACAATATCTACTGCCCTTTATAAATCCAACTTGTTCTGGGCCAATTTTATGAGGGAGTTAGGGATTCAATCAAAGTACTAGAATTTTGATGAAGATTTTATTCCCGACATTAAACAGGGAGTTGGGGCGATAGTGTTTGTATAGTTGTGAATCTCTGGTTTATGCCACAGGTTTGATCGCTTTATTGATTTGAAGGGTGACCTGCGTGTCTCATAGCTTCCCCAGCCCTTTGAAAAGTGTTGGGTGTTCTTTTAAAATGATGTGATGTGTTGACATGTTGTACGTCATTACTATGAGTCCCATGAGTAGTGCCATGACATTGCTCAGGAGGCACGGTGCTGGGACATCTCCTGGTAAAATGTGCATCTTGTCTTGATATTTCATTGTACTTGAGCATCTCAGAACTTTCCCAGGTTCGTCACTGGGTGCCCTGCATCCCATTGGAAGACATTCACTCTGGATGGTGTCAGGTGGGGTTTTGGCTCCATTTTGCTGTGTTCTGAAATACACATGATGTTGCACGTGGCTCCACTGTCCAGTACAAATGGAGCTGTGTGCCATCCCACCACGAGATCTACTGAGGCAGTCTTTTCTTTCCAGTAGTTGCATGTGTTTGGATTCATTTTCCGGTGCTACCACTTCTGTCATGAGGTAGAGGCGCTCGCCGATGCTGAGCCAGAATCTGAGTCCACCGAGGGGCTATGATTGCAGGTATCTATGTACCTTGCATGGTAACTTTAGTATGCCCTGGTCCTGACCAGTCGTCCCTGGTCTGGTTTCCCATGACCCCCTCCACAGAAACTTGCTAAGCGGTTGTTTGTTTGTGTTGCACTTTTGACACCGTTATCACACAGATGGGCAGGTGTCAACATGGGGATCAGTCACAGCTGCTGGCAATAAAAGTGGAGGGCGGCAAAGCAGCAGTGGAGGGGGGAATTAATAATAAAAAAAATGGACCTGATGCTGCCAGCCGCCTCGCGCCTCGGTGCTCCTCTGCTTCCTTTTCTCAGCAGTACCTGGGACACCATCAGAGACTCCCCATCCACTCCCGCGCTGCTCTCATGCTGCATGAGAGCAGCTCGGGGATTGGCCTGAGTGAGCTGGTTTAACGCTCGCTCAGGCACAGGGAGTCGGTGCTGTTTTTCCACCCAGCTGTGAAATACAGCTGGGTTGGTGAAACCTAACTTCACATGTCTGTTTGGCCGGCCTAAGACGGCCGGCCAAACTGACATGTGAACTTATAAATGCACTCCACTCCACTTCTCTTCCCTCCAATGGCTCGGCCCATCCCTCCATGCACATGATTGGCTCAACCAGCAGCTGTAAAATAAAACGATAATAAAATATAATTTTATTTTTCAACTGCTGACTCTGAGCCAGTAGGGCGACGCTCCTCCGCCATTGCGGAGGAGCTGCCGCTGATGTGGATGCATTAGTCTACATTGATAGCAGGTTCTTTCAGTCTTAGTGGTTGCGGGTGCTTGTTTATCAGGTCTGTTGCTTCTTCCTGTCATCCGATGGACTTGTTTGAGCATTCGCGCCGGCCACCTTCCATGTTTTTGGCATGCGGCATGGCTCTGGCATCCGTCCTCGCCATGGCTAGTATTTTGTCCAGTGTGTATGTTTCCTTCAGCATTTTGGTTCGAAGCCCAGTGGAGTAGCGCCTTCAATTATGTGCAGTCGTATTGCCCCCTTATTGTTGAACATGTCACATTAGCAGTAGGTTACCAGCATACCCAGTCTCATTGTGAAATTGTCTAGTAATTAATCTGCTCTCTAGCATGCCGTGTTAAATGTGCACCGTTCATAATCGACATTGCTCTGTGTATCAAAACTTTCTGTGAGGCATTTGATTAAGCCTTTGTATGTGCTGATGGACTAGGATGGGAACGTTACGAGTAGGCCTTCTACATCATCACCGACTAACCTGAGGAACAGGTCTTTGGCCTGTTCGTCTGAGTGGCTTTTGTAGGTGGCTCGCAAGTAGTGCTAGAAATGTTGAATCCATTTTTCCCACCTTGCACCTTTGGTTTGGGAGTCTGAGAGGTCAAAGGGTAGAGGGTGTCGACAAATGGCTCTAGAGATGCTATAGTGAGAGTTGGGTCACTGTAGTTGGCTCCTAGCCACTTCCGTCCGGCCAGTGATGTTTATTCCTCCCGGGTGATAGTGCACATTTCAAATCTGCGTGACATAACATAATATAATATAACATAACATAAAAACATCTGCGCTGTGACCTAGTGATATATGATGAGGTATGATCAGGTGCAGAGATGTTTTAAGGCATGGGCAAAATGGGCACTGCCCAGGGCCCCCACCTTCCAAGAGCCCCCTGTGAAAGATGTATTTCTCTGGGGGGCATGGTCAGGCTGCCGACCAAGATGGCCGCGCAGCGTTGGAGCTCCGCCAGACGATCCCAACAACTGCGTCCTATCCTGTCCTCAGCCACCCCATGCCCTCGGTGGGATAGGCGACTGTGTAGAAGAAGATGCCGAAGTGCCACGGTGCTGTCTACAGTGGCTAAAACGAGCGAAATCACCCCGAAACCGAGTCCGGCGAACGTGTGTGGGCGGCGGCGGTCTCTGCAGCGTGGAAAGGCCTGTAAGGAGGCTGCGCCGATCGCTGACCCCAGCCTTGAGCCTACTGCTGAGCAGACCACGGAGGAGCGGTGCGGTCCTGCTCCTGCTGCGGGCGAGGTGAGCGTGCCTGATGTTCGCCCCCCCTCCTCCTGCTGAGATCGGCGTTCACTGCACAGAATGAACGCGACCGGCCAGCTTTGCTCCCGGAGGCCCTGCGGCGATGGGGGCCGCCGGTGAGCCTGGGAGACAGCCATCCGGCTGATCGGGCTGTCCGGGGGGGGACACCTGTGCTTTGGGGCCCCGCCTGCGAAGAGTGGGGATCGCCCGTCCTACCGGGCGTCCCAGCCTAAGAGGGGGATAAATTTGAATGGAGCAGCGCCGGTGCAGCAACGGCGCTAGGCCAATACTCCTTGACACCATACAACATTGGGCATCTGAAAAAACTGTGGAAATGTACGCTTGGGTGGCACAGATGCTTTACTGTAGCCCATGTAGCGTGGCCTCGCTGGCGGTTGTATATGCAACACACTATATATTTCTGTGAGCTTTATTGTCTCTGCTTGCCTGACGTTGCCTAATACCTGGCGCATGAGGCCCCTTGCTTTTCTCCGATCAGGCCTGCGCGCCGCATAGAGGCCCTCCGGCCCCTGCAGCAGATACTTGGCTGGGATAGATGCTGCCATCAAGTGGGTTTGTGCAGGAATATATGGGTCGTAAAGACCCCAAACAACGGCTACTGTAGTTTGGCAAAACCACAGAGAAAACGCCAGAGGCGGGCAACCAACATGGCTGAGGGTGGCTCAGATGTGGCTATTACAGGTGACCCTCCCACAGGCTCGGGCTCACTGCTGCAGGAATTGAGGGCTGGCTTCAGAGCCCTGGATGGTCGGTTTGACACTCCTGGAAAACACCTAGACAATCTAGGTGTCAAGTTAGAGGTACATGACAAATGCCTCGACACAGTGGAGGGTATGGTGTCCGATTTAGAAGATGGGGCGGCCCAGTCCATTGAGTGCCTGGACCATATGGAAAAGATTCTTAAGGATGTAGCTATGAAAAATTAAGATTTGGAAGCGCGCAGCAGGTGCAACAACGTTCACATCCTGGGTGTCCCTGAAACGGCCAATACTGGCCGCATGGGTCTTTTTGTAGAAACCCTTTGACCGACATCTTTGGCAGAGAAGCCTGCACCCCTGGTTTTCTTGTTGAACGCGCACATCGTTCTCTGGGACCCCGACCCAACCCTGGCTGTCCGCCCAGACCCATCATTGCGCGCCTCCTAAATTTTCGAGACAGAGACACGGCGCTGCGCCTGGCGAGAGAGCGGGGTGCTATATCATGGCAGGGCTCAGCGTTGGCCCTGTTCCTTGATTTCATGGCAATTGGTACAGGAGGCGAGGCGCAAATACAACTGAGTCAAGGCAACTCTCCAGAATCTGGGACTCAGATACGGTATGTTATACCCAGCGCACCTTCGGGTGGACGTCGAGGGCAGATCCCGTGTCTTCGACTCTCCTACAGCGGTTCAGGAGTTCTGCAGAGACTATAAAGGGAGCAGCAGCCAAAAGAGTAAAGACGCATCCAGAGCTACTCCCCTCACAGTGGCTCGGTGGCCAACGTGGAACTTTTCTCCTCCGAATAACCCGGGAATCTGCCCCGGATCAATATGGCTGAGTTCAGTATGTTTTCTTCTTGTATTGAGATAGGATGCTTTTACGCCAATATAGTTAACTGCAAAGTTGGTTTCTGGCGTTGCCACACCCTGTGTGTTTAGCACGATAAATGTGTTACACAATCGTAATTTATTTTGCTTATCTCCTTCTTAACTATCTAGGATGTTTACATGATGCAAATGACTGTCTGTTCTACGGGGTTTTTCCCTGCGAAGGGTCGCGCAGGGATGGGTGGGGGGTGGTGGGTGGGTGGGGATGTTCGTAATCACTGGTTACTATTGTTTATATTTCAGTTTACTCACTGTACAGAGCTGAGTTCTAGCTATGACGCACAACAGCAATCACTATCTCTTAGTTTAAATGTCAGCATTGGATAGCCTGTCCACTTTCTCCGATTTGTCACTCATTACCTGGAACGTCAGGGGTCTCAATAATGTTAGAAAAGGGAAGCAGATATTGCATTACTTACAAGGACATGGGACCGACATTGCATTTCTACAAGAAACCCACCTGTCCAGGGCAGACTCCACCAACTTTGCTGCCAGTTGGGGCCTGCATCGCTATTTTGCAAATTACAGCACTTACTCGAGGGGCACCGCGATACTGATACACAAACGTCTCCCTTTTCAGCTCCACAAAATACACAATGATAGAGAGGGGCGCTATACCATGGTAGTAGGTCAGCTAATGGGTCACCGCATAACACTAGTTAGTATATACGCCCCTAATATAGATAGCCCAGAGTACTTCCACTACCTGCACGCACAGCTCTTACAACTTGATGCCGAGTACGTATGCATGGGGGTGACTTTAACCTTCTACTAGATCCAGCACACGATAGTTACTCCACCTCCCCTGACACTAAACCGCGCACACGCCGAGCATTGCTAAACCTGTGTGACTCAGTTGGCCTGGTAGATATTTGGTGGCTGTGCAACCCGGTAACCGCCGCATACTCTCATTATTTGGCCCAGTACGATACGTGGACCAGGCTAGATTATTGGCTTATCTCCCCCAATTTTTCTAATTGGTATAAATCTTCCAAGCTTCTCCCCAGAACGTACTCAGATCATTACCCCGTGGGGTTACAGGTTTGTGTTCCTAGGCCGGAAGGCAGTGAGAGGCAGTGGAGATTTCCTGGGCAGGCTTTGCTGAATGAACTATTTAAATTGGTGCTTCGCGGGGCGAGAGAGGACTATTTTGAGTTAAACACTGGATGAGTTAACTCCTGGGCCACACTGTGGGAGGCCTTTAAGGCCTACATGCGAGGTATTTGCATCTCTAAACATGCGGGGTGCTGAAGGACCTTAGAGCTCCGATAGCCCGTATTGAGCAGCAACTGGAGAAGTTAGATATAGAGCAGATAGAGCAATCCGACCCGACCCGGCTTGGTCGCGACCTGACCCTCTTGGCGTAATTCAGGGAGACCGCTGAACGGAAAACTCATTTTTTAAATAAATATGCCATCGCCCGTCGTTACGGGGAAGGCGACGGACCGGGTCGTACACTGGCACGACTCCTAAGACCCTCGCCTGGGCGATCATGCATCACCGGAATTCGATCCTCTATAGGGCAGATCCTCACGGGCATCCCAGAAATACGGGACAAATTTTTATCATATTATACTACATTATACACGTCTCGGGTGTCTCACAATGAGGCAGACCAGGAGGAGTATTTGGCTGAGATTGTCATGGTCTGGCTTGAGAAATTCATGCAAGAGTTCCTGGCAGAGTCATTCTCCGCAGAGGAAATCATTAGTGCCATAGATGCTATGAATGGCTCTACTGCCCCTGGCCTGGACGGCTTTACGGGTGACTTTTATAAGACTTATAAGGATTTATTGGCACCACGACTCCTCGAGGTTTATAACGAGGCCCTAGAGCGTAAGGAGTTGCCCCCCTCCTCTGCAAAAAGCGGTAATAATACTGCTTCCTAAACCTGGGAAGGACCCATTGGCTTGCGGGTCGTACAGGCCACTTTCCCTCTTAAATCTTGACTATAAAATCCTGGCTAAAATGATCGCGTTAAGGTTGGCCTTGTTGCTGGACCGGATAATTTCCCGGCCCAATCGTGATTTGTCCCTCACAGGTCGACTGCCCTCAACTTGAGGACATTGTTCGCTGTGATACATAGAACCTCACCGGAGGTTCCAGCAGCTGCAATCCTTCTTGACACTGAAAAAGCCTTTGACTCCCTGGATTGGCCTTTCTTCTTAGCGGTGATGAGAAAGTTGGGCATGCCAAGAGGTTTTATTGACCTTACAGCGTTGCTCTATACCGGCCCTACTGCTCGGCTTCGCCTAAACGGCACACTATCGCGTTCATTTAATCTCACCCATGGCACCAGGCAGGGATGCCCACTCTCCCTATTGCTCTTTATTATAGCTATGGACCCTCTGGTTTGACACTTTTAAGAACGTCATCTGCATAGAGGTCTCCAGTTTAAAACAGGGCCCTCTCCTTATTTCTCTCTATGCGGACGATATCATTCTTTACATTCGTACCCCCCAGGTGAATCTAGAGCCTCTTATCAGAGAGATTATACGATTTGGTGGTTATTCTGGCCTGGGCATAAATTGGGGTAAATCAGAGATATTCCCTCTTACACCGTGTACCACGAGATGGAATTGTGAATTCCCTCTTGAGTGGTGTGAGGACTCTGCTAAATATCTGGGAGTCCATATTCACAAAGAAACAGAACAGATTATCCGATTAAACTATGGCTCCGCCATGCATAAATTAGAGCTACAAGGGGAACGTTGGTTGAGGCTCCCCCTCTTGCTCGCGGGCCGCGTGGCGCTGATAAAAATGATTGTTCTCCCGAAGTTTTTATGCCTATTCAATATTATCCCCATCCCGCTCCCCAATAGATTTTTTCTCACACTGCGATCTCCCCTTATTAGGTTGGTCTGGAGGGGGAATGAGACCCAGAGTTAGTTGGAATGCTATGACCCTACCGTACGACAGAGGGGGATTTAGTGTCCCTAATTTTCAATTATATTACTTGGCCACGCAGTGCAGCTTCGCACATTCCTGGTATCATCCGGATGCGCTGGTTCCCTACACCAGACCCGAAGCTGACTTGGTCCTTCCCGCCTCTTTGAACACGGTGCTGCCACGGGGATTCCCAAGAGACCCTCGGGATATTCAAACTGTATCTACTACCAGTTGGGCCTGGCAGAAGTTAGCGCAAGTCACTGGAGCCCACACTTTATACTCCCCGAGATTCTGATTTTAAACAATCCATGGATCCCCATTATGGAAGAGAAACTTGTACAGCGCACACTCATCAAATATTCAATAAGTAAAATTGTGGACTTGTTCACAGGGGGAGACATTTTTTCTAGCACAGAAGAGGTGAGATTTAGTGAGGCAACATTCATGGACCATTTTATCCTGAACCGGGTCCGCTGTGCACTAAGAGCGGTGATTTCTGAGTTCCCTTTGGAGCCCGAGTCTTTCACCCCATTGACCACAGTGATCGTGAGTCCCTAGGGAGAGCATCTTATTTCTAGGATATATAGTACCTGCATGTCAATAGTTCCCAGCAGAGATGCTAAGGTCCGGGTGGCGTGGGAGTGAGATCTTGGGCACCCGATTCAGGACTCGCACCGGGCTTTCTGCTGTACGCAAATTAAAGAAGTCTCCCTAAACAGTTGACACAAATTAATACATTTCAAATTTTTGTGGAGGATCTATATGTCCCCGGAGAAAATGCACACTATTGATCCTAGCAGATCACATACCTGCTTTAAGTGCGGTGCACCACATGCTGATTTCGCCCACCTAGTCTGGAACTGCGTTAAAATTGGGAACTACTGGAGAGAAGTGTACAGCACAATAGCAAAAATGATAAACTTGGAGGTGGAGCCTACACCTGAGACCGCACTTTTGGGCTATGTATTTGGTTTCCCAAAGGGGGTGCGTAAATTTACAGCCATTGCTCTGCTGCTCGCGAAGAGGGAGATAGCTCTTAACTGGGGCTGCAGAGCCTCCCCTACAGTACAAGCCTGGCTTAACAGCCTAACATATTGCAACACGAACAGTGAACTCTACGCTGTCACCAGCTTCTGGCATCCCGGCCAAAAGTTATTTGGGGGCCCCTCAAGAGCTAGTTGCTCGAAGTTAGTGCTGTCCCCTCTTCACAACAACGGGCTGGGATTGTCCCCACCGGAGTGGGGTAAAATAACTCTTGTCATACACTTCAAAATTATGTTAGTTGAATTGGAACAGAGAGATTGTGATCCACTGGGGGAAGATTTTAACCCGGGCGGGGGTTGATGATTGCAAGTATAAAATACAAGATGTATATATTGTCCTGAGATTTATCTGTATTAGATTGGGGACAGGGATTGCGATGCAAGTAATTGTCTTTCTTTCCTACTTCGTGCTTTGTCAAATTGCAAAATTACAGTGAGTAACCATGTAAAAACGATAAATAAAGTTTAAAAAAAAAAGATGTCTTTTCTCTGTTTGACTTCTGCCTATTCTATTTCTCTAGTACAAATTCTCTCCTGCTCTGAGTACCTCTACCTCTGACTGTCTCTCTACCCCTTGTCATCTGAGGGATTTTTGGGGTCCCTTGCAAGACATATTTTATCTGTTTTTGTGTGACCCTGTTAAAGTTTAACATAAAGTTTAGTATTATTTGGCATCATGTGGGCTTGAATTAGCAGGAAATGGGGAAAAATAAAATGTGTCGTTTTCGTGGACCCCAAAAGATGTCTTTCTCCAAAAATTCCTTAAGATAACACAATTCCTGTGTGGGGTATTATGTTGGTGGGTGGAAGGATCTCTTGAGGAGTGGCATTGTGTAATGTGGTGTAGTTTGGTGCAATGTTAGATCATTGGCTTCAAAAAGATTATCAAATAGAACCCTAAAATAATCATGCTCTAACTGCAAAAAGGAAAGTATTATAACTGTGTAAATGGTTGCTAAAATAGGAGAACGTGTTAACAGTAAAAATAAAAGTACTGAAGCATGGTTCCTTTACTCCTCGCAGTTTTCGACCTACAGTGGCAGGGATTCCAGCTGCAGCTGGAAATATCATAAATCCAGCTAAAATGTGGCTTCCGGACATAGAGTTTAAAGTGACCTGCAAAGTAACAGGAACCTCTGAGTAATAAAAATGTAAAATGCCGCTTGTACATATTATTACACATGGCTTATGAGGGAATTGATGAAGCAATTTTTAAATGTGAAACGGTAGCAATCAAGAGGTCCTAATGGAAATAACGTCAACATTAAGTTTATACTAAAATTCAATCGAAAAGTAAAGAAACATCTGAGCTCTGTCCTCCCAAAAAACAGGCACTACTCCAGCCTTGCAGTTGCCTGTCTACTTTATTATGTAACAAAAGTCTTTCCTCTAAATAGCCATTACCAAAGGTCGTTTTTCAGAAAAAAAGTTGCTCACGGTATCTTATCAAATTAATGAAATGCAAATGTTGAAAATATGGCTGTCTCGCGGCTTTCTGCTGTTTAACGAGGCCTCGTGATAGTTCGTGCGTCTTATAAAACGTAATTGAACAGAACAAGTTTGAAATTAAGTTGTAAAAGAATACATTTAAGTTATCCCCAGCCTGCTTGTCATGGCCATAACGAGGTGCTTTCTGGAAGGCCGTGCTGGATGCAGTGAGAGCGGCTCGGGCTTGACAGCCGCTCGGTCCCTTGGCAGGGACAGCTGTGAACCTTGCTGACAGACACACACCCACAATGTCTGCAATGCACACAGCTGCTGCCTGGCTGCGCTACCAAGGTACCTCAGCACAAACCCAGGGCTTGTTGGCGGGCAGGACACGGGCTCATTTTTACAGCCTGGCTCCCTGGCGTACGGCAAGCACAGACACGCTTCCCTGGCATCTAGAGTATGTCGCTGAAACATTCGTAGTTCACTCTTGACCAGTGGGAGCATTTACAGTTTTAGATTCTGAGTAGAGAAAGCCCAAGTAAGAGGCTGAATTTCAGGTCAGTGGATATGTTGCAAGAGTGTTATGTTCTATTTCGGTACTGTAGCACTTTTATGCGTGGAACCAATGCCATAAAGTCAAGTCAGAGACTTGGCTGAAGGTGCATTTTTTTTTATCAGGTCTGGCTTAACAATGCAGCTGTCTGTAAAACATGTTAGCAATACTTTAAATGTGCATAGAGTAGGCTTTGGCTAAACCCGGAAGAGTATTACTGTCTAACTTCATGCTATTGGTTATTTAGGGTATCATTGCACTTTCTTGGAAGATCTTTTATTGGAAAGCAAGAGGAACTATTTTACGTACGAAGAAAGCACTCAATCATCACACTATTGCCGTGGTAAATTTTTTATCTGCTATATTCATTCTATACAGAAAGCCAGGGCTGGCTTTAGTGCTGGTAGCGCCTGGTGGGACAATCTTTGTTGACCTTCTCCTCAGATTCCACCACTACCATCCTCCGGCAGTACCCTCATCTCTCCATAGCCTCTATTTTACATGTATTTCATTTTCTATAGTGCTACTTAAACCAGTTTAAGGTGTTAGAGCACTTTTCATCACCCACACATTATACAGAGACTAATCATACATGTGCAAATCACTGTATGGGAAATATTACATAAGACAATGAGGACTACAAGATGTAGGCATCACATGTCATCCATACAGGTAGGCAGTATATTTTAGAAGTAATTGGTCTAGAGCAGCACAAACTCAGGATTTAAAACATAAAACAGGGGTTGGGGTTGGCTTTCCTATTAGAATTTATTTCTACCCAAACGAACCTTTTTAGCAATATAAAGATAATGAAACACTGGGGAAAAACATAATGTCCTAACCTATACCTCGCAGTTTGCATGCAGTTCTTTGAAGGCAGTTTATAGCTCACTGTGCTATATTAGGATTTTAACTTATGAACTGCAAGTAACAAAAGGATACATGTGACAAAAAGCAGTAACCACTGAGCCATCCACATAAAATACAATTCTGTGATCTGCGTGGAACATGTTCTTTGCAGCAGGCATATTAACCCTCTGTGCTACTTTATGATGAGTCAAAACTGCCACTAGACAAAACTCTTTCTCTCTCCAGCAGGTACATTAATCGCCAGAGTTTTCTTGGCATTTTTATTGTTGCTTGAAAATTACTGGACACACAAGGAACTCTGCAGCAGGTGCTTTTAGACCCATAAGATAGTTCAAAACACAGTGCCCGAGTTCAGTTCCTGGCGTGGTGGCACCGGTTGCATGGCCCTAAAGCCGGCCCTGCAGAAAGCAATCATATTTTGGGATTTTTTTCAGGATTGGCAACTCAGTAGGGCAGGCTTTAATATGCATGAATGCATGTAAACTGTACTTTGGAATGCACATGCTTACATGCATGAATTGGCATATTAAAGCAAGACTTATTAATTAGCTTTACCAATACTTGTTTTATTCTGACTGTTAGCAGCATTCATACTGCGGTAAGTAGTGGTACCACTGTATAACAAGCATTGGGAAAGGCTATAGGTCTGGCAAGCTGTTGAGATGATTAACATTTTTTTATTTGTTATTGCAAGCAGCTGCTACCAAAACAAAAGAAAAAAACAGAAATCATGCCTTTTGCCTTGAACTTGGAGGCCATACCCTTGCATTAAAAAATGCTGAATCAAAATTAGCTATGGAAATAATGTTAAGAGAACAGTGCGGGTGCATGCTCGCAGGCAGGCACACTGAGGACAGAAATGGAAATCCTTTTTAGGTTCAATACATGCAACTAAAAATACGATTCATATTGGTGCTATGAAAAGGTGCTAATGGCTTTGATTTACCATAACCAGAAGACCTATCTTAAACATACAACAACGTCTAAAAGGCTATTGGCAAGGAAAAGTATTGACTCACCAGCTCTATAACTGAAGTGCACTTCTTTTAGGCAGGGCTGGACATATAGCAGGAAATATTTTGTCACTCACAGTGCAAAAGAGACAGTGACTAAAGTGGGCTGACCTAGTGGCCCATGCTGTTTGCTATGGTGGGTGAAAGCAAGATGTGAATGACAGTTGTGCAGGCCAATGGATTAAAAGGGCTGATGCAAATGTTTGTGTACATGTCTGTATTAGTTATTTATCATTTTTTATTACATGACGCTGGCGAGGCAGCTAAAGCTGCCTCTAGACAAACCCAAAAAGAATTGTCATTCAGAAGTTTTCCTCTTGACTTTCAAACTAGATACTGCAGGTTAAACGGTTTCCAACTAGGGCTCTATGCTAGTGAATCTTTAAATATATTACAATGCTAAGAGTATCCTTAAATCAATATACCCAGCAGATACATATATTCTTTTGTTGGCTTATTTCTTGAAAGTAAATATACATAGTATTGTAACCAAGATAGAGTTTGTACATCATTTACAGATTCTCAAAATACTGCATAATGCCGGTATATGTTCTGAGAAGTTATATTCCAGTGTGATTTAGAGTTCCAACCATCTCGCTAGGTGTGCTATAGAGATTCTTCATGTGCACAAATATGAAAAGTTGCACATTGAAAATGTTGCTTAACCACTAAACGTTTGCTTTGCCACTAAAACATTGCAATTGGACATCCATTAACCTGTGAATGCAAAATCTTTGTCGTAATATCAAAAATGAATTGTAAAAATCTTGAATGTTCACTCATCTAGTGGAAACAGACATCTTAGTAATATGGTAGTAAGCATTTAAGGCAAGGTTCTCAAATGTAAGTTTGCATAAGTATATTTACTCATGTGTAGATCTACCCCTACACCCTAACGCATCACTGTTATGCTATTCATCATTTCACAGTGGAAATGTACACCTAGGTGTAGATTTAAGAGTCATCACTCCCTCCAATCAGGGCTTAGTACCTTCTAGGACTGAATTTACAGCTATAAAGTTACTGCAAGTGACTTTACAACTGTATTTTACGTTCTGCCCCTTTGGTGAAAACCTCTGTCACCAAGCTGGAGGCCTTCAAATAGATAGACACAGGCAAATACTATGACCCACACACAGTTGACATCCGTTCACTTAAAACACATAAAACCCAGACTCTAGGCTTTGCATTCTGCACTTTGGACTACGCTATGTTATGTTATGTTAATTTGACTTAATATAGCGCACAAATTACCCGAGGGCATCTCGGCGCTGTTGCGGATGAAAATCAGGAGGCGGAGAGGGTGATTAAAATAGGTGGGCTTTGAGATGTTTCCTGAATTTACAGTAATTTGTCCAGGAATGAACGTGAAGGGGAAGCTTGTTCCAGTACATGGGGCGAGATAGGAAAAAGCCTTTCCACCGCTACATGTTAAACGAATGCGGGGGACCCACAACAAGGCTTTCGAGCAAGATCTTAGATTACGACAGGGCGTATAGGCTTTTAATCTTTTCTGAAGATAAAACGGGCCTTTGCCCTTTAGGGCATTATATGTGAGACAGCAGATTTTAAAATCAGAGCGTTTCTTCACTGGCAACCAGTGTAGTTCTTTCAACAGAGGCGCTGAGTAAGTGCCAGAAGGGCAGTTAAGGACAAGTCTAGCTGCTGTATTTTGAACGACCTGAAGTTTAGAGATCAGCGTTTCACTGACATCTGCCAAAAGGGCATTACCATAGTCTAGTCTGCTTATTACAATGGCCTGAACCAGAGTTCTATGGGCGGAGATAGGGAGGTAGGGAAAAATTCTGCGCAATAAGCGTAGGTTGTGGTAGCATATGCCAGTGGTGGCCAAAATGTGCTCTCTCACTGTTAAGGCTTGGTCCAGTTTTATCCCTAGATTCTTTACTGCTTGCTTGGGCACAGGGGTGGCACCCAGTTGATGAGGCCACCAGTCATCCGTCCAGATCGAAGAGGCTTTGCCGAACAGCATGATCTCAGTTTTATCTGCATTCAGCTGGAGATAGTTCTCGCTCATCCAGTCTGAGCTAACATGCCTGAGGATCCTGCAACCAACAGGAACTACAGCCAACCTCCAGAGTGTAGACTGCAATACTCAAAAGGAAGAAGAACTGCACTGAGGAAGAGATAGCCCTTGTACTTAAATTTGTGTTCAAACTCTACAAGAAACTAAATAGTCTGCTACCATGCACTAAGTTGGGGGAGGGAGCATGCACCATAGGGAACATTAAAAAGAAATGGCAGGATGAGAGGAAGAGGGTGAAGGAGGGGTTTTCCAGATTCAGGTGGAAAAGGCTATTCCTGGAGTTGGACCTTGATCCTGTCTCCATTTAGTCATCCTTGAAGCGTGTGTCCTCTCTGCAATGATCCCTGATTCGCTATACCTGATCTACAGCCTGCCTGTTGCAGACAACGTACCTTAAGGTCGGGGAAACTAAATCTACTCTCTCTTTGGTTCGGTCAAAATTTAAATTATGCTGGTGTAATTCATATAATTTTGCTTTACACTTGTTACGCATAATTCCTGAAATTATGCCATTATGTGATATTGCGTAATTACGCATCGTCCCTGGTAATATTTTAGCAAGAGTGACGAGTATAACACAAATATGCAGAACATGTGTGGGGGTTGCTCACCCCACTTGTGTTTTTCATACTATTTGTTTTACCATGAAATCTGCCCTCTTGTCAAAAATTGACAAGAGGATGTATTTCATGCTAAAATGTTGAGCTTAATGATGGATTTGCGTCTAATTAGGCGTAATTTCCCAGAAGTTTTGTGTAATTACGCAAAAGCAAATTTCTTGACACGCCTGTACTCTCTACAATCCTACACGTAATCCTGCAACCACTCAGACAACTTTGTCCTTTCCCCACCCTACACTTTTATGCAGACATCACACATGTGCCACATAAAAACCTCTAAGACGCACACACCTCCTTCAAATACAATACTATTAATGTGAATTTCTTTTTACTCTTTCTTCTTGTCCTACAGCCACCATTAAAAATCAGTTGGTTGCTATAGGTGTTGGAGGAGTGGTAGGGTGACAAACAGCTGCAGTTTCTATACTAAGCCCTAGAGCACATAGAGTTATATCACTGGGCTATACATTTCACTAACACACAGGGGCGAGCTGTATACCTTTCTTTGTTGGACCATACTAGGTTTTATTTTAGCCATTTTATTTCGATGAGCTACTTCACTCAACTACATATCGTTTTTCTATTTTTTAAATACAATGTGCTTATCCACTTCTTGTTTTAATCCACTTTTAAGGGACTGTGTTGTGATCTCCTCCACCACCTGCCACTATCTCTATATCTGCTCCTAGCGCTGCACCAAAACTGAGATTGATCACACAACAGACAGATGATAGAGACTGGTAAGTATATTGTCTTCTCTTTTGGGTTTGAGTCAAACATATCTCTGACTTCTTAAGTGACAGGATATGTTTATGTTTACTGTCACACATTCGGATTCATACCCATGTTTACATTTAATTTTATTATTGACTGTTATATCCCTTGTGACATGTCGTAATGCTACTGCAAGGCATTTTAATGTCAGTGCAATAATCTTTGCTTTAGTCCAGTTGATAATGTCTAGGAGAGGACTCAGATATTAATTTTATTGTGTATCCAACACGTCATCGTACCATCAGCATGTATGCCTTTGGATGTCTTATTACTTTGGATCAGGGATACGTTACCACCACCATCTTCAAGGACACTGGTTCAGCGCAGCTAATGTCAATATATATATATACATAGAAACATATATATATATATATATATATATACACACACATACATATATATATTCACTGAAAAAAATAAAGGTTACAGAGACATTATAGTTAGGCTCAAGCGTCACTCATACAAAACCAGTGAAATTCAGCAGTTATAGTTAGCTGAGCTAACTATAACTTGCTTCCCTGTAATGCACTGCTTATGACCTCACATATTACATCACTCATTACATGGTCAGTGACATCACTGATGACATCTCAAATGACAACACTGATGACATCATCCAGTGACTCTGAGTGTTTTTAAAAAAGGTTATGAGTGTTAAATATATATATACCAAGGTGTACTGATGAATCAGTGGGTGTATGAGTGCTTGTATGGAGGATTTAGTGGGTGCGTGACTGACTGTATATGTGAGCAATTAGGTGTCTCAGTGAAAATATGGGTGAGTGACTGGGTTGTCTGAATGTCTGTATCAGTCTGTCAGTTGGTGTCTAAGTGCCTGTATGGGTTGGTGAGTGGGTACGTAAATGGCTGTATGGATGATTCATTGGTTGTCTGAGTACCTGTATGGGTGTATGAATGTCTGTGTGGGTGGGCGAGGGGGTGTGTGACTGCCTGCATCGATGAGTCAGTGTCTGTATTGATTAGTAAGTTCATCTGTGAGGAGCTGTATGGGTGACTGAGTCTGTGTATGGCTGTGTTGGTGAGTGAATGGATGTGTCATAGGTATATGAGTGAGTAACTGCATATGTGAAAGGCAGTGTAGGTGAGTGTTGGAGCATATGAGTGACTGTATGTGTGAGTGAGTGATTGTGAGAGTGGCTGTATGGGTGGGTGTGTGCTTCTGTCACTGATAGTATGGGTGAGTGAGTATGTGTTAGTATCTTTACGAATAAGTGAGTGGGTGTGCATATAACTGTATAGGTGAGTATGTGACTGTGTGATTGACTCTATGGGTGAGTGAGTAGATGTGTGAGTAGGTGTGTGATTAGCTCTATGGGTGACTGACAGTGTGTGGGTGGCTGTATGGGTGTATGAGTGGATATATCAGTGGCTGTATTAGTGAGTGAGTTGGTATATGCGTAGCTGGATGCGTGCATGAGTGGATGTGTGTGTTGACCTATGAATCAGTGAGTGGTTGTGTGAGTACTGGTATGGGTGTGTCAATGGTTTTGAGAATGGTAGTGTGGAAGTTGGAAAGGGTGTATGAAAAGTTATATTAGGGTGTGAGTGGGTATGTCAGACATTCTGTGGATGATGTCATCAGTGATGTCATTTGAGATGTCATTTGAGATGTCATCATTGATGTCACTGACCATGCCATGAGTAATGTAATATGTGAAGTCATAAGCAGAGCATTATGGGGGCGCAAGTTATAATTAGCTCAGTTACTATAACTGCTGAATTTCACTGGTTTTATATAAGTGAAACTTGAGCCTAACTATAACATCTCTGTAACCTTTGTTTTTTTCAGTGAATTTTTAAGGTTTTTTAAATTATATTTCCTAACTATAATGTCCTTGTAACCTTTGTTTTTTCCAGTGAATTTCCAAGGTTTTTTAAATGCTAATTCCTAACTATAACGTCCCTGTAACCTTTGGTTTCCCAGTGAATTTCCAAGGTATTGTTAATTTTTTTTCCTAACTGTAACCTGTAAACTTTGAGAGTGGGTGTGTGAGTGGCTGCACAGGTCGGTGACTGGGTGTATGAGTGGCTGTATGGGTCTGTGAGTGAATGTGTAATGTCTGGGTAATTACGTAAGTGCATGAGTAGTGCCTGGGTGATTGCATGATTGCATAGGTAGTGCCTGTGTGATTCTATAAGTGCAATTGCCAAGGACACACTGCGAATGCCAAGTGTTTTTGACAAAGTGTAAAACACATATATAGACATATTTTACATAAAGTTTCAGTGTAGCTATTTAGTAAGATCCTAATTTAACTTTCCCCTTTGTATTCATTTGTCGAAATAACTACATAAAAATGCATTTCCCTTCTTCACAGCAACACCGGAGGTCGCTAATGACGTCAGTAGTCACAAATACAAATGACAAAGTATAAAACAGAAGAATGGACATATTTTACAGAAAGTTTGAGTCTAGCTGTTTAGTAACATAATGGTTTAACTTTATTTTAACAGCACAATTGTAAAAACAGTTTCAAAAAATAACTTTCAACATCTGAACTCACGAATAGAACATAACTACCAAACAAAGAACTTTTATTGGTTTACACAGTTTTACACCTAAATTTGCGTAATGCACAATATGTGACAAGACATTGTCAAGGTTTAAAAATAAAAAATATTCTTACGGGACCACGTCCATGCTTTACCATCTAAAAACATACCATGACAATCATCTAAAAGTAGCAAGAAGGCAACGCGAGGCTGAAGGGCCCTCAACTTCAATAGCAGCTGCAACAACACCAGGGCAGACAGTCCCTTCAGAGGTCCAATCTCAACTTCAAGATTTGGCTCCAGAGGTTTCCTGGATGGCATCATACTGCATGCATGGTGGAGTTGTAGTGAGTACTGGAGAGCAGTCCATAACAGCCCTTCACAATGCTGCAAAGAATCATAAATGTAATTTATTTTTTATTTTTGGCCCTTCATAGTTTTTCTACATTAGCAGGCATTTTATTATCTTCTAATTTATTGTAACAGTACTTACATATAACTTGCCATATGAACAAGTCAAAGCGTTCCTCTACAAATAAATACACAGCTAACTTTTGCCAGTTACCATTATTTTCTTTTTCACTTTTTAAATACAAGTCAACAGTCCATGTTTGAATCTTGTAGTGAACGCGTCAACAACATATATAACCATACTCTGGTTTCTCAGACCACACTGCGTTAAATTTTGTAATCTCTTCTTCAAAACTATCAACTGTAATATCTGTGTCCTGTTCTGTAACTCCTCCTCTTAATAGCTCTTCATTTTCCCTAAAATCCTGCTCAGGACCAAAGAAACAAAACTGCACTTTATCGCAAACCTTTTCTACGTCTGCCACAGTACCATGCAAAAGTGCTCTATTAATTTCTCCCAAACATAAAACAAGAGTTTTCACATAGTACAGCCTCCTAACGAACGTTCGCATTGTTGAGTGATGTATAGCTAACATCCTGAAATGATGAAAGGTGCTTTGGCACACTTTCTTTGATAAACAAGCTAGTGAGTGTCCCTGCAAATTTGTATGTTTTCTAATCTTGCAAGGATCCAATGCTTGCAAAGTACTTATTTTGTGTTTTAAAATTCGCCTAGGAAAGATACGTAGAAACTTCCTTAGTATATCAATGGATTGCTGTGAAATACTAAAAAACACTACTACAATTCCATTTGCATACAGGCGCCTGACTCGGCCTTCCTTGTACCTCTTCTCCAATAACTTCCTCTACATTTCTATGTACCATCACCTCTTTCGCTATAGGACTGCAATTCTTCATTTCATAACATCGTCCTCTGTAAACAATAGCATGAACTAATCTATTATCCTGGAGATAGTTTTCTTCATTAAAGAAAGGCTCTGTACTAGAAGTATGTATCCATTCTCCACTAAAAACTGTAAAAAGTTACTTCTATTCACTAATCTTTTTTTCT
The DNA here is from genome assembly GCA_963921515.1 of Calotriton arnoldi. Classification (NCBI taxonomy): domain Eukaryota; kingdom Metazoa; phylum Chordata; class Amphibia; order Caudata; family Salamandridae; genus Calotriton; species Calotriton arnoldi. The sequence continues at coordinate 124,583 of CAWUFW010000798.1, read as the reverse complement.
GGTTTCGTCTCCTCAAGCACAACACCATTTTGTCAAGAGTCTTTATTCTATTTATAATCAAATGTAAAAGCTTCCTGTTCAAAGCAAAGGCCTTATCAACTACTGTCTCAACTCGTTCTTTCTGTTTCAGTGCCTCTCGCCTTCTTCTAAATGTTTTCATAGTTTTCAGTAGATTTATAACTACTTTACTACGAAACATCCTGGCGCTGGTTTCCTTAAACTGCTTTGTCTCCTGGTTAAGGTGTGTCCATCTTTGTTGCATTCTTTCCTGTTCTTGTTATATAGATTGTGTCCACTGTTATTCTTTCTCATAGTTTGAATTTTATTGTCATTATTTTGTAATCTTTGGAAATGTCCACATTTGTTTTCAAGAAATGACTTAGTCCTCTTAGCAGAAGCTCTTTTTTATTTCACCACTTTTTCTTCATTTTGTCCCTTTTGAGTCTCAGTTCTGCATAGATACTGTAGTTTCTTCTGTTCCTTTTTCCTCATAGCTTTTGTAGGCATTCTGTCTGTAGTTATGCAGATATTGTTCTGTAAAAAAAATAAGTATATTTGAATTTGTATTCTAGCCAATGTACCAACTGCTTTACTACTGGCTTACACATAATACAAAAACAGTTTTTATATTATTTTGCAGTTTTAAATCTAAAGATGAATCTAGCTACATAACTACAAGCACTTACTTCAATATACCAAACCCAAACCAAAACACAAAACTTAATTTATTAGCTACCTTTTAATATTAGAGCACCCTCTCCTACAACACAGCTGCACCATATCTCAGCTCTCACTGATACATGCTAAAAGACCACTTTATCCCTTTTGTAGTAAATTTTAAAATAAACATCAACCAAAGTGTAAAAGTACATACGGTGTCTCAATACTGTAAATCTGAAAACACAACATAAGAGCTATTTTTGTGCCTCTCTACCACTGTGTCACTGGTAGATTTAGTGTTTCAGTACTTTTCTACTTGGATGTGTCAGATTTAAATTTTGAGAAACACTGTATATACAAATCTGCTCATTAATCCGTGTCACAGCATATAGCTCACTAATTCTTCCGAGTGCATGCAAACAGTGTGTGACAGGTTACATATATAATTCACCAGATGGTTCTAAAAGAGTACATATTCCTCACTAAAACTTGTAAATACATGTGTTTGTGGTTGAGTACAACAATACTCCCTAAATGATTGGATGAGTGCATAGATAGTGCCTGGGCGATTCCCTCAGAATATAAGTAGTGCCTGGTTGATTCCCTGAGTATGTAGGAACTACATCGGTGGTTCCATATCTACATAGTTAGTGCAATTCACATGACTATATTGCTACTACCTGGGTGTTTGGATGAGTGCATGAGTACTGCTTGAATGATTAGATAAGTGCATAGCTAATGCCTCAATGATTCAATATATGCATAGATAGTGGTTGGATGATTAAATGAGCGCTGCTCTAGTCCCTGGGTGATAACAGGACGACATGCATAGTACTTACGTGATTTATTTAGTGCATGCATAGTGCGTACATAAGTACATACATAGCACCTAGCAGATTGCATGAGTGCATGAGTAGTGTTTCAGTGATGGAATGAGTACATGACTGACGCCCATGTGTTTTTGGTTAATTGAATATATAGTACCTGGGTGATTACAAAACTACATGCATATTGCATGGATAATTGAATGATTGCACCTGTAGTGCCTGGCTGATTACATGAGTGCATGACTAATGTCTGAGTAATTGTATAAGTCCATTGTTAAAGCTTGAGTGATTGGATAAAAACAAGTGTTGTGGTGACTGTATTAGTGCAAGAGTATTGCAACAGTAATTGGATGAGAGCATAGATACTAGATGGGTGATAGGTTCACTGCAATGGTACTTCCTGTATAATTGGATGAGTGCATGACTAGTACCTGAGTGTTTGGATGAGTGCATGGGTTGTGCCTCAGTATTTGGATGAGTGCACAGGTTATAAGTCAGTGTTTGGATGAGTGCATGGGTTTTTATGGGTGTTTGAATAACTGCATAGGTACAGCTTTGGTGAATGCATATGTGAATGGTTACTGCCTGGGTGATTGGATGGATGCATGGATGTTGCCTGCGTAGTTCAATGAGTGCATAATTAGTACCTCCATGATTGGAAGAGTGCATGTGTTGTGCCTGGGTGATGGAATAATTGCATACATAGTGCATGAGTGATTCAATAACTGCCTGAGTAGTGGCTGAGTGATTGGACGTCGCCTGAGTAATGCTTGGGTGACTGTAAAATATCTCCATTGCTGTTAGATACATAACATTTGTGACTATATCTGTAACTCATTGTTTAACTCCTTCTGTCAGTATCAAACTATCTGTTTTAGTGTATCTATCCTATGTGTCAGAAAAGTCTAAATATCACACTTCATATATATTTGGATACATGCCTCTCTACAAGCATACATTGCTCTGTTACTCAGCATGCACATGGATCCGTAAGTTTCTAAAATTGAAAACAACAAATCTAACTTTTTCAAAGCAGAAAACCTTTTCTTAATGACATACCTACATATTTTCTTAAATTTTTCTTGTGTGTTTAAAACATATATTCCGCATTTCTCAAAGGAAAGTTACACGCCAAATGAAGGCTGCACAAGAACTCTCAACAGACATTCTGGACTATAAACTCCTCAATTTTAAACAGAGCATGTTTAAAGAAATACACCACCCTCACCACATACATGAAATTTTCATTAGCCTTAAATAACATAGATCAACATGTAAACATATATGTGATTCCATAATAGATATACACCTTCAAGCCATCTTACCAAAAATATATAGTTCTCTACATCTTTAAATAAATTCAAGAGTCTCACCGTTAATATAACTATCTGCAACCACAAAAACAAATCACACCATCTAAGCATATGCAAACCACTCATATAAGTAAAAAAACACATTGACAAACACTTCCTAATACATACCTAACAAATATTACTACTTTATAATACACATACAGGCGCAGAACATTTTCCTATGTTTTACTTGTGACTACACTGTTATATGGCCCTTAGGGTCATTGTTGACATTGCTAAGTTAGCATGAGCTTTGCTGCCATGATGCTGCTTTTGCGCACGTTACTACATGACTTTATTTTTGCAAGACGCTGTTTGTGCCTTTCACATCAGAACTGTCTGCTTTTCGCGTTCTTTGCTGAAGTTCCTGGAGTTTAGTCTGACCACGATGTGCAAGGTTGATAAACAATGCCCCTTGTTATTCTGTTCTGATCAGTCCCTAGCACCTAGACATAACATGCTAAACACAGCTGCAATGTTGGAGACTCGTGCTTTGATATTACGGGGATGCATGTTGTTTTAACTCACACTTGGAGAGAGTCCTTTCCATGGAGAAGAGCTACGCTGTTCCTATGATGTAAACCTTGCATCTAGGCTTTAAGGTATGGGGTCTGCTGTCAAAGCCCAGAGATCTTCCTTTATATCTAATAAACGTCTTCCAGTCAAGGGAGGGTGGTTAGGTCCTTATAGTCCTTTTTCCACTGGCTTTGTAAAATGACTTCCCCTCTTTGTGCCTATATGGAATTGTAACAATGCTAATTGTTTTGAGTTTATGCATTTTGCTACTAGTAGTGGCTCGTATATTGTATTGTAGAGCACGATAGTTAAAATAAACATTTTGAACTATTACAGTGACTCTGCCTAATCTTGTTGTGGACAAGTACGAGTGAGCGAGCGAAAGAGCATGTCTTGCTACCGCGATTCCTGAGAGAGTCAGGAGTGTTGTGTTCTGGGTTGTCTAATCATTTGTAGCTCTGTGATTTTTGGAGGAGAATGAATGAGACACTATAGCTAGTCGGTTTAGGGATTTTGGGCACTAAGGTGGTAGGTTGGTACACCCCTATACACCGAGGTCCTGGTTTCCTGCGCATAGTTCTGTGTAGGTGCAGAATCCCCGTAACATGGTGCCGCCAACGTTTGGTCTGGTTCTTATCTGCGAGACTCTTGAGTAGTGCTTGTGCTTGTCCACAAAACCCTCACTTCTGTTTCCAGAGACAGCTGTGACGGTGTAGCCTCCAATGTTGTGATATCTTATAGGTTTTTCAAGCTTGAATTTTAAAAGGTCTTTCTTTTCTTTTCACCCTTTGTTGCGCTGCCACGCTTCAGGTTGTTATTATCTTCTTCATAAGTTATGGCGGTTAACATTACACCGCCTCAGTCGCGACTGCAGTCAAGGCATATTTGGCTCAGAATGGACTACCTGATGCTAGTGTTGCCAAGCTCATATTTGTTGTGGAAGCTGATCCAGCTTACCGCTTCGAGGTGTTTTATTCCTGGGTCACCTTTCCGGCGGTGGATGGGACAGACAATTTGTTTCACGAATATACTGCCACGGCGACAACGTCTGGAATATCAACCTGTATAGTACTCTCGAGGTTCCGCTTACAGCTTGGCAACACCAGATTTGGTTTAATGGCGCCCTTCCTCACCCAATAACGCCAGTCCGTCTTGGCCCTTTGTCGATAGACGGGCCCCATGGCCCGTTTTGGCTGGGTATACCCCACACCCATGTTATTTGACTGCTGCAATTGCAGACCTTCGCGTATTACATACATCCTTGATAAGTGTGCATAGAGCTGTTATACAGTTCATGTCGCGCAACTTCCAGGTGGGACCACCTGGCGTTGCTGCGCAATCTGCGGGTCCTGGTGCTGTGGTGATCAGTCCCCTTATGGTTAATTCTGTAATGGGCAAGCGTCCACAGAATAAGGATGAATTCCCTTATTGCCTTGCTGAAAAATGTGGACAACTAGAGGCTGTTTTTCCAAATACCACTCCTGTGGAGAAACACAGGATCTTAACTATAAGTTTGCCTAGAGACTTAATTCCCGAATTAGCTGATTGTATCACCTGGTTCAAGGTGTTTGCGGCGGTCTGTTCAAAGTGTTTCGGCACTCCATCCATGACCGTACTCCCCTTCGTGATAAAACACGTTCACGATGAACACGGAGCACGATGTATGTAAATTAAAGGTTGTAAGTTCCTTAAATGCCAATAAAGAAATAATAAAAAAAAAAAAAAGATGAACACGGAGCCGAAGCGGCTGTAGAGTTGGGGATGAGACTGGTGGGGGTGTTCGACGTGGTTGTCTGACATGATCCTTGCTAATGTCAAGGGTGATGCTGTGAGCTTTCAAGTGGCAAACCGCTTGGAGGCTGTGCCAGATGCAGACAAGCCACGCGAATTACCAAAGATTATTGCGAAGGCTTATAAAACCATTGGCCGCAATAGTCTGGGAGTTGAGCCTTTTACTCAATGCAAACGCAAATAAAACTCAGCAAAAGGCCCAGTCTGATAAAGACGGGCATCCGTTCTTTGCTAAAAAGAACTGGAAAAATAAGAAACAGGGGCAGCAACAACAGAAGCAAGGTTTGCGTGCTGGTTCACCGACACCTGAGTCTTCTGAGCGTACTTATGACTTGCGCGATCGTGCGAAACTTAAGTCTCCTGATAGATTTCAAGTCCCTTATCAGCACTCTCCTCGCTCTTTACAGGACACGTCGGACTCTCATGTCGGTGGTGGGGAGCGCCAGGATCGTGGCAAAGCACCTACTGGTCAACAGGGACAAGATCAACCTCGACAGTTTGACACTAAAGCCAAACAAGAGGATCTGCCTCGTTTTAGACCCCTGTATCAAAAGAAAAAGGTTGCAGCTTTAACAGCACGTTATGCCTCAGACGGTGAGAACGTGACTCCTGGACTCGACATGGGCGGTGACTCTGCTCAACAGCGCAGCAGAAGTTACCATAGTGCGGGAGGCACTGCGTCCCTGTCTGGTGGCAACAGCAACTGATTCCTTCATAACTGAGGAAACAGCAGATACCCGGGTTGCCCCCCCGGATAGACTGTATGACATTATTTTTCAAATTGAGGGTGATGTGCAACGTCCGATCAAGGCGGTTTTCTGGGAAAATCTAACCTCCTCATACGACATTTTGTTGGCGGAGGTGGATTGGCCTCCACCATTTGTGTTAGCCGCTTCTCGAGGGGAGGACGTGATATTTCCGAGTTTTTCACGTTACGTCCCTGAGGAGCATGCAAAGGCTTTAGCAGCTGAGTGGGCTTTGGCCCTTGCCCCCGCTGTGTACCGTAACCAGGTGGGCTGGGATATAGATTCATCGGCACATGAGATACCTTTACGGTCTACGCCACAGCCGCAACCGCAATATCCAATAAAAAACGCGAAGCTAAAGCTCACGTTTGTGACATTCTGACGCAGTTGGAGTATCAGAGTGTGATTGAATCCTGTACATCACCAATGAATAATCCTCTCTTTACGGTATCAAAACCTGAAGGTTCATATCGGATTGTACTGGATTACAGAAATTTGAATCGTCATTGTCGCACTTTTGCAGTGCAAAACACACACAGCTCTGCGCTGGTGAACAACTTTGTTTGTAAAAAATACAAAACTACACTGGACATATCCAATGGTTTCTACAGTCACAATCTGGCTCTTGAGAGCCATGACTTGACAGCATTCACCGCTGTCGAAAATCAGAAAAAATTTACACGATTGCCCATGGGGTATAAGAATAATCCCGGGGCATTTGCTGCACGTGTTGTATCTTTGTTACAAGACATAGATCCATATGCGTTCTCGTACGTGGATGATATCTATCTCACGGACGATGAGCTTATACCGCATCTTGTCCGAGTCGACCGCATAATTTCTGCGTTCGCCGACTACGGATATAAATTTAACTTTGCAAAGTCACACATCGCTCATTTGGTGGTGCTCTTTTTGGGCTAAGAGCTCAATAATGAAGGAAAGGGGTTAGCCCCCCACTTCCTGGAGAAATGTGCACATTTGCAACCTCCTTCTACTCTGAAAAAACTTCGGTCCTTGCTGGGATTTTTGAATTTCGGGAGGACTTACATTCCCGATTAAGCCCAGCGTATCAAGCCGCTTTATGCGTTGATACAACCGACATATTCTTCTGCCAGCTGGCTTCCGGAACATACTTCTATTCTCCAATCTCTGCAATCTGACATGCTTGCAACCAACTTCTTGTTGACACGTGATAACACCACGAACCTAGTGATCCGTATCGTACCTGGGAAGGTGGTTTCATTTACCTGACGTTCAATGAGGGGGACACAGTACCTATTGCATACAAATCACATTTGTACACCGCAGCTGAAATGCGTTTTTCCAATGTTGAGAAAGTTTTGACCGTGGTCCAGATGGCGAATCTGAAGGAACGCTCATTGGCGCAAGGTAAACGCATTCTTATGTTCACGCCCTACCCTGCTTTGGAGGCCGTGACTAAGGCCAGTGTACCTAACTCTAAAGCATTACATCCCCGTTGAATACAATGGGCTATGTCTTTGACATCCTCTGATGTCACATTTATCTTTGACCCTGCACTTCAGACACAGGAGTTTTTACAGTATGAACATGTTCATCCTCCTCCGTTGTCTTTGCTTCCTTTACATGAATACAAATGTGTCATTTATACCGATGGCTCGGCTCAACCAGCCACAGGTTCCAAACATGCCTATTCAGCGGCTTGCGCGATTGTGGCTGGCTCCATTGTCAATGGAGAATTTAAATCCTCCATTGTGCATACTCAAGCACTTGGGGACTGTATGGCACAGTTGGCGGAGCTGCGTGCTCTTATTCTTGCTCTTGAGTTTGCTGATCCTAATGTGAATACTCTTATTGTATGCAATTCTTACTACTGTGTTCAATCTTTCAATGACAACTTATTTTTTTGGACTCGAAATGAGTATCAAGACTCTAAAGGCAGCGCAATTAAGCATAAAATGCTTTGGGTTCAGGTGGCAGAGCTTAAACAGCGTCTGCCCCTTAAACGGGTTATCCATACTCTTGGCCATCAGCGTGTGGGAGCACATGCTCTTGGTAATTCTTTGGCTGACGAAGCAGCCAAATCTGCAGTAGCCACGTATTCCGTAGCAGCAGGTCCTTGACTAAAATAGATAAAGATATCTGGCAGCGGTGGCTGCTACGAGGGAGGGAACCGCTTATCCTCAGGGTTTCCCTTCAAAATACTCCTATCATGTATCTCCCGAACATGTTCCTTACGCTTCTATTCCTTCTGTTGCGGACCAACATGGACCGCAGACCTGCTTTGATCAGAGCCGCACACGAGGGCATGGCTTCTGCACATGCCGGGGTGTCTGCGACAGTCTTGATTTTACAGCAACGTTATTGGTGGCGTGGTTTATATAAACAGACCCGTACTTATGTGCTTTCTTGTGACATTTGTCAGCAAATTAAACCATCTACGGTGTCACGTCCACCACAAACACAGCTATGTATTTCTAATAAACCATTTGGCTGTGTATATCTTGATCACTGCGGTCCGTTCTCTTCTGATACTGCATATAAATATCTTTTAGTTGCAGTTGATTTGTGCACAAGATTCCTTTGGGTTTGGCCACAAGGCAGTGCTGACGGTCGAAATGTCACCAGGGATTTGTGTGTCTTTGTCTGGATGTTTGCCTGTGGCACCTTCCATTCGGACCAAGGTCCAGGGTTCGCCTCTAAGGCTTACAAGGACACGATGAAGTCCATGGGGGTGCTGGTGCAGTTTTCGTCTCTATACAGGCCTGAGGGCAATTCAATTGTGGAGCGAATGAACCGTGACTTAAAGCAATCCTTGACAGCTAGAGTCTTAGGTACTGGCAGGAACTGGCTGGCCCATTTGTATGGTGTTCAACGTGCACTCAATAATCTCCCTAGAAGATCTCTGGGTGGGCGGACTCCATACAAAATGCTCTTTGGCATCAAAATGTTTGTGCCAGACCTTGATGGTCTAGACGTTGTGGCGGCTGCCGCAACCTTTGACGTAGATAATCATTCTACTGTGTTACAGGATCTACAAAAGACCCCTGACAGCTATGCAACTGAACATTTACCCTCTTCCGATGATGCAGCACTGCTGATCCTCCTTGTCTTCTACTTTGGCAGTACCACCGTCTAAATTAAGTGTCTTCATCTCTTGGTTCAAGAAGACGTACTTGGTCCCTCCATGGACCTACATCTGGTTGGTGCTTATCCTAATTTTCCTCTTCATGTCGGTTGGATTTGTGACAGTGTTCTTTTTACTCATCAATGGTCATTATTTGCCAGAATGCTCTGCTGTAAACTTGGTCGATGGTACTCTGGCCCCACACACATCGTCCCATATCATGAAACGTAATCAGACTCATGTGAACATTTCAGCATTCCCGGTTACAGATGGCATCATTTGGGATAAAGTAGCCTTCGAAGTCCACGGCCCGAAGGAGGTGCTCAGGGTGCCATACGTGTTTCGCGTCTCATTAGGAGATGTGGTATCACGGGACATACATTCTGATGATTGGGATGTGCAAGCAGTGCATTCATTATTTTCTGATTTGAAGTATTATGCTGCTTTTGATGCTGAAGATTTGTACTTAAATTCTGCCAATTATGCTGATCTCTTTTGTCATCAACACTATGGGCATCATTTTTTACATAAAACGAATACTTTGAGGCCAGTTTATAATTACACTCAATGGGAACACTGTCCTACTCCCATCAAAGGGAGTTCAAAAATTCTTCAGAATAAGTTTACATATTTTACAGATTATAACACGTCCAATCCGGAATCATATTTCTTTAAATTTCAATTATCTTCTCAATCCAAATTTATACTGACCCACACTAAATTGATTTATTCCAACTCATTCAGGACTAAATTAGCCACACTGGGTTATGATCACTGGAAAGAGACCATTGATTTGTAATCAATCTGGGGTACAAAACACTGGCAGGTTTCAGGGAACTGAGGCACTACATCGTGCATGTCTAATCCCGGTTCAAATATTATTTTTAAATTATACTGTTTATCAAACCACGTGCTTTGGTATGGCTACGGTAAACAATTTGAATATCCCTTCCATTCCGTCTTTAGCAGAATATGACAATTGGCGTGCTCGCACGAATTATACCATTGATGCATTGCACGCTTTGTTCCAAAATGACACCTTTAATGTCTCAGGGATTGATTCATCCGGTTGGTTGGTGTGGCAAACCAATTCAAATGCATGTCAATTGTGTTTTTATAATGTAACACCTGGTTTCACCCAGACTAGACCGGACCCACGTTATCCACGTTCACATGTTTTTTGAAAGGGACTCCAGTGCCATCAATAATTTCCGCTTTTACCCTGCTTACTATCGGTAGCTATCTTATTTTAAACAACTAGAATTGCTGTGGTTTATGGGCAGGTGTCCCGTATTTGGTAAATGTTTCACAACGCGTTACTTGTTGTAGCAATGTGCTTTTTCCGCCCCCGCATGGGAGTGTAGATAGTCCTATTTGGCCTTGCATTCCTACTTTGAAAACAGATTTCAACAAATTAAGCAGGCTAAAGGCCCTTTTGTTCCAACAAGAAGAGGCTCTCACTTCAGCCCGAGAGACCTTCGAATTACAGGTGGCTAGAACATCTAGTGAGATTCAGTCACTTCTGAATACTAACCTCCCTCACCACTTTGGGGAGCTTATACATCAGATATTTAATGCGTCTGACACTAAAGGCCTTGCACATTTTTTTAAACAAGTGGGAGCAGGCCTTGTGACTTCTTTTCAGACGATATTTGGAATAATACCGGCTTTTATTCATTCTATTTTTTCCAGCGTCTTTGGTGGATTCCCTTTGTTACTAGCGTTAGCTGGTGGAATCCTGCTTCTTCTGCTCCTACTGCGCAATGGCTGCTCAGCTTGTGGTCCTGCACAGACCAGGCCAAATGCAGCTGTACCGTGATCGGATGCGACAAGTTTTTGGATGCCTGCCTTTAGTGACGCTTGGTGTGAGTTATGGATTAACTTTTCGCTTTGCCTACTTTACTTGCGTGCAACCAGTCTTCTACTGCCGACGATGCACCTTCTATTGGGCTATGGATTTATGTCTCTCCAATACGTCATGTCCAGTCCTGGATTTTGTCCAGTTGATGGGCCCCTTAGAGGCTCATGACGAGGCTTGTTCTGGGAATGGCTGTATGGCGCGTGCGGCTGCACTAGGAGTGTTGGCTGAATGGGATATCTGTGCGGCTGCGCAGAGCCTCTTACATCAGAGTTTAATCGAATATTACGCAAGTTGCAAGTTGGAAGCATCGGATTATGAGGAGCACGTTTGTTCCTTTGATCTACTTGATTGGATGGCATCCCTTTTTTGTACTAACGATAGAGACGGTCTTCTGGAAGGAATTGCATTCTTAAGTTCTCGTACGTTGATGGACTTACCACCTTCTTCATCATAAGGCCTTGAAAATTGATGACAAACATTTTTGGGGGGGAATTCTTTTTCCAATTTGTTTTTTTTCTCATACGTTTTTGGTCTGCTTGGTTTTTTGAACTCTGTATCCGTCCTTTCTCTATGTCCTACGGCCTTATCAGGGGGAGGGTGTTATATGGCCCTTAGGGTCATTGTCGACATTGCTATGTTATCATGAGCTTTGCTGCCATGATGCTGCTTTTGCGCACATTACTACATGACTTTATTTTTGCAAGACGCTGTTTGTGCCTTTCACATGAGAACTGTCTGCTTTTCGCGTTCTTTGCTGGAGTTTACTCTGAACACGATGAGCAAGGTCGATAAACAATGCCCCTTGTTATTCTGTTCTGGTCAGTCCCTAGCACCTAGCCATAACATGCTAAACACAGCTGCAATGCTGGAGACTCGTGCTTTGTAATGACGGGGATGCATGTTTTTTTAACACACACTTGGAGAGAGTCCTTTCCATGGAGAAGAGCTATGCTGTTCCTATGATGTAAATCTTGCATCTAGGCTTTAAGGTATGGGATCTGCTGTCAAAGCCCAGACATCTTCCTTTTTCTAATAAACATCTTCCAGTCAAGGGGAGGGTGGTTAGGTCTTTTAGCCCTTTTCCACTGTCTTTGTAAAATGACTTCCCTTTGTACTATATGGAATTGTAACAATGCTAATTGTTTTGAGTTTATGCATTTTGCTACTAGTAGTGGCTCGTATACTGTATTGTAGAGCACGATAGTTAAAATAAACATTTTGAACTATTACAGTGACTCTGCCTAATCTTGTTGTGGACAAGTACGAGTGAGCGAGTGAAAGAGCATGTCTTGCTACCGCGATTCCTGAGAGAGTCGGGAGTGTTGTTTTCTGGGTTGTCTAATCATTTGTAGCTCTGTGATTTTTGGAGGAGAACGAATGAGACACTATAGCTAGTCGGTTTTGGGATTTTGGGCACTAAGGTGGTAGGTTGGTACACCCCTATACACCGAGGTCCCGTCTTCCTGCGCATAGTTCTGTGTAGGTGCAGAATCCCCACAACAACACTACTCCTGTGTAATAATGTGACCAAAAGTACTACAACTCCCAGAATGCAAATAACATAGATCTATCTATTCTGCACATGATGCTTAGACATTTAAAACGTTCTTAGTTTTAAATATATTCCTCATTACAACTTTGAACAATACTATACTGTTGTTTTTCTGTAAACTACACAATGGGATAAAGGAGCACTAATTCATTTTTCTCTTACTTCCCAAAGCATTTCGTACTAACATCTTAAACACATACCCTCTGATAGATACAATTCATCTCATATATTTTTTTCATATCAGTGATACTCCTTTTTTATCAAACTCCCACATACATCTTCATTTCTAATGTAATTTTTTTTAAATAACTAAAAAGTTATGTACATACCAGTGAATTGAGTTCATAGATTATATTGTTACTTTAGCTCTTTTTTAAATAGTTTTGACGCATTTAGGATTTGTAAAAACTAAGCACAAGAATGGTACACCACTTTCATACAAAGCAAACATAAAATGGCAACCTCTTCAACTTTCTACTCTATGATCATGAGAAAGGCAGCAAATGAAATCATGTCTTTCATTTTAGACTATTCTATCTGCACTTGTGAATGGTCAGCATCTGTTAACCCTTTCCCTTTCTTTCAAGATGAAGTTCCTGTCTCAGCGTGTTCGTGTTTTTTTCACGATGATCGTGGAGTAATCACGAAAAAAAGTGGGAGTCCAAACCTATATTTACCTTCAGTTTTATTAAATTTAGATACTGCACAACAGTTTATTACATAGTCCTCAATTGGAAATTAAAGTTTATCATTACTTAAATTATGTCCTCAACTTTAAAAAAATGCTCTGTCTCTTTAACACCCTTCCCCCAATACACTCTTAGCTCAGTGTATCTAGCAACCCAGTGGAACCAGTAGGTCAAAAGTTCACAGCACATTCTAGAAGGACCATGCTACTTTCAAATGAGATACAGCAGGTGTGGTTTACTCCACACATTCAAAAGCATATCCATGTCTATATTACATTTCTTTTTTTAAACAGCAGCCAATAATAGGACTTCTTGCTAATGCATCCAAAACGCTATCTAATTTTATTCACTTACATGCTGACAGCATCCAATGAAATATATATATTTTTTTAAAAAGAAAACACCTCCATTTTACCTGCTTTTCGTTAGGACAACTACCTCATTCATCTCCAGCTCCTTCACTTTACAATGCTTAGAGTGGATTGTTGGCCACAGTTATGTCTATTGGGCTAAAGAGGCTGCAAAAAAGAGAGGCATTGACAGGGACTTGGTTTTGCCAAATGTGGAGATTGCTTGGTTTGGCCAGAGAGGGTTAAAGTTTCATCAGTTGCTGGCTTTGATTAAAACTATTGTGGATTGCCGAACTCCTCACCTCATGATTGTGCACTGTGGTGGCAATGACCTAGGCACATTGACTGTGGCAGGACTGGAAATCCTAATGAAAGATACCTTTGCAGAACTGATGTCGTTTTTCCCTCACACTGTCTTGGTGTACTCTAATATACGCCAAAGACAGAAATGGAAGTGGTCAAATCAATTCTGTTCACAGATTGACAAAGCCAGGAAACATGTTAATAAAATGTTTCTGCATTCCTCAGAGACCATCGCATGGGCTGGATCTATAACAACAATCTGCGTTTTGACAAGCATGGAATTTATAGAACTGATGGAGTGCACTTTACAGACGAAGGCAATAGGGTGTTTCTAAGTAACCTAAAACTTTGCATCCAGTCTTATGTGTAGCTGTCATATACACACATTCATCACAAAGGCTCTTGTCAGAGCTACCCTAGTACCAGAAATATTGTTCATTTTCTTCATAAACATCCTTTTTTTTAGTTTTTGGGCATCTTCACGACAACATTGCAATTGCCACTAATACGCTGCGAAATCACAAAACAAAAGCAGACATTCAACGGCCACCAGCAGATCCAAAAATATTAACTAATAAAATCCATTCTAAACATTGCGCTACACATATTACTATATACATGCCTCTATAAAAACATGTTTAAACTCATGTTTTTGTACTAAGTTTCTTTAAAACCCATCTTTAGACCTATTTTACGTTTTTACGGTTATTCAGGGAGTCGCGACGACGCCGTTACTCGTGCTGATCGCGCCTTTTCCATAAAGTGAAAAACACATATAAGCACACATATTACAGTATTTTACACACTAGCGGTTTATTACTGGACACTTTAAACTCATGTTTTTCTAGTGTATTTCTAGAACAACCATCTCTAAAACATATTTTCTGTTTTCGCTGTGAGGTCAGAGATCGCAATGACGTCGGTCATCGCGATCTCCACTGATACGGCACAAAAGCAGAAAGCAAAAGCAGGAATTTAATAGCCACTACCACATTCAAAAATGAAAACTGTATAATTAATTCTAGCCTCACACTAGATAAATCGCTATCTAAATAACTCTATAAAAACATTTATCAGAATCTCAATATAATACAATGTGTATTAATGATTCAATGATATATTTTCACCAATATTCGCGGTGTCGCCGCGATATTCATGATGCCCCTGTGACTGTACACGGGGGCCTGCGCTGGCGATCGCAGAGCCATCACGAATATCATGCCGATTAAAACAATCAATTTCGGACACATAACTTGTGTCACTAACACTTACATGTCTGAAACATGGGGTCAGAGTACCTCGACCCTGACTCCTTATGTTTGCTTTCACAGAAAACTTTAGCCTTGGGAACTGTTCCCGATAGATAAAATGGCTCCTGCAACTTTCTGTTTAGGTTGCGTCCTGCCAATCACAGCAATCCTGTTAGTGTGCGCAGTCGTTTTTAACCGCAAAATCGTCGCAAAATATCCGCGGCCAGAGATATCACTATAAGTTGTGGCTCAAATTTCTGAAAAACAACTGAACGGATTTGCACTGCATAACAACATCTACCTTTCTGCCAAATTTGGTGTAATTCCATCCAGCGGTTCGGGCTGTAGGTTCGACAACGCATTCCTATGGGAATTAACATTCCAAATGCATCCTTATTTCGTGTCCCTATTTCTCGGTCCCCACTGCATGGATCACCCCCAGACTTTCCATGACACACAGAACCTACTCTGACACTTTTTTTGTGGAAAATTTCATGCAGATTGGTCACACAACGCCAAAGTTATAGGCAAATCAAAAAATGCTTTTCCTAGGGAAACTTCGTCCTAACTATAACTACCTACTGGTGACCGCCAGTAGGTAATATATACCTGCCACGGCCAGGCAACGGTCCAACAATTCTTGTGGATGAGGCCGGGTCAGCACAAAGGGGGACCAGAGCAGACCAGGGCCCTCTGGTAGACTCAATGTGGCACAGGTCATCCGGCGGGGCCTCAAACAGCACGGAGCACAGGCCTCAATATGTCGGAAGGCGGCAGCTTCAGCACACCGCAAGGAAGGAGCTGAGCGGCCTGCCATGGGGAGTACCGATCTCCCAAGAGGCAAGCAGCAGGTCCAGAGTGGCCGTGTTGGTGGCATCTGCTCCTACTGTAGCGCAGCCTGATCAGGGCTGAGTCCCCCGCCAGGAAATGTAAAGAGGGCAGCAGGGCTCCAGACAAGTGGTGAGGGGGCCGGATCAAGGAGCTGTGCAGCAATGCAGGATTGCGCCTCTCTCCCAGTCACTGGGTCCAAACGGGGGCCTCACAGTGGTGTTAAGGCAGGTGTGCCGACTCCTGGGCACAGGACCTCCAGCAGGAAGGTCCCTTGCCTCCGACAGAAACATCAGGCAAGCGGCAGGGCGGCGAGCCCCTCACCGCTCAGGCCCATGGCGGCCTCAGGATTCAGTTGCATCTGTGTCGGTTTCAGGGATATCTCGCCGGTAGCCGGACCCTCCCAGTCCCAGGTGCCTCTTCCAGATCTCCCTCAGAGTGGCACCACGGCCGGCACACTGGCCTCAGCAGCAAGGGCCTTCCACAGGCAGTGCTGAAGCTGTGCAGAACCAGGAGAGCCCGCGGGCCACAGCGTCCAGCGGCAGTTTATGATTGTGGCTCCCCGCCAATCTCTGGATCCACACGGGTGGTTGTACAGCAGCATCCAGGCAGGTGCGACCGCTCCAGGGCACTGGGCTGTGAGTAGGCAACTCCCCTGCACCCGAGAAACGCCAAGTAAGTGGTGGTGCAACGAGGCCCTCCCCTCTCAGCCCGTGCTGGTCTTGATGCTCAGATGCACCGACAACGGCCCGTGGTGTCTTGTCGTCTGCCAGGCTCCCTCGGTCCCAGGTACCTCTTCTGGGTGCTCCCCGGTGCAGGTCACAGCCAAAGTAGCAGGAGCCTCCCCGGGTGGTGCCAAAGCAGAGTGAGGTCAGGGGAGCCCACGGGCCGCGGTGTCTCGCCCCTCGCAGTGACAAGGGCCCGTCTCAGGTCTCACAGCCCCGCTGGTTGCTAGGATTCGTTAGGGAGGCCGAAGAGAGTGGGAAGGGCAGAAGTGCTGCAATCAGGGCCCCCTAATGTGTCAGGAAGCGGTGGATGGCGGCTGTAGGTCAAGCCATGTTAGGGATAAAGGGGTTGCTGGCCTTCTTGGCCACGCCCCCCCTTGCCCATGTTAATTTCCATAGAAACTTTAGACACGTCTCCAGCCTGAACTGCTGAACAGAATTGCACGAAATTTGGCAGAATAGTAGCTTTTGGTCCAGAAAGCACCCTTTTTGTAATCTGGTGTAAATTCGCACAGTAGTTGCGGAGCAATTGAAAGAAATTTCCATTTGTATATATAGGGACGGAGAGGATCCGCGACCCCTCCTGATCTCATGCTGAGATCTGATTGACTGCCAACACTTCAAACCAGGAAGTGTTGGCAGCCATCTTGGGACTCGGCTTGAGCCGAGTCCAAGAAAAATGTAAAAAAAAAGAAAAGGGGGCATCCACAATAGAGGCCGGGCTCCGGGGGATGCGGTCCCCAGGGTCAAATTCGGCCAGGGAGGACGGCCACGTGGCCTCCCTCCCTTATTTATTTAAAATTTTATACATTTTTAAAAAAGTACGGGCCCCAGGAGAGGGGGCCCGAGGCCAAAATCAGCCAGGGAAAGGGGTTGCTTGGCCCCCTCCCTTTAATTTATTAAAAAATGTCGGGCACCGGGGGATGTGGTCCCGGAGGCCATAATCGGCCCAGGGAGGGGAGCCGCATGGCCCCCTTCCCCATTGAAAAAGGCCTGGCCCCTGGTGTTGGGGTCCCTGGGGCCGATATCGGCCAAGGAAAGGGGGGCCACATGGCCCCACCCCCTAATAAATAAAAAAATGGAGAAAGAAAACGGGACTGCAAGTCGCTGGAGGCCCGCCCTCTTTTATTACCACTCTGCAAATGCACCACCTGGTGCACAAGTGGTTGGGGGATGAAGTCCCCTTGGATGCAAAGGGTACTTAGGGGCCAATAACCCCTTCTGTTACCTCTAGTAATTCCCACACAGGGGGATTGCTGAGAGGTGATCAGAGGCCCTGCCCCCTTTCTCCACCACTCTGCAAACATGCCTCCAGGTGCACGACTGGTTGGGGGATGAAGTCCCCTTGGATGCTGAGGGTCCTTGGGGGGCCAGGAACCCCTTCTGTTACCTCCAGTAAGTCCCACACAGTGGGATTGCTGATAAGTCTTTGGAAGCCACCACCCCTTTCTCCATCACTCTGCAAGCACGCCTCCTGGAGCACTACATGTTGGGGGATGAAGTCCACTTTACTCCTGAGGGTCCTTGGGGGCCAACTACCCCTCCTGTTACCTCCAGTAAGTCCCACACAGCAGGATTTCTGAGAGGTTGTCGGACACCACACCCCCTTTGTCCACCACTAGTAGTTGGGGAATGAAGTCCCTTTGGCTCTTGAGGGTCTTTGGGGGTCAATTACCCCTCCAGTTACCTCCACTAAGTCGCACACAGCTTGATTGGTGAGGGGTTGTTGGAGTTCACGCCCCCTTTCTCCACCACTCTGCAAACGCGATTCCTTGTGCACTACTGGTTGGGGGATGAAGTCCTCTTGGATGCTGAGAGAACTTGGGGGCCAAGAAGCCCTCCTGTTACTTCCAGTCAGTCCCATACAGCGGGACTCCTGAGAGCTGGTCTGAGGCACCGCCCCCTTTCTCCACCACTCTGCAAATGCGACTAATAGTTAAAAAAACATAGAAATTCACTTTAAAAAAACAAAGGTTACAGGTACATAAGAATTAGGAAATAGAATTTGAAAAACCTTAGAATTGCACTTAAAAAAACAAAGGTTATAGAGACGTTATAGGTAGGAAATAGAATTTAAAAAACTTCAAAAATCACTGAAAAAAACAAAGGTTACAGGGAAGCTATAGTCAGGCTCAGATTTCACTCGTACAAAACCAGTGAAATTCAGCAGTTATAGTTACCTGATCTAACTATAACTTACGCCCCGCGATGCACTGTTTATGACCTCACATATTACATGACTCATGACATGGTCAGTGACATCATTAATGATATCTCAAATGACAACACTGGTGACATCACTGATGACATCATCCACAGAACCACTCAAACACACACATACCTCTATGCAACCTTGTATATGCTCACTCACACACAAACACTCACATACCCAATCACAGACCCATACCAGTACAGTACACTCATCCATATAGCTACTCATACATCCAGTCACTCACCCGTACAGCCACTCACATAGCCACAGACTCACCCATACCACTATTCACACACACACTTGTTTACAAACACAGTCACCCACTCACTCACTCACTCACTCATACAGCCTCTCAAAACAGCCACTCACTCATACAAGTACTCACACACTCACTCACACACCCACACAACCACCTACATACCCATTCACACATCCATACAAGCACTCACACATCTGCTCACTTACCCATACAACCATTCACACAGACACTTACTCTCCAATGCAGCCACTCACACACCATATCATTTAACCAAAAGAACACTCAAACAGCCACTCACTCACCCATATAGCCATATACACACCCAGTTACTCACTCATACAGCCATATAGGCACCCACCCACTCACCCATAGTTACTCCACACCCACTTATCTACCCTTAGAGCCGCTCACTCACCTATACAGCCACTGACATGCCCACTCACTGACTAATACCGCTACTCACACAGCATCTCACTCATGCACATAGCTACTCACACACCCACTTATACACCCATACATCCACTTACACACCATACACACAAGGATACATATAGTCACACAGCCACTCACATAATATATGTTAGAAATAGTATCACTCAGTAGTAGTGCACCTAGTATACTAATTTAACTTTTGTAGTAGGTTAATATATATGTTTAACACCCATAAACTCTTAAAAACACTTACACTCACTTGATGATGTCATCAGTGATTTCATCAGTGATGTCATTTGAGATGTCATCAGTGATGTCATTAGTAATGTCACTGACCATGTCATGAGTAATGTAATATGTGAGGTCATAAGTAGTGCATTGGGGGCATCAGTTATAGTTAGCTCAGATAACTACAACTGCTGAATTTCTATGGTTTTGTGTGTGTAAAATCTGAGCCTAACTATAATGTAACTGTAACCTTTAATTTTTTCAGTGAATTTCTAAGGTTTTTAAAATTCTATTTCCTAACTATAACATCCCAGTAACATTTGTTTTTTTCAGTGAATTTCTTCATTTTTTAATACTATTTTCCACCTATAACGTCCCTGTAGCTTTGAATTTCACGTTTATAAATACATTTTATTCACACATTTATTCTTATAATACATTTTAAAAGTAACAATCAAAAAATTCAAGTTGAGGCAACTCATGTAGTCTTTCTATAAAAGCAATACACCAAATCTTTCTCTTTTAATTCATTTTATCGATCTGTTGATCCGAAGTGATGCTACCGTGAACCCACTGCGATTCTGGGAATACACCCAAACCTCTACTTCTCATTGGATACATTAAGTCTCCAACCATGCACACTGCAACCACACCCTAAATCAGTTATTTGGGTATCACATCTCTCTTTGGAAACAGACTGAAAACCACAGCTCCATCCATCAAAAGTGCAGTTTTAAAGTCAGGGTGTCTTCTGCTGAAGACAGAAAAGAAGGGGAAGAGCAGGACGAAGAAGAAGAAGACTTACCACCACCAAAGTAGTCCTCCAACATTTGGAAATATTTCTCCATCCCTTCAGGTGAAAAGACAGCTGTTCCAAAATTTGTCCAATGCAATATATGCAGCAAAACACTGTCAAGCGGTACGGGGAAGAAGTATTCACATGGTACATCCTCTTTGTGGAAACACTTGAAAACCATACGTACAAAGACGTATCATAGGATGATGAGAGAGAGGGACGGTGGTGCATCATCATCAGCAGCTGGACCATCTGGTCTGTGGGACCCTGACCAGATGGTTACCATCTTAGCTGTTTCATCAAAACTGCATGACATGGTGATTCATTGTGGTGAATGCCATATGCCAGTTTCATTAAAAATGTCATCTGTTGCCCAGTTTATGGATGCTGTCAACAAGCTTAATTGTTAATTGTTTTTCATCTCAAAGTTCCACCTTCCATTCCTCTTTAAACACAAGTAGCTATCTGAAAGGCAAATATAGAATACATTTAACTTTACATTACATACTATTAGATTACATACTTATAAGCAAGTGAGTAGCTACATAACTGGTTATGTCAGTGTGTAAGAGGCTGAGTCAGTGTCTGAGTATGGGTGTATAAATGGGTATGTAAGTGGCTGTACGAGTGGTTGAGTGGCATGTGAGTAAATGTATCAGTGCCTCTGTTGGTGTGTCACTGGGTGTATAAATAGC
The DNA here is from genome assembly GCA_963921515.1 of Calotriton arnoldi. Taxonomy (NCBI): domain Eukaryota; kingdom Metazoa; phylum Chordata; class Amphibia; order Caudata; family Salamandridae; genus Calotriton; species Calotriton arnoldi. The sequence goes on along the minus strand of CAWUFW010000798.1, from coordinate 103,405 downwards.
TATGTGGGTGTGGGACTGGGTGTGTTACTGACTGTATGGGTGTCTAAATGGGTATGTAGGTAGCTGTATGGATTTGTAACTGGCTGTGTTAGTGGGTGTTTGGGTGTGTAACTGTGTGCAAGCAGGTCTGTAAGTGGTGGATACATAAGTGCTGTGACAAAGCAGTAGGGCAAATTGACTGGTTCAAGAAGATCAAACAATGGTTGTACATACTAGATTTGAGGGATATATGGGAGGATCCTTAGTCCATGGCTAAAGATATGGTACCTCTTCTAAAAGAGAGGTTTTGGGATTATATCCAGGGTTCCCTCCTTAATCCTCAGCATTTCGCACTTTTACTGAATGGTTCTTGGATATCAAATATACTTTCTTGTTGGAGACATTTATGGATCATATAGAACCGCCATTTGCACATGCACTTTTTCTACAATTAAGGTATGGTATGGTAACTTGCCTGTGAATCTCAGTAAAAGCAAATGGAAGCAGCCCATTGTAACCTCAATTTGTCCTGTGTGTAGCCTTTCCTCTGAATCCATAGAACATTTAATGTTTTTTTGCTCTGCATATGTAAAGACTAGAAGAAGGTGGATAGTCCCAGTATGCTGGCGGATGACTATTTCATGACCTGTACAAGCCATGTGAATTTTAAGATCTGATAACACAGAATGGCTAGTGTTTTATATACCAAGGTACTTGCTTTTTGCCTGGTGTATTAAGACTTATTAATACTAAAATTTTAGCTACCCACTGTTATGTTTCCGGGTAAGGCCCATGTAGCGAAGCATCTAATTTCTTACATTGTCCTCACAATAACATTTCAGCCATGAACTTTTGCACATATTTACGTGCACGACAATGTTGGATTAGTTTCCCCGAAACTAAACTTGTTTACACATCTAGCTTCGCACAACATTATCACAATGCCCTGATCATCATGTAAAAGGTCTCTTTTCGCACTATGTACAAATGTCTTCACTATATTCATCCACCGGGCGACAGGGCTATCTACATATCCATAACATCACTAATCTATACGCACATTGCAAGGCTGCTTTCTATTATAAAAGATGAGCATCCCAATAGATTAGAGGAGGAGGCACTTCAGCTGACACCGAGGGTCCCTGCATGCTGAGACTTCATTACGCAGTGGTCTGACATCTTGTGAGGGGTGTCCAGTTCCTGACCAAGACGGGGTCCTTCATTCTCTCCCATCAGGTAATGGGATTGGATCGTCCCTTGGGGGATTTTTGGCTCTACACCTACACACACTTTAGGTACACTTAGAGTAGGGTTTCCATCGTAGGAGTACGCTCGAATGCCTGCATATATACATTGTTTTAGCACCATGGTAAAACTATATCTACTATTCACACTTTTGGTGCTCATAATTTCTTTTATCTGCTTCTGTCTATTAATCATTGCAGAACACATATTTTATACAAGAATAACGTTGGTTCAATAAACTTATTGAAAACATCCCACTGTGTATTCTCTGTATATTTCTCTGAGAATAAGTAAGCACGAGTGACTGAGCAAAAGGTTTTGTACTGTTTCCATAATCCTTGAGGGGTCAGGGTTGTCTTGTTCAGTGGTTGAAAGAAACCATTCGCTCCCTGGTAAGGTTAGGGGGGCTTATGGTGGCACTGTGAGCTAGCTAGTCTATAGGCCGACATATCCTGCGGGGGTGTCCAGAATCAGTCTAGATACCAAGCACCTAGTTTATGTTGTCCCACAAATGCACAGATCCTACGGATTAGTAGGAACTACACAACATGGTGCCCAACGTTGGTAGGGCTTTTATTTAACGGTCAATCTGAGTAGTTCAGTTGTGCTTTCTCAGACACCCCTACTCACATTTAAACAGGAGACATCCGAAATGGGAAGGGAAGTAAATCTGCCTCAGCTAAGTTGGTATACCCTATGTATTGGCTGTAGGTTATTCAAGCTTGGAGGATTAGAAGTTTCCCCGCATTGTGCATACCATATCTCCATAAAAATCATTTAAATAAAATACCTTTCTCTTCACACAATGTCTGTAAACGGAGAATCGGTTGAGGAAATTGAAGAGCAGGTAATTGCTTTAAATATTGCAGAAAATTGCAGACAGGCAGTTACTATGAAACTATTACAACATGGCCTCCCGGCAACGAGTGGAGATGTTACCTTCGTGGTCGAGGCACACGAAACATTCAAACCAGAGGTATACTACTCTTGGGTTAAATCCCCACCTGCAGCAGCACTCACACGGTTGTTTCACACTTACATTGAAGATGAACCACCTGAAGAATATTTCCCATACATAGATATAGAAGTCCCATTAACTTACCAGGAGCACATTAATTGGTTTAAAGGGCCCTCCCCTATACCACAGAAAATGTGAAACTCTGGCCGCTCAGCAAAGAAGGAGCGACCTGACTGGTCTTAGCTTCGTATACACCGCATCCAGACATTGCTACTTTACCAGCAGCAGTAATGCGTACACTTTATAGAGATTTAGTAAAAATTTACAGAAATCTTACACAAAACATATTGAGAACATTGACAGTCCAACCTGCGAGGGTTGCTCAGGCTGTACAACCTCATTTAACTACTACAGGTATTAACCCCCTCAAATGCTGAACGCCATTATGGGAAAAATTCCTACCAGCCGGGAGCATATCCCGTTCTGGATAGCACAGAAAACAGCACAGCTTGAAGCAGTTTTCCCCATACGGGCCCACAGGAAAATTGCTAATGGGGATGGCTCCCCCGATAGTAGATTGTGTCACCTGTGGTACAATCTTCGCTGCCATTTATACCAGATGTCATGGAACCCCTTCAATAGCAGCTATACCCGATGTACTAAAACAAAAACAGAATGAGCATGGGGCAGAACCTGCCCTGGACCTGGGAATGCTATGCGGTTTTATATAGTGCACAGCTGCCCCGGCAAAGGGGCGTCCCAGCGCTGAAACAGAAAACAGCAGAACAGCAGAACAGTAGACAACATACAACTAATGGGCAATTTTGCCCAAGTTTCTGCAATTATGTTAAGCAACATAAAAGGGGAGGCAGCAACAGTGGCTATATGCCAATGCTTGAAGGACTTCACTCCTGCACAACAGGAGTGAGAATTGCCTAAGATTATCGAAGAAACATATGCTTTGCTAGGTAGAGATAATCTAGGAGCCCAACCTGGGAAGCCAAGAGTTAAGAGCAGTTCTGAAAAGGATAACTCTAAGCCAGCACCCAATTCTTTTAAGAAGAAATAGGATAACAAAAAAATAAACAAAACAAAACACAGTTACTGTGTGTCTCCTCAACAGGATCATACCAAGAGAAAATGCAATTGAGAAACCGTGACAATATTAGGAAGCCTGACAGGTATCAGGATACTGATCCACGTTCCTCTCGTTCCTTTCAGGAGTCATCTGAAAAACATTCGGAGAGAGACGGATGGTCAGAGCACAGATCGGAAGAGTGAGTCAAGCCGAAAAGGGAGACATATCGCACTATGGTCTACATCATTAAACAGGAGGACAAACGAAAGACTCCGAAATCTCTATTTAAAAAGAAGAAGGTAGCCGATATTAAAATTAGACATGTCCAGGCTACTGCGGACTCTGCTTCTGAACGGGGAATAGGCAGTGACGATGCTAGACAGTGTGGCAGAAATCACAATAGCTCACCGGAACCTGATGGATTATCTGGCGGCAGTAGCGCTGAGTGGGCATATCACAGTGGAAACACCTGATACAAGGGTAAGTGTCCCACATTGTTACTACGAAATAATGCTCCAAATGGAAGGGGACATACCCAGAAAAGTGAAGGGTCTCTTTTGGAAGAACCTGACATATGGTTATGACATTCTTTTGGCTGAAAAGGATTGGCCACCTGAGTTGGTAATGGAGTGCCCAATAGGGGAATATGTCATTTTACCTGCCTTCTAGGACCTCGTACCAGAATCCATTAAAAATTCATACGCGCAGGAGTGGGCGTTAGCACTAGCTCCTGCACTTTACCGCAATCATTTTGGGTGGGACAATGAGTCACCTCATCACGAAATCCTATTAAAATCCGGTCCTCAACCACAGAGACAATACCCAATAAAACATGAAGCAAAAAAACAAGTCAGGGAGATCCTAGATCAACATGAGCACCAAGGTGTTATAGAGAATTGCACCTCATCCATAAATAATCCCTTGTTTCCTGTAATGAAACCTGATAATTCTATTGTCTGGTCTTAGACTACAGACATTCAAACGCTTCCACATGTACATTTGCAGTACAAAATGCACATAGTGCCACACTAATGAATAACATCGTGCAGAAAAAATACAAAATAACACTAGATATCTCAAATGGTTTCTTTCTGTCAAAATATAGTGCCTGGGAGCAGATATTTGACAGCATTCTTAGCGCTAGGGTCTAAACGCCAATTTTGTCGATTACCACAGGGGTATTAGAATAGCCCCGGGCTGTTTTCAGCCAGAGTGATAGATTTACTTTTAAATTTTGAAGAGGAGGCATTGTCCTATGTAGACAATTTTTATCTGATGGACGGTGAATTAATATAACACTTGGCTAGAGTGAACCACATAATCCTTCTGTTCGCTCACCTGGGTTACAAATTCCATTTAAAAAAATCAAAAATTGCCCACCTCAGGGTCCTATTTCTAGGATACGTGTTGTCAAGTGAAGGCAAAAGCCTGGCGACACATTTTTAGAAAAATGTGCACTACTACAACCTCCAACAACTCTGAAAGACTACAATCCATTTTAGGATTTTTTTTAATTTTGGCAGGACTTACATTTTGGATTGCACAGAAATAGTTAAACTTAATTAGATCTGATTTTCCAGTACATAATTGGACACAGGAACATACAGATATTTACGTTCTGTATAAGCTAACAGGATAGCTTCTAAACATTTACATATGCATGTTAACACAAATAACCTGGTGATCTGCGTAGTCGCTGGACCAACTGGGTACACATATATCACTTTCAATGAAGTCGCTACAGTTCCTATTGCATACAAATCACATTTGTACGCAAACGCTGAAATGCATTTTGCACCAACTGAGAAAATACTTACAGCGGTACAGACTGCTGTAGTGAGAGAAAGAGCACCAGCGCAGGGGAAATGCATAATTGTTGTGACCCCGGTACCGACCTTAGAGGCCGTTACTAAAGCGAGTATTCCAAACGCTAAAGTTTTACATCTAAGATGGATTCAATGGGCTAACTCTCTCACTGCAACAGATATAGATTACAGGTTCGACTCTACATTACAAACACAAGCATTCCTGCAGTACGAACAAGAATATACTCTGTTGAATGAACTTATGCCTCTAGATCGATATGAATGCATCATGTATACCCATGGTTCTGCCCAGCCTGCCGTAGTAACAAAACAGCAACATTCCGCAACATGAGCAATTGTTAAAGGGTGCATGCATGACGGAAAGTTCCATCCGGGTAAAACACACACTCAGTCCCTATGGGACTGTACAGCACAGCTGGGGAAACTAAAAGCCCTGATACTGGCACTACAAAATACGGATCGTGAATTCCCACACTTATAGAGTGTGATTCATTTTACTATGTCCAGTCCTATAGCAAATATTTACACTATTGGGGCCACAATGGATTCCAAAGGTTACACAGTAAAGCGCAAGATGCTTTGGGAACAAGTGGCATAGCTGAAAAAAGGCCTCCCATGGGCTCATGTTATACATACATTGAGTCATCAACGTGTTGGCATTCATGTTGAAGGGAATTTGATGGTGAATGAAGCTGCCAAGGGAAGAGTTTGTACTGCTGCCGTTGCTGTAATATCTTGTTCAAATATGAGGATAGATGGAACAACTATGGTGGCAGTTAATGCCACACACAACAGAATAGCCCTGCCAAAAGGCTTTCCACTTAAGTACTCCTACAATTTTGATGCACAAAATATTCCGTACACCCAGATTCCAGGAGCGGGGGCTAGAGTAATACCAAACATTGATCCCAAATTAGGACTGATACTAGCTGCACATGAGGGTCTAGGTTCCGCTCACGTGGGGATTACTGCTACGGTCCCTTTACTAAAGCACTGCTATTGGTGGCCAGGTCTATCAAAACAGACCAAGGAATTTGTCCTTAAATGCAACATCTGCCAGCAGATGAAAAGCTCCACCGTAGCACGTCCAGCACATTCACCTCTATTGATTTCACACAAGCCTTTGGCTTGTGTGTATTTGGATCACTGCGGCCCCTTACAGTGAGATGGGGCTTACAAGTACATCTTGTTGGCAGTGGATTTATGCTTCAGATTCCTGTGGGTTTGGCCACAGCGCTTGGCTGATGCTCAAACTGGTATAAAGGATTTATCAGGACATACGCAATTGGCACACTACATTCTGACCAGGGTCCGGCGTTTAGCTCTCGGGCTTACAAAGGAAGCCATGGGAAGTTTGGGTGTAGCCTTGTGGTACTCCTCCCCCTACCATCCAGTGGGAAATTCGGTGGTTGAGGGGAAAACCGTGACTTAAAGCAGTCCTTAACAGCAAGGGTGGCAGTTTGGTCAATCACCTATATGGGGTCTAGGGGGCACTTAACAACATGCCTAGAGAATCGCTAGGGAGTCGTACACCTTATGAGCTCCTATTTGGTGCCACAATGTGGGTGCCAGACCTCGACAGTGGCAGCACAGTGGCAGGTGAAACACCATTTAACATCGATAAACGTTTGGCTGTTTTACAGGAACTCAATGATTTCCGGGCTTTGCAAAGCAACGTCCAAGTAAAACGCACCACCACTGGGGAAGTGAAGATTGTACCGGCAAGACCAACCTGGGTCCTGAAGATTGGGGACCTGTTTAGAGAAAAAATAGTGGACAAAAAAGAATTTGGGCCATCATACAGAGCGCCTGTACATGTCCTGCCGGTTGAAGGTGCCAGATCTGTACTTCTTCCGCCTCTTGCCGGTCGCCGAGACAAAAGTTTGTCTCTATTGATCTGATCAAACCACACTATGTGGCCAATTCTCAACAGTATGCCATGTGGGCTCCTGAGTAGCTGCCACACTCCTCTCGCTACTGTACAGGAAGTTCAGATGGAAGCTTTAATATCGACAGAAGATTCCACTCTTCAAAGAGAAGCGGTAAACAACAATGAAATACTACTTCTCCCTGTTGAAACAACTACAACTGTACAATCAAATAGTATAGAAATCTCAATTCAGAAAATTGACGATGTCTATGTGAACATGCCACAGATTGAGTCATCTCCCAGTTTTACAAAACCTGCTGACCGGACAGCATCTGGCTACTTCGTGCATTATGATGACTTCTCATCAGATTCGAGTGAACCTGAACTGCCAACACCGCCTCTCCCTTTCAAGCTACGAGTGTATGCTCTCTATCTTTGGCTGAAAAATACATACTTTGTTGTTCCCTGGATACATCTCTGTAGTAACAGACTTTTTCCTACTTCTGCATGGACATTATCTCCCAGAACACTCCGCAGTACATCTTGTGAACTTGGTCCTTAAATCACATGCATCATCACACCGTGAACGAAGAGACCTGTCCCTGGTGAACATTACAGCAGTTTCAGTTCCTGAAGGAATTGTGTGGGACAGGGTATTGTATGATGTGTATGGTCCTACAGAACTATTGCAAATTACTTATTTGTTTAAAATTTCAGTAAATAATATCATCACCTCTAGTACTTACTCTGATGATTGGGACATTGTTTGCAGATCTAGAGCAATCAGCTGCATTTTCTAATGATGACTTGTATGATGGTACATCTAATTATGGAGACATGTTCTGTTATCAACATTATGGTCACCATTTTTTACACAAAACTAGTGTCCCACATGCAGTTTATAATTACACACAAAGGGAACACTGCCCAACACTGCTGAAAGGTAGTTCAAAGGCCTTTGCACAAACGTTTGCCTATTTTTCAGGTTTTGACACATCAGACCCAGCCTCGTATTATTATAGGATCGCACCTACACCTGCAAAGAAAAATATGCTAACAAACAAAAAGCTGATATACTCTGCTTCCTTTGTTTCCCAACTGTCTATACAGGGTTTCGACTTTTGGAAGGACCATAGACAAAAAATCTGACTGGGGGGCAAAAGATTAGCAGGTTCAGGGAACTGAGGCCTTATTTAGAGCATGCCTCATACCACATCAAATAATTTTCCTGAATAAAACAGTGCAACAAACTTCCTGTCTTGGAATGGCCAAGATGAAGGATTTGAACACACCTCGTATTCCCGCGTTCTTACGCTTTGAGAACTGGCAGCATCTAACACACTTTCGTGAGGATACACTAAATACCATGATACGAAATGGTTCTTTTAATTCATCAGATCTCATTTGGAAGGGGTGGTTGGTTTGGCCTGTGGACACGAACGGATGTCAATCTAGATTCCTGGGTAACACCGAAGGGTTTAGGCTCCACGGCCTGATCAGCTATATGTACAGACAGAACACTCGGGTGGTGACATCATATAGTTTTGGGAAGTTGTGCCTAGACTGGCTAAAAACCTCAACACTTTCCCAGGTGAAGCAACACTTGTCCCTTCTTTCTGATGACATGGATCTCAGGGATTTTTTATTAGGTCCCCGAAACCCACGTCAAAAGTGCTTTTTGCACGGAATTTACAACGAGCTGTGGAAAATCTCTCAACAGGAAGCTGCTGAGAGATTGCGCAGGATCGACAGGGTTAATCTAGAAAAGGCTTTGGCTGTGGTTGACAACGGTATGACCACATTATCATCTAGAATTTATTCATTGGGCAACATAGTGTCTTCCACAATTGACATAATACAGCAAGATATGTCTATTTTACAACATGGACAGTGACAAATACGGTCAATCATAATATTGAGCTGGACATTACAAACGTTATGTTCTGGCCACGTGCCATGACATTACATCAACAGTACAAGTGTGCTTTCATCATACAATCTAACAGAAAGACAGATAGTGATGGCACGCAGAGATATACCTTGTTGCACATTGAAACATTAGACCAATTACCTTTCACCGTGGCTGAGACTCCATCCACTGACTGGATAATCCATGGTTACATCGCTCTACCAGTCATGACTTTCCAATTCCAATATTGTCTCCAATACCAACAGGTAGGCAGATATGAAGCGCTAGGGGAAGGTTATGTGCATGAGTATTGGGAATTATCGTTCAGGTTTAGATGCAGGAATGGGGACACAGAAGTTTTTATTAGTGGCTCTGACTGTGAAGATGCTTTAAGCGGATCCTTAGTTTGCAAGGACATTTCTCTCCATGGGGCATGCAATGCTTCGGTACAAACTTGTCTTGTTATCTGAAGGGTTCTATAGCTGCCGTGATTTATCCTGCGTTCAGGCTGCTCTCGAATGAATGTATGACGTTACTATGCCATCCATTACCCCGCAGTAGGTTACAACGCGGACGTTACATTGTCCGCGTTGTTACCACGCATGGCTTTACATCGCAAGTCGTTTCTACGACTTGCACTAGATGGCGCGCTGGACTTAGGAATAGTATCAATTACTATTCCTACTCCAGTTAGCGCAACAGCAGGGAATGTGTTGGATTTAAAATCCAACACATTCCCTGGTGTTGCGCGCCATCTAGCGCAAGTCGTAGAAACTAATTGCGATGTAATGCCATGCGTGGTAACAACGCGGACGATTTAACGTCTGCGTTGTAACCTACTCGCGTGGTATTACCAGCGTTGTAAACGCTGTTTCCCCTCTCGAATGGGAGCTATTTGATGCTGAATGATCAAGGTTGTTGTGGAATAGAACCAGGCATCGCTTATATAGTGACGGTTAATTCCATAGTGACTTGTTGTTCACAAGTACTGTTTCCACCTGCCTCCACAGTTAGGGAGGCAGCGCTATGGCCTTCGATAAATATTTCCAAAATACTGAGCAAACTGAAAGCCATGCTTTTTCAAAAGGATGTGGCCTTAACTTCAGCCAGAGAGACGTTTGATCTCCAGGTTGCAAGGTCCTTGTCTGAGGTACAGACACTACTCCACACTAATTTCCCGCTGCATTTTGGGGAGCTGGTCCATCGTGTCTTTAACATGTCTGATACGAAGGGAATAGTGCACTATTTTAAATGTATCAGCTCTGGTCTGGTTAGCACCTTTCAGATGATTTTTGGAGTTATACCATCTTTTTTACACTCCGGATTGGGAAGCGTTTTTGGGAGGCTTCCTCTTGCCCTGCTTCATGTGGCGGGAATCCTGATTTTATTTTATCTGCTCCATAATGGACTGCCCATTTTCACTCGGAATGGAGATAGCACTACTAATGCTGCGTTTCCGTGAGTGCATGGTACACTGCTTCAGCACACCTCGGCTTCAAGAACGTAACAAGCATTGGTTATTATCTTTCAGGCCTGCCTGGCTTGACTGCATACAACCTGTCTTCTGCTGTCTGCTTTGCAGCCACAAATGCATCCTGGATATATGTCTCGGATCAGAATTGGTTGCGCCACTGGATACTGAGGTACGGATGGACCCTTTATAGGGCCATGTGTATTGTTGTCCCCAGTGTATTCCATTGATGAAGAATGCATTCTTAGAGCCACCCTGGGATGCTTCAGCTCCTGGCGATGTGAACAGCGGCTCTGCGGAAAACTTATGGGCTACAACGCCTCACTCAGCAGCTGCTGTCGGAAATGGATAGAATCACCTTTGCTCCGTAAACCTGCTTCGAGGTGCGCTTCTGGGAACGTCGTCTGTGGTTGCGGGCAACAGGAATGTTGCGTCTACCACTCAGAACACATAAATAATTGGCGTTTTCTGTGTGGGAACAATTTGTCTTATTATTTTAAACAAAGTGAACCAAAACAGTTTCTGCTTTCTTTTAGAGGTGCCATAGCTTTCTGTGGGCTTGAGATCTCAAATATTATACTGATTTAAGTGCTTTTAAATGAATATTTTAAAGGAAGACCTGCTTTTAGATGCTTTTAAGAGTAGTTTTTAACATTTTAAAATGGTCTGCTGGCTTTTTAGATAGCTTTTCGATATCGACCCTTATTATGAGGAGTGGGTGTTATATTCCCGGGTTAGGCCCATGTAATGAAGCAGCTAATGTCTTACATTGTCCTCACAATAATTGTAGGAAAGTAGGATCTGCTTTCATGGTTACCCCCAGTTTTTGCTGGTGTGATTCGGTTTTCTGACTAGTCTGGCTGGGATCCTGCTAATCAGGAACCCAGTCACTGTGCTTCCTCCCTAAATTTGACAGTGGTAAGTACTTTGGTACCTTCCCAATTGGCTACTGGTGTACCCAGGTAAGTCCCTAGTATATGGTGCTAAGGTACCCAGGGCATACGTACACCAGGGGTCTCCCTTGGGCTGCAGGATGCATTATGCCACCTATGAGAGACCACTCAAACTGTGACTACAGGCCTGCCTTTGCAGCCTGTGTAATTTGGTGCCAGCACCACTTACAACAAATATAAGTTTCCTTATATCTGAGGTCACTGCACTTAAAACCTATAGGTCACCCCTATGGCAGGCTCTTCAGTCCTGAGGGCAGGGTGCTTGGTTACAAGTGTGAGGGTGTCCCTGCATGAGCAGAGCCCCTCTACAAACCCCGCAGTCGATTCTCCAGACTTTGTAAGTGAGGTCAGCCATTTAATACATATAGTGGACATCATGTCAAATACGAGATGTCTAACTATATATTGGCTGCACCGAAACTGGTCATGTTTGGTATCAAACATGTTGGAGTCCTATCCCAACACCGAATCCAGTGTTGGATGTAGGATCCCATGTACTGGGGGGCTCCCCTAGGGTGCCCCCCTGTATTCCCGGTACCAGCCTTTTAGGGTCTAACAGCATGCTAGTGCTGCTGCCAACCACAGACAATTTTCTGCCTTCATGCTGCTGAGCTGACCTCAAGCAGGGGAAGGGAGAACAATAGGTTTCCTGCCACAGGGAGGTGTGGCCACCTCCCAGATAGGACTTAGGGCCTTATTTATGAGGCCTTGCTTCACTTTTACGCTGCCTTTTGTGATGCACCAGTGGCGTAAAAAATGCGCCATGTCGCGCCCTATTTACAAAGTGATGCATCTAGGCAGATGCGTCACTTTGTAAACCCCTGCGCCAGGTATAATGTATGCTGGGTGGGCATTCCCCCTGCAAAAAGCCTCGTAGAAGTGGCGCATTGAAATCTATGAGTTTTCAGTGCACCACTTCTAAGACGCCATTGTGTCAATATCTTACACCTGCCTCACAGCAAGCGTAAAACTGACACAGGCCCTTTCACATGGGGCTTGTCCCATATGAAAGGACACATTGCTGGAGTTGCGTCTGTTTTCAGACACACCCCAGCAATGCGTCACTTTTGCACCTACAGATACATCAGAAATACGCTTCCATCATTTCGCAAGGAGGCCGCAGTGAAAACTGTTGCATCGCTGTTTTCACGCAGCGATGCCACAGTCTTCATAAATAAGCCCCTTAGTGTATTGGGCTGGGGTGGGGGCGCTTGCCAGCACCACCAGACTGCTTTGAATGGCTCATTTGGTGCCCTCCTTGCATACTCCAGTTCAAACCAGTTCACGGAGCCATTGGCTCCCGCTCTGGTGTGAAACTGGACAAAGGATATGGGAGTATCCTCCCCTCTGCCCAGCCCCTCCTCTGGGAGGGATTTTTGAATCGTCCCACCCTTTCCCTATAGCACTTAAGGGCTTACCTGTGGGTGGCTCTTCAGATTCCTCATGGGACAAGATTCAAACCCGAAACAACTTCAACTTCAACCGTCTGGGCCCCTTGGACTTCGTTGGACTTCGCCTGGAACCGAGACTGCATCACGGAAGTCTCCTGGTCTCGTCGCCCTGAAAGTCTTCGGTGTCGTCTGTGACTGTGCTCCATCCAGGTTCCTCTCCAGGCCTGTGGGCATCAAGGACACCCAAAGTAATCTCCCTTGGAGTGAAGAAGTCACTCCCCTGCATCTGCAGGCACCGCAATGAAGCTGAACGGTCTGCTGCTCCTGATGTCCCACGGACTCTGAAAGACTCAGCAACACAGGTCGATGGTTCTACAACTCCCTCAAGGCCTGACCTGTCCTCTCAGCAAGTTGGAGGCCAGTATCCCTCATCGGAACTGTTAGAACAGAACCCCTGTGCACCGCGTCCACTTGCCGTTGCCAAGGCTTATTGACTCTGTTCTCCAGAGATCTTCAGGCTACAAGAAGCTCCAGTCTCCAGCATCTCTTCCTACCAAGATCTTTGTCCTCACTGCATCCTTTGAACCGTGGGCCTGCACCTTTGGCGAGCTGCTCGAGGTCCTCTTGCGACTCTTTGCCTTCGGCCTGTGGGTCCTCTTGAGGGTCTTCTTTGGCTTCAGTGGGCTCCCCTTCTTTCTGGGGGGGGGCTGCTCTGACTCTCCGGCACTTGGTGAGTCCCCTGGACCTTGCTGGTCCCAACACTGCACCTTTTTCATTTACTCTATCTGTTGCTGCTGCCAAGGCTTGTTGGTGCTCCTGCCAGACACCGACCCCCTGGTTCTTGACTCCCAACGTGGGACAGCTTGTGAATGACTCCTGGTCTTCCACAGCATCGCCTGGTCCTCACATTTGCAGCAACAAGGTCACCATCATCACTCTTGCATCTTCCGTTTTCGGTGGTCATTTGTCTTCCGTGCCTCCTGGTCACGTCCAAGTGGCATAGACTCTGTCCTCTCTGCTTGCATGTACTCCTCTTCAAGAATCCATCCTTGGATTCCACTGGACTCTTTCACCTTCTTTGCCATTGGCATCTTTTCTGAGGGTCTTCATTATGGTCCATGGCAGTTTCCAACGTCACTTCGCACCAAAGCCCCTGGCTTCCCTGGTGTAGGTATCATGGTTCCTGGGGTATCCACAGGTGGGGTGACTCTCCAGCCCTCCATCTTCCACGGTTCTTTCTTCGGAGTCCACTGTGAGGGCCCTTCTTGAAAACTGCAACTGCAACTTTCCCATTGACTTGCATTGAGTATGTGGCTGTGTTTTCATTCTGCACACAGCCTTCGTGGAGTTCCTGGGTACTTACCTCATGTGGTTCCTTTTGTCCCCAGCTCTTCTGAGTCTTCTGGTCCAAGTCCCAACTTCGGTCGCAGTTCACATTTCACCTCTTTAGTATATGGTTTGGTCTCCTCCTGGAGACCACTGTGTATTTGTGCTTACTTACCTGTTTTACATTTAAAATATTGTGTGTATTGTGTTGATATCTCCGGGTAGGAGATATACCAATGTGTTAGTGAGTGTGTATAGTAAATGCAACTATTTTTATAACTACACGGTGTGGTTCTTTTTCATTTAACCTACACTTTAGGATTAGATCTGGTAAAACAAGCTGCTTAACACTCCTTCTGGACTAAGCGTGAAGGCTGCTTTCCACAGCTACCACTTAGAGAGCTTTCTGTGGTTGTCTAAGACCACTAAAATCACCATAAAGGTTGTCCGGATTAGTGCAAGGTGCTTCACTTGAATAAGTGTGCACCATATACTAAGCCAGCCTCCTACAATAACATTTCAGCTGTGAACCTTTGCACATATTTGCATGCACGACCATGTTGAATTAGTTTCCCCAAAACTAAACTTGTTTACACATCTAGGTTTGCACAACATTATCACAATGCCCTGCACATCATGTACAAGGTCTCTTTTCGCACTATGTACAAATGTCATCTCTATCTTCATTCACGGGGCCACAGGGCTATCTACATATCCATAGCATCACTAATCTATACACACATCGCAAGGCTGCTTTCTATTATAAAAGATGAGCATCCTGATAGATTAGAGGAGGAGGCCCTTCAGCTGGCATCGAGGGTCCCTGCATGCTGAGACTTCACCACGCAGCGGTCTGACATCTCGTGAGGGGTGTCCAGTTTGCGACCAAGATGGGGTCCTTCATTCTCTCCCATCAGGTAATGGGGTTGGATTGTCCCTTGGGGGGATTCTTGGCTTTATACCTACACACACTCAAGATACACTTACAGTAGGGTTCGCACCGTAGGAGTACGCTCGATTATTGCCTTGTTTTATATGCCTGCATACATACATTGTTTTAGCACCATGGTAGAACTACATCTACTATTCACGCTTTTGGTGCTCGTAATCCGTTTTATCTGCTTCTGTCTATTAATCATTGCAGCACACTTATTTTATACAAGAATAACATTGGTTCAATAAACTTATTGAAAACGTCCCGCTGTGTATTCCCTGTATATTTCTCTGAGAATAAGTAAGCACGAGTGACTGAGCGAAAGGTTCTGTACTGTTTCCACGATCCCTGAGGGGTCAGGGTTGTCATGTTCAGTGGTTGCCAGAAACCATTTGCTCCCTGGTAAGGTTAGTGGGGCTTAAAGTGGCATTGTGAGCTAGATAATCTATAGGCCGACATATCCTGCAGGGTATCCGGAATCAATCTAGACACCAAGCCCCTAGTTTATGTTGTCCCACAAATACGCAGATCCTACGGATTAGTAGGAACTACACGACACCACTAGAACTACTCTTCCCATGGCTATTAAGTAGTTTGGAAACTACTACGATTGTTTTTTTTGTATAGTTGTTTTTATATTAATGATGTAGTGAAATGTATTTTTATTTTTGTATAGTAGTTTTTATATTAATGATGCTGTAAAATGTTTCTTTTAGAATTGTATTTTTATGAGTATGTTTTTACTTGGTGATGTAAATGATCATAAATTGATCAAACAAATTAATTACTTATTTACATAAGTGCTGTGTGGGTGTGAGTGGATGTGTAAGTGCCTCTGTCACTGTCTGACTGTATAGCAAACACTTTACAGTTTACTAAAATAGAGTTTAAGACAAACAACCCGTACTATCATGTGATGGTGTGTAATACAAAAGGGTCTGCTAGTCTGGTAATAATTAACTTCTATAATAACGCCACCCTGAGAGTAATAACTGATACGTTGCAGGAACTAAACAAGGACCTAGATCGCATTATTGAGGGTAAAGATAAATTCATCACAGTCCTGTGGGAGGGTGGGGGTGGATTTTAACAAACGTCAGTGCGACACAAAGTCAGGTAATACTTGTGGTATGTCAAATAAGGAAGACATAGATCTCCCACACTTTGCTCATAGCATATATGGCAATAAACTAAATGAATTAATATCAAAATTTGATTTGGCATTCGCAAACGAAATTTCAACACCCTATGCGCACCGAGGGAAAACATTTAATGGGTCCACCAATGGCAGCATCATAGACCATATTTTATTGTCAAACCACTGTGCGGGTGCCATTTTTAACTTCAGTACAAAAGAGATTGCAATAAGCGACCACTTCCCACTGATCCTTCAATTAGCAACAGCACCTTTTTTAAAC
The DNA here is from genome assembly GCA_963921515.1 of Calotriton arnoldi. NCBI lineage: Eukaryota > Metazoa > Chordata > Amphibia > Caudata > Salamandridae > Calotriton > Calotriton arnoldi. Next base: position 87,047 of record CAWUFW010000798.1, on the reverse strand, counting down.
AAACTAATGATAATGTAATACCACAAGTAGAGAGAATTGAATTACTAAGGCGTAATGGATATACTCTGCGCTGGACACAGATAATCCCAGAGGACTTCCTTACACAGTTGATAATTAAAAATAAAGCTGACTTTGACGTATGTCTAAATGAAAATGCATCCCCAAAAGATATAATTGGAGCATTCTTGGCCATTGCAAAGGATGTGAAAGAAAGACTTTTTGCCCCTAGCAAGAAGACAAAAAAGAGAGAAAAAGGGTGGTTCGATTCTGTATGTACTAAAGCACATAAAAACCTGAAGGAGGCACTACATAAAATAACCAGGTGCAATAGAGAAGTGCAGCAGTGTAGATTAGATTATAAGCAGGCAGTAAAGAAGAGAAAAGTATATTTAAGCGAGTCTGCATGGGAGTCCCTACAAGAGGCTGCGGAGGGTAACGATGAAAGAATGTTCTGGAAGATAATTAATTCCTCATCCTGGAGCAAAGAGACGACCCCCAAAATTGATACTGCAATTTTAGAGGAAGAATGGGTTGAGCACTTTGCTAGAATTTATTCCGCACCTGATAAAATAAAGCCTCAAAACCAGGGACTAACGACAAAGGATAACGAAATTCAGCCCCTAACTTCTGTCATTTCCCCTTTCTCTCATGAGGAAGTCATTAGAGCAGTACAATCTAGTAAGACTAGGAAAGCACCAGGGCCAGACTCAATCCCGGTTGATCTATACAAGGATAATGTACATCTATGGGGACCCTTACTCATGCAGGTGCTGAGGGCTTCCTGCCTAGTAGGCTTGCTCTCGTCCTGGGGAGAGTCAATCATACTACCGATTTATAAAAAAGGGGACCGCCAGGACCCTGCATATTACAGGCCGATCTCCTTGATTGACTCCCTGGTAAAAATAGCAGGACGTATAATCCTAGAGAGATTGCAGTACTGGGCGGAAAGTGAGGGGAAACTTAAAGACCTGCAATATGGGTTTAGATCTGGGGTTGGTACAATCGAGCAGAGCCTCAATTTGAACATGCTCAATGGGAAATACGTAAGAATCAAGAAGGGGTCTTTATATTTAGCCTTCATCGATCTTACATCGGTGTTTGATTGTGTGATACATGTGAGGCTGTGGGCAAAGTTGAAAGAAATGGGGGTAGAGGGACCGATCATCAGCTTTTTAAGGGATTTATACACAGGATGCAGAGCCAAGATAAGGTACAGGGATGGAGGAGAGTGTACCAGGGCCTTCGACGTGGAGAGAGGGTTAAGATGGAGTGTGTTTTGGCCCCCTTCCTGTTCTCACTTTATATAAACAGTGTGGGGTAGGAGCTTGTGGCCACTACCAAAGATTTCCCACAAATAGGCACACGCCCAGTCCCTGCCCTCCTCTACGCCGACAACGCGGTATTAATGGCACGTACCCCATTGGCCCTACAGACGCTGCTCACAAACTTTGTCAAATATATGATTGATCTGGGACTCCAAGTTAATCAATCTAAAACCTTTATCATGAAGTGCGGAAAGAACAACGTAAAATGTAGAAACGTACTGATAAATGGGATAAAGATTGGTTTTACAAATACATTTTCTTACCCTGGAGTACAATTCGACAAGGACGGGTCATGGAATAACGCAATTGAAAATAGAAATACCCTGTTCAGTAGGGCATGTTGGGCCATTAGAGGCTTCGCAAGTAGACTAGGTATGGACCCCCCAGAAATGATGATGAAAATATATAAAGCAAAATGCACCAGTATAGCACTTTATGGGGCGGGCATATGGGGGCACAAGAGATGTGCTGAACTGTAAGAAACGGAAAATAATTTTTTTAGATATCTTTTAGCTATTCCAAAGAGCACCTCAGCTTATGTAACACATTCCGAACTTGGTGCCCCATTTCTCAGCGATTTAATCAAACTACAACCAGTTCTGCTGTGGGTCAAAATATGGACGTCAGACTACACTGATTTCAACCGAGCGATAATTACTGACTGTTTGAAATCAAGTGCGTATAAATCTAGTTGACGTATGTCCAGCAGTTTTTTGGTGATATGGCCCATCCAGAGTATTTTGACAATCCAGAGACACTAGTTCCCATAAGTAGAAAGATATTGAAAACCGAGGCAGTGGCTCATTTGGAAAAACTTAGCCTGACAATTGAAATCCCGAAACCTACCGTCCTACACAATCAAATGATATTAACCACCTTTAATATGCAGCCCTATCTAAAGACTGTTTTAAACACATGTCACAGGTTTGTGCTCACACGCCTAAGGCTGGATATATTTCACAGATTATGTACCTTTCCCAAAATGAATGATTGGTCACGAGACCTGGTAAATTGTCCCTGTGATGGCAGACTGCGCCAGAACACGATGCAAGTGGTTTTATTGTGTAAATTTTATTCTAAGTATAGGAAGCGGTATATTCATCCAATTATAAGGCACCTACATTTTAAACAATGCCGCCCAGCTTATTTGTACTTACAGTCATTGCCAACACTGGAGATATGCTGCAGTATGTCATCTTTCCTCTGGGCAGTGTTTTATGCTAGAAAGAAGCTGAAAATAGGTGCCATATAGACTACACTAATGGGAACATATACCAAGACCCATGATCAGTAAGGTAACCAGGATTAATAAAAATGGGAAGTGGGAAAGGAAGAACACTGTGTAAACGCACTTTAAACATTTTAGGATTGTATAATTGAACTCTGTGTAGTGGCGGTCTTTTAGCAATTTCTCTTTCTGTCCTTAACTTTTTATATGTATCCAATTGAATCTAATGAATTGCTTTTTAACATTCGTTTTTATGATAAAATCGCCTTTTAACTCCTTTTAGAAATGTAGTTAAATGAATCTGATGTTTGTTGCTTTTAAGTGTGTAAAAGCTTTTATGGATGTTCTGTCATGGCTCCGAACAAAGCTATATATGACTATGACTGTCTGACTGGGTGGGAGAGTGGCTTTATGGTTTTGTAAATAGGTATATGAATGGCTGTATGGGTCGGTAAATGGGTGTATAACTGGGTGTAAGGGTGTGCAAGTGCATGTGTAACTGACTGAGTGCTGGGCACATGAATGGTTGTATAGGTGTGTGAGCGGGTGCGACAGTGCCTTAATGGGTGTTTGAATGACTATGTAAGTGGATGTATAGGTGAGTAAATTGGTGTGTGAATGGTTTATGGGTGTGTGACTGAGTGTGTAAGTCACTGTCTGGCTAGATGAATAGTGTGTACGTACGTACCACCCACATCTAATTTCAAACACATTCATTCATACTGGCTTAATAAAATAACTATATTGTCAGTATAGCAATCCCTCCTCCTCCTTTGCTGCTCACTATATTTTTAGTTAATGTTCTCATCTAACCTCTCTTCTATTTGCCTTTTACTGTAGTGTCTAGAAGCTGCACATTTTCTTTCAGCTTATATACACTCATAGTTTTTTTTTCAAGTATACATTTTTATAGTACAACCTAACTAACATACCTGTAAGATCTCTTTGCTGTTCTCCAACTTATATTTTAATATCTATTAATATCTGTTTTCCACTTTAAATCTCAAGTCAGAAATATGGCAATCCTCTTCCACTCACAGTTCAAAAGTACCAATAATGGCCACCCTTCCCACTGTGCTTGCATTCATTCTTCGGTAGTTAGCAAATCACAGAATTTCTTTCATGTTTTGTTTTTATTATACCACTTCTAAATAGTCACAATTTTTGACCCTTTCATTGTTTCCTGTAAAGAAGCCCAATTTGGTAGGTTTTTCACAGATCCGCGGATCCACCACAGGACTCAGCGCAGCCCCCAGTGTAGTCCGCGGGGGATCCGCAAATCCACATGAAAGTCATTAAAAGCATCAAATCTGCTGTTAATGCTTTTCATTTATATTTTATTTTGTAAAATACTGTCAATTTCAAGACTTACGCTCCCTACTGAGCAATTTTTGTACACCAGTCTGCTTTTCAGTTTCACACTGAAGTCTCTTTTGTTACCTTCCCCAACACTCCTTTAGCTCCGTTTCCATAGTTACCAAGAGTTCACAAGACTTTCTCTCAACAGCATACTAGCTTTACATTAACTGTAGCAGGTGTGGTTGACTGTTTGCAATTCCAAGCATATCCTGTACAACATAACTTTTTTTATTTTTCCAAAGCCAATCACAGAATTAGTTACTTTTTTTCTTAAAGCCACTACCTAATTGTTGTGCCCTTCACATCTTCACCGTCCTATCAAATATGTTCTTTTATATTTTACTTGCTGTCCTCCATTGTAACTGCCTTTCATCTTCAAAACTGTCTCATTCTGCTGCACCCTTTTCCTGTGTGCTACTCTTGCGTGTCTCCAAAATGGTCATAATCAGGATTGTGGGACATAGTGCTGTGTTTTGGGCCAGAGAGAGTGCTGACAAGAGTGGCATTGAAAGGAACCTAGGTTTACCTAATGTAGACATGGGTTGGCCAGAGAGGGTTAAAGTGGAATCAATTGCTGCCTTTGGCTGAAAGCATTGTGGATTGCCACCATCCAGACCTCATGATTGTGCACTGTGGTGGCAATGGCCTAGGCACAATTACTGGGGTAGGACTGTAAATCCTAATGAAGGATGCCTTTGGTAAATTAATGTTACTTTTCACACATACTTCCTTGGTTTTCTCCAACATTTGCCAAAGACAGAAGGGGCAGTGGTCAACCCAATTTTGTCTGCAGATAGAGAAAACCAGGAAACATGTCAATAAAGCTGTTTCTGCATTCCTCCGAGACCACAACATGGGCTGTATATACCATAACAACCTGCTCTTTAATGGGCGGAATATATCGAAAAGACCGAGTCCATTTCACAGACACAGTCAACAGGGTGTTCTTCAACAACTTAAAAGACTGCATCCTGTTCTATGTGTAATCATCATCTACACATGATAAACAAAACCGCTCGTTTCAGAGCCAACCCTTTGCCCAAACACTGTTTCTTTTTGTTTTCAAATCCTTTTTTCAAATTTCTCACTCGGATCCGCAGATCCGCCATGGATTTTCGGCCAAATAAGAGGTCTTCTGGCTATGATGCAGGCAAATCCGTGACTTATCTATGGATCTGTTCCCACCCAAAAGCACACATTCAATACAAATCAACAACACATTTAATACAAACATATCCTATTGCAATTTATATAACTGTATCACTGCTTGTACATGGGTGTGTGAGTAGCTGTGTGACAGGCAGGCTCACTGTACTTCAAGAGCAGTACACTCAAATCCCACCTTCCAGCAGCACCAACTCTGTGTCTGAGCAACAACTCTATAGTTTTTGATCCCTATTTATTTTTGGTACTGTGGTACCTTCGCGGGTCCGTAAACATAGGAAGACTACTACTCTATAGTTTTTGATCCCTATCACATGATCGGGAGGAATGCACAAGTCTGCATCCACGGACTCACAGAAAATTGTATAAATTACTCCAAATATGTACACACCTCCATTGTCATTAATGACATCAGTGTGAACATATTTACAAGTATATATAAACCACCTTATATCTGTTTTTTTTTAAAGTTACCTATTTTACCAGTTTCGTTAATGTGCAAATATACGGACTGGATTCGCGAATTCACTCAAATACACACCCAAACCTTGCCATCTGATTGGACATATTAAGACCCACCCTTGCACATGGAAAACCATACCTAAAAGCACTTACTTCATCAGTGCCATCTCTAGAAGGAGGATTGAGAACCAGTTGTACTCTGCTTTTACACAATGGCTGAAGCTACATCGTCCGTCCAAGATGAGCATCCACAACCTATTGAGGATGAGAAGGAAGACACACCACCTCGCAGAAAAGAAAGTGATGTGTGGAAGCACTCTACTATACCTTCTGAGGAAAAGAAGGTAACAGCAAAATATGTGCAGTGCAATATTTGCAGCAAGCAGTTATCCAGAGGCACTGCAAAGAAGTATTCACATGGGGCAAGTTCCATGTGGAAGCACCTAAAAACAATTCATGAAAGGGTCTACAACCAGATGATGCAAGAGAAAGCAGGTGCCATATGACAGTCGACCTCTACAGCAGCCTTGGGAGAACCATCATCAGCTGCAGTCATTACAATACCAATTGCCTGTGAGGAATTGAGTAACATGGTTATTCACTGCACGAAATGCCACATGCTTGTCGCTGTAAAAATGTCTTCTTGGGGTGCATTCTTGGATACAGTGAAGAAGCATCGCTGTTAGTTTTCTTTTTGCTCCCAGTGACTAAATGTTTGTTGAACAGTGAAGCCAGTTGCTTCTTTGCATTTCCCCATCCTTACCCTTTTTACTACCCTGTTCACTATTTGTTCCGAAAAAAAGAAAAAAAAAAGAAAAATCTATGTATGCCTGCATGTGTCAGTGTATGCCTCACTGTATGCCTGGGTTTCTTTTTGGATGCATTAGTGTTCGGATGGGTCTGTCGGTGTCTGCATTGCTGTATGCCTGGGTGTGTCAGTGTCTGCATTGTAAGTCTCTGGGTGAGTCACTGTATGCATCAGTGTGTGCCTGGGTGTGTCACAGTAGCGGTCGGTGGTGGGAGTGCCGCCAAATGCGATGCAGCGCACGCAACGGAATTTGTTTTATTTATTTATATGTGTACTTACCTGTAATCAGCCATAATCCATAGTTTACTACCCCCACACTGCCCCTCCCCCGCCCTACGTCAGCGCCCGGCGGCACTCCCACCACCGATCGCTACTGGTGTGTCAGTGTTTGCGAGAGTCTGTGCCTGGGTATGTTAGTATGTGCATTAATGTGTGCCTGGGTATGTTAGTGTATGCATCAGTATGTGCTTAGGTGTGTTAGTATATTCATCAGTGTGAACCTGGGTATGTCAGTGTATGCAACAGTGTGTGCCTGGGTGTGTTATTGGATGCATTACTGTTTGACCGGGTGTGCCAATGTCTGCATAGGTAGCCCCTGGGTGTGTCAGTGTGTGCATCAGTGTGTGCCTGGGTGGGCTATTGGATGCATTAGTGTTTGGCTGGGTGTGTCAGTATCTGCATTGCTGAATGCCTGGGTGTGCCAGTGTCTGCATTGGTAAGTCTCTAGGGGATACATTTACAAGAATTGCCACTAAGCAGGTCCACGCTGTTTAGTGTAATTTTTTTTCACCGCTGCCGATCGCCAAATCCTAACGCTATGTTTGCGACGCATTTACAATACGTCACTATGTGGCGTTAGGATCAGTTAGCGGGTGCGAAAAATGACGCTAACTCTAGCGTCAATGCGATAAAAAAATTCACGTTAACATGAAAAAAGTGACGGCCGGCCAAATAGCGGTAAAAAAGTTCATGCTAGTCAGCCCAACGTCACTTTCCAGCTTCTAGCGGCAAAAAGAGCTTACAAATACGCCGCTAAGGAAAAAAAAATTAAAACAAATTACCTGAGTGCAGAATGGAGTGGCCAGGACCAAGTTCAGCACAGGACAACAACCTTCCAACCTCCCACAACAACCAGGATGACCAGCCAGAGTCCCAGGTTAAGAGGAAGAGGAAGAGGAAGAGAGAGATGACGGAGCATCAACACCAGCCCTTCATCACCTCCAAGGTGTCATTAAGGGCCAAAAACGTTATATGGCAGTCCATTGTCAACAAGGTGAACTCCATTGCAGAGGTGAAGAGGACAGTGATGGACTTCAAGAAGTGCTGGCATTATGGCAAGCACAAACCTAAGCAGAAACTGGTGAGCAATCGACAGGCAGCATTGCAGACCGGAGGTGGCAGTCCAGTGTAGTTTGTTTTAATGTTTGTGCCGCAAACAGGTAAGAGTTGAATCTCCATGGACAACTCATGTACTTTGCAAGTTTTTTTATTTAGACTATGAAAACTTCACACTAACATGTAATGCGGTTAATAAAATAACACTCAGTGGTATTTGACCTGTATTTGTACCTTTTTTTTGCTGTTGCATGCCTGGCCTATGGCTATGGCATGTGACATATGTTGTGTATGTGGCTTTCAATGTTCAGATGTCTTTGGTTCAAAATGTGTCTGGGCTCTCAACATGCAAACCTTCACAGATGCATGCTGCGCCATTCTTCACAATGTTTGGTTGGCAATGCATGCAATGGTACAAATTACACTGTTTTCCATATGTTGTTTGTGTGACTACATATGTGGCAAGTACTTACCCCATTCCAGTAAGGTGTCTACCACTGTCATGGGGTTGAGACACACACATATGTGTCAACCAAGCATGTACTACTTGTGTCAAAGATTTGGGGGTATGCATACAAGGCACAAACGCCAATGGGACATCACTTTTGTTTATGTTCTTGTGGTGTTAAAAACATCCCCATATTTACAGAGTTGCGCAAAGCCAGTTAACCTTGATTTACGCCACCTTGTTTCTATTTGCCTTATCACAGCAATCAGCTACAGCAAAAGGGTGGGCAATTGCTGTTAGGTTGGACCTTCCACCACAACATCCATAGCTTTTGATGCAGCTCCAGATTCACATATCTGGGGCTGTGGCAAAATTGACAGCTCTGAACATGCAACGTTAGACAGGCAAGACTAGGAGACATGTATTTACTTCTTGTGCATTTCAACTCATTCCATGTGTGCTGCATGCTGCAGCACACATGGCTGAGGCAAATCCCCTTTCTAGATTATTTTTGAGCTGTAAGGTGTCCCTTCATGCACAGAATAAATAACCATGCAACGCAGTCACCCTTGCTACAAGGCACAAGTGTGCTGGCACTGACACTGCCCAGATTTGTTGGCACCAGCGCAAGGGCACACACAGGGATGTACTATAAATATGGTGCATATGCCTCATCTCTGTGTGTTGAGACAAGACAAAGCACTGGGCTACCAATTTTTGCACAACACCAGTCTCAGATCTTTCCTCATAGATTACCCCTAACATTTCTGATTAGGAATTTGCTGTTTCAATGTGTGAGTCATGGACATGAAAGTGGATGTATGTGACCCTGTGAGATGTTTTGCGACACAAAGTGGTGCACAGTGTCCACTGTAGGGACACTATACAGAAGTTAGTAGATGTGTTGTGAGGTTGCACAGAACCATTAAACAAGTATCCTGCGTACACTGCAATGCAAGACACCTAGGGGCCAGTGTGGGGCATAGCTTTGACAGTATTTTGTATCCATTCATTGTGTGTCTGCACTGGCAATAGCAGTGCAGATTTCCTCTATGACACTCACGATATGCCCTTGGAGATGTTGTTTTTAGCTGCCAGGCTTATGTCGGCATCCAGGACAGTGGGGAGGAACCTGGAAAAGTATGCCTGTGATACTCCTGCCACTCTGACGGTGGTAGGTTGAAAAGTTCCTGACGTCAGCATGTGGAGGACAGTGAGCAGCTTGGTCTGTGGAGGGATGTTGGTGTAGCGATGGAATGTGGACTGCAGGCCAGGTGCTATCTGGTTCAGGTGGTGGACAATAGACCCCTTCTAAGCATGCAATGGGCTATGACATCCTCTTGCTTTAGGTGAATAAGGATGATCCTCTGGCGGTAGATCCACTCCCTTCTACGGCACTGCCTTGGTGGTGGTTGTCATGACTCTGCTTCCCCCTGTCCTTGCACATTGTGCACACTCATGCTTGTCCAATCGGGAGTGTAATTAGTGCTAGTATTATGGAACTGTCCCGCATGTTGGTAGTTTAACTGTCCCAATGTATCATGTGTGCTACTGATCTGAGTAATCCCTGGTGGCAGTGGTTGTTCCATCAATTACATGTTTGTGCACTCTGGATATGTCCAACAATGATTGTATACATGAGGAACATTAGTTACGCGAAAGACATTAAGCATGTTGCATTCACAACCATGGCACGTGTCTACACAACCATAGTCACGCACACATCGCCTAACTGATGGTGACACATTGTCAGCACACCTCCACGTGAGGCATCTCGAGTGCTAGGCTATATAAGATGCTACCATACCTGAGCGCCTCCTGTCTTCAGCAACGATCTTCCTGGCTGGGTGTCTCTGCTTCCCCAATTGTTTCTGGTTGTGTGTCTCTCCTTCTTCCACAGTTCCCGATGGCTCCAGAGGGTCTCTGGCTTTCCGCGGTTCCCTGTCTCCAGCTTCTTGTTGCTGACGTTTCAGTGGCGCAATGTGCCACAGTATATTTGCAAGGCCACGTAAAGCCACTTTGCGTGGCTTTTCATGGCCTTGTAAATATGTGCCCTTTTCACTTAGAACACTGCGTAAAAGGGGCGTTCTATGGGTGTTCCTGTGGGTGTTTCCATGCAACACCCATAGAATCTGAAGCATTCCCCGAGTTATGAGAAATCGTAAACCTGGGAATCCGTCAGAATCTAACGTCACCCCAGGGGTGGCATTAGGAAGGAGCAACAAGGCATTTATCCTCGTTTTTCCTTTTTCATACCAAAACTTTCAGCACAGCAGCTGAACTGAGTGTCATACTAATTTTGAAAATTGCATGAAGATTCGTTAAAAAGTGTGAAAGTTATTGGCAAAACAAAAAAATGCTTTTCCTGTGGAAATTAGGTCCTAACTACAACTACCAACTGGTGACTGCCAGTATGTAATCTATCTATCTATCTATCTATCTATCTATCTATCTATCTATCTATCTATCTATCTATCTATCTATCTATCTATCTATCTATCTATCTATCTCTGTGTGTGTACATATATATGTATATATACACACTAAATATATTATCTACTGGCGGTCGCCAGTAGATAGTTATAATTAGGATCTATTTTCCATAGGAAATCCGCAACATTCTATTTGAAATAACTTTGGCGCCGGTTGACGAATCTTCGCGAAATTCTCAAAACTTATGGCCCGCTCCGGTCCGCTCCTATCCTGAAAGTTTCGGGGTGATTTGTCAAGCAGGGGCCGAGAAAAAAAGGTAGCCCTTGGTTCAGAGTCGTGCCTTTTGCTTAAATGGTGTAAATCCGTTCAGTAGTTCCTGAGAAAATCAAAAATAAAATCACATATATATCTATGGCCGCGTAGGGTCCGCGTACCCTCCAGATCACGAGCTGTATGGTAATTGGCTGTCAACACTCCAAACCAGGAAGTGTTGGCAGCCATCTTGTGCCTCGGTAGAAATTAGAGAAACAATCGCGAAAAACGCAAAAAGGGGGCAGGGTAGAAACACCCTGACCCCCTAGGCCTGCTCAGGGAGTCCCACAAAGACCCCCAGGGCCCAAAAAAATGTTTTGTTTTTTTTAAAATCGGCGGGATGCGCGGATCCCACCGTAAAAAAAAAAAATGAAGCGCGGTCTCCCGCGCTTCGTTGTTAATTGGCCCCTGGGTGGGCCAAGTCCCGGGGGCATGTGGGGGTTTATGAAATTAATGTATGGGGGGCCTCTAAGGCCCCCCAAGCCCCGGGAACCGCCACCCCCTGGGGCTTTAAAGAAAATGGTGCGGGAGGGCTCTCGGCCCTCCCACAGCCCCGGGGACCGCCACCCCCCGGGGCTTCTTTTTTTAAAATTCAAAGTACCTGTGTGGGGGGCTCCAGCCCCCCCACATGCCCCAGGGACCGCCACCTCCCCAGGGAACTAAAGATTTAAATATGGGGGTCCGTTACGGACCCCCAGAGCCCCGGGGACCACCACCTCCCCAGGGCTTTCAAGATGGTGGGAGGGGGTCTGTGCGGCCCCCCTCCTGGAGCCAGTGATGGCCCTGGGGACCACCACCCCCCAGGGCCGGCTACTGCAGTGTCCCGGGGTGCCCACCCCCGAGACACTGTAGTTTGCTATGGCAGGGCGGGAGCCTCGCGGCTCCCGCCCTGCCATAGCAAACTGCTTTGGTTTTTGGAAGAGAGAGCAGGAAACCTGCTCTCTCTTCCAAAAACCAAAGACAAATGCTTTTCCACACGGGGAGCTGCATCTTAGCAGCTCCCCATGTGGAAAAGCAATGCCGGCTCCCGAGGGACGCGGGGAGCCGGCGGGACCGTGGGGGGATTGGGGACCCCCCCACGGTCCCCAACGGAGAGGGCCAGCCTCGGGGGATGGGGTCCCCGGGGCAAGTAGTGGCCCGGGAGGGGGGCCACGCGGCCCCCTTCCCCAAAATTTAATTTAAAAAAAATAAATAAAACAAAGGCCGGCCCCGGGGGATGGGGTCCCCGGGGCCATAAGTGGCCTGAGGAGGGGGGCAACGCAGCCCCCCTCCATAAGTTATTTAAAAAAAAAAAAGAAGGCCATGCCCCGGGGGATGGGGTCCCCGGGGCCGATTAAGGCCTCAGGAGGGGGGCCACGCCGGCCCCCTTCCAAATTTTTATTTAAAAAAAAAAAAAAAAAAAGGGGTCAGGCCCTGGGGGATGGGGTCCCCAGGGCCAATAAATTAGAAAAAGAAGGGGGGCCACACAGCCCCCCTTCTTAAAACAAACAAAAAAAAAAAAAGACCGGCATCGCGCCGGAGGCCACGCCCCCTCCTTGCAGCACTCTGCAAACGCGCTCCCTGGCGCGTTTGCAGATGGGGAATGAATTCCCCTTGAATACTGGGGGTCCTGGGAGCCAACTAGCCCACCAGGAACCTCCAGTATGCGTCAGGGGCTGCGTTGCAGAGAGGTGTACAGAGGCCACGCCCCTTTTACACCTCTCTGCAACGCAGCTCTGTGGTGCTTTTTGGAGGTACATGGTGGGCTAGTTGGACTCCAGGGACCCTCAGGATTCAAGGGGACTTAATCCCCCAACTTAAAACGCGCCACGGGCGCGTTTGCACAGTGGTGAAGGGAGGGGGCGGGGCTTCAGGTGACATGTGTGCAAACAGGCCCCGTTAGAAACTAGCATTTAAAAAACCTTTGAAATTCACTTAAAAAACCATAGGTTTCAGGCACGTTATAGTTAGAAATTAGCATTTAAAAACCTTTGAAATTCACTGAAAAAACCATAGGTTTTAGGGACAGTTATAGTTAGTTGGACATTTCACTCGTACAAAACCCGTGAAATTCCCCGTTATAGTTAGTTCAGCTAACTATAACTCGCGCCCGCAATGCACTGCTGATGACATCACATATTATATCACTCATGACATGGTCAGTGACATCACTGATGACATCACTGATGACATCTCAAATGACATCACTGATGACATCATCCAGTGACTGTGTGTTTCTGTGAAGTTTAAATATGTTTAATATATATGCCAAGGTGTATTGAAGAATGAGTGGGTGTATAAGTGTCTGGATGGATGATTTAGTAGGTGCGTGACTGACTCTATAAGTGAGTGATTAAACGTATCTTACTGAATGCATGGGTTAGTGACTAAACTGTGTGAATGTCTGTATCCGTCTGTCTGTTGGTGTGTAAGCGGCTGCATGGGTTTGCGAATAGCTACATGAGTGTCTACATGGGTTATTGATTGGTTGTCTGAGTATCTGTATGGGTGCCTGAGTGTTTGTGTGGGTGGGGTGTGTGTGACTGCGCATAGATGTGTGAGTGGGTGATTCGGACCCCACAGAAGGGGAATAATTGGCACTGCATTTCCCGGCATACCATTCACTGGAGAATGAATGCCAGAATGGGGGAAATTTGAATGCGGTACGTTTCCGGATATTGCTTGTCCCGCCCTATGATGAAGGTGCAGCCGCACCGAAACACGTCAGGGACTCTTATTAATTGGTGACGTGTGTCCGGTTTGCATGAATAAAAAGCTTCGCAAGCATTATCCTCTGTTTGGAGTGCATCCTTTAAGCTCGGGGGCTTTTGTTTGGATATGTTAACGCACGGCGGCCTCGGCCGTGGAAGGATTGCACCACCTGACAGAAAAGAAAACAGGTCTGCGGGTTTGAAAACTGCTTTCCAGCCCATTTACAGCTCAGAGGATATTTAATTTTGAAAACCGGACAACAGATCTGAGGATCACTGGAGGGCTGTGAACATTTTATAACATTGGGAGATGTATCATTTTGACAAAAAATACGGACCCCACAGAAGGGGAATAATTGGCACTGCATTTCCCGGCATACCATTCACTGGAGAATGAATGCCAGAATGGGGGAAATTTGAATGCGGTGCATTTCCGGATATTGCTTGTCCCGCCCTATGATGAAGGTGCAGCCGCACCGAAACGCGTCAGGGACTCTTATTAATTGGTGACGTGTGTTCGGTTTTCATGAATAAAAAGCTTAGCAAGCATTATCCTCTGTTTGGAGTGCATCCTTTAAGCTCGGGGGCTTTTGTTTGGATATGTTAACGCACTGCGGCCTCGGCCGTGGAAGGATTGCACCACCTGACAGAAAAGAAAACAGGTCTGCGGGTTTGAAAACTGCTTTCCAGCCCATTTACAGCTCAGAGGATATTTAATTTTGAAAACCGGACAACAGATCTGAGGCCCACTGGAGGGCTGTGAACATTTTATAACATTGGGAGTTGTATCATTTTGGCAAAAAATACGGACCCCACAGAAGGGGAATAATTGGCACTGCATTTCCCGGCATACCATTCACTGGAGAATGAATGCCAGAATGGGGGAAATTTGAATGCGGTGCGTTTCCGGATATTGCTTGTCCCGCCCTATGATGAAGGTGCAGCCGCACCAAAACGCGTCAGGGACTCTTATTAATTGCTGACGTGTGTCCGGTTTTCATGAATAAAAAGCTTAACAAGCATTATCCTCTGTTTGGAGTGCATCCTTTAAGCTTGGGGGCTTTTGTTTGGATATGTTAACGCACGGCAGCCTCGGCCGTGGAAGGATTACACCACCTGACAGAAAAGAAAACAGGTCTGCGGGTTTGAAAACTGCTTTCCAGCCCATTTACAGCTCAGAGGATATTTAATTTTGAAAACCGGACCACAGATCTGAAGCCCACTGGAGGGCTGTGCACATTTTATAACACTGGGAGTTGTATCATTTTGGCAAAAAATACGGACCCCACAGAAGGGGAGTAATTGGCACTGCATTTCCCGGCATACCATTCACTGGAGAATGAATGCCAGAATGGGGGAAATTTGAATGCGGTGCGGATATTGCTTGTCCCGCCCTATGATGAAGGTGCAGCCGCACCGAAATGCGTCAGGGACTCTTATTAATTGGTGACGTTGTCCGGTTTTCATGAATAAAAAGCTTAGCAAGCATTATCCTCTGTTTGGAGTGCATCCTTTAAGCTCGGGGGCTTTTGTTTGGATATATATATATATTTTTTTCACTTACAAAAACAAAGGTTACAGGCTCAGATTTCACTCATATAAAATCATGCAATTTCAACAGTTATAGTTATCTGACATAATAACTTACGTCCCGCAATGCACTGCTTATGACCTCACATTTTACATCATTCATGACATAGTCAGTGACATCACTGATGACATCTCAAATGACATCACTGATGACACATCCACAGAACAACTAACACACCCACTCACACCCCATAGAACCTCTCATATACCCACTCGCACTCCCAAACAGCCCCTCACATATCCATTCCCAGACCCATACCAGTATTCATATAACCAATCACTCATCCATAGAGCCACTTGCACACCCACTCACTCATACTGCCTCTCACATACCCACTCAATCACCCATAAAGAAACTCACACAGCCACTGACTCGCCCATACATGTACTTACACACCCACATACTCACCTATACAGCCACTCACACTGCCACTCACTCACCAATACTGCTAGTCACACACCCACTCACTTACCCATACAGCCACTGCCACAGCCTCACACTCAGCCATACAACCACTCACACACCCACAGAACCACTTACATACCCATTCACATATCCATAAAACCACACACACACACTCACTTACCCTTACAACCACTCACACAGACATTTAGGGGTCGATTCCGATCTCGGCTGGTAGGGCACCTAACAGTATTCGTCCGGAAAAAATACCAGCCGAATGCGTGTTTCCCGACCGATTCGTACACTCGTCCGGACGAACAAGTACGATGCGTATAACAACTCAGTTTCCGAGCGAGCCGTACTCACCCAATCCAGCTCCTGTTCCCCACCCGAGCCGGATCCGTGAACGCCGAATCGAGCCGCACGGAAGCAAATACACAGCACCTTCCGGCCAGACTAGTACGATGTGCAATCCGTACGCGCCGAACCCGTCGCTACGTCCGGCACGTTTGAGCATCCGGGCGAGCCGTACATAAGCTCTGTTTCGCGCCACAAGATGATCCACGGCTACGAGACGAACAAGCCTGCTACGAGTACGACTCGAAGACACGAGAAACCCGAACGAGACGATCCAAGCATGAATCCCATTGCGCAGGTCCTACCTATACTCTACATCTATTACCGGGACCGGCACGGATGCGTACGGCGCAGACGGTAAGTCAAACACCAACAATACAAACAAACGACACGTACCCGAAATATGTCACATACACATAGGGATGCACAAATAACGTACACTAGCAACAGCAGAACCATAGGGGTGGGATGGCCAACACCAATGCCATACACACCCATAGGGGGATGGATGCCTACCACCAACACCACCCTACCACCACCCCTACTCAGGGGGGCCTGGATGCCTGCCACTACTACCATCCCCACCCTTAGGGGTATGGATGCCTACCACTACCACCACCCCTACTCAGGGGGCCTGGATGCATGTCACTACTACCATCCCCACTCATGGGGGGATGGATGCCTACCACCACCCCTACTCAGGGGGCCTGGATGCCTACCACTACCACCACCCCTACTCAGGGGGCCTGGATGCCTGCCACTACTACCATCCCCACCCTTAGGGGGATGGATGCCTACCACCACCCCCACTCAGGGGGGGCTAGATGCCTGCCACCACCACCACCCCTACTCAGGGGGCTGGATGCCTGTCACTACTACCAACCCCACCCTTAGGGGGCTGGATGCCTACCACTACTACCATCCCCACTCATGGGGGGATGGATGCCTACCACTACCACCACCCCTACTCAGGGGGGCCTGGATGCCTGTCACTACTACCATCCCCACTCATAGGGGGATGGATGCCTACCACTACTACCATCCCCACTCATAGGGGACCTGGATGCCTGCCACTACTACCATCCCCACTCATAGAGGGATGGATGCCTGCCACTACCACCACCACTACTCAGGGGGGCCTGGGTGCCTACCACTACCACCACCCCTACTCAGGGGGGCCTGGATGCCTGCCACTACTACCATCCCCACCCTTAGGGGTATGGATGCCTACCACTACCACCACCCCTACTCAGGGGGCCTGGATGCCTGCCACTACTACCATCCTCACCCTTAGGGGTATGGATGCCTACCACTACTACCATCACTACTCAGGGGGGGCTGGATGCCTACCACTACCACCACCCCTACTCAGGGGGGCCTGGATGCCTGCCACTACTACCATCCCCACCCTTAGCGGTATGGATGCCTACCACTACCACCACCCCTACTCAGGGGGCCTGGATGCCTGCCACTACTACCATCCCCACCCTTAGGGGTATGGATGCCTACCACTACCACCACCCCTACTCAGGGGGCCTGGATGCCTGCCACTACTACCATCCCCACCCTTAGGGGTATGGATGCCTACCACTACCACCACCCCTACTCAGGGGGCCTGGATGCCTGCCACTACTACTATCCCCACCCTTAGGGGTATGGATGCCTACCACTACCACCATCACTACTCAGGGGGCTGGATGCCTACCACTACTACCATCCCCCTCATGGGGGGATGGATGCCTACCACTACCACCACCCCTACTCAGGGGGGCCTGGATGCCTGCCACTACTACCATCCCCACCCTTAGGAGTATGGATGCCTACCACTACCACCATCACTACTCAGGGGGGGCTGGATGCCTACCACTACCACCACCCCTACTCAGGGGGGCCTGGATGC
Organism: Calotriton arnoldi; assembly: GCA_963921515.1. Taxonomy (NCBI): domain Eukaryota; kingdom Metazoa; phylum Chordata; class Amphibia; order Caudata; family Salamandridae; genus Calotriton; species Calotriton arnoldi. Next base: position 69,233 of record CAWUFW010000798.1, on the reverse strand, counting down.
CTGTCACTACTACCATCCCCACTCATGGGGGGATGGATGCCTACCACTAACACCACTCCTACTCATAGGATGGGTAATGCATGACACAACTAGCATACTCCCACATAAGGAATGACAGAAGATTACATCCCCCCCAACACCATGACAAGTGTGTGTAGTCTGTGTCAAATGCCTACAACACTGAACATGACATTGAACATACAATGTGACCCCCTAGCACATGTCACACAGAAATGTGTGTGGCCTCCACAATGCAAGCCGACCATGGCCACTGTGGCAATGGGCTCGAACACCCCATCACCACAGTGACCAAAAGGTAAGTGTGCTATCCATAGCTGATGCACATTTTGAACAGTGTGGCAATGTGGCCTAAAGCCCCATCACCACAGTGACCAAAAGGGAAGTGTGCTGTCCATAGCTGATGCACATTTTGAACAGTGTGGCAATGGGGCCTAAAGCCCCATCACCACAGTGACCAAAAGGGAAGTGTGGTGTCCATAGCTGATGCACATTTTGAACAGTGTGGCAATGGGGCCTAAAGCCCCATCACCACAGTGACCAAAAGGGAAGTGTGGTGTCCATAGCTGATGCACATTTTGAACAGTGTGGCAATGGGGCCTAAAGCCCCATCACCACAGTGACCAAAAGGGAAGTGTAGTCATGGTAAAAGCTGCCAAAGCCAAACTGCATGGATGAATCCTGGTCACACAACAACAAACACATCAGTGGCATAGTAGTGCTTGTGTCCCATAGCAACATAGATTGGTCGAGGGAAACAGTGCAGTGTCACTGAAACATCGTTTTGGCCATGTGCATACAAACATCACCCATGGGGGCCCACATTGTCAACATTCACAAATAACACAATGACAGAAGTGACCATCATAATGCTGACCCACATATCTGCACCAATGGACACACAAATGTAGATATCCTGTGGAGACTGTAGATGTCAGGTGAACAAATACCATGCCATGGCAGCAATGGGACATACAAACCATGATTATTGTGCTGACTGATGACCTAGGAGTCCCAGGGACAGCAGGGGAAAGCCACCAAACAACATACAGCCAATGGCACACTCAAGATATGCCAATGCAGTGGTGCCAAGGCACAAACACAAACAGGCAGACTCACACTGCATATCAAACACAACAGGTGATGGGGGGTGTGCCAGTGTCCCCAGGCAACCACACAACACATGAGGAGGCCTGAATTCCAACCACACAGATGTGTATACAGTGCCATACAAAAGTTACTCATGGATCGGATACCCCTATGTGGGCAATCAGGCATTGTTAGATGAGAGGGAGCACAAATTACACATGTCACACAAGCTTGTAGGAACAGCAACTAACACAGCAAGAGACAGACCCACCACAGCACTACCCCCAGGGACCCCACATTGTGCTGACACTAGCCTGCATGATAATCCCACTGTGATGACAAAGTTAGATGTCGTTCACACTGTGAACCACAGCCATGTGTCCTGAGCAACTAACTACCATCACACCTACACAAGCTCCAATCAATCAGCACGGCCTGCCAGCCAAGGCCAATATGGAGGTAGGGGTCTGGCCGTGCAACAACTCACTTTTGCACACACTCAACACCACACACCCTGATCTCCACCACTGTGCAGCAGTGAAGCTCACATGGACTGGTGACATTGGACATGCACCCATGACAATACCAGGGGTGGTGGTGGGAACTAAGGTGCAGAAACCCATCACACATGGCCAGTCAACAAGACTCGTCAATGTCTGACACACAGCACAGTATGCCGTACATGGGCATGATGTGAAATCCACCACAATCAATGGGATACTGGCCATAGTCACACACCAACGAAGAAGCCAAGGTGACACACGAAGAACACACGTACACAACTTCCAACATTGCAGCTCTGACCCTGAGGAGTGGCAGCAGTCACACACACAACGTGTCACAATCACTGAAAGCTACCACAAACTGTAAATCACATGACTTGTGTAAACAACAAGTGCCAAGGGGAATCCTGAATGTGTCCCATCTGCGTTTGCCCACATCCCCAGCCCTGACAACAAAGACAACCTGGTATGACAACCTCATGAACATTAGTTTGCCATGCACCCACATCACGGAGAAACCAGGTCCAAGATGCTGGATGAACACAGAACAACTCAGCAAGCATCACAAACAGGAACATCCCTAGGGACACAGCCTGTGTAGGAAAAGGGAAGGGAACACGCACAGACATGCTTACACAACACACAACACAGGCCCACGCAATGTCACCAGATTACACACTGCCATGAGGGTACTCCACTCCTGTGGAAGGTCCGCTGTGCCAAACCTTGTTTGTGCACGACCCAAATATGTCAGCAGAACACTCCGTCAGTGAGTCAAAACCACAACACACAGAAGGCTCTGCTCACATCAGCCTGGGTACGGGAGTGTCACGTCAGTCATCTGCACACACACAAAACACGTGTCAAGCAAGTTGCACTGTATACACAGATGAGTCCTCCGACATTGATGTGCAAAACTGCATGTACAGTGGAGCTGGGCACACAGTCAGGGAAATCGGAACATTGAACAGTGGTAAGCCCACCAGATGTGCATCAGTGTAAGACAAAGATGTTCATTTACAAATGCAAAATGGACATCCCTGTGTCAAATGCTGAACATTACACCCTCAGACTGTAGCAAAGGATGCCATAGATCCAGACTACAACAGGACACATATCCCATGGACCACATGGAGTCCATCACTGCAACACTTCATTTTCCTGATGTGAACACTATTACAACTGCAAATGCAGGATGCTACTCATCCACATCATGTACATCAAAAGAAAACCCACAAGTAAACAAAAAGAGGCTTTATTCAGCAAATGTCAGGGTAAACACGGAAGTCCAAAAGAAACTAAGGCCAATGGCCAGTCCAAAATCACAGTCCCAACAGGGTGAGAAGTGACAACTGGTCACACATTGCTTGCCTGCACTGGTACGGTTAGGGGACATCCCCCTTGGAGGGGCATACAAGGGGCAGGCCAGGCACCGCAGGGACAGGATCAGGGGATGGCAGAGTGAGGCAGTGAAGGGGTGGTGGGTGCAGGAGTGTCACCGGCAACTGCAGTGGAGGTGTCTGACTCAGGGGGGCCGGCACCACTGTGGTACACAAGTCAGTTGGTGTGGGTGCTGCAACCACTGCAGTGGGCTGGACTGATGTAGTGGACTGGGTACCCACTGCAGTGCCCGAGTCAGACGTGGTGGTTGTGGACTCCACTGCAGTGCATGACTCCAAGGGAGTGGAAGGGTGGGCAGATGAGGTGGGCAGGACAGAGGGGGGACCCGGTCTCCACAACAGTGCCACTAACAGGCAGAGCGTCTGGGTTGGGGGTGGAAGAGCAAGTGGCAGGGGGAGGGCCTAAGCAGTCTGGGGATGCGGTATCGGTGTGTGGGGGAACCTGGGGCAGGGTGTGGCGGGGGAACCTGTGCAGTGGTGGCCTGGGGGATGGAGGAGAGAGACTGGGCGGTGGAGCTGCGTGGTGGTGGTGGGGTCTTGCTCTTCCTGGTCCGGGGGGACTTCCTAATGGGGTCCTGTGTCTGCCTGTGCCTGGGGGAGGGTGTCTGGGGGCGAGGGGCACTCCCCTCTGTGTGGGTGGACTTCCTCTTCCCCCGGTATGCTGGATCAGCAGGATTGGAGGGGAAGAGGCCGAGGTCACACAGGAAGATCTGCTGTGTAGGTGGGGTAGCAGGCGAGGCAAGGGAAGGGGTCTTGGAGGGAGAGGATTTGGAGGACTGCGGAGTGAATGTGGATGCCTGTGTGTTCCCCATCCCCTGTGTCTGTGGTATCAGTCCCCTGAGGATGCTTGTGTGCACGTCTTGCCTTTCTCTTGGGTGTGTCTGTGCTGCTCGTGTCTGTGTGTTTGGGTGACTGTGCAGGTGTGCATGTGCTTTGGACAGGTAGGGGGGCAGGAAGTGTGGATGGGGCAGAGGTGGGAGGGGTGAGGGACTGTTGGAGGAGGGACACTGCTGCCGTCAGGGAGGAGTCCATGGACTTATTGCTCCTCTGTAGGGCAGACATACCCGTCGAGATGCCCTCCATGAACGACACCAGCTGTGTCAACAGAGTGGTGTGTGCATGGAGGACACTCAGCATTGCTGTCTGCCCTACATGGAGCTGCCGAAGGAGGTACACAGACTCCTCACTCAGGGCAGCAGGGGACACAGGGGCAGGGGGTGCGGTGCCTGGCACGAAGGAGACACGCTCCAGAGCACGGGAGCCTCCACGGACCTCAGGAATGGGAGCCAATGGGAGGGCGGTGGTGGTGGTGGTGGTGGTGGCGGGGCCAGACAGACTAGCTGGCCTTTGGTGGCTGCTGAGACCCGCCTCCACAAGGGAGTCATCCTCCGAGCTGCTGTGGTCCTCAGCTGAGGTGGATGGTGCTGAGGACTCCTCGGTGTGGCTCCCCTCGCCCTCCGTGCCACTGGGTCCCTCTGACCACTCGTCCGATGCTGACCCAGTCTGGCTCCGCTGCTCCTCCTGGTCCGTGGAGCTGTCCCCTCCTGTGGCCGTGGATGTATCTGCAAACAATTAGGGAAACAGACAAACATCAGTCACCTGCACTGACCGCACACACCACAGTAAGTACAGCACATTACAGAGCAAGCCCTGGCATCCTTAGTTGAACATTGCCTAAAGTCCTCACACAGATTCGGGAAGCCAATTGTCAGTCTGATGGTCAACCATGGGACTCACACCCCTCCTGCCCTTGCACCCATCTGTCTGGTGCCTGTCTGATGGTAAGACCCCAGTGTGGACACATGCACCACCTACACAGTTGTTGGACATTGCAGGGAACACGGTGAAGTATGTGAACATGCACACATCACATCTCTTGCCACTGAGTCAGTGCAGGTGTCCGGATAAAGGGATGGCCAGAGTCTAAATAGAAATGCATGTGATGCATACCAGCACCAGACACCATGATGCACCCATGTCCGGATAGTCAATGCCACAATGGGGTGCATGTTGCACATGTCACTCCCCTGCAGGATCAGTCCCAGGAAGTTTAATGCCATGACACAGGAATGCGTGCAAAGTCATACATTACTGTCTCAAGTCACATGGCCATGGCAGCCAGCCAACAACAGTCTGCACTGTGTCACAATCCGAGGGCATGGGGAATGCAAGTTATGTGACTGACAAGTGCACATGTCCATCCCCCAAAAACCACACCATCTGTACTACTATTTGTCCACGTCATACCAACTGGACATATGGGGGACATGAAACACAACTCTCTGAACATGAGCACCTCACAGTGTGCTGTGAATGAAAATACAGCTGCCTAAAAGTCACAGTCGCAAACACCTGTGTGCACAGTCAAGTGATCAGACACCTATAAGTCACAGAAGTATCGTCTATCATGGTCACATCTCAGATGGCATGCTGAGCCCTAACCGATAAACATACCAGTAGTCCTGACAACGAAGACACAGCACAATGAGACAGAGGCAGACACCTGAGGGTACATTTCACTGATCACAACATGCCAGATGATACACTGGAGTGGGAGTACAGAGTGTATTGTATGCCCTGGAGTAGGCATGACTGTCCAGCTCCACCTGTAAGAGGGATGAGTCCTGGACAGTAGGCAGGTGGCTAAGCATGTGTGACACACTGGATACACATACTCCTGAGGCCCAAACATTGTTCCCACCAGCAGCATGGGTGTGTGCCAAATTCCCCAGGGACATGTGGTGAGTCAGAGCAGCAAGCGGACCACATATCAAAGTTACACCCAGATTACATGTCAGAACTTAGGCATTGTGTAAGCAATTGACCCACCCATGAATCGCACAACATAGTCACGGGAACAAATGCTGTCCCCCACCTTGAGCAAAGCTAAATGCAATGACAAAGTCCCCAAATGACACAATTTCCTGACTATAAGGGCCACACATATGCGTATCAGAGGAGAAGTGGGCATGTCACAAATGAGTGACATGGGTCCTGGACCACATGACTGATGTACTGTGGAAGTTTAACCAGGCCAGAGGAGGGCACATAGCATGTCAGACAAAGTGCACAGTGCAGTCATGGACTCACCCCCTCCTTGCTGCTGTCTGGCCTTCAGCTGCCCATCCAGGTCAGGGAAGACCACCGCCAGGATCCGGAGCATGTGGGGGGTCAGGGTCCGGTGTCCGCCCCTCCTGCGAGGAGGCGACAGCTTCAGCTGGACCCTTGCGATCCTCCGGGTCCAGCCACGAAGGTCCTGCCACCTCTTCTGGCAGTTGCGGATCCTGCGCCTGTAGACCCCCACGGATCTTACTTCCCGGGCGATGGTCAGCCAGATTTCCTGCTTCTGGTGGGCATCAACCTGTGAGGATGACAAAGTGAAAAGGCCATTACTACACATGCAACATATACGTGCATCACACAGTTGGATATACATGTCTCAATCACAGGGGCATATGATGTACACAGGCAGTGCAACAATGGCTATGAACAGTTTGCCAGCAGTCACTACATGGTATCATTGCATGGGAAGTAAACCTAGTTGGAATGCACTGTTACTGCACTGTACCAGTTCAGTACATGTAACTACACACTTTGGGGTGTGACAACTACTCAGTGAGCATGCTAGCCAGTGGTGTGCACACTGAAAGTCCTGCTAGTCAGACAACATGCACAATTAGTAAGGCAGTGGACAGCCCACTCACCTGCTCCCCTGGTTTCCCATACAGCTTGCTGTACTGTGGAAGGAGGCTGTCCAGCAGGGCCTGGTTCTCCTCAAGGCTGAAGGCTGGGGCTCTCTCCACAGTACGTGCCATTGCAGGAGCCAGAGGATGCATAAACAGCAGCAGTGTTGGTGGCAGATGTCGTCCTGGAGCATGTAGTGCAGGCAAGTGAGCTCTCAGGGGAACAGCCAGCATTATATGTGTGCTGCAGAGGCAGATACTGTCCCACGTGTCCAAAGTGATAGGTCCAAGTTGTTTGCATCTTCTGAATCTGACCAATCCATGGAATAGCAGCACTAATACACGCCCACAGCATCCTTCAAATCTTCAACTTCATGACACCCATGATTTTGCAACATTGTTGTGGCTGGCCAACTGAATTCACTGCATCAGACTCGTTGGAGCTTCGAAAACGCGTCCGTTGCCATGCCAGGCCCCAGCAATGTGTGCGCACCGTTCGGTCCATTGCTGTACAACGCGTATTTCGGGATACAACGCGTACCCGCACACATCATATGCAATGGGCCGGCCGGGCACACCGATCGGTCCATTGCTGTACAACGCGTATTTCGGGATACAACGCGTACCCGCACACATCATATGCAATGGGCCGGCTGGGCACACCGATCGGTCCATTGCTGTACAACGCGTATTTCGGGATACAACGCGTACCCGCACACATCATATGCAATGGGCCGGCCGGGCACACCGATCGGTCCATTGCTGTACAACGCGTATTTCGGGATACAACGCGTACCCGCACACATCATATGCAATGGGCCGGTCGGGCACACCGATCGGTCCATTGCTGTACAACGCGTATTTCGGGATACAACGCGTACCCGCACACATCATATGCAATGGGCCGGCCGGGCACACCGATCGGTCCATTGCTGTACAACGCGTATTTCGGGATACAACGCGTACCCGCACACATCATATGCAATGGGCCGGCCAGGCACACCGATCGGTCCATTGCTGTACAACGCGTATTTCGGGATACAACGCGTACCCGCACACATCATATGCAATGGGCCGGCCGGGCACACCGATCGGTCCATTGCTGTACAACGCGTATTTCGGGATACAACGCGTACCCGCACACATCATATGCAATGGGCCGGCCGGGCACACCGATCGGTCCATTGCTGTACAACGCGTACCTGTACAGGTCAGTCGCATATGTCACCATGCTTGTCACTGGTGAACGTATGCCAGCCACATATACCTGCCAGAGACCCAGGGGCACACCTACAACACCACACCCAGTCCACACTGTTTCCTGAGGCATGTAAGGCTGCATTTCCTTCTCTGTGTATGGGGGTTAACATGTGGTTTCTGTGGTGGCACTTGTGGGCAGCCACACCCAGGCTGTGCATGTGTTCATGGGGACAGGGTCCTTGGTGTGTTGTGCACATGACCACTGTGATGTGCAACAGTTCATTTTGGAGCATGTGGCATCGTCACATTTCCAGGTTGTGTATGTGTATGACATGTCACATACCCCCAGAGTCCCATGTGGGAAGGCATGTACGTCACAGGATGACCCATTGCCACAATAGTGATGTTCCTCCACAGTCTGTGTGCATGTTGTGTTTCCGATGTCACTGATTCCATGTGCACGATGGGAGACAGTCTCCACATCAACGTTGTTTGTGCATGGACTTTGATGTTGTGCGTCACTGGCGTCCATGTCTGTCCTGCGGATGCGATAGGGGCCACTACCTGTGGGAGTCATGTTTGTTTTTCTGACGTGTACATGATACGCCATGTCATGCCAGTGTCCATGTGGCAAGACAGGGTCACTGGGAATCTACCTGTCAATGATCTGTGATGCCTGTGGCGCATCTGTCCAGACATGTCACTGTGGTGTGTGTGGGAACGTGACAGCAGTAAATGGGTACTGTGACACAGCCTAATGGTTTCCCATAGCACAACCTGGTACCTGTTGTGCACACATGTTGTACTGAGAAGTTAGATGATGGCCATGTAGGTGCGAGTTATGTCCGACAGAACGGCACACCATCAAGTACTTGTGTCACGTAATGATGTATCATGTGAAATTGAGTATGGTGAATGGCACATATGTGGGGTGACTGACAATCTTTCTTCCTTCAACCTATGCACTGCAGGACTCCAGCTGTCCATAGACCATTCCCTGACCTGGCAACGATGGTCGAACGTGACAGCATCCGACGGTACCGCTTCACCAGGCAGCTGATTGAGGATTTGGCAGTGCGCTTGGCACCACATTTGCAACCTGGCCGGACGTACCCTACGGCGCTGACCCCCAAGGTGAAGGTAATGGCAGCCCTACACTTCTTTGCCACCGGTACCTTTCAACACACTGTTGCGACTGCCGGTGGGATGTCACAGACTATGTTCAGCCGTGTGCTACGCGATGTTTTGGAGGCAATGTTGAGATGCCTGAACCAGTACATCTATTTCCCAACACGTCAACAACTCACTGACGTCAAGAGTGACTTCTATGCCCTGGGGAGGATGCCACATGTCATTGGCTCCATTGATGGGACACATGTGGCTTTGATACCACCACAGGCACATGAGCAGGCATACCGGAACTGTAAACATTACCATTCAATCAATGCTCTGGTGGTATGTTTAGCAGATATGAGCATCACACGTGTGTGCCCGTTTCCATGGTTCAGCACACAATGCCTACGTGATGAGGAGTAGTCGCATCCCGAGGATGATGGCACAGATGCAGAACCAGCGTGCCTGGCTTGTCGGTGTGTACTGACTTTGTACCATTGTGTGTGTTCTGATCTGTAGTATTCCACCCACTTTTCCAAATCAGCTAATGTGCACTTGTCTGTCCGTAGGTGACTCCGGATACCCCAACATGCCATGGTTGCTGACACCCCTCAGGAACCCTGTGACACCAGCCCAGATGCGCTACAATGAGGCACATGGTCGGACAAGGAGAGTGATAGAGCGGACCTTTGGTCTCCTGAAGAGCCGCTTCTGCTGCCTGGACAAGACAGGAGGGGCCCTCCCATATGTCCCAGCAAAGGTGTGCAAGATTGTCATCATCTGCTGCATGCTACACAACCTGGCAGTGCGGAAGGAGTTGCCTCTCATCCTGGATGACGATGACCAACGTCCGCCACCTGTGGAGGATCCTGGCCTGGACCACGATGCCAGTGATGATGATGATGATGGTGATGTCCGCACACAGCTCATCACCAACTTCTTCAGCTGAATGTGAGTATCCAGGGAGATGTAATGTGAATGACATGAGTTTGCATGATATGTGTGGGTGGTGCTCTGGTGCTGTTTGAGTGTGGCCATGTGCTACTTGACTGGATGCGTGCAGCAATGTGTCCTTCCAGGTAGTCTGAACTCCCCAACAGTTTTGATATGCTAACTTGGTTTTGTGTAGTTGTCTTGTGACATGTATTGGGCATGAGTATTGCAGTACTGTCCTGTTCTACAGTGATTTTAACTGTATGTCATGTCTGTCCTTCACAGGGTGCTTACTGAGTACTTTGGTCAACTTGGATCCCCCGACACCATGATTCAGCTTTCAGGGTGGCAGCAGTAGTTGGCCTACAAGTGATGTGCCACACACCCCTGGACTTCATATCTTCTGCACTTGTTGACTGTGTGGCCACTGCCACGTGGGATATACCTTGCATTTGTAGTGGAAACAACATGTTGCAAATGTGTAATAAACCTGTGCTTCACTTTGGGATGTGCGTTGTCTGTGGTCACACATCTGACTGACATTTGCTTACTGCCACTGTGGGCTAGTTGACACAGACTCTGAATAGGTGTGGTGTCTGTGCATTCCACTGTATTTCCTGGCAACATCACTGTGGGCGATGAGTCCGATGGCCCTGGTGTCTGTGTTGTGTAGCCCTAGTGGTGTGTCTCCCTCATATGTGTCACGTCACCATGACTCACACGACGGTGTTGTACTTGCTGTAGCAGTTAGCATACACAGTGTAATGTAGCAGAACATCATCACCATAACAGTATCCACATTTGAATAACAACAGTGGCAAGTATGGTGTACTAGTGATTTTATTTACAGAAATGTGTGTGTATATAGTGCACAGGATGGTGGGTGCTGTACATTGGGATTGTGATCCAAAGTTCCCAGATGAGTTGGAAGTCTTGGTAGCAGAAATGTCCTGAGTGACGTCCACAGTCATATGATACATTAGTCCAACTTGAACTCCCCATGTCATGTGGGAAAGTAGTGTTGCATTCGACAGGGTGAAACGTTTGCACACAAAGGAGAATTTCCGGAACAGGTGTTGGCTTCCTGGGGGATGTACGTGGCCATCAACCTCTCAGTTTTCCTTCCTTGGACGACCCCTCTTCTTTGGGGGGGGGGGACCCTCATGTGCAGGCTGCGGCGGTGCAGGAGATTCTCCGCCAGAGTCCTCCTCCCTCCCTGTGGCGGTGTCAGTTGTTGCAGCACCAGATGTTGTGGGCACACAGGGAGGTGGGGCCATGTTGGTGCTAATCTGGCGGAGGCATGTCAATATGTCCCTATGCACCGCTGTGAGTTCTTGCAATGTGTCCCACTTGGACTCCATGCCCGACATGTGTGTCTCCACACGGGCCATGTGTGTCTCCACACGGGCCATGTGGGAGTCCAAGCGGGCATGATGGGCAGCCTGCTGCTGTTGTATGTCCTTGAGGATCCCCACTACCTGTCTGACCTCTCCGGTGCTATCCTGGTACGCATCAGCGATGCGTGCCAGTTGTGGGTCATCATGCAGTCCAGACCCCTCTGCAAGCAGCGACCTATGTCTACCACCCCTCCCACCACCCCATGGCGACACGTGCAGGACCTGCGGTGGCACGCACAGGTGACCCGAGGCCCACTTGGGGGTTGTTAGTGGTGTTGTCATCCGTTGCTCCACGGTGGGCCTGGGGCCCTGTGCTGTTGTCAGCGGTGGTCCTTGGTCTGTCCGTGTCGGCGGGGGTGGTCTGTATGTTGGCAGTTGTTGGAGGGGTGAGTGCAGGGGGTGCAGATGTTGGTCCAGCTGGTGCTGCATGATGACTCACACCGGAGGTGCCAGGTAGGTCTTCGCCATCCGAGGAGGGCAGAGGCTGTTCCACACCAGTGAGCTCTGTGTCCCCTGGAGCCTGGGACAGGGACTCCTCCTCGCCTGCGCTGTGTCCCCATCATCGTCACCTGTATTTGGAAGAGACACACATTGTATGTAATGTTTCTACAGACATCAATGGTTCACACACCTGACAGTTGTGACTGTACCTCTGGATGCGGGCATGTACATTGCATTGTCCTAAGTTGTCACAGTAAGAGGTTGATATTGGTGTAGCACATTGTCATGCATACCTGGGGCATTTCAATATGAATGTTGAGGTGTGTGCATGGCCAGCATTGGTTGTATTTGGTGGACATCCGGCCATCCTTCTCCACCTGGCCCAGTTATCCCACCATGAAGCATGCCACCCTTGCAGTGGGTTCAGGTTGACTTTCAGGATGTCAGGCAGTGGTGTTCTGCTGTTTGTTGGTGCACAGTTCTCAGCAGGGCCTTGTGCTCCCCACAGCAGTACCCAGTGTCAGCCATCTTGTCAGTCCTTTTCCACTCCCTGTGATGTGAGCATGGTTCAGAGTGGTGTTGATGGGCCAATTGTGAGGGTGAGCAATATCTGTGACTACAACTCCCATCATGCTATTGCCTACACCCCCTTCCCAGCATGCCCGTACTTCCTTCCTTTGGACTCTGCTTCCCTGTGTGGTAGTGTGCCTGTGCTGACAGGAAGGCTGACAGTGTTGTCCTTGCGTTTGTTTGGCTACAAGTCCCAGGTGTGTCCCTGTGCTTCACACAGCATTACCCAGGGTGGTGGTTCTTTGTGGGATCTTCATTTGGTATGTGAGGCATTGCATTCTCCCAGGTGGGTTATGTGGAGTTTGTGTTGAGGGGGTGTGTGAGGTGAGCTGCTTGTAACTATGGTCAGTGCTGTGAGTCCTCCTTCCCAGCCAGCCAGATATCCCACCATGCAACGTGCTTGCATTGCAGAGAGTGCAAGTTGGCTTTCAGGATGTCAGGCAGTGGTGTTGTGCTGTTTGTTGGTGCACAGTTCCCAGCAGGGCCTTGTGCTCCCCACAGCAGTAGCCAGTGTCAGCCATCTTGTCAGTCCTTATCCACTCCCTGTGATGTGAGCATGGTTCAGAGTGGTGTTGATGGGCCAATTGTGAGGGTGAGCAGTATCTGTGACTACAACTCCCATCATGCTATTGGCTACACTAACTTCACCAGCATACACAGAATTCCTTCATTTAAGTGAGCTTCCCTGTGAGGTGGTGTTCTAGTGGTGGCAAAATATCAGGCAGTGTTTGTTGGTTATATTTGTGCCACTGCCTTGCTCTATTTGTTGTTAGGTTTGTACATGTCATGACACAGTTACATATCACTATGAGATGGCATGTATTGTGTTTATCTAACTGACATACACATCTTGGGATGATTATCTTTTGGTTGCTGTTGATTTGCTAGGGGTGGATGGTTTGACTGTCCCCTTGACAGTGATGTGTGTGTATTGGCACACAATATTGTGTATATTAGTTGTGTACTCACCAGGCTCTGGGATGTCTGTTAGTCCATATACGCTCACTGGTGGTAGGATGGCCCGCACCTTCTCCTCCCAGGGCCTGAGGTATACTGGTTTTGCAGGAGGGCCACTGCCGGTGTGCTGGCTCAGGAGGTAATCCTTCTTGAGTAGGTCTCTGACCCTCCTGTGCACATCATACCACCTGTTCTGGATGTCTTCCTTTGTGCGCAAACATGGTGATTGTGCATTCACCCTGTCGACGATCCTCGCCCACATCTTGGTTTTCTGCGACATGGGGGTCTGTTGGACCAATGTGCCAAACAACTGTGGCTCTACCCTCAGGATCTCGTCTACCATGACTTCCAATTCACTATCTAGGAACTTTGGATTCTTCTTTAGGGGCATGGTGATGGGTGGTGGTGATTGATGTGTGTGTGTGCAAGTGAGGGTGTGTGTGTGTAGGTTTTGCTGTGTGTGTGTGAGGGTGCTATTTGTTGAGGTGCTAATGGTGTGTGGCTTTTGTGTTGGATGAGCTGTGTGTGTGTCTGTGTTTGCTGTGTGATGGTGTTCTGTGCTGGCAGGTCAGTGGGATTTGCAAAGGATCATGGTAGGGATTTGTGGGCTTTATGTAGGTGGAGTTGGGGGTGTGTCCTTGTTCCATTTTTTTCACCCCCTGTATTTATTGGCTTTGTCATTGCTTGTTTGGCCCTTTTTTTTTGTATTTTTTCATTTGTGATTATTGTGCATGTAGGAGTCGTTCTTCTGACCGAGTAGGACGTTGCAGTTGTCTCGTGCGCGCCTCTCCGAGTTGTTCCCGCTGTGTTTCAGCTCAGTTTCATATGCGGTGTACGCGTCGGTCGCGGAGTATTGTGTTTGTTCGGCTGGGTTTGGTATGCGTGTCGGTCGTACGGCTTGGGCTCCATACGAATCGGTCTGAATTTGCACCCATTGCATCGTACTGCGCGGGTCGGAGTTCGCGGGTACGATTCGTTCGGGTTATTTCCTGATGCGTGTCGGTCGGTTCGATTCGCGTGGTTTCCCGGCCGGATAGCTTGTTTCCGGCCGGGTCGGTCGTTCGCCTTGTGTTCCGTGCGAGTCGGTCGTGATTCCCATGCATTTCATCGTACTTCCCAGGTCGGGCAACGCCGGTACGTGTCGGTCGGACTATAATCCCGTACCGAGTCGGTCGGACTATAATCCCGTACCGAGTCGGTCGGTATTTTTTCCGGCCCGAATCGGATTCGGCCCCTTAGTCTCTTATACAGCCACTCACACACACACTCACTTACCTATACAGAAACTAAAACAGCTACTCACTCACCCATACAACCACTCACACACCCACTCTCTCACACAGTCACTCACTCACCTATACAGCTACTCCCATACCTTTACAGCCACTCACACAGCCACTCACTCACCCATACAGTTACTCACATAACCACTAACACATTTTTACAGCAACTCACACAGCAATTTTTGCAAAATATTCTTGAATCTCGCTGTGAATTAAAGAAAAAAACAAGTGCCGGCTCCCACGCTTGTTGTAATTGTAGACCCCGGGTGGACCAGGTCCTGGGGGCATGCAGAGATGATTAAAAAAATGGAGAGGGGCACATGGGCCTCTCTCCAAGGGCTTAAAAAAGCTCCAGGGACCATCAGCTCCAATGAGTGTCTGAGCGGGGTTGTGAATGGGTGTGTAAATCTCTGAGTGGTTCTGTGAGTGGGAGCATGAGTGTCTGAGTTGGTACGTGAGTGTCTAAGTGGGTGCGTGAATGTCTAAGTGGGTCTGTGAGTGGGTGTCAGAGTGTCTGAGTGGGTTTGCGACTGGCTCCATGGGTGTGTGTCAGTCTGTTAGTGAGTGCATGAGCGTCTGAGAGGATCTGTAAGTGGATGCATGAGTGTCTAATTGAGTCTCTGAGTAGGTGTGTGAGTCTGTTAATGGGTCTTTGAGTGAGTGCATAAGTCCCTGAGTGGGTCTGTGAGTGGGTGCGTGAGTCTGTGAGTGGGTCTGTGAGTGGGTGTATGAGCGTATACGTCAGTCTGTGAGTGGGTGAATGAGTGTCTCAGTGGGTCTGGGAGTGGGTACATGAGTCTCTGAGTGGGCCTGTGAGGGGGTGCATGAGTGTCTTAGTGGGCCTGTAAGTGGGTGTATGAGTTTCTGAGTGGGTTTGTGAGTGGGTGTATGAGTGTCATTGTGTCTGTGAGTGGGTACGTGAGTCTCTGAGTGGGTCTGTGAGTGGGTGTGTGAGTGTCTGAGTGCTCTATGTTTTGCCATCCTCTGCTCTGTTTTGCCTTTTCTGCTTGTTTTTCTGCCCTCTGTTTTGCCTTTCCTGCTCATTTTCCTCCCCTTTGTTTTACCTCTTCGCCTCTGTTTTGCCTTTCCTGCTCATTTTTCTCCCCTCTGTTTTGACTTTCCTGCTAATTTTTCTGCCCTCGGTTTAGTCTTTCCTACTTGTTTTTCTGCGCTCTGTTTTTCTACTTAAAAGCCCCGGGGATCACAACCCCGGGGTTTTACTGATATTAAGGAGAGGGGCCATGAGGCCTTGCGCCCTACTGCTCAAAGTTGGCACAAGGAGGTGATCAGATGGGGAAGGGCAGAGAGTGCAGTTATACGTAGGGAAGAATTCAGAGGCTTACAGAAAACGCCAATTTCTATGGAATGGGACTTGATGTTGGAAACGTTTGAAGCCACAGAACCCGAAACAATATAACACAAGTCAGGGAACTAGAACACTGCATAATCAGTACTGTAGGTAAAGAATTTAAGCCTAGCAAACACCGGTCGAAGGGAAAGACACAAACTCAAAATAGCTTAGATCGAATATAGCATCTCGTGAGAGCTGGATCTTGTGCCCGCATAGGAATAGATAGGGGTGAGCCAGGAGGGTGGGAGGGAAGGGGAGGTTTAGCGGGGTCTGTTATTTTTGAATATGTATGAATATATCATAATGCATTAAGCATGTACGAGTTTTTGAAAAAACACATCCATTCATGGACTTTACTTCTCCTGTAAACATATCCATGGAGAAGCATAGATGCGTTGTAACCCATGGAGTTAATCGTATACCAATAAGCAATAGTGGATACAAGAAGTACTATGCATCAATAAAACCAATAAAGTCTGTTTTTAAAAAAAGGAGCGGGGCCACAAGGACCCCCCTCCATTTAGAACTAAGAGCCCCGGGGCTTTATTTTTATTAATACCTTTATTTTTCAGTTATATAAAAAAAAAAACACAAAATAAAGCAGCAGTCAATGATATGGATGGTGAACAACAATACACACATGATGCAATACGACATTGCGGCAGGCAAGGCCATGGGCCAAATGAGTGCCAAACCGGGGAAATCATGTGTTACAGCAAACAAACGATGGACGGAATGCTGACAATGCAGACATTCTCCCCCAGTCAAAAGATCTGGGTTAAATCCATCGTTCTTTTGCTCACTACGCCACCCCAGTTTGGACCCAGCCATATGCAAATCAGTCTTGACCCTGTGCCCCATGGGAACAGTCCAGACCGAACTGCCAGGCCAGGTCCTCCCTGGACCGGAAACAAGCATCCTGGGACCGGTTTCAGGGTATGTCACCCTTCTTCAGCCAGGCTAGCTTGAATCCAGTGGCACAGTGAGCAAGGGACCCACGTCTGGGCATACCCATCCCACTTAGGGCGAAAAGTGTTACAGCAAACAAATGATGGACGGAATGCTGACAATGCAGACATTCTCCCACAATCAAAAGATCTGGGTTAAATCCATCGTTCTTTTGCTCACTACGCCACCCCAGTTTGGACCCAGCCATATGCAAATCAGTCTTGACCCTGTGCCCCATGGTAACAGTCCAGACCGAACTGCCAGGCCAGGTCCTCCCTGGACCGGAAACAAGCATCCTGGGACCGGTTTCAGTGTATGTCACCCTTCTTCAGCCAGGCTAGGTTGAATCCAGTGGCACAGTGAGCAAGGGACCCACGTCTGGGCATACCCATCCCACTTAGGGCGAAAAGTGTTACAGCAAACAAATGATGGACGGAATGCTGACAATGCAGACATTTTCCCCCAGTCAAAAGATCTGGGTTAAATCTATCGTTCTTTTCCTCACTACGCCACCCCAGTTTGGACCCAGCCATATGAAAATCAGTCTTGACCCTGTGCCCCATGGGAACAGTCCAGACCGAACTGCCAGGCCAGGTCCTCCCTGGACCGGAAACAAGCATCCTGGGACCGGTTTCAGGGTATGTCACCCTTCTTCAGCCAGGCTAGCTTGAATCCAGTGGCACAGTGAGCAAGGGACCCATGTCTGGGCATACCCATCCCACTTAGGGCGAAAAGTGTTACAGCAAACAAATGATGGACGGAATGCTGACAATGCAGACATTCTCCCCCAGTCAAAAGATCTGGGTTAAATCCATCATTCTTTTGCTCACTATGCCACCCCAGTTTGGACCCAGCCATATGCAAATCAGTCTTGACCCTGTGCCCCATGGGATCAGTCCAGACCGAACTGCCAGGCCAGGTCCTCCCTGGACCGGAAACGAGCATCCTGGGACCGGTTTCAGGGTATGTCACCCTTCTTCAGCCAGGCTAGCTTGAATCCAGTGGCACAGTGAGCAAGGGACCCACGTCTGGGCATACCCATCCCACTTAGGGCGAAAAGTGTTACAGCAAACAAATGATGGACGGAATGCTGACAATGCAGACATTCTCCCCCAGTCAAAAGATCTGGGTTAAATCCATCATTCTTTTGCTCACTACGCCACCCCAGTTTGGACCCAGCCATATGCATATCAGTCTTGACCCTGTGCCCCATGGGAACAGTCCAGACCGAACTACCAGGCCAGGTCCTCCCTGGACCGGAAACAAGCATTCTGGGACCGGTTTCAGGGTATGTCACCCTTCTTCTGCCAGGCTAGCTTGAATCCAGAGGCACAGTGAGCAAGGGACCCACGTCTGGGCATACCCATCCCACTTAGGGCGAAAAGTGTTACAGCAAACAAATGATGGACGGAATGCTGACAATGCAGACATTCTCCCCCAGTCAAAAGATCTGGGTTAAATCCATCGTTCTTTTGCTCACAACGCCACCCCAGTTTGGACCCAGCCATATGAAAATCAGTCTTGACCCTGTGCCCCATGGGAACAGTCCAGACCGAACTGCCAGGCCAGGTCCTCCCTGGACCGGAAACAAGCATCCTGGGACCGGTTTCAGGGTATGTCACCCTTCTTCAGCCAGGCTAGCTTGAGTCCAGTGGCACAGTGAGCAAGGGACCCATGTCTGGGCATACCCATCCCACTTAGGGCGAAAAGTGTTACAGCAAACAAATGATGGACGGAATGCTGACAATGCAGACATTCTCCCCCAGTCAAAAGATCTGGGTTAAATCCATCGTTCTGCTGTAACACTTTTCGCCCTAAGTGGGATGGGTATGCCCAGACATGGGTCCCTTGCTCACTGCGCCACTGGATTCAAGCTATCCTGGCTGAAGGAGAGTGACATACCCTGAGACCGGTCCCAGGATGCTTGTTTCCGGTCCAGAGGACCTGGCCTGGCAGTTCGGTCTGGACTGTTCCCATGGGCACAGGGTCAAGACTGATTTGCATATGGCTGGGTCCAAACTGGGGTGGCGTAGTGGACAAAGAACGATGGATTTAACCCAGATCTTTGACTGGGGAGAATGTTTGCATTGTCAGCATTCTGTCCATCATTTGTTTTGCTGTAACACTTTTCACCCTAAGTGGGATGGGTATGCCCAGACGTGGGTCCTGCTCACTGCGCCACTGGATTCAAGCTAGCCTGGCTGAAGAAGGGTGACATACCCTGAGACCGGTCCCAGGATGCTTGTTTCCGGTCCAGGAGGACCTGGCCTGGCAGTCGGTCTGGACTGTTCCCATGGGGCACAGGGTCAAGACTGATTTGCATATGGCTGAGTCCAAACTGGGGTGGGATAGTGGGCAAAAGACGATGGATTTAGCCCAGATCTTTGACTGGGTGAGAATGTTTGCATTGTCAGCATTCCGTCCATCATTTGATTGCTGTAACACTTTACGCCCTAAGTGGATGGGTATGCCCAGACGTGGGTCCCTGCTCACTGCACCACTGGATTCAAGCTAGCCTGGCTGAAGAAGGGTCACATACCCTGAAGCCAGTCCCAGGATGCTTGTTTCCGGTCCAGGAGGACCTGAGCTGGCAGTTCGGTCTGGACTGTTCCCATGGGGCACAGGGTCAAGACTGATTTGCATATGGCTGAGTCCAAACTGGGGTGGCGTAGTGGGCAAAAGAACGATGGATTTAACCCAGATCTTTTGACTAGGGAGAATGTTTGCATTGTCAGCATTCCGTCCATCATTTGTTTGCTGTAACACAAAATCGGGAAATCAGGCATAGTTTACTAGCCCCCCTCTTGTCAGTGCAGAGGCAAAGGGAGCACTCCGTACTCACCACACATTCCCATGCATCACCACACTCATTTGGTCTTGCTGTCACTGTCTCCCGACACCATGTCAGAGTTCGGGCCCAGTAAGAGACTGCACAAATCTCTCCATTCAGCTAGATCATCTACCACCATTTTGTCACGTCTACTGAGCTGCATGTGAGTCTCCTCTGCCAAGGTCCACTGCATCACATCCCTGTGCCATTGTTCAATTTCCAGCCGCGGCACATGCAGGTAAGAGCGGTGGGGTGGTGGGGCGGTGGGGCCGGGGGGGATTTCGACGGACAATGACGAGGGAAAATGAAATAAATAATTAATTTTCCCTCGTCATTGTCCGTCGAAATCTCCCCCACCCGGCCCCACCGCCCCGCCGCTCTTACCTGCACAGGCCGCAGCTGTCAATTTCGGGTGCCCTCTGACCCATCCATGTGATAGCTACCCTCTGTCGGGCTAAGACTAACACCAATTGTAGGAACTTGTACGGTTCCTACCCCTCGAACGTTTAACGTTGCCCAACAGACAACACTGTGGTGTGCATGTCATGTTAAGATGCGTGACCCTGTTAATGTCAGTGACTACCTGAGCCCAGAAGTCCTTTACCAGCTTGCACTGCCAGGCTAAATGCAGGAAATTGGCATCACCCATCCCGCAGCATGGACAACTATTAGCTCGGGTTGGGGATATGCAATGTAAGTCCCTGGGTGTAAGATGCGTCTTTTGAAGAAAATGATAGTGTATCAGTTAAAAGTGGGCACTACATGAAAAAGAATGTATGAGCTCGTTGACACATGTACAGACCCCAGTTCCTAAGGGAGCATCAAGTTCGATGTCCCATGCCAGGCCATGCTGGCCTGCGGAGTGGTCCCCTCCATATCAGCACGCACAGCTCTGTACAACAGTGTGATCAAATGTTGACCAGAACAACAGGATAAGAGAATTCCCGGGGTTGTGTGGGTTCAGGCGCTGCTGGGTAGCATGGCCAGGATGCTCTGGCAATTTTGGCCTGAGAGAGAATTCTTTGCAAGCCTCCTCAAAGAAGGTAAAAGTCTCCCCATCTTATAAATCCCCCAAATAGGTACACCCTCCATCCTGCCATGCCCTGAAGGACATGCCGTCCATCATCTGACAGACCGGTTTCAATGACTAAACTGTAAGTTCCCTAAGGAATGTGGCTCGCCTCAGGACTACCTGGGCAAATTGTTGCCGAATTGTAGCTGTATGCTGGATTATGCACGGGAATTCGGCAGGGAGCCCCGCGAGCCCTCCATTAGCAATTCAGGCAAGCATTACACTGCAGTGCTACTGGACAATAGACGTTTTTCCCAATTATCACCCGAGTCCAGCCATAGGGCCTCATACTGAAGATGTGCGGCATAGTAATACAAATCCAGTCATGGGACTTCCAGCCCCCCGTCTTCTTCATACAATTTGGTTACTGTTGCTAAGGCTACTCTATTGCGACAGCCCACCCACAGCAGTGAGATAATAATGAAGCCTAACTGCTTGAAGATCTGTGATGGGAGAGGCAAAAAGGAGTTCTGCAGCATGTACAAACAATGGGGAAGGATAACCACTTTAGTTACGGCCATCCTCCCCATCAGGGAAAGGGGCAATGTATTCCAGAAGGCATGGATGACCTCACTAAGACCCTATCTATATTTAGTTGTAGCTGTAACAAGTGTGCGCTATCTGAATCCCGAGGTACCTGAACTGCGTTGTCTCCTAGTGCAGTCCCAGCACTGGTAAAATCCCGAGGTATATGAACTGCGTTGTCTCCTTGTGCAGTCCCAGCACTGGTAAGGGGTCTTATGGGGGTGCCGAATAAGGAGGCAAGGGGAACAACAGGGATTTGTTGCGGTTAAGCCGGCGACCTGAAAAGTTACCAAAGTTATCCAACATCCGCAGCAGTCACGGAACAGTATCTCGGGGGGAGGAGAGATAGAACAAGGCAGCATCCACATAGAGTGAAATGACATGTGGGGTGTCTCCAATCAGTATGTCACAGTCATGTAGTTCCCTGCATATCCAGATTGCAAAGAGCTCTATGGTGTCGTGTAGTTCCTAGGACCCCCCAGGACCTGCACGTTTTGGATGACCTAAACTGAGGGCTTGGTGTGCAGACAAACTCTGGACACCCCCACAGGGTGAGTCAGCCATTAGACCAGCTAGCTCTACAGTGCCACTACCATCCCCCTGTATCTACAGTGTGGTAAGTAGTTTCTGGCAACCACTGATCATGACAACCCCGATTCCTCAGGTATCGTGGAAACAATACGGTATCTTTTGTTCAGTCACTCGTGCTTACTTTTCTCAAAATACATAGAATGACGATTGGAATGGTTTCAATAATTATTTATTGGTCAAGCGTCAGTTTAGTATGAAACATGTTAGCTGCGACAATCAAAAGACAGGAGCAGACAAATGTAATCGCTGGTACCAATATCGTAAAAGTAGATACATTTCTACCATAGTGCTAATAAGATGAATAAAAGCATATTACATAAAACAATGTTATGTTATATGAATTTGTAACGTGCGCAGCTACTTGTGAGTGTCCCGGCGCGGAGCCTAACGGGGTATGGGCAGACAGCTTCAGGGAAATAGATGTGTTTTCAATTTCCTCTTGAACATGACTGGGTCCAGAATAATACGCAGAGCAAGAGGAAGAGCATTCCAAGCAACCGCCGCTTTCACTGCAAATGAGCTGCCCCCTATCCTCTGAAGTATTGGCGTACTCCTACGATGCGTATCCTACCTAACCGTGCCTCGCCTAGAGGTGTAGGTGAAGCATATATGTGTAAGTGCTAGGATATGTCCTAATGGAACCTAATAGAGTCTAATAGAGCCAATAATTCCCCGGGGAAATGCTAACCCCTCACCTGATGGTTCTGAATGAAGGACCCCGTCTCTGCGTCAAGGATGGCACCCCGCAAGGGATGTCAGATCTCTGCTTGTCGAAGGATCAGCTGGCAGAGCCTCGTCTCAGCTTGGAAGGAAATTCTCCTCTCTCTCTCTAAGGGGGAGTGAGGGTCTTTTATACTAAAGTGGTCACTCCAGGGTTTTTCTAGAATCGATATGTTCTGAAAACATTCGCTAATCCCCTGCTAATCCTTTTCTAAACAAATATGATCCTGCACACCTGGCTGTTGGCCATGAATGAAAAAAGTGGTGACCTTTGTACAGAATAAATCTACCGTGCCTGGGGACATGTTTGTGTACGTCCGGTACAGGGATTAAGATATGGTACCTAGAGCCTGATGTCAGAGAGACAGAAGTAAGCTACTGGGTAAAAGGTCACCTGTGTAAGACCGTTATATCGTGTGGATGGGACGCAATGTATGTAATCAGTATGTACATGATATAACTAACCTAAAGGACATGACAATGGTGAGGGCAAATAAAAGTGGCAACAATGGGCAGCCCTGTGTGTTCCATGGCCCAGCCTCTAGGGCTCTGAGCGACTTCGCCCCGCAGGCACTCTTGCAGTTGGTTCCTTATAAAGCAGCCGGATCCAGCAACAGAACCATGGGCCAAAGCCCGTAAGTCACAGCAGCTCAAGCAGGTAGCCCCAGTCCACCTTATTGAAGGCTTTCTCCAGATCAAGCACAACCAGGGCAAGATCATCAGTGTTCAACCTCGTGCAGGACATGGGTCAGTCATCTGAGGTTCATGCTGGTGCTTCGACGTGGAATGAAGCCACACTGGTCCTCATGGACCAACTGCATCATGTGGGGAGTTAAGTGGCAGGCCAGTGACTTGCAAAGCACCTTCACGTCTGAATTAATCATCGTGAGAGGCCTATAAGCAGAAGGGCTATCCACGGCTCCCCTGGTTTAAGTAACATGCATATTTCACCCTCCCGCATGGTAGGTGGCAATATCTCTACCTCTATGGCCTCTAGAAAGACCTCCAGGATTCCCTGTATTAAGGGGGCTAAGTATGACTGATCGAATTCCGATGGGAACCCGTCGCTTCCTGGGGCCTTAGATCATGGAAGTGATTTTAAGGCCATTCTAAGCTTTTGCAGAGGCAATAGCTCGTCCAATGCCTTTATCTCTACCGGTCC
Source organism: Calotriton arnoldi (assembly GCA_963921515.1). Taxonomy (NCBI): domain Eukaryota; kingdom Metazoa; phylum Chordata; class Amphibia; order Caudata; family Salamandridae; genus Calotriton; species Calotriton arnoldi. The sequence goes on along the minus strand of CAWUFW010000798.1, from coordinate 45,447 downwards.
AAGTTTGGGGAGGTCTAAACTTTCCAGAAAGAGAGTGTATGTATGTGTGTCTATTATCGGGTCAGTGGTGTAAACTCTTTGTAGATGTGTATGGAACACGTCCACAATGCCCGCTCTGGAGGTGACGCTGTAACCACCCGGCGTGGACAGATGTGTCATCAGTGGTGGTGTATGTTCCCTTAGAAGGATCCAGCCCAGACTTAGTCGCCCTTTCAATGCAGTCGTTGCGATATTGCTTGAGGGTGTACTTATCAAGATGGTTCCAAATATCCATTGTGTGCCCCCATACTGTGTGTTCCTCCCTGAGTGTGTCTGCTGTGAATAGATGCGCAGTCTGCCCTTCGGCAAGTGCTGACTCCTCCCTGATTAACTCAGCCTGCAGTTGTCGCTATACACCGCAAGTCAGTCCCATGCAAGTGCTCCACAGTACCAGAGCCTCCCACTCCGTGGATCTACTCCCGGTGGAGTCCCAGTTCAATTCAAAGAAGCCTGTCAAGTAATGCGAGAGTGCCTCGCATCCCACATCTGCAGGTCTCTTCCAGGACCTCAGTCCTTGTGGTGTGCCTCCTATCATCACAGTGCAGCTGACAGGGGGATGATCAGACAAGAAATGCACCAGATGGGTTATCCTAATGTCCTCTGGCCTAGGAAACCCAGCTGCCAACACCTTCTTCAATCTACTATATGTGTTCTGGGTTACAGAGTGGCAAGTGTGTACCTTCTGCACGGGATGCTGTAGGCGCCATGCATCCCCCATTACAATGTTTGTCATAACCTCCTGGAGCGCTGCCATCATTCGAGGTTTTATTCCTAACCTAGCCGGGGTTCTATCTAGATCCGGATCCAATATAAAGTTGAAGTCCCCAAGCCACATTAAGGGCAAATGGACCTCTTGCGTGATTCTGTATAGTAAAAAAGAACATGGGGTCATCAGTATTGGGGACATACGTATTTAGAATCTTAAGGTCTTGTCCATCTAAAGTGCCCTGGATCAGGACATGCCTACCCCTCACATCTGCCTTCATGTATGTGAGTGAGAAAGGCACCCCCCCTAGGCTACCCATATTAGTACACGTCTAGCATAAGTAGAATAGGGCGAATGATAGACCTGGCCCCGCCATTTCTTGGCCAACCTAGAGGCACCTGGGTCATCTAGATGTGTTTCTTGCAGGCATGCTATGCCTATGTTATGGCTTTTGAGAAAGGTGAGTACTCTGTGGCATTTGACGTAAGTACCCAGTCCCCAGACGTTCCAGGTTAGACGAGTACAGTCACCCCTATCCCACACCCTTTGCAATAGTGTGTACCTCCTTCTCACCCATGCAACTCCATCCCGCTACTGAGAAACTACTAAGTCAAACAAGCAATGAAATCATCACAAACAGAACAAACAATACCCCCCCACCCACCCACGGACAAAAATAGTGCAACCAGTCGATCATCTATGCCCAGCCCACACATGCGCCAGGACTTGCACAGCATCCTAGCTGATCCACCTGGGTCCGGCGAACTTACGTCTTCAACCAACATCCCGGCCAGCCATAACCTACTGTAGGAAAGCAGATCTTTTTGCATGGTTAGCCCCCTCTTTTTGCCTCATGCCTGATGTAATTTTGAACTGTAAGTGCACTGGGTCCCTGCCAACCAGGTTCCCAGTGCCAGATCTCTTTCCAAAAACACTGTACCACGATAGACACAACTTCAGCTACCCTTATAAGTCCCTAGTAAGTGGTACCCCTGGTACTTCGGGCATGGGTACAGAGGAGGGTCCTCTGGGGCTGCAGCGCTGGTTGTGCCACCCCAGGGCCCCCTTACCAAGGCTATGCACTCTGCCATTGCAGGCTGTGCATTTTGGTGCAGGAAAATCCGAAGAGTCGACATGGCACACAGCTCATTGTGCCATGCCAACCATACTCTGCATAAGATATAGGTAAGTCCCCCCTACTGCAGGCTGTGTGTTTTGGTGCAGGAAAATCTGAAGAGTCGACATGGCACACAGCTCTGTGTGCCATACCAACCATACTCTGCATAAGATATAGGTAAATACCCCCTACTGCAGGCCTTTAGGCCTGTGGCAGGGTGCACTATATCCTATGTGTGGCCATATCAGCACGAGCAGATATGCCCGTATAATGTCCAATCCATTCTGTGATGTTGTAAGTGAACAGGGAAGCCATAAAGAGTACATAGGCTGGATACTTGTTAACACGAGGTTCCTAGCTCCATGATGGCTTCACTGATTTCTAAGATGTTTGGTACTAAACATCTTATCTTAATAAATCCTAACTGATGCCAGTGTCAGATTTATTAATAAATTGACACAGGAGGCCCTTTTAGAGGGTCCCCTGAAATTTAACCAAACACTAGTGTGGTCTCTGGCTGATTTTCACCAGCCTGACACCACCAGACATGTTTCTGACCTCATGGGGTGAGAGCCAGCGCTCTCAGAGGACAGAAAGAATACCTGCTCTGGGCGGGGGTGTTTCACACCTCCTCCAGGACAGGATGGCCTTTCAAGACGGGAAGCTTTAAAGGCAATGCTGCCTTTGAATTCCTACCCAGGAACCCCCAGATAGTAGGGGAGGCCAAGCCCCCTTTTCTGCTCCACTTTTGGTGGGAGGAAAGGCAGGAAAATTAGTTAGATGAAGAGGAGGGTCCCCCCGTAGCCTGCACCACCCCTAGGGCGGGGCAGGCAAAGTGAACCTCTCTCCTGAAATTCCACCTTCTTGAGATGGTGAGAAAACCTCCAATCAGGGCTAGGGCAGAGACTCTTCCCACAGAAAGTGGTCACTAGAGGATGTAGACGTAGATAGCCCATTGGCTAATACCGGTCTCCCCTTGTAACACCGTTAAATTCAGTATTTAGGTGGCTCCCTGAGACCTGAACCTCAGATTCATTGGACCAGGGAAGACCAGCACAAAGAAGACCCGCTGCATGAGAACTGAAGCCCAGCTGCAGAAGAAAAAGGTGCCAAACCCTGCCAGATGCAAGAAGGACTCAACAATCGCTGATGCTGTGTTGTCCTGCAAGGACTCCAAGAACCCTGGAGCACCTCCAGCCTTCAAGAAATTGCTGAGAAGCTCCCTTGGAGTGAAGATATCACTCCTCTGCACACCGCAGGCACCGATCCTGTGATAGCTTTGGAGGGTTAGGTCTGCCTCTCCACCAAGTTTGGAGGCACCAGGGCCTACCGGAGCCACGGCGTACCAATACCCGGGGTACAAAACCCCAATGGTAAAAACCAGGAAGAAGAGTCCACACCGGACTTCCAAAGCACCAGAAGCAAACACCAATCAAGGGACATTGAGGCACCCAAGACCCACTTCCTGAGTTGCCCAGCTGTCCCGAGATCGCCTCTCCAAGTTGCCTGTTCCTGACTGAGAGGACCCTAAAGACGCATGATGCCCAGTTGGCCGGTTCACTCTGCACCCTGCCCCACTGACCCCAACATCGACCAACCAGCTCTGCTCCCATAGTCCCCAGGCCCTTGTGAATTCCTTCCTCCAAAGAGACCCTCTGGACTTACCTGTAAGTCCATCTGTGCAGTGCATTTTCAAGTGGCCCCCTTCGTCTTTGTTCCCCAGAATCCAAGACCCTCAGCACTCTGCTCCCGCCCAATCTGGGATGCTCCTGAAGTTCACCTGCTGGAACTTATGAAAGCATTGCCTGATTTTATATGCAATTTTCTATTTCTTCCCATTGATTTCAATGGTGTGTAATAACGCACAAATGTGATACATTATCTGAACACTTTAAAAATCATAAATCGAAAAGTACTCACCTTAGAACTGTGGTCTCGGTCTCTAAAAATACATAAAACAGTCTTTATTTTTACAAATTGGTTCTTGAGTGTGTGTCTATGTATTTGCCTCTGTGTGTGATAACAAATGTTTTATTTTTAACTTCTTAAAAAAAGTCCCAACTTTAGTAAAAATAATGTCAGATACAGAGAACCAGACACAGGAGCTTAACTGACCCCTTATGAGGATATGTCCTATGCCCACTTAAGAGCTCTCTGTAAAGCCTATGGTATCAAAACTGGCTCTCATGCTACCATAGAGAAGCTTAAAAGACTTTTGACTGACAAACTCAGACCCGACAAATTGGCCTCGCACTTGAAAGCCATCTTTGATGAAAGTAGGGAGCGGGGGATATTGCCAGTGGACCAGAGAGTGGCTACGCTGGTCACTATCCACAAAGAAGGTAAAACCAAAACTGACTGTGCCTCATACAGACCGATCTCACTTCTAAATGCAGAACCCAAGATATTAGCCAAACTCCTGGCCAATCGTTTAGTTAAAATAATAGGGGGCCTCGTACACCCAGATCAATCAGGCTTCATGCCGCACCGCAACACTGCTTTGAACCTGCGGCGAGTCAATGGGGGTCTGGGAAGAGCAACCACAATCCAGGAGCCGGCAATAGTCGTGTCCCTGGATGCGACTATGGCATTTGACACTATTGAATGGCCATATCTCTTGGCTGTGCTCGCGAAAATGGGGTTTGGTCCAGGCTTCACGCAATGGATACGTCTCTTGTATCAGGAACCCATGGCACAGGTAGTAGTTAATAATAAAAAGTCAGACACTTTCACCCTCAGTCGTGGGACCCGTCAGGGATGTCCGCTTTCCCCCCTCCTGTTTGCGCTAGCCCTGGAACCGCTGGCAGCCTGGATTAGGAAGAACCCGGTTATACGCGTTTTGCGCTGGTCCCCTGATTGGGAGGACCGTATTTCACTTTACGCAGATGACATATTACTATACCTGGCCTCCCCCAAGAAGTCACTAGTGGCGGTTCTGGACATCCTGGCAATCTTTGGCAGATACTCTGGATTCTCCGTCAACTGGAGCAAGTCCCTACTGTATGCCCTCAAGTTAGCTTCTCCCTCCCCACCACGTGGCTGCCCAATACAAGTTAGCACAGTGGGCTTCAAATATTCAGGCATTTTTATCTCATTAGACCGGACGCTCCGTTACAACCGCAATCTTCTCCCTCCATTACAGAGGCTAAGACGAGACATAACCAGTTGCAAAGCACTTCCACTTTCCTTGCTGGGCAAGGCAGCCCTTTTTAAAATGTCGTTACCCCGTTTCTTATATGCCTTACAAAACTCACTAGATCCGGTCCCGATGGCATACTTTAAAGAAATCGAGGATCTCCAGAGGGACTTGTTGTAGAATGGAAAACCGCGCATCGCATTGAATAAGCTCATGCTAAACTGGTATGATGGGGGAATTAGCCTCCCAGACATCAAAAAATACTACTGGGCAGCACATCTTGCGGCTATCAACCACGGCACCTATGGGTGCCCTGATGACCCAGGGTACCTTATGGACAGATGGATCCTCCCGGGGGGAAACTATAACAGGGCACTCTACTCAAAACCGGGCCGATACTCACTGACGGGCCCTACCAAACACTCGGTTGCAATCTGGCATGCCGCCACTAAATCCCTTGGATGGGGACATAAATTTACTCTCGCAACTCCCCTATGGGACTCCGAAGGGCTGGGCAACCTGTGGAGGTCGAAGGGTTTCAATAGGTGGGAACTCATTGGGATCTCGCAAATTAAGGACTTGTGGGAGAAGGGTGAAGTGAAGACATTCGCTTCACTGCAATGCCAACATGAGCTAGCTGACACAGAGAGATTTCGATATATGCAAGTCCGTCACGCACTGCATTCACTTATCCCGAAAGTCTCCTCCCCACCTGAGTCTTCGCCATTAGAAGACAGAGTTCTAGATGGTCACCTGCCCGAGAAAACTATCTCCTTAATATATAAGAAATTGATCAACAACATGGTAGATCCCCTTCAACCACTGCGGGAAAAATGGGCAAGGGATGGCATCGAACTGGACGATGAAGAATGGCAGGATGCAGTATCCTCCCCAAGAGTAGTTGCGATCCCAGCGCGACTGAGACTAGTACAGCTCAAAATCCTTCATAGAGTGTATGTAACAGGGCCCCGACTGGTACAAATGGGAAGGGCTGAGGGGGGAGAATGCAGGAGGCGGTGCAGTCACTTAGGCACTTTCATGCACATACTAAGGGAATGCGTGCACATACGATCCTATTGGAGGAAATTACATGATATACTGAGTGATGTACTTGCCCTGGTCCTTCGCCCTGAGGCACGCAGGTGCCTCCTGAATGTATGGGAGCCCACGGACCTGAATAGTCACCAAATGCAGTGGGTCACATTGGGGCTCATGTTGGCAAAGAGGAACATTGCACAATTGTGGGGAGCGGCACAACCACCAGCAGTAGAGGCCTGGGAAAGAGACCTTGACTGGTGTATGTGCAGAGAAAAGACGGTCTACATGGCCCGGGGTTGCCCCAAAAAATGGTCCCGAATATGGAGCCCGTGGAACACTTACCGGGGGGATATATGCAGCCCACCACGTAGCATTGATCAGGACGACGCCCTTACCCCATAAGTCGCCCTAAAATGTGATGTTACAGAAAACTGTTGCTTATTGTTTACACCAAGTGAGATTGTACTGATTCCTCTGCACGGTATATCTTATGTCGATGACTGTTAATAAAAAGAATTTTTAAAAAATTTAAAAAAAGGAAAAGACTTATCTGAAGTATTTTGAGCAAATCCTTGTACTTTTGCATCTGGATGGGAATAATGCCCTGCTCCATGGCCTCCCATACTCTGCTACACTGGCAACCCTTAGGGGCATCCTACACGCCACAGTGCATCTCATCCACGGCCTTAAGAAATATGATCACAATATCCTATCCCGACAGAACTTCATTGGCTCCCCTTGACAGTCCACACAATCTTCAAAATAAGCTGCATCATTTACAAAGTCATCACAACCAGCACCCCCACTTACCTTGGAAACAAGCTCACCATTTTTGGTGGTTCTCAGCACAGCTGCAGGAAGGACACCCCCTCGGCTGCAGACTAAGAAGTGTTAAAAACAAAAACAAGACAGCAGGCATTTTCCATCTATGCACCCAGGATCTGGAACAACATCCCTGTTTCCATCAGGACCCCCCTCCCCAACGCTGCTCTAATTCAGCAGTGTTGAAGACTCACCTCTTTAAAAACACTACATCACAGTGCACTTATTAGGCCTTCTTAAGAGAAATGTGATATTGTTTTGACAACTGTACTTTTGAAAGTATTTCTAATTTTACTACATTAAACCTAATGATTGCCTTGTGCAGACCTGAGTTGGTTATGGTGAGAAGTCAATGATAAAAGTTAAAGGCTTAATTAGTTCTTAGGTAAGAATTATTTCTGATGCAATAGTTCAGATCTATGTATAATGAAACGTTATGACAATCTTAGGCCTCATTTGTTATGAAATGCACATGCTTACGCGAATAGGCCTTTAAAAGAGTAGTGTTAGTATGCTATGTCATGTTAAAGCCGGCGCTTGTATCTTGTTGTTACATGAAATCTCACAGATTAGATCAGTAGGTAAGGATTTTGGTGTTTACTATCCCCTTTGGCAGATTTTACAAAGTGAAGATTTGTACTGCAACAATTCTTGCTGGAATCTCTTCGGAAACGTCCGACAAGCTTAGTCGTCTGCCAGGTTATTGCAATTTAAGAAACACACACACACACCCTTACTGGGTCATCGGGTCAGCTCTCTTCTGCCATTTGTTGGTATGAATGTAATTTACATTCTGCTCCTATCCATGACCATATACAGCATGGGGTAATGGTTCAGCCACCGGCACTCTTGCCCTGTTCGTCACACCATTTGTCTGATCACATGTGCACATCCACCTGAAATCCTGAATCCACCTGCTTCCAGGACTGATGGGCCATCCCTTTTGTTTTCCATGTTTGTCTTTTAAAGGTCCTCTTTTCTTTCTTTTCATTTTTAGTTAATACTACAGTTCCTCGAATAGTGTTAACGGTCTGCTTGCTTGCAGCTCATTTCATTCAAGTGCTCTACATCCTACGCAGCCGCTTCCTTTAAACAAATCCACTACCATGACATGGTGCTGGCCATAGTGTTTCATTGTTTTACCATTCCAAGATGTTGGTTCTAAAGATGGGGTCCTGGCTGGAACTTTAACAAACAATACATTATGTATAGTACAATTTCTAGACAGCCACCCGCTTCTATGTGTATTTTTAATTGCAAGCATATGCCCATCATGTTTAGGAGGCCGCATGTTTTCTTTTTTTCTGCTTTTCTTTTTGAAGTCATCTTGCATATGTTGTTGTGTTTGTGTGCTTTTAGGTTTTGCCTGCACAGCGCTGGTGCTGTGCTTGAGAAATCTATTGTTTTAATATAAACTTAAAAGGACAACAACAACAATGCAAGAGGTATTGAGTAATTACTAATGCACCTATCCTAGACTGTAAGGTTTATATATATCATAAGCTACTAGGGTGCACAGAATCAAAGGCTGAATACCTCTTAAGCCTTTTAGGATAAAAAGATCCTACTCATAAATTTCAAATAATGATTCAGCACTCCTCTTTATAAGAAAAACAATATATTCTGATGAGTACAAACAAAGTGAAAACAGAAAGCAGGAGAACATTCATTCAGCAGGTTCTTGTTTCTTTTTTTTGTTCTTTATTGAAAAAATGTGTTCTTTAAAAAAACAACTGTAGCCAACGCGTTTCGACCCGAAGGTCTTCTTCAGGGCTACACATAAATGTACAATATATACATTAGATCTATACATATATACAAAATATACAATTTAAAACATTAACATTTTATTTGCTTTACATTTATCAAAGAATTATCCAGGACCATGACAGTGAATTTAAAAAAAAATCCTGACAAAAGATAATAACATTTAATTATATAAAATATTCACATTACTGTATTTTCTTTTGCACATTGAAATGTTTTCAATATTCTAACCTGCTGAAACCTTGCAAACAATGTTCAAAAACAGTGATTCAATCTCAAAGAAATATGTATTTTATAGGGCATTTTTAATGATTTCTGTGGAAGCAAAGGACACGAAAGAATACCATTCGTATGTATTATAATGGTAATATTTCTACATATTTTACACCATGGTTTAAACATAATGGGGATTATTAGTGAAGAAAATATTAGTATGAGTCTATAAATGCAAAAAAACACAAGAAAAAACATTCATATGAGTTGAATTAATGATACTTTTCACTTTTTGAATTTATAACCAAAATTGATTGAATTCAAACGTATAGTTTTAAAATCACTAAACAGTAATGTAGATCCTATTGGGGTTTTGATATATAATAACCATACAATAACTTGGAAGAAAAAAGTGAGAAAGAAAAAAGGAAAAAAGGAAAAAGCTTACCCTAATCAATAAATGGGACAACACTGTATCTTAGGTTCTGATGTATGTCTCTTGTGAATAAAAGATGGCTTTGTTTCTTGCTCTAGATGTGGGGCTGTTTTTATGGTATCTAAAAACAGATAGTGGGCCATAAATTGCAAGATTTTATATAACCTTTGAACATATCTCCCACCCCGATTAATGTAATCATAGGCATACCTCTTAGTTCCTTTGGTTTGCCCACCAAGAGTATGAGTTGCTTCCTTAGATGATCACAATCACGATGTTCAATTTCCCACGAGCATTGGTGAGTTCCCAATGCTCATCTGCAATTCAGACATAAAGAATTGCACATGAACTGGTAAAAGATTCTGCCATATTAGCTTTGTTGTTATCTATACTAAAGGCGATAATAATCTATTTATATCCCCACATTGATGTCAGGCTCATTCTGTCTATCTTATTAACAACAACATCCCTAATCAAAAGGCACACCATTGCTCATTGATCAAGTCATAAAAACATCACCCATTACAGTATGACCGTTATTGAAAGCTATTGACGGTCGTAGAGACCCCCATTGATGGTTCATAGTTCTCGCAACAAATTCGAAAATAGTGTTTAGCTATTTTATCTAAATTATATCTTCCACGCCAGGTGGTGCACAACATGTTAGGCTCATTCTATCTATCTTTTTAACAGCAACTCCACTGATTAAAAATGGATTGCTTTTCTAGTTGTTATAACAGGACACATTTATCTTATAAGCTGGAGCACACCCTTACTCATGAAATTGAACATCGTGATTGTGATCATCTAAGGAAGCAACTCATACTCTTGGTGGGCAAACCAAAGGAACTAAGAGGTATGCCTATGATTACATTAATCGGGGTGGGAGATATGTTCAATGTTATATAAAATCTTGCAATTTATGGCCCACTATCTGTTTTTAGATACCATAAAAACAGCTCCACATCTAGAGCAAGAAACAAAGCCATCTTTTATTCACAAGAGACATACATCAGAACCTAAGATACAGTGTTGTCCCATTTATTGATTAGGGTAAGCTTTTTCCTTTTTTCCTTTTTCTTTCTCACTTTTTTCTTCCAAGTTATTGTATGGTTATTATATATCAAAACCCCAATAGGATCTACATTACTGTTTAGTGATTTTAAAACTATACGTTTGAATTCAATCAATTTTGGTTATAAATTCAAAAAGTGAAAAGTATCATTAATTCAACTCATATGAATGTTTTTTCTTGTGTTTTTTTGCATTTATAGACTCATACTAATATTTTCTTCAATAATAATCCCCATTATGTTTAAACCATGGTGTAAAATATGTAAAAATATTACCATTATAATACATACGAATGGTATTCTTTCGTGTCCTTTGCTTCCACAGAAATCTTAAAAATGCCCTATAAAATACATATTTCTTTGAGATTGAATCACTGTTTTTGAACATTGTTTGCAAGGTTTCAGCGGGTTAGAATATTGAAAACATTTCAATGTGCAAAAGAAAATACAGTAATGTGAATATTTTATATAATTAAATGTTATTATCTTTTGTCAGGATTTTTTTAAATTCACCGTCATGGTCCTGGATAATTCTTTGATAAATGAAAAGCAAATAAAATGTTAATGTTTTAAATTGTATATTTTGTATATATGTATAAATCTAATGTATATATTGTACATTTATTTGTAGCCCTGAAGAAGACCTTCGGGTCGAAACGCGTTGGCTACAGTTGCTTTTTAAAGAAGAAATTTTTTCAATAAAGAACAAAAAAAAGAAACAAGAACCTGCTGAATGAATGTGCTCCTTCTTTCTGTTTTCACTTTGTTTGTACTCATCAGAATATATTGTTTTTCTTATAAAGAGGAGTGCTGAATCGTTATTTGAAATAAACTTAAAAGGGACTTGCAAAAAAAAAAAAAGGCTTTTGACTGTATTTGAGAGAGATAACCCAGAAACTGCATTCCACGAGGATGAGAATGCTACCACAGATCCAACTGAGGAAGTGGTTAAGTCCCCCCCCCACCCCACACAGAAGAAGATGAGGCTCCCTCAGAGGAGGACCTCAGTCTGGAAAGTTTGGCCAGGAGACTTAACGTAGAAGCTCAGCTCCTGGAAATAGAAAGACAAAGGAAAGAGATGGGCCTAGGACCTATCTCTGGTGGCAGCATACAAATAAATAGGGAGAGTGAAGGTTGTTATGACTCTAAACTCCCCAAAAGGGATTGTCCCTAAATATCCAGATGGTGATGACATCACCAAATGGTTCTCTGCATTTGAGAGGGCCTGTATAAGTAGAAAAGAAGCCAGAAAAAAATTGGGCTTTTCTCTTGTGGTAACTATAGTCAGGGAAATGCAGGGATACATTTCTGACATTGCCTAAAAAAGATGCTGAGTCTTATGAACTCATGAAGGGTACCCTGATTGAGGGCTTTGGACTCACCACTGGAGAGTACAGAATCAGATTCAGGGAGATTCGAAAAACCCAGAGTCAGTCCTGGGTAGATTCTGTTGACTTTTTGGCGAAAACACTACATGGTTGGTTAACAGGTAACAATGTGAATGAGTTTGAAGGGCTTTACTGTTTAATTATGAAGGAGCATATTTTGAGTAATTGTTACAATGAGAAGTTATATCAGCATCTGGTAGACCTAGGTCCACTTTCTCCACTAGAGTTGGAGAAGAAGGCAGGCTATTGGGTCAAAACAAGGGTGACCAAAACTGCCACTGGTGGGGGTGACCAAAAGAAAGAGGCCAAAAGACCCCCAAATGGAAAGATGGTGACCAAAAAGATAAAAACAAAAACGAGTCTTTTTCAGGCCTCCAAAAACCTGCTTAGGAGGGTGGGCCCAGATACTCATCACAGTCCAAGGGTGGGTATCACGGTAAAAATTGGGATCCCAAGAAGGCTTGGTGCTTTGATTGCAAGACAAATGGACACCGAACTGGAGACTCTAACTGTAAAAACAAAAAGAATGCCTCTAGCACACCTGCAGTAACTGCACTTGTGAGTCTCCAGATCAAAGGTGAGCCCTGGCCATGTCAAGGTGCTCACTGAGGCAACTCTAGTCTCAGAGCGAGGGGTGAATATAGCTACCCTGGCTGTCTGGCCCAGTATCTTGGAGAGATACAGACAAGAGCCAAATATTAATGGGATTAGGGTAGAAGCCCTCAGGGACACTGGTGCCAGCATCACCATGGTGGCTGAGCCACTGGTGACCCCATATCAATATCTGCTAGGACAGACTTTTATAGTCCTCAACACTGACAATCAGGCTAAGGAACATCCAATGGCCTTGGTAACCTTAGATTGGGGAGGGGTTAGTGGCCTCAAAAGGGTAGTGGTGTCTTCTGCTTTCCCTGTACAGTGTATTCTTGGAAATTATTTGGAGTACTCAGCATGGGCAGAGGTAGAAAATAAAACCCATGCAGCAATGCCAGGAATACTTGAATGGGAGTGTGTAAAAATAGGGCACAAAGCAAAACCCAATGTGAAAAAGAAGTGTTGGAGCCTGAAAAGATGGACCAACCTTCCAAGAGAAAAGGCAGGAAGACTGGGGAGCCAGCTTCAAAACAGACACCTGACCAAGGCCCCTCTCCTTAGGGAGGAGACTTATCAGCCCCAGAGGGAACTGAGCCTTATGAGCTCGGGCCTTACACGGCAGAGCTCCTAGGACCAGGGGGACACTCTAGGGAAGATCTGTGCCAGGGTCAGAGAACCTGCCCCACTCTTGAAAGCCTGAGGCAGCAAGCTGCTGATCAGGAAAAGCGAAGTGTCAGTGTTTCCCACAGGACCTATTGGGAGGAGGGACTCCTATGCACTGAGGCCAGAGACCCCAAACCTGGTGCCACTAGGAGAGTGGTAGTGCATTAGCATTTGAGAGATTTTCTCCTAACATTAGCCCATGACATTCCCCTAGCTGGGCATCTTGACCAGACAAAAACCTAGAGTCGGTTAGTCAACTACTTCTACTGGCCAGGAATGTCCCAGCAGGTGAAGGAGAGTTTGCAACACCTTTGCCACCCGTCAGGCCAGTGGCAAGACAGGCAGCCACATGAAGGTCCTCTAAATCCCAATTCCAGTGGTTGGGGTACCCCTTGAAAGGGTAGGGATTGACATTGTTGGTCTCCTTGACCCTCCAACAGCCTCAGGGGAACACATCTAATTTGGTGGTAGTGGATCATGTCAACGGATACCCTGCGGCAATTCCCCTAAGGACCACTGCAGTGGTCAAGGCACGCCTTGGTATTTTTCCTAGGGTTGGCTTTCCTAAGGCTGTAGTATCAGACAGAGGCACAAACTTTATGTCTGCATACTTGAAACATATGTGGGCTAAGTGTGGGGTGATATATATGTTCACTACACCATATCATCCTTAGACAAATGGGCTTGTTGAAAGATTTGAGAAGACCCTAAAAGGCATGATTGGTGGACTCCCATAAAAACTCAGAAGGAGATGGGATGTTTTACTACCTTGCCTGTTTTTTGCTTACAGAGAGGTGCCACAAAAGGGAGTACGGCATTCCCCCTTTGAACTTTTGTTTGGACACCCTGTAAGAGGACCCCTCTGTCTTGTCTTGTCAAGGAAGGATGGGAGAGACCCCTCCAAGAAACAAAACAGGACATTGTGGATTATGTGCTTGGCCTTCGTTCCTGGATGGCATGAAAAAGCAAACAAAAACCATGAGGCCAGCCAAGAGCTCCAGAAGCTCTGGTATGATCAAAATGCTGGCATGGTGGAGTTCCAACCAGGGCAGAAGGTGTGGGTTTTGGAGCCTGTGGCACCTAGGGCCCTCTAGGACACATGGAGTGGACCCTACCCTATCCATGAGAGAAAAGGGGAGGTCACTTACTTAGTGGGCCTTGGCACATGTAGAAACCCCAAAGGTTAATACATATATACCACCTTAAACCCTACAATGACAGGGCTGATGTGACCATGCCTATGGTTAGAGATGAGGAACAGGGGGTAGAGAGTGAGCCACTCCCTGATCTCCTTCCTTACAACCCTAAAGATAGGTCAGTTGATGCAGTAGTCTTTTCAGACACCCTCACTCCTCAACAGCAGACTGATTGCAGGCAAGCCCTGACTCAGTTTGCTGAGCTCTTTTCCTTGGCCCCTGGTCAGACTAACTGGTGTACACATGATGTGGACACTGGTGACAGCCTACCTGTCAAAAACTAAATATACAGGCAGTCTGATCATGTCAAGGAAAGCATCAAAGCTGAGGTAAGCAAGATTCTGGAGTTAGGTATCATTGAACCCTTAACTTAAAGAGCCCCTGGGTGAGCCCAGTTGTATTAGTCCCCAAGCCTCATTCCCAGGGTGGAAGGAAAGAAATTAGGTTTTGTGTAGACTACAGAGGTCTCAATGTAGTTACCAAGACAGATGTCCATCCAATTCCAAGAGCTGATGAGCTAATTGACAGGTTAGGGGCAGTCACATATCTGAGTACCTTTGATCTCACATCAAGGTACTGGCAGATAGGTCTGACCCCTGGAGCAAAAGAAAAATCAGCATTTTCCACTCAAGATGGGCACTTCCAGTTCACTGTGATGCCCTTTGGTTTGAAGAATGCCTCTGGCACCTTTCAGAGGTTGGTGAGCAAAGTCCTTGCTGGATTGGAAGACTATAGTACAGCCTATCATGTTGATATTGCGGTCTTTAGCTCCACCTAGCAGGATCACCTGATCCTCCTCCAAAAGGTCCTGAAGGCTCTGCAGAGAGCAGGCCTCACTATCAAGGCAAGCAACGCCAGATAGGGCAGGATAGGGTTGCACACTTGGGCCACCTTGTGGGTGGAGGCCAAGTTCAGCCTTTACAGCCCAAATTCCAGACCATTCGGGATTGGGAAGCTCAACCACCCAGACCCAAGTCAGGGCATTCCTTAGCTTGACTGAGTACTACAGGAGGTTTATGCAGGGATATGGGTCCATTGTGGCACCCTCGTAGAACTGAGCTCTATGAAAATGCCCAAAAGGACTGTGAGGTGTCAAAAGCCTTTCAACACCTTGAAAGAAGCAATGTGCTCAGCACCCATTCTAAAAGCTCCAGATTACTCCAAGCAGCTCATAGTGCTGACAGATGACTCTGAACATGGGATAGGAGTGGTCCTATCCCAGACCAATGATGATGGCCATGACTAGCCTGTTGCTTTCATAAGCTTCTCCCCAGACAGCAGCATTGGAGTGCCATAGAGAGGGAAGTCTTTGCTGTGGTTTGGTCCCTGAAGAAGCTGAGACCATACCTGTTTGGTTCTTACTTCCTTGTCCAAACTGACCACAGACCTCTCAGATGGCTCATGCAGATGAAAGGAGAAAACCCCAAATTGTTCCATATCCCTTCAGGAAATTCTTTACAGTGGAACACAAACCTGGGACTGACCATGCCAATGCAGATGGCCTTTCTAGGTTCTTCCATTTGGAAGATGAAGACTCTCTAGGGAAAGGTTAGTCTCATCTTCTTTTGTTTGGGGGGGGGTCATGTAGGAAAGTGCCTCTTTTTGCATTGTTAGTTCCCACTTTTTGCCTGATGTTATTTCGAACTGTAAGTGCAAACCAGGTTTCAAGTGCCAAATATATTTCCCAAAACACTGTACCACGGTTGGCACAACTTCAGCTACCCCTGTAGGTCCCTAGTAAGTGGTACTCCTGGTACCTAGGGCATGGGTACTGAAGAGGGTCCTCTGGGGCTGCAGCACTAGTTGTGCCACCCCATGGACTCTTCACCAAGGCTATGCCATGGCAGGCTGCGTGTCTTGGTGCTGGAAAATCTGAAGAGTTGACATAGCACACAGCCCTGTGTGCCATGCCAACCATACACTGCATATGATATAGGTAAGTCACCCCTACTGCAGGCCACTAGCCCTAAGGCAGGGTGTACTATATCCTATGTGTGGGCATATCAGCATGAGCAGATATGCCCCAACAATGTCCATTCTATGATGGTGTAAGTGAAGAAGGAAGCCATAAAGAGTACATGGGCTGGTTACTTGTCAACATGAGTTTCCTAGCTCCATAATGGCTTCACTGATTTCTAAGATGTTTGGTAGCAAACATCTTGTCCTAATAAATCCTCACTGATGCCAGTGTCGGATTTATTAATAAATTCACACAGGAGACCCTTTTAGAGGGTCCCCTAAAACTTAGTCAAACACTAGTGGGGTCTTTGGCTGGTTTTCAACAGCCTGCCACCACCAAACATGTTTCTGACCTCATGGGGTTAGAGCTAGCGCTCTCAGAGGACAGAAACAATACCTGCTCTGGTTGGGGGGGGGTTTCACACCTCCTCCAGGACATTATGGCCTTCCAGGGCGGGAAGCTTCAAAGGCAATGCCACCTTGAAATCCTACTCAGGAACCCCCAGATAGTGGGTAGGCCAAGCCTTTTTTCCTGCTCTCCTTTTGGTGGGAGGAAAGGTGGGAAAATTAGTTATATGGGGAGGAGGGACCCCACTTAGCCTGCACCGCCACTAAGGCAGGGCAGGTGAGGTAAACCCTTCACTTGAAATTCCACCATCTTGAGATGGTTAGAAATCCTCCAACCAGGGCTCGGGTAGTGCCTCTTCCCACAGGAAATGGTCACTCGAGGGTGTAGATACTCTAAATGTAGATAGCCCATTGTCTAGTACCTGTCTCCCCTTGTAACATCCCTAAATTTAGTATTTAGGTGGCTCTCTGATACCTGAACCTTAGATTCATCGGCCCAAAGAAGGCCAGGACAAAGAAGACCCCCTGCACGAGAACTGAAGGCCTGCTGCAGAAGAAAAGGGTACCAAACCCTGCCAGCTGCAAGAAGGACTCAACAATAGCTGCTGCTGTGTTGTCCTGAAACCTGCAAGGACTCCAAGCACCCCAGAGCACCTCCAGCAGGAAAAGGTACAACAGCTGCAAAGGGTTAGATTTACCTCTCCACCAAGTTTGAAAGCAACAGGACCTACTGGAGCTGTGGCGTACCAATACCTGGGGTACCAAACCCCCAACGGTTAAAACCAAGAAGAGTCCACACCGGTCTCCCAAAGCACCAGAAGCCAGCACCCATCAAGGGACGTCAAGAAACCCGAGACCCACTTCCTGACTGTCCCAGCTGTCTCGAGATCGCCTCTCCAAGTTGCCTGCTCCTGACCCCGTGGACGCTAATGGCGCACGATGCCCAGCTGACCTGTTCACTCTGCACCCGGCCCTACTGGCCCCAGCACTGACCAACCAGCTTTGGTCCCGTGTGGTCCCCAGGCACTTGTGAACTCCTTCCTCCAAGGAGACCCACCAGACTTACCTGTAAGTCCACCTGTGCAGTGCATTTTCAAGTGGCCCCCTTTGCGCACCAGAATCCAAGACTCTCAGCACTCTGTTCCCGCCTGATCCAGGATGCTACCGAACTTCTCCCACTGGAACTTTGGTCTAAGTCCCGACATCGACCTCAAACAAGGCTGTAAACTTCGTAGGAGCATTGCCTGATTTTATATGCAATTTTCAATTTCTTCCCATTGATTCCAATGTTGCGTAATTGCGCACAAATGTGATACATTTTCCAAACGCTTTAAAAATCGTAACTCAAAAAGTACTTACTTTAGAACTGTGTTCTTGGCTCTAAAAATACATAAAAATAGTCTTTATTTTTACAAATTGGTCTTGGATTTATTTTTGAGTGTGTGGCTTATTTATTGCCTCTGTGCATGAATACAAATGCTTAGCACTACCCTCTGATGAGCCTAACTGCTCACCCACACTCCCACAAAAAGAGCATTAGAATTAACTACTTTTACCTCTGCATACCTATTGGGGAATCACTGGACTCTCTGCACAGTGTGCCTAATTTTAGTACACTAAGTAGACAACCAGCTTCCTACACCTACGCCCGAATCGCAACTCAAACTGTTAAAGTCAACGCAATGCACACACAGTCTGCAATCTCATGTATCTGCAGCAGGATATCCTGTGTTTCATTAGATCAAGCGCCTGCAGACATCGCAACAAGGGACAAAGATATACCAGTATACGGTGCAGCTAATGTGCACTCTTAGCAGTCAATACAAGCGAACTCCCAATCCCACTAGGTACTTGCCTGGCCAGTCCCAGTCACGCAGCCTTACAAAAGCGGGCATCCCATCACATATTCAAGCATCGCCAGTCCCGACCTCTGGGGCACGCATAGTGTCAGGCACAAAGTTCAATGTGAGGTTCGAGGCCCCAGTCCCTGTTCCATCAGCTGATGGATGTACATCACCCTCCTGCTCCATGTCTTGTGACCCGGTAGTACTGAGCTGCACGATACCGTCTTCAGTAACCGTGATCCTCCGGGAGCCCAAAGGGGTGGTGTTGGGGTCCTCTCTGGCTGACTTGTGGCGGCACGGTTCCCCTAGAGGACGCGATCCCCAAATCCACTGCGGGTTGCAAACCTGATGTGGCGGCACCGCCTCGCCTCTCATTTCTAGCCATTCCCACACATCTTCTGGGCAGTCAAGGAAATGGACCTTCCCCTGTGCAAGGACTTTCAATTTCGCTGTAGAGTAGCATATATGGAGCTGTAGCGTTCTTAGCTTTTGCTTCACACCAAGAAAGGATTTGTGCTGTTCCTGCACCTGTTTTGTATAGTCCGAGCAGATAGCTATCCTACTTCTTCTGAAGAGGGGAGGTGGCCTTTCACGTGCCTCTTGGAGGATGCAATCCCTATTGCGGTAGTTGAGGATTTTGGCTATGATGGCTCTCGGTGAAGCCCCCGGGGGCGGGGCAGCACTAACGCTCTGTGCGCTCTCTCTTCACTACGAAAAATTCTGAAAATCCTGATGGCTGGAGTTCAGACCACACCCAATCCTCCTGGAATTTTTCAGTGGAGCCCCCCTCCTCTCTCTTGGGGAACCCAGGACGCGTATATTGCTGTGCCGGTAGCAGCCATCTTCGTCTTCTACTCTCCTTTCCAACTCCCCCATGGAGGTGGTCATCTGGGCTATTTGATGCTTTAGGGTGACCACTTCCCCCTACAATTTGGTGGTTACGCTCAGCGGTCGTTACTTTATCCTCAATTTTCCTGAGATCGGCGTGCAGGAGGTTAACATCGATCGACACCGTCTCATTTTTGTGTTCCAGCGCAGTCCGGGAGCCACGCGTTGCAGCCAATAGTTCTGCCCTAGAGGGCTCCACACCACTGTCCTATGTGTCCCCTGCATCCTTCATGCCCATTTGCCTCGTTATTCATTGAGTAGGGTGGCACTGGGTAGTATATTGGGTAATATTGTTCGCCTAATGGGCACGGGCAGGCTTGTCCTTACCCATGATGCGTCGAGGGGGATGATCTCTCCCCTTTCTGGACCTCGGGGTCACTGACTACTGCTGCAAACAGGCTCACCTGGGGGGCCTGGCTGGGGCCACCCCTTTTCTGTCAAGATTGCTGCGCCAGAGTGGCACCACCAGAGGAGACAGCACCACTCCGATGAGAGAGGAAGCTCCCTGGCTCAGTGCACACCTGCCACTCTCTAGTTGTTGTGTCTTCATCTTGGGGACTCTCACAGCGCCGCAACCACCCAATTTGAGCATCCACTGTGGTCTGTTCAGAACGATAGTGAATGAGGGCATTCAAGATTCAGTACCACCCAGAGGGATTCTGACCTCTGCCCCCCATGAAGAATGCAGGGCTTGTGGGGACGAGCTCCGGTGCAGCTGGTAGAGCCACCGCAGTCCAGGCCCCAAGACCAGCGTCACGGGCCTCAAGGAAGACACTAGGCTCCTGTCACCATGGGCTGAAATAGAAGATGGGCAGGCTCCCAACTGGCAATCCCCCCATATCTCAGACCAGCCGCCAGCTGTAGCAATGAAGGGGCCCCCAAGGAGAGCAGGCAGAGGAACCGGGTTCATAATGTCCGAGGACTGTGTCTGGTAGCAAAAGAGAGCTGATGGGGGCCCTGGGCACTGTGCTGAGGGCCCACCTGCCGCACGGGGTGCAGCTGCCCGCAAGCAGCACCCAAACGGGCCCCTGTGAGTCGCAATGGAGGCTGCATGGGTACCTTAATGACAGGGCCCCCAGGGACCCAGTCCAATTGTAGGCAGTAGTGTGGTGGGGGCCTCCGATGGAAGCAAACAGCGGTCTACAGGACAGTAAGGCCCAAAACATTTCCTGCCAAGGGCACAGGCCCCACGGGCCACTCCTGCCTTAACTCAAACTGTCTGGGCTAGCAACCAGGCAACTCTCAACGGCCCCCGCAAGGCGCTACAACCCGCAAGCACTAGATGCAGCGGGCGTTGGTACTCCAGATGTGCCCCTGCGCTATGGTGAGAGGACAGGCCTCCTCGTCCCCCTCTGGACGAGCCCTCACTACCACCGTCTAGTTGGTTAGAGTCTGAAGCCCGAGGACACAAAGCGGATCTCCCCCCACGCGGTCTCCTCATGGCTTGGGCACTACCAGATGCGGCAGACTGGTGGCAGCTGGGCAGGACCTCCGAGTCTAAGGCTCTGGGCGGTGCAGGCAGAGAGCCCTGCTCCAGTCTGGAGCTCGCACCACACCGTGGAGCGTCGGTCCCAAGGCAGGATTACTTGGGCCTCGGCGGTGGTTGACTGGTCCGCCGCTATGTAACGGGTCCGGGATGTGATCTCCAGTCTCTCCACTGACAGGCGGGCAGCGATGCACCCCAGTGTAGGCCCCTTAGCAGGCCCGATCACGGACAGCGCCATTTTCCATATGCAGGTACAAGCAGCGACAGCCTCCCGCTAAATTGCACTGCACCTGGTTCGGTCCATGCAGTGCTGCGCCAGTTCACCCATTTTGTGAGTAAGTTAGGCAGGATGTTTCAGGATTTTACATGCTGGCTGCCCAGGAGCTCAAGGGCTCACGCCCTGACAGCCATGTTGCCAGGCCACGCCCCTCCTGGGGCTTTATTTTTACCAAAGGAGGGAGGGCCGTATGGACCCCCCCTCCTGGGGCTTTCATATGCCCCGGGGACCACCACCTCGCCAAGGCTAACTTAAAAATTGTGCAGGGGGCCGCCCGGACCCCCGAGCCCTGGTGATCACCACCTCATTGGGGCCAAATACTTTCTTTTAAATTTGAGGGGGGTCACTCAGCCCCTGGGCCGATTTTGGCCCCGGGGACCCCATTCCCGGGGCCCGACCTTAATTCAATGGGAAATGGGGGCCACGCGAAGGCCAAGTAAAAGGGAGAGTCTCAAGATGTATTTTCCCCATGCAATTTTACATAGATAAAATTAGACACAGCTACAACCAAAACGACTGAACGGAATTACACCATATTTGGCAGAATGCTAGATCTTTGTCTAGAAAGTGTGCTTTTTGTGAATTGGTGTAAATCCATTCAGTAGTTTTTGAGAAAATAAGGCTCAAAATATATGTATATATCACGCCACTGAGGCTCTCCGAATCTAACAGATCAAAAGATATGATCTGATTGAGTGCCACCACATCAACAAAGATTTGATGGTAGCAATTTTAGGAATCGGCGGCTCAGTCTCCTGTCCTGCAAAAGAGTAAAAAAAACATAGAGGGAGGCAGGGTAGGGGTACCCTGCCGCCCATAGGCCTGGTGGGGGGCCCCGGCCACAAATGTATTTTTCTTTTTTATTGTTACTGCAGATCCACGGATAAGCAGCGCAGATAAAAAAAAGTTGCAAGCTTCTTCCCTTTTCAAAAGTAAGCCCCCTGGGGTGGGTCAGGGCCTGAGGTGTTGGTGGTATTCTGTTTTTTGGAGAGGTGTACGGCCCCCTCCTGAGCCTTGTGGAGGCCCTGGGCACCCCATCCCCTGGGACCAATTTGTTAATTTATCAGAAGGGGCTGTGAACCCCTGAGCCCTACAGTGGCCCTGGGGACCCCTTCCCCCTGGGCCGAATCACTGATCACTGATTATGGGGAGGGGGTGTGCAGCACCCCTCCCGTGCCTCAGAGCGGCTAGGAGACCCATCCACTGGGACCGAATCACTAATTATAGTAGACGGGCATAAGGCCCCCCTCCCCTATGTCTCAGAGAAGTCCCAGGGACCCCAATCATTTATTTTATGGGAAAAGGGCATCGTACCCCATCCTCAAGCTGTAGATCAGCCTCGGGGAACCCAACCCCCAGGGCCCAATCAAATCAGTGTCACCTGGGACACTGCTGAGTTCCCTGCCCAGGAGAACGCAGGCAGGGAATGCAAATTTTATTCCCTGTGAGCACTCTCCTGGGCACAACGTTTCTCTGGCCGGGCAGAGCACAGAAAAATGCTTCTTCCACCAGGGCTGGAGACTCCCGCCGCACCGGGGAGGGGTGCTGGCTGAGAAGCCAGCGCCGGACTGGGGAGCCGGCAGGGGCCTTGGGGCTGCCCCCGCAGCTTCCAACTTAAAAAAAGATGTGGGTGCCCGGAGTGGGCGCTGAGGCACCCAGGGTTAAATAAAAAATGGGCAGCTCCAGCCAGGGCAGGGCAGTCAGCTGGGGAGCCGGCAGGGGCCTCTATGGCCTTGGGGCTCCTCCCAGCGGCTTCAAATGATAAAACAGATAGTTTGGGTGTCCCAGGTGCTGTGGGACACCCAAAAATATGAATTAAAAAAATGTAAGAATAATGAAGGAGTGGTAGTAGTCTCTCATTTATTAATCAGTACTCCATTGAAGAAGCAACACATAATGCTCTATGGGGTCTTTTTTAATAATATTTGAGGATGCTGACGGTGCCCCTTGAAGGGGTATCATTAAGCATTTTTTTAATGTTGTGGGGGGCTTCAGGAAGCACAGCAGCCCTCCAGCAACATAAAAAAAACACATTAAGTGTCCTGGGTCATTGAATTCATAACCCCAGGACAGCTTACCATATTTTTTTTTGAGCACTCCAAGTTGGCGCTGTATGCTCTTCAGCTGAAGTGCAGAGACCCCTTGTGGTTGGTTCTATGGCTGCACTTCGTGGCCGGAAAAATGTTAAAAAAAGACTATCACTATTATTAAACATTGCAATGTGTGAATTTATGATATATACATTTGATTATAGTTCTTGATGACTTTTTGAGAAAGCCAATAGCTCGCTGCTTTTTAGGTCAAAGCCTACCAGACAGAGCAACTGACTGGTTGTAATATTTGGGACATGCTAAAAGCTTACCTAGGAACGCTTTCACCCAATTGCTTACCATTGGCCTTTTGTTTTATCTCTCACAGGTGCTTTGTTTCTATTTACAGGCTCTTTTTCTTTTAGCCGCTCCAGAATGCCTTTGTTACTCACAACGAGCATAGCCTTTTTACCACCTCTCTGATGGGCTTCTTCGTTTCTTCCATGAGTGCTTGCTTTTTATGGAACTCTTTTTCTCTTCTCTCTGAAGCACTCCATGAAAGTGCACATTTTAGCTAGCTGTCTCTCTTTTATGCTTCTTCTGTTTCCCCCATTTCACTCCCAAGCACTGTGTGCTTGTGTGCAACCCCCATGCTTACGTTTCGCCCGTATGCTTCTGGCCTCATCACCCCCTCCCATTTCTCTCTCTCTCATGTGCTTCTGTTCACACATGCTTCTTTTTTCTAAATTTATAACTAACAGGAACTCTAAAGGGGCATTGGATTGCTTCACATTGGCCACAAGGTGACATTTATTTTTAAGGACAGGGAGAATAAGTAATGTGCCCAGAATCGCAGGATGTTGAGCTGACGACACCAAGACACAAACCTGGTTCCCCAGTTTCAAAGTCACCAGTCCTGTCCATAAGGCCATGTCCTCTGCTCTCCAAGGCTCCTGTATTCCTTATTTCGTTCATGTGCTTCTCCCACCTTCCTGGTTGCTTCAACTCTCCCCCCGGACTGCTTTTCAGTTAGTGTTCATTAGCAAAGCCACTGGGTCCTTAAACAGAGACCTTTTGACTTTGCCAATGTTTGTCTGTGGTATGCCTTTTTCCTTTCCTGTCATGCGAGGGGGGGGCAGAACAAGAAGGGCCTTCTGCCACATGCAGAAGGTTTCGTCATTGTTCTGTATTAGTTCCTTCAAGGGGCAGGGGGGCCGAGGTCTCTGAAGTGTAAACACGCAGCCAGACACTACTTGAACCATCACAGTTAATGGGACATGTTTCACCTTTCTTTTATCCACAGGGCGAGCAGGATAACAAGCGCAGTTACTGAAACCCCTTGTTTTATGCTCATCAATACAATGTCTGCTTTTGGCTTGATCTCCTTTGACTTCAAAAGAATGTATAGTTAAAACTATATAATAGCTGTTGTTATAGTTTGCCAGAAGCGCTCGCTAATTATTGAAACAACCCCAGATGGCTCAAGCAAGACAACAATCTCACACTCAAGTCCAACTAATGGTCCCAGCAGCGGAAGCCCAGAGAGGTGACAGGGGTGTCTTCTCATTGGGTCTGTTAGACCATTTAATATGTCTCAGTACAGCCGCCTGCCAACACAGGATAAAGAACCTAGTAACTGAAGGGAGGGTATGGGGTACTACTCTGCCGTACAGTAGGGTAGGTGACGTATTCCGTAATTTTCCACTAGACATAATTCTACTCTATTGGATGGGTCATTACTGTCTCCAAATAATTTGTATCATTTGTGAGACCTAATAATATAGTTTTATGTCCGCCCAATCCTGCATCATATGAAGACTGCTGAGACTTCTGAAAGGAGATATGAGAAATCTTATTGCCCCAAAGGTAGGTTCTACCCTAGATTGAAAGCCTCTAAAGAACTCGGGCCATATGATGTGTGGGTAATTTTGTACAGTATAGAAAAAGTGGGGAAGCTAAATCATTTTAAATAGTGTACACCTTCCCTAATTGGAGAATGGCAGAGAGGCCGGAGCTATAAAATCGAATTTGACCCTTGGGAGAAGGGGAGTTATGTTCAGCTCCCAGTTCTGCGAATGGGATAGGGATACTTCCATACGTAGGTATTGGAAATGGTCACCCACTATCCGAAGCCTAGGTGCAGTGGAACAAAGGTGTGAACCCTCTCTCAACAACACTATGGAGGGCTTGTTCCAATTCATCCCGAGCCCAGAGGCATCTCCAAAGAGCTGAAAGATCTCCACGAGGCAAGGAAGAGTTCCATCTATTTGCTGCATGAAAAGGAGCATATAGTTGGCATATAAAGAAACCCTGTCCTCATTGCTGTTGCCCCACAGGAACCTGCCAACCCGAGCATCCAGCCGTATCAGCTACACCAACGGTTATAGCACCAGGGCAAACAGCATAGTAGAGACCCTTTTCAGTCGGAAAGGAGACGAAAAAGCTCCATTGACTTGAACCTGCGCCCAGGGATTAGCAAAAGAGTTTCAATCAGGTGGCCCAGGCACATCTAGTTTAAGGCCTGAAACATAATCAGCCAGTGCACTGAGTCAAAGGCCTTTTCAATGTCAACTAGAAGGAGGGTACTGTCACCCTGCAGTTCATTCAACTGGACCAATGCAACATTAAGTCACCAAAGACAGTGTCTGGTGCTTCCATTCAGGATGAAGCTGTTTTGATCTTTGTGTACTAGTGAGTGGATCACTTTGGCAATCTTAGTTAAAAGGATCTTAGCAGGAATCTTCAATTTAATATTAATCAAAGTGATGGAGCGGTATGATGCAAAGTTAGTTGGTGGTTTGCCAGGTTTTAAAATGACTGAGATAGACAATCCTCTAAGGTAGTGACGAAATTTGCGCCTCTCGTAGGTTGCCTCAAAAAGTGCCCTCAAATGCTGGATAAGCAGCGAAGAATATTTATTAAAGAATTCTAACAGATAACCGTTAGGGCCTGGAGTCTTCCCAGAGGGCATTGCCATAAAAGCCTGATGGATTTCTTCAGAAATGGAAAGATCCAACTAGAGGTGCTCTGTTTTAGAGAGAGTGCGTAGGAGGTCATTTATAATGGGATGCGGCTCTCAGCTTCCGGAGGAGACCTGTGGGACAAAGATCTCCACAATATCTGCCGCCACCTGGGCCCCCTCTCCCACTTGTTATAGAGGGTACAATATGGCGACCCAATCGCCATTGGCCAACCAGTACAGCAGTTTCCCTGCCTTGTCCCCATTCTGATATATTCGACCCTGTGTGTTAAGCCACCCCAAACAGGCAGAGTTGCGCAATTGAGGCAGAAGGGTTGCCCTAGCATAGTCTAACCCGCGGCGGGTCTCAGAAGTGGGATTCATGGCTAGTTTATGCTCTAGATCAGCAATTTGGCTCTCAAGTCTAGTAACCGTAGCTCGATTATTTTGCTCCTTTCCCATAATGTAAGCCATGGCCTTTCCCCTAAGCACCGCTTTAAAGGTGTCCCATAGTGTGGTTGGAGAGGTGACAGAGTTCACATTGATATCAAAATATTATTTAATATCACCTCAAAGTAGATTGGAGAGCTACTCATCGAGAAGCCACCATGCATTGAGATACCAGAGTCCCCTTCTGCCTCCTGCAGCGTGGTGTATCGAGAGCTCAATAGGGGGATGGTCAGTAAGACCAGGAGGGAAAATGTGAGTATGTTTAACCACATGTGCCTCCATTGTGGGGACCAGCAGATAATCTATTTTTGAGAGGGAACCATGTGGACGAGAGTGAAATGTGTGCTGCCTCTCATTTGTGTAGTGCAGCTGCCAAATGTCAGCAAGATCCAGTGTGCCTACCCAGTTGAAAAGGCCTAGGGATCGAAAGGCTGCAGGGGATTTACTAGTATTTAGGTGAAAATCCAGTATGGCATTAAAGCTTCAACCAATGATTGTCATCTTGGGCAGAGACTCAACCAGTAGCTGTGTGAGATTGTGCAGTGTTGATGTCAGCAAGGTGGGAGGGGCAAATAAACTGATGAGTGCCCATGGGTGACACTGAAGGAGTCTAATCACCATTATGTACTGTCCCAATGCGTCCGGGTGCACCTTGCTCACCATCAGTGGAAAGGCCATGTTGAGTAAAATAGCCACCTCTTGGGAACGCTGGGTATAACCCGAGTGTTAGACTTTGTTGTACCCTTGTCTCTCAATAAATTTGCACTGTGTACCAGCTAAGGGCATTTCTTACATCATTAAAAACTGCCAGGTGGTGACGTTTGACGTGCAGCATAGTTTCACCCCTTTTGTACTTGTTGTTAAGCCCATTACTATTCTATGATAATATGCAATATTCCTGATGAATATTAAGTGTGGAGTTCACTGTCATTAGGAATTAGAGGTGACATAGGAGTCTCCCTGTGTATGTTAGTCGTGTGCGTCTGAGTGAAAAAAACAAGTCTAAACATAAACCACAACCACCCAAACTGCCCAAACACCCGTCACTCCACACCTCCAAAATAGTAGCAACAAATAGTTATATAAAAACTAGGAGCGGCCGGAACTCGTGGAGTTGTACTACGTGGAATTCTGCAGAGTTGCAAAAAACTCTGTGAGATTCCGCAAAGTTTGCGGAGGTCCGCCCACCTTAATACATGTATGTGTAAGGCTCTTGGAAGGTTAATTTCTGTGACAGCGCTATAGGAGGGCGATGCCTCCTCATTGTCCTGAGATCTGTTCTCCTTTGCATGGCTGTCAGGGTCCGGTCTGATGCCAACAGAGGATTTGCTGCTGCCCAGGACCAGCACATTTGCGTTGTGGGTCTGCTGTCTGCAAGTTGTCTGATGATGTTGCAGGTAAAATGGGATGTTCCTCAGTCCAAGCCCAGGCCTGTTCAGGGGACTCAAAGACGTAATGGATACATTAGCATATAGCACAGGCCCATTGCTTGCAGTTTTTGCTCGACTTGGTCAAAGGTTCTCCTCTGCTGCTGAACCAATCTGGTGTAGTCTAGAAATGTGAGGATTTTGTGGCACTTCAATTATATGTCTGCTGATATGCTGGACTTTCTCAGGATGAGACCTCTGTAGTTGAGAAACTGTGCAATTAGAGTATGAGGGGGCTCTCTGGGTAGCGACCACAGACCAAGCACTTGGTGAGTTCTTTCTATCAGAAAACAGACCAATAGCGGGTGTAGCTGAGTTTCTCCTTCAACCAGGTTTCTTGAAAGATCATTAGATTCCCACTTTCTGCAACCTCAGGAAAACCCACAAATCGCAAATTATTTTGCTGTGATCTGCCTTCTGCATCTTCGGCACGGTGACGAAGTCCTTGATTTGTGTTGTTTAACTTAAGGACTATGGAGCTTAATTCTTTCTCTATGTCCTCTAACGTGGAGATCTTGGTCTCTGCATCAGTGATGCGATCATCAAAATTTCGAAGGCCCTGGTGATGGAGCATAACTTCAGTTCTGACGGTGCCAATGTGTGCCTCTAGGGCCTGTTTAGAGGAGGATCTGTCGTATGCTTGAGGTCGCATGGGGGAGTCCACAGGAGCCACGCCACAGCTTCCTGCAGAGGAATGTGGATCTTTGTGTAAGGGCATCAATCTTGCAAACATATCTAATTTTCCTTGCTTCGTCGTCATCTCCAAGGCCCTGTGGCTGTTAACCTTGATCAGAGAAGGTGGTGGCTACGGCAAACAGCAGCCATAACTGCAAATGTAAAGATTATACACTAGGAACAGCAGCAGACTGTAGTGAAAGCACCTCGCTCACAGAGTGTATAAAGTCAATCGAGTTCCGTGCACTGCTCATCCGGTACCTGCCACTGTTAGATACCACTGGCCAGCAGTATGTAGAGATGATCACAAGTGGAGACGTGCACCGGTATGGATCCAATACAGAGTCCAATTCACATGATCAATTGTCAATTATTTATTATGTCTTCTTAAATCCACATGAAATTAACAGGGTTCAGCCAATGCATTTCCTTCCAAAAACAACTTTAGAACTTCATCAGGGCTTTAGTGAAGTTGAAGAGTACTATATTAGGTTGTACGCGAGATGGTGAAAATCATTCCCAATCAATATCCAATCAAATGTAAAAACTGGGCCAATAAGTCATAAGTCATCGACTTCAGTAGTCATGCATGTGTGCTATGCATCAATGAGAATTCGCCAAGGCACCTTGATAAGTGTCCATGTGTTTCGTAGACACAGTCCCGGTCTAAAAATGTAAATTTCCAATAGCTTCAGCCTCCACCCGACCCACTAGCTCTGAACAGC
Source organism: Calotriton arnoldi (assembly GCA_963921515.1). Taxonomy (NCBI): domain Eukaryota; kingdom Metazoa; phylum Chordata; class Amphibia; order Caudata; family Salamandridae; genus Calotriton; species Calotriton arnoldi. Next base: position 16,191 of record CAWUFW010000798.1, on the reverse strand, counting down.
AGGGGGCACGAGTAGTTGAGCCTTAGAAGATCCTGGCTGGGAACAGACACCCCAGAGGCAAGCCACACACTTCCAGGTCGATGTAGAAGGGGGTCAACCCAGATCCCAAGAATCTGGCGTGTCAGCTACATCGAGGCTAAGGTATAATGTTGTCTGCAATAGGTTCCTCTTCTCCTTGCAGATGGTGGGATCCATCAGGCAGTTAGTCATCCAGGGTGCCCCCTCCTCACTACCCCAGAGAGCTCTGCCTGCCTCACCTTCCGGTCCACAACTGGGTACAAACAGTGGGAGCCCAGCTGCCCCAGACCACCACTGCCTTTACTAAGCTCCCCCAGAAAATATGAGGTTCTTGTGTTGTCCTGGAACGGGGGGAGAGGTCCGGTAATCTGAGGGGAGTCAAACAACGTCCAACTCACCGCAAGTCTGAGCATCCCCCACTGTCAGAAACAGCTTCACTCATCCTTGACAGGGACCCTCGGGCGGTCGCCGGCTGTACCTCCTACAAGGGTCCACAAGGCAACCAACATACAGGACCTCCTCAGTAGCCGGTCTTGCTGCTCCCTGCTGCAGCTACAGATGAGCCAATGCAGCACCCTCCTGCACTGTGTAGGCCTCCTGAGAAAATGGCCTTTGGCACCGATCCACTCACACTGCCAGCGTGGCTCCAGTCCCAGCGTAATCCCAGATTAACAGCCGAGGCAATGCCAAAGCGGTCTATCCATGGCGTCAGTCACTGCCTCTTGGACCTAAGCAGTGGCAGCCCCCATTTGTTCTGTTGATGCCAGTCCAGTCCTCAACAAATCACACCATCACGCCACTGAGGTTTCAGCTGCAACAGAGGACATCAGAAGCCCACACTACAGCAGTTACATTTCCCGGGTAAACCACGATTAAGCAGGATGTATAAGGATTTTAAAGGGGATTAGAACGGGAACCTAAAAAGTCATGTCCTCCATCTTGTGTAGCTAAGCCACATCAGTGACATGCAGCTTTTAAATGATTGCAGACCCCATTTGTTCTGAAATGCCAAAGGTGCTATGCAACAAATTATCTATGATTTTCCTTCTGTTACTAGTGGGGTGTAAATGTTTGGTTGTGCTAATTTTACCCTCTATTTATTTTACAAGAATAGATCCTAAAATTGACCTGACTAAGGCATCACAAAAAATAAAAGATATTAGAAAACGACCATGAAAAAATACTACACGTTGAATTTATTTGCTGTTATATTTTGAGTGCTTTTTGAAGAAATAGGTTACATTTGGATTGCATGGGGGACTGTATCATTGTTTTCAGGAGTAGTAAAGTGATTTGCAATATTTTATCATGACCATTTTCCTTTTCTCCACATCAAAAAATGAAAAAGACAAAAATATCCCGAAAATGTACTAACAACTAGGATTGTTTTTTTACTACACTTTTCAGTTGCTGTTAAGTCAAGGATGCATGCACATTTTGAGTACAACTATTAGCCCTAAATCCTGATCTTCCTCTGCTGGAAGACCTAGTGTTCCTATTCTTTCATGTTAGTACCACAGAGCAAGCAGGGAGAGGTATGTCAAACTATTGATAACAGAATTATCATCTGATGTAAATATTATGTCTTAAGTATCATTTACAAAAAGTCTCCCCGTTGGGTATAGATTTTCTTTTATTAAATCCAATGGGGCGATATTTTTGTATCAACATTTAGGAGACTTTATTTTTGCCAGATTTTATTTAGGCCACAATATTCTGTTACCGCACTAAAACCATTTGCCAAAATTCATGCCGGAGGAAATCTGCCCTATTTTTAATATACTTACAAAACACAGTTAGTGTTGGAAAACAGTCACAATCTGCTCCTGTGCTGTCTAGAAAAATAAGTTTCATGCCTGAACACAGAAAATAGCTTGTTTTCAAGCGGCTAACGTCTTTCTGGACTGCAAGTTTACACTCTAGGGAAGGATGAGTTCCCTGCAATTCTTCCCCTACAGTCAATTTGAATGGTCCTAACAGAAGGACCTATTCTTGTCTCATTGTCTGATAGATCATTATTTAACGAATAAGAAATCGGATAGATCATTCTGATCGATCATTCTTTTAACCATTAGGAAAAGAGAAATTTATTAGCAACATTCTGCTTTACTGCAAGCGAGACACAATATTTGTCAGTCTATATTCTGCCAAAGATATTCCGTGTCAATTTACATGTGATTGTGTTTTTTAACATCCTCCTATATGCACAATGTTCATTGTATTTAGCGTTCCTTGCTTCTTGTCTTTTTAACATATTTCCATATTTCTGCAGCCACATGAGTCGGTGACGGGCTCATCCTCAAATTCCTTCACCTGATCTGCACGTGTGAGAAGGAATAAATCACTGAGTCATGCGGCTTCAGCCATTACTGTTTTGAATCCCAAACTGATTGAAACAGTTGCCTTAACCAATAAAGATCTTCTGCATTAATAATGAAGACTACCAGCAGTAGCACAGCCCAGGCCACATGAAGACCACACTTTGGCTGATGGAATCCAGCTCCTATTTTCTACGTGCTGGTGTTTGCACATTGCGAAAACTCCTCATAAACACCAGCGCTGGTCAAGCAAAGAATCCAACCTGATGGTGGATTTTTCTTCTGCTATCAAGCTCAACACGTGGAAATCTACATCACCAGAATTGGCTGTCCACCCCTCTGTCCTGAAGGAGACACGCTGTGACGTTGGTTTAGTAACGCACATTCCAGGGTCGAAACGTCGACGCCTCATAACAATCCATGCCCAACGATCTCCTCGCCCTAAAGTTGAAAAAGGACTCAGATCAGGAACCTTGAGATTACTCTTTATAGGGACGGATGTTAATTGATTCATACATTTTATATATTGTTTTATAATCCTCGCACTGTATATATTGTACTCACTTTACCACTTTGTCACTTCACGATCATTTATCACCAAAAAATCACGCACTTGTCTTTTCAATAATGAACATGTTTATGTGACAGCCTTGCATATACGAAAAAGATAAAAAGAATAATATACTAATTGTGAAAATCAGATAATAATTCTCTCGGTGTGTTTCTTGATACATATTTATTATGGAACGCTAAGAAATTGGTCACCCGACAGAACCATTTGTAGTTCATTGTGCATTAAACAGCAGCACAGGTGTGCCAATCAGGACTGACAAGATCAGAACTGCTGTCCGACCCTGTTTGGGGGGTCATGGCGTAGGCAGGGCCTACTGGGCCTCAACCGTGGGGGATGAAGTAATTTGCCACAGATGACTCGGGCCTGTCCTACTATGGCTATGCAATTTGAGCTAAGTGCAACCCCTCTATTGCTTGACTCTCAGGGTAGAGGGGGCAAGCAGTAACAGGCTTGTTTCTCAGACAGGTAGTGTGGGGATACTATTACAAAGGTACATTTTAATGAATGGATAGCGAAGCACACATGAACAAGTGTTATCTAAAATAGTTACATCAATCAGTCTTGCTTCAGTAAATCCTATATGAGTGTGATCAAACAGTGCGGCACCTCTTGAAGAAAAAATTGTTGTATAGCTGATAGTCCCTTACCTTTAGGGATACAGGTGTAGAGTGAACAGACATCCAATGCTACAAACACACACTCATTTGTTCAGTTAAAGTCAACTAATTTATTTAAAAGATCCTTTGTGTCCTGTATATATGAAGGGAGATTACATACCAAGGGTTGTAAATTTATCAATGTATTCTGAAATGTGTTCCATTTGGGAGCCATTTTCTGAAATAATGGGTCTGGCAGATGGAAATCTTCCTTGTTTGTGAATTTTAGGAAGAACATAGATACACAATTCTTTGGGGTGGGGATTGAACATGTACCTACATTCCAGATCAGCAATTAAACATAAACCACACCATTCTTTGAGTTTGCGTTCTAATGTGGAGGTAATATCCTTTAAGAGATTGTGGTCTAATAGCTGTCGATCAATTTCCTTAATGCACTCCTTCTTGTCCATGATGACTATGTTGACCCCTTTGTCTGCCTCTTATTATTGGCTGCCAGAGCAATTCAAGAATTGGATGTTTCACATGAACTGAGGGGCTGTTTAAAAATGACACCCATGAACTATTAATCAAGACTTATGGGACTTTGTCTGCTTTGTTCAAAATAAAAAATCTATCTAGTTTATGGCATCTACTGACACAAGACTGATTGATGTGACTATTTTAGATAACACTTGTTCATGTGTGCTTCGATATAGATTTATTAAAGTTGCTTTGTGGGTTTTCCAATTCACAAACCTCATACACTGTTTTGGTAGCATAGTGCCAGGATATCAAGTGAGCACTGTATCAGTATCATTTACCTTTTTCATGTGTGCTTAGTTACATTGCCCAGACGCTTTTTGCTAAGGGATGTGCAATGATGTAAACCACTGCTACCTAGGAAATTTGTACTCTTATAAAGGTAGCAGTGAGTAGGACATTGCACATCCCCAATGATTTTGCTTTCTTGTATTCGGGCAAACAACAGTGTTCAAAATGGAAATTTTAGTGTTAGGAGATACTATCTGGTGCTCTAAAGAACCTAGAAACACCTTGCTACCTAAGGTGTTGTGTGTGGGACCTAAAGATAAAGGGTTCACAATATATGTCAAATAGGAGTGTGGTTGGAGCACATTTCAAAATGTAAGTAATGACACAAATAATTTTGTGATTCAGTATTCAGTTCATGTTCAGATTTGAAATAGACTATTATTACTCCACAAAAGATCCAATGATGGTTCACACAGTTGCAATATTATACCATGTGGAAAAAAATGAATAGCCAACACACCTTTCTTCGATATATGCAAATCAGTCTTGACCCTGTGCTCAATGGGAACAGTCCAGCCCGAACTGCCAGGCCAGGTCCTCCCTGGACTGGAAACAAGCATCCTAGGACCGGTTTCGGGGTTTCACCCCTCTTCAGCCAGGATAGCTTGATTCCAGTGGCATGGAGAGCACGGGACCCACGTCTGGGCATACCCGTCCCACTCGCGGTGACAAATGCAAAAACAACAATTGATGGACAGAATGGAGAACAATGTCATACATTCACCCCAGTACAGAGATCTGGGCCTAAATCCATCGTTTTTTTGCTCACCATGCCATTCCAGTTTGCCACTGGATTCAAGCTAGCCTGGCTGATGAAGGGTGTTACCCAGAAATCGGTCCCAGGATGCTTGTTTCCGGTTCAGGGAAGACCTGGCTTGGCAGTTCGGACTGGACTGTTCCCATGAGGCACAGGGTCAAGACTGATTTGCATATAGCTGGGTCTGAACTGAGGTGGCGAAGTGAGCTAAAGAATGATGATGGATTCAACCCAGATCTGTGACTGGGGGTGAGTGTCTGAAAAGTTTCAGCGCTCCGTCCATCATCTCCTTGTGTTTGCTTTGTTTGCCGTAAGTTAGCAGGGTATGCCCAGACGTGGGTCCCTTGCTCACTTTGCCACTGGATTCAAGCTAGCCTGGCTGATGAAGGGTGATACCCAGAAACCGGTCCCAGGATGCTTGTTTCCGGTTCAGGGAAGACCTGGCTTGGCAGTTCGGGCTGGACTGTTCCCATGAGGCACAGGGTCAAGACTGATTTGCATATAGCTGGGTCTGAACTGAGGTGGCGAAGTGAGCTAAAGAATGATGATGGATTCAACCCAGATCTGTGACTGGGGGTGAGTGTCTGAAAAGTTTCAGCGCTCCGTCCATCATATCCTAGTGGAGTGACACCACATCATAAGTGTGTCATAAGGACAATAAAAGAAGAAACCCCAAAGGAGGGGCAACAGGCACACACAACAAACTCAACACAACTATATTGTTTGTCTTTTTATGGGACACACATCCACTCAACGCCATACCTATTTCCCTTTTGATGCATCTCATCGGTTTTATCTTTTTCGGCCTTTGGGAGAGAATAGAACTCTTTTCCTATGATTTAATAACCATCCTTTAAATCTCTATCTTGGACTGCCTTTTTGCTGACACAGCTGTTTTTATGCAGTTGACTTGGAATCCTTCTTTGCTGAACTAATTGATTTTTGCTCATGTCCCCTTTTTGCCCATGCATATGGACCTGCCCTGAGAGGACTTTAAGTTTTATTCCCTTGTTTTAAATCTTTAGATGCTGTTAGAGAGAATCAAACTATCCTTCTGCCTTTAATGGTGGTAGGAATCTGTAACCTCATATCTTATGTTTGTTTTAACCATCCTCTCTGGATTTGAATCTCTGAGTAAATGTGTAGTCTTGTACTACATGCTTTAATATTCTTGACTGAGCTGCTTAAGAAATTGCTTATCAGTATTGATTTTGGAACATTAATACATTAACTAAACTATCTAAATTGCCTGAGTCTATTATTGTGTCCTGATGGTCTTTATTTGGAACTGAGCTAAATTACTCTTTTGATCTAAATACGTTGTATAGAGAATCAGCTAATCTTTACAGAATATCACATTCGGCTTCTTTTATTCTGTGTTGCAGTAGCAGAGCTTCTGGTGTGTATCATTCTAGTTAGACTTAATTTCTCTAGGAGGTTGGGTCTCCCCATTTCAATATTTTATTTTTACAGTATGGTCCTGAGAGTAATGTATTTGAACCTCATTTCAAACTTGTGCGTTAGTCACCAATTAATGGTCCTCATTGGGTGGCTAACACTGTGGTTTTGGACATCCTATTTCCCGAATCACTGACAAAATATCGAAAGACATATTATCGAGCTACAATTATATCGATACAAAATTATCGATAACATTAATATCAACATCATATACCTATTTAAAAAATTACAAAAATATCGAGGATACAATATCGAAGTACATAAATATCAATTTCACAAATATCGCTAACATACTTATCGAAATTCTAATATATCAACCTTCATTAAAATACATTAACTAGGTAAAAAATATCGTACACAAAAATATCGACAACACTAATATTGTAAAATTAAATATATCGACTATATAAAACTATAATAAATATAAAAATAAAATGACATAAAAATAATTAAGGGGCACATTACGATGGCGGGCGGAAGCACCACCGCCGTGCTGGCGGATGCAAAAAGCACCAGTTACCGCCGGCACGCAGCAGTCCACACGCCCGTCCAATTACGATGCGAAAAGTAGGCCAAACACCGCCGGCAAGCCAGCAACACCGTCCGCCATCAAAGTGCGCCCGTACACGTAGCGGCGCAGCACAACTGACACACACCGTCCGACGAAACACGCCCCGCCCGGCGCATAAATTACGATGCCGCAAACAAACGGCTCCCACGGCCAAGAGATACCGTACGACAAACCGAAGCGGTAACACGGATGCCGAGCACGGACAACGAAGAAGCGGCTCCCCGAGCATGAATCCAGCACTGCAGGCCCTCCCCATGCTTCTGCTGATGCACCACCAAGGACGCAACGTACCGCGGAGACGCAGGTAGGCACACACACAACAAGTGCACGCAAACAGCGCACACAGTGCAAGGGCGGAAAAAGCGGACAACCCCCACCAGCGCGTGTACACTACACATCCACCATTGCATCCACATATGACACACAGGCCAAATCGTAACATCGCGGAACACATGTGTACACACCACCTGGGACTAGGAACCAACCACCCCGTCACGGCCCCAAAGCGCTGATGACGCCGCCACACATGCGCACAACGCAGAGGCCAACCGCAGCGCCATGCATGCGTCGCACACAGACACAGGGACACAACCAAGCAGCACACACATCAGCCCCACCCCGAACGCACATGACACGTGACAGGCCTGCCACAGACATGTCCCCAACGCCCAATTCACGGACAACACCCAACGCCACACAACCGACGGACACATGTCAGTGAAGTCACGCAACAGCAGGACACACCCCAGTGTAACAAACATGGCGTAGCACACAGCGGCGGCAACACCAACTAGGAGAAGCAGGGCCCCTTCGGGAAGAGGAACGCCAGTACCACACTGAAACACCCATACCACCCTGCACATATGAACAAGACATATAAAACGGAACACCAAAGAGCCCGGGGACCGACAACAGGTGGCCCAAGAATAACATTCACACACAAGGCCCAACGCAGAGCGGAAAGGCAGCCTGCCGCCCACACAAGGGAGAGCAGACAGCACTGAATGACCTTCCATTCCAACTCCGAAACCACAGCCATACGACAGAAGCCGGTGAATACAGCCATTGTCCAAGAATAGACCAACACAGGCATGCCGAGGAGACCGACCACAGGGCAGATAGCGCATATCACAGAAGCACACAACGGACGGGGAAGAAAGAAGAAAACACTCCCCCATGTCGGCCACATGCAAGTTAATTGGAAGGAGTCACACATCACTGACCTTGAACTGTCTGAGAAGCATGTGGGAAGAGGGCCCGTGTCCTCCAAACAAGCAAACAGAACACAAGTCCTGTCTCCCTACGACTACACAGAGCTCACAGCAACCTCGGAGCGTGCACATTGCAGACTGCACACACAGCCGGAGCACGCCACCTCAACGAACCGCTGCGAAATGGCAACCGCAACACACCTACCCAACTACGCCGAACAGCTCAAGCTGTACAAAACCAACCTGTTCCATACATTGGGATGCGATCTCCTGTCCCTGCTGAACGTAAGTTACCGACTGACTTACCGCATCACATTGTTCAGCTGCGTCATGCCCGTCTTCTACTGTCGGAGGTGTCCCTACCAGCATCCCGTCGAGATATGCCTCTCCAACCCGGCATGTCTGAAGGCGGACCTGCTACCACTACTCCTCCCTCTGGACGCACACGACAGGGCCTGCTCTGCCTATGGGGGCATGGCGTATGTGGCCAACATCGCACCCGCACTGAAATGGGACCACTGTGCCTCCACACGACGGATCATCGAGAACAGCTACATCGAATGTCACCCAGCATGCCCCATCATGGTCCTCCAAGGGACAACTTACGAACAACACCTTGACAGCCACCATCCGCTACATTGGCTGGCAAACATGTACACCACCAATGACATGGAAGCCCTGCTGGACGGCATCGCATACCTGACAACCTGTCAATTCGTCGGACCACAACGCAGGTTCCCCGAGTGACCTATGATGTCCAACCCCGCACCCATGCTTAGCTTCCGCACGGACTGGCCAGTCACCACCACAACAGCCATACCAAACGACCGGCAACTGTAACCACACCATCAACGACATCGCCATGACATCGGATATGACCGGGACATGCACACTGTTCCCCATCACATCCAGGAACACCGCATGCATCGTGGGAGGCAGTGGCATGGGCTCTGTGTATCGCACCCACATGGACGGAACTGCACGAACAACCAGGACACGACATGGATCCAGCGCCCATGGACACACACACCGCACAGTGGACATGAATAGGTCGCCTGGAGTCTGTGGGTGCTGCACCCCTCCCACCCCGCCCCGGGAATCCCATACCAGGACCTTTGCATGGACGACAAGTGCATACAACAACAACACGACCCCAGTGACTGTGACATGTCCAGTAACCACCACAGTGCAACAACAAGTGGCACGCCGCTGCATGCACGCAAGCACATGCCCTGATGTCATCTCACATGCACGCGTGCATGAGGAACAACCGCAGCAAACCTGTCACATGGAACTGAGATGGACTGTGCCCATGATGCCAAGCGGTCTGGTAGGCTACATGTATACCGTCTGTGTCAAAGTCCGCAGCTCCGCAGCTATACGTAAATGTACATTAGCACAGCCTTGGCCAAGCAGATGTCACTCTGAAGCCCACATCCCACATGCAACAGCCAATCACATGTAACCCCACACCCTATCCCATTTGCAATCATGCTCAGTATATCCTCAACATGTATTCCGCTGCCAGTAGTGTCCACTATACTGCATCACAGAGGACAGAAGACTCAATATAATGTTTGAAACCAAAACTGTCTCCGCTGACTCATTTCACAAGTACGAATGAGAGAGGATGAGAGTATGTGAAGTACACGGCAGTCGTGACATGACCATGTAGTCCACTGGTATTGGATGTCAACGCAAATGAGTAGCACTACTGTGGAAGACACACATGTGTCGTGTGAAGTCGTATGGACGCAGTGCTCAGGTGGGTGGGTGCGACGGGTAGATGCGCACATGCCAAGTTGGAGCACGCCGTGTTGGGAGGGGTCATGAACAGTACACCACCGCTTCCCTGGGCATCGTGAGAGGACACCTGTCGGGGAGTGAACACGTGTGTGCACAGCAGCCGGGCACACGTACAAAGCGGTACCAGGCGCACCTCAGCCCACCCTCTGTGGACAAGCTGGATCCTGTTGTGCGCCCGCCATGCCCCTTGACAAGGCACACACAGCCCCAGTCGACCAGGTGTAACCCCAACATAGTCAATCCGCACAGGCGATACAGGGCACGGGATGGCAGTGGAGCATGGTGTGTGAGAGGTCTCCTCGCGCTCCTCCTGGTCATATCACGCAGGCAATAGAACCTCAACGTCTAGCATGGCACAAGTCAAATGGAAGTGTAGGGGGACGCACCACAGCACGAGCAGCACTGACGTCACGGGAGGTGGCTCGCACCATCCCATCCATTGCCCATCATACCAACCACGCCACATGCCATTGCGACTAAGTGCAAGCGCGTGCGCCACCACCCCGAGCCCTCCCCAGAGAGGCCAAAGAGTGAATGTGTGGGCCATCAGCCGCAGACGGACGCGGCCTGGCCGCAAGGGCAGCCACAGCCACTGGGTGTCGCAGGTGGCGGATCCGGAAGGCGAAGACTGTGATGCATAGTCCATGCAGGCCGGGTCTCCATTTGGGGCACCACGCAGGTGGACGGCGTCCCGCCACACATCATACCCTGAGACAGCCAACTCGTGCAACTGGACCCACACATACACTCCTTGCCCTCTCTGGTGCGAGCTTGGGGCTGCCTGTGCAGGCGCTAGCCTCGCAGGTGAGCATGCATATTGGGGGAGCGAGGGGAGGACATGAGGGCTGGGGCGAAGATGACTGTATCACTGTCAGTAAGTACAAGGGATGACCCAGATGTGGAAAGGAAGAGACGTGTCCCGTGTGTACTGCAACTAGTCGCCAATCCAACTACCCCCATGTCCGGAATGTAAGCCCGCACCTAGGCCCGCCCATCCGCCACATCGAACATACCACCAGCACGACAACCTTCCCATTCGAAACACTGACTGGGGGTGGCGACCAGTGTACAATCATGTGTAGCCTACCCACGCGTACATGTGGGCCCTCCATGATCCATGTCACCTGCGGCAAAGTCATGACATGCGCAATGAGGGAAGTGAGGAGAGCTGTCCGCCCCACGCGCAGAAGGTGCATCAGCTCCACAGACCCAGCAGCGAGTCCAGCAGGGGTCACATGTGCAGGGGCAGCTGTGCCTGGTGTGAAGGCACATGCATATAGACAGCACATCGACCAATGTGTAGTCTGCCCACATCTACAGTCCATCATCATGCGGACATAGGAATTGAACACAGGGCAACACATCTTCAGTTGGTGCACCCACCGTGACCAACAATGCGCAATCATCGACGTACCCGCCCTGTGCATGGCCCCCCACCCAACGGAGGCACATCCAGTGCCACCATCCCACACACACAAGCCTTCCACGGAACATGCTGTGTCCAATGGTCAGTACAGAGTCAGCGCCCATCTGGTGGATCCTGAACAGGAGACACATGCACACACATGCCAGCTCCCACTATGTACGTCTGCCACCTGGCACGTGCAATGTAACCTCTCACCTGTGACGTGTGACTGCAAGCACACAGCCGTCTTGGCATGGGGCTGTCAATGTGGACACGTGTCAATGTTTCGGGAGGTGTGATCCGTACAGTGCTGTACATAGGGTGCAGTGCTGACACCTACTACTGTCTCATATCCCCTCGTGCCACAGGTCCCACTTGTTTTGGCCGCTCAGCCTGTGCCCACATCGTCGTCGTCGTGTGCCATACTCATCCAGCCGCGGAAGCAGTTCCATGCTCAGCAGACATTCATGTTGCCGTGGCGTTGCCGCTTGACGGATATGCAGTCAGTCCCCATCAGCACGCCCGCAAGTCATTGGGGCCTAGATCCCCATGTGCATGCACATGGCAGTGGTTTGTATCACTAGCCATTGCCATTGTTGGGAGACCTGTGTAAGTGTATTGTGGCCGTGCCGTCCCAGCTTGACAGCTGGGCTGTGGCTCATGTGCTTGCTCAGTCATGTCAGTGATGTGTATGCGAAATTGCTATGTGTCGTGTTGCTTTGACATGTGTCCTCTGCCATTGTCCCTAGGCGGAGACCGAACATTGACCGCCCATACCAATTGCTGGCGGACATGGACGATACAGAGGTTATTAGGAAGTTTCGGCTGGACAGGCCAACCCTGCATCGACTGTGTGCCATGTTAGAACCCCATCTCCGTCCCCGCAGGGTGTATCCGACTGCTGTCACCCCCACGGCTAAGGTGATGGCCGCCATGCATTTCTTCGCCACTGGGTCATTCCAGCACACAGTGGGCATTGGAGGAGGGATGTCCCAGCCCATGTTCAGCAAGGTGCTGAGGGATGTACTGGCAGCCATGATGCTGTGCCGAAACAGGTACATCCGCTTCCCCAGGGCTCGTGAATTGGCGGCAGTGAAGGGTGCATTCTATGCCCTTGGCAGAATCCCACACGTCGTTGGAGCCATTGACTGCACACATGTCGGCCTTGTTCCACCACAGGCCACTGAGCACCTGTACCGCAACAGGAAGCACACGCACTCCTGAATGTGCAAGTGGTGTGCCTTGCGGACATGGTGATCACCCACGTGTGTGCAAAGTTCCCAGGCTCGGCCCATGACGCACACATAATGCGCAACAGCATCTTGCCACGACTGATGTCCAATATGCAACAGGATCGTGCCTGTATTGTCGGTGAGTATGTGGAGTGGTGTAGCGTGCTGGTTGTGCGATGCTGTCCCCTGTCCAGTTGGAATTGCAACGGTTCTCTGTGTCCCTCACACCCAGGTGACTCTGCGTACCCGAATGGGGCATGGCTGCTCAGTCCATTGAGGAATCCTCGCACCCCAGCAGACGATCGCTACAATGAGGCACATGGGAGGACCAGACGTGTGGTCGAGCGTACCTTTGGCCTCCTCAAGTCCAGGTTCAGGTGCCTGGACCGCACCGGGAGTGCGCTGGCGTACTCCCCACAGAAGGTGTGCCAGATAGTGGTGGCGTGCTGCATGCTGCACAATCTGGCCATTCGGAAGCAGATCCCCCTCATCGTGGATGACGGAGATCAACCAGGGCCCCAGCCCGCAGACCAGGACAGCTCGAGTGAGGAGGACAGCGGAGAGGAGGAAGCTGGTAATGTGCGGCAGCAGCTCATCGCCCGCTACTTCACTTGACGGTGAATGTCCATGTACGACGGCTGATGTGGCTGTATCTGTGCAGGTGTGTGTGTGCTGTGTCAGGGTGGCCGTTTGTTCACTGCGTGCTGTGTGTCAACGCTCCATGGCCAGGGTAGTATGCCACTGTTGGTGGCTGTGGCATTGTGCCCTATTGCTCTGTGCGATGTGTGTACATTGCTTGTAGTTGTTGACATGTACTGTGTGATGGGTGTGTGACACACTCATTGAATGTGCTCCTGTTCTGTCTCCCACCCCTAGGTCCCTACAGGCCCTCCGGATTCAATTGCCATGCCACGCATCAGGTTCCTTTCCGCCCAAGGTGGCCGTTGTATTCCGTACAAATAAAACACAGGGCACAAACAGCAGTTAGTGAAAAAGGTGCATTTATTACAAACTGTGACATGTGATTGTGTGTAAGGTGATGACAAAAGTGGTGCGTGCAGTGACAATGAGCTGTCGGTCATGGCTGCGTGATGATCAGGGTGTACCCACTGGTTCTATGTCCATAGTCCAACACACACATGCCATCCAGATGGCTGTGTGGAGTGGGATCGTAGTCCAAGTCAATGCAGTGGCTGGTCAAGGAAGGCTGGCGGAAGGCTGGCTGGCTGCCTCACTTGCATTTGGAGCGTGCGAAGTCCTCCCGGGAGATCTGTTTCCACTTCGGACGGCCCCTTCCACGTTTGCGAGGGGGTGCCTGCTTGCGACATGCTGGTGGTTGAGGTGTGCTCACTGGCTGTGGACGCAGGGGAACTGGACACTGCTGCTCCACCCTGCACCCCGGCAGGTGGTGGCGGAGGGGAGCTGCTGTCCCTGGCTGTGACCTCACCGCCACCACCAGCTGTCCCATGAGGTCCACGATTTGGCCCATACGGGCGTCCATGGACCTCAGCACCCCCAGCACCTCACGCGTGTCTGAAGCAGACCGGACCCATTGTCCTTGGGCCTCTTCATAGGCCCCAAGGACTCTGGCCATTTGAGGCAGGGCATGGCTCCCAGGGAGGCTGGCGTTTCCTGACCCTGCTCCTCCTACCAGTCCTGCTGCCACCGGCCTGCCCACTAGCCACATTGCTCACCACGGTCCTCGCTGTGGCTCCCAGGGTGGATCCAGTCGGCCGGGCCACCACCTGCGCTGGGGCTGGTGCCAGCGAAGACGTGGCGGTGGTGGCGGCGGTGGTGGTCGGTGCGGCGATGGTGGCGGTTGCGGCAGTGGTAGTGGCCACAATGACCGTGGGTGTGGCCGCAACAACAGTGGCAGCAGGGGGCTGGGAATGTTCAGCAGCCCTGGATGATGGGTTGGTGAGTAGGAGGGGTCCTGGGGAGCGGCTGGGCCCTGCCACACCAGATGGGCCTGCTTGGTGGTCCGTGTCCGAAGAGGAGGACAGATCCTCCAGATCCGTGTGTCCTCGTTGGGGGCTTGTAGGCTGGCTGTGCTGGCTGCTGGCTCCATCCCCAGCATCCAGCAGTTCGTCACCTGTGGAGAGAATGAGATTTGTTATTGTGTTGCACCTGGCAAAGTATGTATTTGTCGTCTGACATTAACAGTTCGTGCAATCTCGTACATGGGTTTCCCGGAGGCGTGTGTGTGGCTGTAGCATCTGTAGTTGTGTGTGCTTGGCAATGGGACTGTGTGCTGTGCACATGTGGCATGGGACGGATTGGCCATGCCGATGGGTGTGTTGCTGTGCCCCTACTTATTGTGACTCTGGTGTATGCGGGCTCCTGGCCCATCCTGGGTCTGGTTTGTACTTTGCTTTTGGTGTTCAGATGGGACGCTTAGGAACGCATATGGCAACATGGGGGCCATGCCCCAGATTCGCATTTGGGAGGGAATATGCTTTTGGGGTTCAAATGGAACGCTTAGGAACGCATATGGCAACATGGGGGCCATGCCCCAGATTCGCATTTGGGAGGGAATATGCTTTTGGGGTTCAAATGGAACGCTTAGGAACGCATATGGCAACATGGGGGCCATGCCCCAGATTCGCATTTGGGAGGGGATATGCTTTTGGGGTTCAAATGGAACGCTTAGGAACGCATATGGCAACATGGGGGCCATGCCCCAGATTCGCATTTGGGAGGGATATGCTTTTGGGGTTCAAATGGAACGCTTAGGAACGCATATGGCAACATGGGGGCCATGCCCCAGATTCGAATTTGGGAGGGGATATGCTTTTGGGGTTCAAATGGAACGCTTAGGAACGCATATGGCAACATGGGGGCCATGCCCCAGATTCGCATTTGGGAGGGGATATGCTTTTGGGGTGCATGCTGTGAGCCATGGGTGCCGAACGTGACATGTGTTGTGGCAGCATGACAGTGCATGGTTTGAGGTGTGTGCATGCTTGACATGGCCTGCATATTTGCTGTCTGTTGTGATTACTGGACATGGCATTGGACGCATCGTTATGAGTGAGTGATGGTTGTGTGCCAGCCAACGTATTGCAGTTGTCCCATCTCCTTGGTGTGCGTGCTGCCCTGTGCCATGTGCATCACTGCAGTGCTCGGGGGGGGTGTGGCCCATGTTGTGTGTTGTTGCTCACAGTGTGTCGTGCGCTTCATTGACTTCTGGCACATGGTTGGTCATGGGCATGTATCTTAGCGTGACTGCTGTATGTGTGGCAGCTGTGCGGATGACATGCCTTTCATGAGACTGGGGCTGACGGATGGGATGGATGGTATGTTGTATGTGCATGGTGTGTCTGTGAGTTTGATGGGTTCAGTGGTGTTCGTGTGCATTTATGTTGTTCCGCTCTGTTGCGTCTAGTGTTGTTTGTCTTACATAGGCGT